>CM065391.1:9350000-10567500 GCA_033060915.1 Euryodendron excelsum | reverse complement strand
ATCAAATGCTAGGATATGTCAGAATTGACCTCATGGTAGGACCAATCCACTCGGCCGCCAAATTCCATGTCATAGATGCGGACACCACTTACCATGCACTCCTTGGGTGCACATGGCTCCATCGATATTGGGCCATCCCATCTACCTACCATTAATGTGTTAAGGCCATTTGGAAGAATGAGGTTATCACCATCAGGGGATCAGACAAACTATTTCACTTCAAAGAATCTCACATGGCTGACACCGTCTTCTACGATCATCTAGAAGACGAACCCCAGCCTTCACCCCCTTGAGAAATCACCATCTCCAAATGGAAAGACCTCTCCAAGCAAGAGCAATCGCAACCCTCCACATCCAAAATGCACCCACACCAAGAAGACCTCCCTCGCCCAACCCAAAAGGTTCCCTAAGTCACTCCCTACTAATGAGCTGATGGCAAGATTGTATATCTCTTATAATGGTGTATAAGGGAAGCTTCACTTAACACCGAGGTCAGACCCCAACAAGGAAGCTGTGCACTGATTAAATAACCTCCCCTAATCTCCAACCCAAGCTATCGCGAGTGTTTTGCACTCTCAGACCTCGTTAAGAAGGCCACCTCGAGGAAACCAAGCCAAGGTCATAAAAGAAAGTTCTCGAGGAAGAAGAAAAGAACTCCGATACCCCAACCAACACAAACGACCCTCGAACTCTAAGAAGCAAAGCCAGCCCCCGTGTGCCTCTAAGACGGCCCTCGGCCCCAAAAACAAGAACTCGAGGAGCTTAACCTTGCCTCGGCAAATGAAGCTCCTCGACCAATTTTCATTTTTTAAGATCTGCCTACTGAACAAAGAGCCTCCCTCGTCGTATTGATCCACCATTACTTAGACGTGTTCGCATAGAACTATGACGAAATGCTAGAATTGGACCCCTCGGTCATAGTGCACACCTCAACATCCTCCTTTTGACTCAGCCCGTAAAACAAGCAATTAGTTTTTACAAGCCCGAGGTCAAACTTATAATTAAAGACGAGGTGGTCATGCTCCTCGATGCAAGATTCATTAAGTCTAACACCCCTCATGGCTATCAAGCATCGTACCAGTCGTAAAGAAGAACGATCAGATCTGAGTGTGCATCAACTCTCGCGATTTGAACAAGTCTTATCCCAAGGAAGAGTTCCCTTTGCCTAACATCGACACACTCGTTGACTCAGCAGTGGGTCACCACATGTTCTCCTTCATGGATAGCTTCAATGGATACAACCAGATCAAGATGGATCCGGAAGACTCTGAAAACAACTTTTCGAAATCCTATAGGCAATTTCTTTTACACAGTAATGCCGTTTGGCCTCAAGAATGCCGGAGCAACTTACTAGCAAGCTATGACAACCATCTTCTATGGCATGTTTCACAAGGTTTTCAAATGCTATATCGATGACCTCATAGTCAAATCCAAGGACGAAACCAACCATCTCAAGGACCTCTAACGAGTCTTCGAAAGATGCCGTCACTACCGCCTAAGGATGAATTCCCTCAAGTGTGCCTTCGGCGTCACCACGGGAAAATTCCTCAGCAACGTCATACATCGCCACACGATCAACCCCGACCCATCAAAACTGGCTGCCATCAAAGGAACGCCTCAGCCAACAAACCTCAACGAGCTCTGAACTTTCCTCGGCCGGACATCCTACCTCTGAAGGTTCATACTAGCCATGGCAGAGATCACCCAACCTTTCAGCTCCCTCTTCAAGGAAGATGCTAAGTTTAATTGGAAAGAAAAGTACCAAGGAGCGTTTGAAAGAGTGAAAGCTACCTTGATCTCCCCTCTCACCATGACTCCACCCCAATAAGGCAAACCTTTGCTCTTTTACATCACTTCCACACCTCGTTCCATTGGTTCACTCTTGGCCCAAGAAATAGATGGGATCAAGCGCCCCGTGTACTATATTGGTCGAGTTATCTAGAGAGTCGAGGCATGCTACTCTACGGTTGAACGTCACTACCTCGCTCTCATCTCTGCGGCCCAAAAGCTGCACCATTACCTCCTCACCTACACCGTACACTTCATCACCAAATGTGATCCCATTCATTTTTTACTTACTCATCCCACACTAGTTGGGAGGACATCCAAATGGCTTCTCTCCCTCCCCAAGTATGACATCACTTACAAAGCACCTAAGACAGTTAAGGGTCAAGCCTTAGCCAACCTCCTGGCTCATTTCTCAAGTGGGGAAAATGAGCCCCCATCAGAAGAACTCCCAGGAGATGACTTTTAAGCGACAATGGCCTCATCCGAAGGAGAATGGGCGCTAAGTTTTGACAAATCCTCCACCTCTGAGGGAGGAGGCGTAGGAATCATTGTAACTTCCCTAAATGGAACTGAGGTCAATCTCTCCTACAAGCTCAAGTTTACATGCTCCAACAACGAGGCCGAGTATGAAACACTTGTAAGAGGCCTCCTCGCCGCGCTCAAAATAGGAGCCACACATTTGTGTACCAAAAGGGACTCTAAACTGGTGGTCAAATTGACCAATGGAGATTACGCCATTAAGAAGCCTGCCCTTGCATCGTATCAAACCATAACCCAGAGGTTAATGAACAAATTTGATGCCATCTATATCGAACATACACCAAGGTCCAACAGTCATCATCCTGATGCCCTTGCCACCCTTGCCTTAAAAGTAGAGGTGGACGAGGAACCCACAAAAATTGAAGTGCTTAAAAGAACCCTACCATGTTCGGTGGCCATGATACTTCCTAAATCTGATCCCCAAGATTGGCAAGCACTAATTGTAGTAGCACTCCAGAGCCCTCAAGGAAAAATCCCCTTCAACGAGCTCAAACACTTCATTATTTATCAAAGGGTACTCTACTACTGCGGACTAGGACGACTCCTAGCCCGGTGTGTAGACCTTGAGGAAGCAAAAATAAGCTCCATCTCATTCATGAAAAGTCTTGCAATATTGGTGACGTGAGTGTCTACCGCCGCCTGCAATGCCAAGGCTACTATTGGCCCTCTATGTCAAAAGATGCTATTAAGGCGCAAAGCCAATGCCTAGCATGCCAACAGCAGCAACCCTCCAAAGCCAAATGCAATTTTATCGAAGCCTTCTCCGCTCGGCGTCAGCCCTATATGGATTACCTTTAAGAAGGGTCCCTCCTAGCCAACTGAGCTAACTTAGCCCAAGTTAAAAAAAGAGCCCCTTATTTCTTCATCCAAGAGGGGTCCCTTTATTGCCGAGGTTTCAATAGAAAAACTCTCCGCTGCTTAAAGAGAAAAGAAATCCAGGAAGTTTTGAAATGAACTTATGAGACTGAACACCAAGGAGGCACCAAGTTGTACCAACAAGTTGTTTACCTCGATTACTACTAGTCAACAATAGAGGCTGACGCCCTCGCCCACGTGAAGCGATGCAAAGCTTACCAAGTACATGGCGACCTCATCCACGCTCCTACAATCATCCTCTGTACCCTCGGCACACCATGGCCGTTCCACACTTGGGCTATGGATCTTATAAGACCCATTGCCCCACCTTTTCGCGGGCACATATGGATAATCATTGTTACCGAACTCTACAACAAGTCAGTGGAAGCTATTCCTCTCAAAAGGGCTACTGGGGTAGTAGTTTCAAACTTCATCCAAGAAAGTATTATTTGCTGATTTGGCATCCCCAAAGTCATCCTCTCTGATAATGGCACACCCTTCGTCAATCGACAGTAGGATAACTCCTAGTCTCTTACGAGGTTAACCACCATAAGTTGACACTTTTCTACCCCAGAGCAAATGGCCAAGCCGAGGGCACCAATAAAACCCTCATAATAATTCTAGGTCGAACACTGGAAGATTTCCAAAGAGATTGTGCCCATGCCCTCCCCATTGTAAGCACCCTATTTTTGACCGCTCGATAGTTTACGGTCTGTCCAGACTTATAGTCAAGTCAATATGGACGTATTCCAATCGACACCAATTCTCTAAATCTAATCTCGTCTATTCATCGCTTCATAGGCCCACCAGGCCCAAATAGAGGCAAAATAACCATAATGCCCCTGGGGGCATCATTCGGTCCAAATCCAAATCAGGCACGTCTTTCCGGAGACGGTAAGTCCCCTTTCCAATTCCAAATCAGGCACGTCTTTTCGAAAACGGTAAGTCCCCTTTCCAATTCCAAAACAGGCACGTCTTTTTGAAGACGGTAAGTCCCCTTTCTAATTCCAAATCAGGCACGTCTTTCCGAAGGCGGTAAGTCCTCTTTCCAATTCTAATTCCAATCCCTCTCTATAGACAGTTGATTCCTCGAGACGGTGATTCAATCCAATTCGGCATATTTTTTGAAGAAAATCTCTTCGGAACGGTAAGTCCCTTTAAACCTGCTGATCAGGACGAGACCCCAAGTCCCCTAGATGGTAGAACAGTCCACCTTTGGTGCCTGCTAGCCTGCTAATGCAGAAATGTCCATTTAGGCACGCCTTCTGAGAAAGTTGATTTTCAGGTGCTAAGTCCCTTTAGTAGCTTTTCAAGATCAGGCAATCTTGGGAATGATCGCGAATCGTCAGAGTAGCGAAAATACTCGCAAACAGGTCGACATAAGGAATTGCCAACAAACCCCTGTATCACGCGACCGCTGTCAGAGTGGCAGAAACACTCAAAACCCAGGTCAACACCAGTGCTTGCTAGCCCACTTTGGTGAAAAATGACCAAACTGCCCCTAGGCTCATTTTTCGGCACGTTTCTCAAGAACACATTTGAGTCCTCAGAATGGTAATTCCAACCTTCCAAGATTGTCTTAAAAGCAATCCGACATGATTAGGTGCCTTCTAGTCAATTTTGGGCCAAATTCAGGACTTTCTGGTCAAGATGACCAATTTGCCCCTAGGCATTCGAATGCCTCGGGAACCACACCGGCCTTGGGTATCAAATCGGTTACCTCTCAAGGATGCGTTTTATAGCATTCCCGACCTTCCTTTACCTTTTTGGATCATTCCGAGTCAGTTCTGGTGAACCTGGTGCAAAACGACCATTTTGCCCCTGGTGGGCCGGTCACCTTTTCCAACCACACTGGCTCTGGGTATCAAACCGGCAACCATTGGGAACATTCTGAATAATATTTTCAAATCTCGAGTCTTCTTTTGGGACATTTCGGGTTCGTCCCAGTAGCTTTCCGGCCTGGTTGACCGTTTTGCCCCTAATGGCCCGGTCGACCCTTCTGACACATCCTATTCTCATTTTTCAAGTCAAATACCTCCAGGACACTGTTCTAAGTGTTCCATCCTTTTCCTGGTCTTTTGGGCCAATCCCAGTCCCTTAAATCCTTTCCGGACTTTCCGGAGTCACTTCTAGTGAAGCCAGGCTAAAAATTGCATGGTAGTCACTAGTACAAGCACCTAAATCTGTCAAAGATACGTTGCTTGCTGACTTAATAAACTTTTCTAACTTGCTAGCTCCACTAGTAGTGGCGCTAAGCTAAGAAATGGCCTAGCGCCACTCTTAGTGGCTCCAAGAGGAAATTTGGCCTAGCGCCACTGCAACAGGCGCCAGATCTATCCCACCTCTATAAATACAGAGCCTCTTCTAGCATGAAGGAGGTCCGCAAACTTAGTCTAAAAACCCTAATATTTGATATACAGAGCTCGTAGCTTCCCAAACCCCTAGCCTCTCTAGGTTTTCTAAACCCTAGCCACCATACACAAACCCTAGCCTCCTATACACTTATACACGCTCCCATATACTTATACACTAGCCTCCAACCCTCCATTGAAGACTTGGATTGCTGCAACTCGAAGCTCTCGAAGATCGAAGACAAGCCCTCGAAGACTAAAGTGAAGCGAAGACCGAAGAAAAGCAAGATGCGCAAAACCAAGCGACATAAACAAGACATACGGTAGGTATTCTCTTTAAGTTTCTACACTTCCCCCTCTCTCTTCTCTCTCCTAACCCACTTGGGTATTCTTCTATTTTAATTCCCCATCTTCTTCCCCCCCCCTTCTTTGCATGCTTGAAACAAGGGGATTCCCGGTCCATGTGTATGATTGGACTATTGGAGGGTCACCATGTCAGGGGCTTTCTTTTAGTCTAACCGGAGACCACGTGGGTTCGGCCCCCTTGATTATGTGGTGAAGCCTTAACCTTGTATGTTCACGAGCCCAAATTTGCATTGTGCATATCATGATCTTGCATATCTCCAAAATCGTTTTCAAACTCGTTTTCAAAACTTGCATTAACATTGTATTCAAAATTGCATCAAAAATCTTCTTTTTCAAAATTTGTTTTCAAAATCACAATCCTAGGTTGATTCTAGCCTTTCCATGGCTAGGATATCTTTAGGAAAGTGTTACATTTAAAGTGACCGGTATGGTCCATATTTTCAACTCCTTGTTATTTTCAAAACCACTTTCTTAAAGTGGTTCTCGCCTTCTTATGGTTAGAATCGCTTTAGGAAAGTGAGATATTTTTATACTTTCCAAAAACTCTCTTTTCAAAAGTCTCTCTTTCTAAAACCCTCATTTTCAACATGTTTTTTCTAAAACTCTTCTTTCCAAAGTTGTTTTCCAAAACTCTCTCCCAAAAATCTATTTTCCAAAACTCTCTTTTCAGCTCCTTTCCAAAACTTCTCTTTTCAAACTCCTTTTCAAAACATTCTCCTCAAAATTCACTTTTTTAAAAGCTCTTTCCAAAAAGCTTCTTTGAAAATCTTGTTTCCAAAACTCTCTCAAAGTTCTACTTTCCAAAAACTTCCTTCGTAAAATTCTTTTCAAAACACATTTCCTAAAAACTACTCTTTAGAATCTTCCTCCAAAATCTTTGTTTCCAAAAACGCACTTGCCAAAAACCCCTTTTCTTGGCACCCAAGTTAAACCTTAGAGCCACGATTAGGAAACCTTAATTTTCCTTCCCAAAAACATGATTTTCAATCCCTTATTTTGGCCTCAAAATCTAGGTTTTCAAAACCTCTTGTTTTCTATACCAAAATCCTAGGTTTCCAAATCAAAATCATAAGTTTCCAAAAAACCTCTTCTCTACGTTAAAACTATAGTCTTCCCAAATCTAGGGTTTCTAAAACTTTCCTTCCCAAATCCATGCCAAATCCAATCTTCCCTCTAGGTCACCAAATCCAATCTCCCGTTTAGGAAACTAGATCCAATCCTCCGTTTTTTGAAACAAAATCAAACCTTCTCATTTAGAAACAAAATCTAATCCCTTGCTTTAGGAAATAGGAATTTCAATCCTTCCTAATCCAAATCTTTCCTAATTCAAATCCTCCCTAATCTTCTACTTTCCTAAATCTTAGGTTTCCAAAACTTGAACATAAAAATCTTTCCTAAATTTTAAAACTCAACTTTCGCATCTTTCCTAATTCAACCCTTTCCAAATCTGAACTTTCCAAATCTAAGTTTCTAAATCTTTCTTAAACTCAAATCTTTCCTAATCTCAAGATTTTCTAAAACTCAAACCCTAAAACTTTCTAAATCTTAAACTTTCTAAATTTCAAATCTTTCCAAATACAAAACTTTCTAAATTTTACACTTTCTTAAGTTAAATCTTTCTAAATTCTAAACATTCCAATTTCGAATCTTTCCGAAATTCTAAAGTTTCCTACACTTCAAATTTTTCTAAATCTAAAAACTTTCTAAACTCAAAACTTTCCAACTTTCAAAACTTCCTTATTTCAAAACATTCCAAATTCAAAACTTTCCTATTTTGAAAACTTTCCTAATTCGAAACTTTTCCTAAAATAACACTTTCCTAAATTCAAAACTTTCTTAAAATGAAACTTTCCTAAAACGAAACTTTCCTATTTTGAAACTTTCCTAAGTCAAAACTTTCCTAATTTGAATCTTTCCTAAGTTCCAACTTCCCTAATCTTCCAAGTCCAACCTTCGAGTCAAATCTTTCTTCATCTCAAGTCGAAATCCTATGTTCCTAAGTTTAGGTTTCCTAAATCTCAATCTTTCCAAAACAAATCTAAATCTTTCTTCCAAGTTCTACCTTTCCAAGTCAAAGTCCAATCTTTTCAATTCCAAATTCCAATCTTCTATTCTAAATTCAAATCAAATCCAAATTCCAATTCAATTTCTTTCTTCCAATCATACCTTCTATTTCCAATCGGACTCTTATCCGAACTACGACTGACCTGATTCCTCCAAAGGATACATGGACAACCCTCATGGGTGCGGTCACAATATTTTTCAAGTTTCTATTTCCACAAAATATTTCCAAATCTCTAATGTATTTTCAAACTTCAAATTCCAAGTTTCTATTTCCGATTTCCAAAACTCTCCAATTTCAATTTCAATTTTATCTTTTCAAATCTCTTTCTAAAAACAAATCAATTTCTTTAATTCTTCTTTTTCAAATCTATTTTCCAATTTTCTTTTCTTGCACTTGCATATCATGCATTATGTTAGTTTCTTTTTAAACATTCTTTTTCAAAGTGCATAGGATTGAACATTAGTTAGTTGAAGACTCTCATAGGTGAATCTAGGGTAAATAGACATTTAGGTACCGCAAGGGCGGGGTAGGGTGATGGCTTAGTGCGTCTTCCCTACACATAACCAACCTCTGAACCTAGATCACTGTTTTCGAAAGACCAAAAGGAGTTATTTTTCTAAAAAGGGTCTAATGTTTTCCAAAGGTTGCCAAACAACCTGTTTTCTTAAAAACCCTCTCTTGAGGAAATATTTTCAAAATTGTTTTCCAAAACCCTAAGTGCAGTTTTCGGATTATGCTTAGTTTTTAGGTGACCTAACTCACCTTAATCATGTTAGGTGGCGACTCCAAACTTTTTCCAAAAGCCCTTTATTCAAATCTATTTTTCAATTCAAACTTAGTCGCACTCATTCTTCTAGGAGGGTAAGTTCTAACGAGGGAGTACAGTATTTTTCCCGCTTGTGTGTGTATCCCTTGAGTGCGAAAAATATGGGCGCGACACCCATGACACTTTGGGCATACCGAACCTTTAAAAGAAGACCTACCCAAATGACTCTGTTCTCGTTGGTCTATGGCACCGAAGCAGTCTTTCTATTTGAGATGGCAGTTCCCTTAGCTCGGATGGCCCTTAGAAGTGAGGTTCTTAACGTTCTCAGACAAGCAGAGCTCGAGGCTTTAGATGAGTGGTGAGACTAAGCTTGAGACAACCTCCAAACATATCAGACTCGCATCTCCAAAGCCTATGTCGCCCTCGTGCGCCCTCGACAATTCCAAGAAGGAGACTTAGTCCTGCGAGTTACTCAACATGTCATGCGGGGTACCTCAGTGTCCAAAGTCTCTCCAAAATGCGAAGGTCCCTTTATGGTCAAAGAGCAAACGAAAATGGGTACTATAGGATTTCAAAGCCAGGCTTTAATGACCTCATGTCTGCTATCAACATTAAGTGGCTTAAGAAGTACTACTTGTAACCTCGGTGGAAATTATGTTTTGAGAAATCTCTAATGTATCTCTAGAGTTTTTAAGATTGATTATGAGTAGTCTTTCTCCAAATGAATTTCTTTGACAATTATAATCTCCAAACATATTTTCTCTACAAAGGACTCTCTTATACTCTCGTTAATACATTCATTGTCTCAAAAAGTGGCAATTCAAACATTTTATTGAAGTCCTCAATCACAAATATATACCTTGGCATCTCGAGGATCTAATCATTACAAGAATCAACTTTTACAAGAAATGCGCCTAAACATGACTTCTAGTGAGGGCTCAAGGACTAGTTGCCTCTAATATTACAATGAATTTGCCCCGCTACTTCTAGGATGTCACAGGTAACGAACGGCGATTATCCCCCAAAAGATGCCTTCGTCAAAAGAAGCTAAGAATCTTTTATCTCCCTGAAGGTCCACTCTCAGGAAGGAAAAACTAGGGGGCTCCTGTTATCCCCCTAAGATGAGGATGCTCTTTTGGTCGACCACAGGAAGATAATCCAACCAAATGCAACCTCAACCCTAGGCTATCCCCAAGCACTCTCTAAGGACTACAAGGGTAAAGCAAGTGACAAGGTTCCTGCTACCTTACCCATTAATGTGGCTCCCATGGGATCACCACTTCAGAATAACCCTAACATATCCTTGACACGTCTCGTTCCAAGATAGTTCTTTAGAGCACCGGACCAAAAAGCCAAAGAACTACAACAAGGGCCGCCCTAGCCATTCCCTCGACCCATCTCTCTATATTCCCTCTCACCACAGGAAAAGCAAGAGTCCTAGAAGAATCGCCAGAGGCCTCTCCAGAATGGCCCACGTAGAGAACACCGAGGAAATCCAGGACATAACTATCCTTGAATTCACCTCTATGGCCCTCTCCACGTCCCTGACACCTCTCATTCCAAGGAGGGAGGGAGGAAATGTCTGCAAAGGAAAAGGCTTCAACCCTGTAAACATCCTCCTCCCTTGACAAATAAGGAGACCCCGAGGCACAATGATTTCCGATGCCACCCACCCCAGAGCTTACATCCCCAGGTTCAAAGAAGAACAACTCCCCAACCATTAGAAGATTTGATCAAATGAATTCCCACAATGCTTCAACTGCTACACCACCCCCCCCCCTCTTATTTATACACAACCCCTACAAAGCAACAAACACTAACCAAATCAAAAGCTGTATGCCTGACTTGAGAAGAGTTATCAATGAAAAACTTCTGCCTGATCTAAGAAGATTTATCAATGAAAAGCCTACACCCAACCTACGAAGGCTTATCAATGAAAGCTTTGACAAGACCATTCATGCAGCCTGAAAAGCTTTGACAAGACCTCTCATACAATCCTAACATGGGCAAAGCTCAATAGTCGAGACAATAGAAGCTACCTCGGCCTCTAGCCAAGCTCCTCCAATCAAGATAACCCCCTCAAACAAGCCAAGGTACCCCCTGCCAAAGTCAATATCCCAACTACAATAAATCAAGCCAAAATAAAGAAAGAAGTGCAAGAAAACAAAGTCCATTACTTAACCAGCAACATTACATCGAGCCCAATGATTACAAAAGAAACACAAGCCCATTAGCTATATAACCAACACCATAAAAGTAGCACAATCATAAGCCTAGAGAATCTCTTCAGCCACATGACCATTTACATCAAAAGCCCCCTCGGGCCCCTCAATCAACCTTGCTCACCTCACTTATTTCTTTTTTCTTGGCTTCAAGCTGCTCCACAGCAAGCCTCGCCTCAATCAATCTCCCCTCAAAGACCTCCAGCTCTGGATCAAGGAAAATCCTCCTTAATTATCTCCTCATGGCATGAATACGCTCCTCTAACCAATCAAGCCTCAGCTGGGTTAACTTTAACTCCCTCAGCATGCGAAGCAAGTCTCCAAAACAAGACTTGGAAGCCTTGCTCAACTTCATCTGCTCAAAAACACCAAGATAGTCCCCGAACCCTTCGAGTGCCCATCTCAAGAACCGTGGACTCATCTGCGCCACCTCTATGAAAGTATCTGGCCTCACCTTGAGTACCCGAACCAGGTGCCCCCATGCATCCGCACCTACCCTAGCAAATAAAGTATCGGGCACAAGAATGACCTCCTCCTCTCCTTGCCACAACGTAACCACTCCTCCGTCATCTCAGACAACCTCAACATCCTTGCAGACCCTGGCAACGGCTACTACCTACATGACACCACTCGACCTCATGCCAATAGATCTAATCGTCCCCTAAGGCTTAGATGAGGCCACCATAAATGGGCAAGGTGCATGTATCACCCTACTACCCATTGTCGGAGTCACAACAATAGAATTAGTCACCACAGCCACAGAAGGGGCATTGCTATTCCCAGAACTAGCCACCCCAGCCAAAAGTGCCATAGTCCATCCCCGATACTCCCAAAGCCCCCCCCCCCCCACAATAACTTTCCCCTTACTCCAGCCATGAGTGTCGCGCCCAGATTTTTCGCACTCGAGGAATACTCACACAAGCGGGAAAAATGTTGTACTCTCTCGTTAGAACTCACCTTCCTAAAAGAATGAGTGCGACTAGGTTTGAATTGAAAATAAGTTTGAATAAAGGGCTTTTGAAAAAGGTTCAGAGTCGCCACCTAACTTGATTAAGGTGAGTTAGGTCACCTAAAAACTAAAAATAATCTGAAGACTACACTTAGGGTTTTTGGAAAAACAATTTTGAAAATATCTCCTCAAGAGAGGGTTTTCTAGGAAAACAGGTTGTTTGGCAACCTTTGGAAAAACATTTAGCCCTTTTTAGAAAAATAACTCCTTTTGGTCTTTGAAATCAGTGATCTAAGTTCGGAGGTTGGTTACGTGTAGGGAAGACGCACTAAGCTATCACCCTACGCCGCCCTTTTAGTACCTACATGTCAATCTACCCTAGATTCACCTATGAGAGTCCTTAACTAACATGTGTTCAACCCTATTCACTTTGAAAAATAATGTTTGAAAAGAAACTAACATGATGCATGATATGCAAGTGCAATAAAAGAAAATTGAAAAATAGGTTTGAAAAGAGATTGATTTGAAATTGATTTGATTTGAAAATAGACTTGAAGAAATAGAATTGAAATTGGAAAGTTTGAAAATTGAGAGTAGAAATTTGAAAATAGAAATTTTGAAAGTAGATGGGAATTTGAAATTTGAAAAGATTTTGGAAACCGCACCCATGAGGGTGGAATTGAAAGTTTGAAAAGTATTGTGACCGCACCTATGAAGGTTGCCTACGTATCCCTTTGGGGGAATCAGGTTAGTTGTAGTTCGGACAAGAGTCCGATTGAAAAGAGATTGTTGAGATTGAATTGGAAATTGAATTTGACTTGAAATTAGAAGAGGAGATTGAAAACTAAAATTGAGAAGATTTGGACTTCGATTTGAAAAGACGGATTTTGGAAAGACTTGGTTTTGGAAAGATGGAGGTTTAGGAAACCTAAACTTAGGAAAGGTAGGAGACCTAGGAAAGACTTGAGATTTAGAAAGATTTGACTCGAACGTTGGACTTGGAAGATTTAGAAAGATCGGATTTTAGGAAATGTTCGAATTAGAAAAGGTTCGACTTAGGAAAGTTTCGAATTAGGAAAGTTTCATTTTTGGAAAGTTTTCGAAATAGGAAAGTTTTGAATTTAGGAAAGTTTTAGGTTTAGGAAAGTTTTGAATTTAAGAAAGTTTGGAAATTGGAAAGTTTCGTTTCAGGAAAGGTTTGAAAAAGGAAAGTTTTCAATTTAGGAAATGTTTAAATTAAGAAAGTTTCAACTTAAGAAAGTCTTAAATTAAGAAAGTTTTGAGTTTAGAAGAGTTTTAGATTTGAAAAGATTTTGAAGTTTTGGAAAGTTTAGAATTTAGAAAGTTTTTAGGTTTAGAAAGATTTAACTTAAGAAAGTTTTGAATTTAGGAAGCTTAGAATTTTAGAAAGATTTGAAATTTAGAAAGTTTAGGATTTAGAAAGTTTTAAAGTTCAAATTTTAGAAAGTCTTGAAATTAGGAGAGGCTTGAGTTTAGGAAAGGTTTGAAAACTTAGGTTTAAGAAGTTAAGATTTGAAAAGAGGGTAGAATTAGGAAAGGGTTGAATTAGGAAAGATTTGAAAGTTGAGTTTTAAAATTTAGGAAAGATTTTTGTGTTCAAGTTTTGGAAACTTAAGATTTAGGAAAGTGGAAGATTAGAAAGGATTTGAATAGGAAAGATTTGGATTAGGAAGGGGTTGGATTTTGTTTCTAAAAGAAAAGATTTGATTTTGTTTCCAAAAACGGAGGACGGAATCTAGTTTCCTAGATGGGGAGATTTGATATGGTTTCCTAAAGGGAAGGTAGGATTTGGCTAGGATTTGGAAAGGGAAATTCTAGAAACCCTAGTTTTGGAAAATCGTAGTTTTGACGTAGAAAAAAGGTTTTGGAAACGTGTATCGTTCGAATGTGAAAACAAGGGGTTTTGGAAACCTAGGTTGGGGGCAAAGTTTGAAAACCATGTTTTTGGGCAGAAAATTAGGGTTTCCTAATTGTGGTTTCTAAGGCTTGACTTGGGCTCTAAGGAAAGAGTTTTTGGAAAACGCGTTTTTGGAAACGAAGGTTTTCTAGAAGGGAATCCTAGGGAGGAGTTTTTGGAAAGTGTGTTTGAAGGTAGAGTTTTTGGAAAAAGATTTTAAAGAGAAGGAGTTTTGGAAAGTGGGTTTTTAGAAATGAAGATTTTAGAAGGAAAATCCTAGAGGGGAATTTCTATAAGGGAGTTCTTAGAAAGATTTCTAGAGAGCGTTTTTAGAAAGTGAATTTTGAGGAGAGAATTTTGGAAAGGAGTTGAAAAATGAGAGTTTTGAAAAATAGATTTGGAGGGGAGTTTTTGAAAATAATTTTGGAGAGGAGAGTTTTAGGAAAGTGTGTTAAAAAAGAGATTTTTAGGAAGAGATTTTTGAAGAGAGAGTTTTTAGAAAGGAAAAACATCTCACTTTCCTAAAGCAATTCTAACCATAAGAAGGCTAGAACCACTTTAAGAAAGTGGTTTTGGAAAACAATAAGATTCGAAAATATAGACCAAAAAGGTCACTTTAATGTAATACTTTCCTAAAGCAACCCTAGCCATGGAAAAGCTAGGATCACCCTAGGATTGTGATTTTGAAAACAAGTTTTTGAAAAAGAGATTTTGATGCAATTTTGAAAACAAGTTCGAAAACGATTTTGGAAACGAGTTTAAAAACGAATTTTGGAAGATGCAAGATCATGATATGCACAATGCAATTTGGGGTCATGAACATACAAGGCTAAGGCTTCACCACATAATCAAGGGGGCCGGACCGGCGTGGTCTTTGGTTAGACTAGAAGAAAGCCCCCGACACGGTGACTCTCCAACAGTCTAATCCTACACATAGACCGGGAGTCCCCTTGTTTCAAGCATGCAAAGAAAGGGGGGGAAAGAGATGGGGGATTAAAATAGAGAGAACCCAAGTGGGTTGGAGAGAGAAGAGAGAGGGGGGAAGTGCAAAAAATTAAAGAGAAAGCCTACCTTGTTTCTTGTTTATTTTGCGCGCCGTGCAGTCTTCGGTCTTCGGTCTTCAGTCTTTGTATTGATCTTCACCTTCAGTCCTCAAGAATTGTCTTCAAGCTTTGGATGGCAGCTCTTCAAGTCTTCAAAGAGTGGTTGAAGGCTAGTGTATGAGTGTATGGGGGAGTGTATGAGTGTATGGGAGGCTAGGGTTTGTGTATAGTGGCTAGGGTTTGGGAAAACCTAGGTAGGCTAGGGTTTTGGAGGTGCTCGAGCTCTGTATATCGAATTGTGTGATTTCTAGGTTAAGTTTGCAGACTCTTTTCACGTTGAACGAGACTCTGTATTTCTAGAGGGAAGACAAACCTGGCGCCTGTTGCAGTGGCGCCAGGCCAAATTATACACTGGCGCCACTAGGAGTGGCGCCAGGCCATTTAGGAAACAATTAAGGTCAGCAAGCAACGTATCTTTGACTAGATTTGGGCGCCTGTACTAGTGACTACCATGCAATCTTTAGCCTGGCTTCACTAGGAGTGACTCCAGAAAGTCCGGGAATGATTTGAAGGAGCCGGGAGTGACCCGGAAGGCCGGAAAGAAGCAGGAACACTTAAAATAGTGTCCTGGAGGTATTTGACTTGAAAAATGAAGATAAGGTGGGTCGGAAAGGTTGACCGGGCCTTTAGGGGCAAAACGATCAATCGGACCAGAAAACTGCCGACGCGAACTCGGATTGTCCAGGGAAAAGACTTGGGATCTGGAAACATTATTTAGAATGTTCCCAGAGGTTGCCGGATTGATTCCCAGGGCTGGCGTGGTCGGAAATGAAGACCGGCCCACTAGGGGCAAAACGGTCATTTTGTACCGGGTTTGCCGGAACTGACTCGGAATGATCCGGAAAGGTAAAGGAAGGTTGAGAACACTATAAAAATTATTCTTGGGACATTACCGGTTTGATACCCAGAGCCGGTGTGGTCAAAGAAGGAGACCGGCCCTCTAGGGGCAAAACGGCCATTTTGTACCGAGTTGGCCAGAACTGACTCGGAATGGTCCGGAAAGGTAAAGGAAGGTTGAGAATACTATAAAAAGTATTCTCGGGACATTACCGGTTTGATACTCAAAGCCGGTATGGTCGAAGAAGGAGACCGGCCCTCCAGGGGCAAAATGGTCATTTTGTACCTGGTTGGCCGGAATTGACTCGGAATGGGCCGGAAAGGTAAAGGAAGGTTGAGAATACTATAAAAAGTATTCTCAAGAGGTTACCGGTTTGATACCCAGAGCCGGTGTGGTTCCCGGGGCATTCGGATGCTTAGGGGCAAAATGGTCATCTTGACCAAAAAGTCTCGGAAAAGGTCCTAAGGGTAGTCTAGTCATTTTTCACCAAAGTGAGCTAACAGACACTGGTGTTGACCTAGGTTTTGAGTGTTTCCGCCACTCTCACGGTGTGAGTATTTCCGCTACTCTAACGGTTTTGTGAGTATTTCCGCTACTCTAACGGTTGAGTATTTCCGTTACTCTAACGGGGTTGAGTATTTCCGCTACTCGGACAGGGTTGAGTATTTCCGCTACTCGGACGGTTCTGTGAGTATTTCCGCTACTCTAACGGTTCTGTGAGTATTACCGCTACTCTAACGGTTCTGTGAGTATTTCCGCTACTCTAACGGTTCTGTGAGTAGTTTTGCTACTCGGACCGTCTCGAGGAATAAACTGTCTCGAGAGAGGGATTGGAAGGGGTCTTACCATCTCCAAAGAGACATGCCTGGATTGGAGCCGTCTCAAGGAATAAACTGTCTCGAGAGTGGGATTGGAAAGGGGTCTTACCGTCTCCAAAGAGACGTGCCTAGATTGTGAGTGTTTCCGCCACTCTATCGGTTTTGTGAGTATTTCCGCTACTCTAACGGTTTTGCGAGTGTTTCCGCCACTCTAACGGTTTTGTGAGTGTTTCCGCCACTCTAACGGTTTTGTGAGTAGTTTTGCTACTCGGACCGTCTCGAGGAATAAACTGTCTCAAGACAGGGATTGGAATTAGAATAAGAAAGGATAATGCCCCTAAGGGCATTTTGGTCATTTTGCCTCTATTTGGGCCTGACAGGCCCGCGAAGCATTGAAAAGACGAAATTTGGACCTAGAGGATTGGTTTCGATTGGAATATGCCTACAATGACTTGAAAACAAGTCTGGACGGAGTGTAGACTGCCGAGTGGTCAAAAATGGGGTGCTTACAATGAAAAGCATGAGGCAAAACCAAATTCCCAGTCTCCACCCTATTATCACTCAAGGCCTCACGTTCGACTCTAGCCCCGTCATTGAGGATGCCGCTAGTCACTCCAAAGGATCAAGAGGTGTGGGTAAACCCCCAATATTGATGCTGCATGATAACCCAAGAACAACTCCAGCAGTAGCTCCCTTGGACCTAGTACGCGAGCTCGATCCCTCAAATCCTCCAGCTCCCTGAAACACCACCGAGTGTTGGTTATAGAAAGAGAGGAAATGCGGCTAAGTACAAATCACAAAGCATTACGGTTACCTTCTTCCTTTTCATGGCCACCTCCCAAGAAATTTCAAGCGCCTTTACTCATTTTTGATTCGACGCTCCCACCCTCAGGATCGATTCTCGACCTGACCTCAAAGCACTGGCACGAGTCATCAAAGCACCAGAACCTCCAACATCCCCTTCTATTCGTTGAGGAATTATTGTCTTTGCATACTGGGATTTCACCCCCCCGAACTCCAACAGTCAGATTCTTCAAACTTGGCAGGCACAACGAGAAGTCCCTCGAATATACATCTAGAGCACGTACCTCCCAAGGAATCTCCAGAACATACTCACTAAAGGAACCTGGACATTTCTTCCTATACCTCTTCTATCTAGAACTAATCCTCCCTTCCCTGCTCCGTTGAGGAATAATCATAGCCAAAGCTCCCCGAAATGCCCCCGCAACCTTGGCCACCACGAAACCCTCACAGGCTGTGGGAACACTAAGTTGCATTAACCACCGCGGGCTAACCAAGTCAAAGCCAAACTGCCTCACCACTCGGTGAGAGTTATGCACATCGACATCATACACCTCGGTATCAATTAGAGCTGAGAGGTAGGACAAAAGCATAATACCCAGTAACAAAAGCTCAATGCTCAAATAGCCTCTGGGTCGATCCTTATCCACCATATGATCCACCTCAAAATATATCGACATATTAGTCATTCCATTCAAAGCATCTACATGAGACCTCCGTACAAACTTAACTTAATCATCTATCACCTCAGCTAAAGGCCTACTCGTTAAACAGTTGGCCCACCTCCACAAACGAGGCACCCCTACCCCATGTCCAATCACGTGTTGTACAGCTCAGGCTTAGGGGCAGTAGACGAGAACCTCTCATAGAAAAACATTAACAAGAACGGGGTAGATATGTAGGTAAGGATCTCAAACTTACCTAAAGACCTTGTAGAGCAGGACTTCACTAAATCAAGAAGATGGAATAGCATCCCCAAAAACAAAGGTGCAAGTGCTAAAGATCTCCCCAATGCAAGAACAGCAGCAAGAGGAAACACCCTGATATTCATACCATCTTGTGCCCTCAAAGATGTGCCTCACTAGCTAACAAGCAATAAATCTAGCAAGGTGGTGGCGGCTCTTCAAAAATGAACCCTCGACCCTGACACGAGGATCACTAAGATCACCCCCCTTCAAATCCTAGTACCAATATCTAATCCAACCATGAAAGGAACTTTTTGTCGAATGAGAACTCCTTAACCTCTACACCTCAACATCGATCTCATTTCCATGACTATCATAGCGAGACCTGCTCCTACTTTCTTGTTCAGCCACCTTCAAAGCATTGTAGGCCTCCCGCTCTACATCCGTCATCTTGAGGCTATCAAAAGAAACCTCTCCAAAAACATCAAGGTGCATCAAAGCACAAACATCATCCAAAGTGGGACTTATCTCAACCCAATATGTTACAAAGGTATGGGTGTTCGTGCTCCACCAAGATATTATGGTGGCAAGCCAGCTTCTACCCCTTAGAATTGAAAGACCTAAATAATTTCAAATAACAACCAAAATGTTAGCTTGTCAACACCTCC
Source organism: Euryodendron excelsum (assembly GCA_033060915.1). Taxonomy (NCBI): domain Eukaryota; kingdom Viridiplantae; phylum Streptophyta; class Magnoliopsida; order Ericales; family Pentaphylacaceae; genus Euryodendron; species Euryodendron excelsum. The sequence goes on along the minus strand of CM065391.1, from coordinate 10,548,547 downwards.
ACAAACCCCGCATTTTCAAGCACATCACGAGTCCACACATCCATACCCTTGGCCAAACTGACATAGCCTTTATACTTTGGAAAATTATAAGGAAAGCCACGTCACTCAAGACAAAATCGATGCATCGAGCTCAGAGTAATGGACTTCTTAAAACCCTTTTCAACAAAAGGGATGAGCAAAACCGGGTCAACACATGAAGGAGCACACTCGTTGAATCCAGTATACAAGTCCCAAAACTTATCATCTTCCAAGTATGGTGTTCTATACCAATGATCAACTCCAAGCATAGATGGCAGGGCTTCTCCTTTACTTCCTTTCAAATTGTGACCTTTTCCCACACGGGGGGCAGTAACAGCATGACGAGGTTGCCCTCTCCCAGCCATAGCCACTCTAAGATCCTCTAAGTCAATGGCACCTCGACAATTCAAGTTGAACCTTAGTAAGGGGCAACTTCATAATCGAACTACCAACAAATAGGGGTGCCCAATAAAACCTCGGTAAGCCCAATATCGGTGAAAAGATAAGGTATAAAAACCCACAACCTCGACAGAACAGGGGCAACGAAACCTCGTGAACCCATGGCCTCAGCACTAAACCCTAATGAAGCCTCCTCAGTGAAGCCTGCCAAACTTCAAAACCCAACCGCAATCTTCAATGAATGCAAAGAGCTAGGTTTGACCTTAGGTCCCAACGAGCCTTTGTAGCAACACCCTCCTCGGCGAGCACCTCAGCCAAGCAAAGGTATCGGCAAAAACACCAAAATCTTAGTAGGTTGATACCTTGGTGAACTTTAACACTCCCTCCTCGGTGCAAAGCCTCAACACTTGGGCCCGCCCTAAAACCAAACCACGCTAAAACCCAAAGGAAATCAAACCCCAACACAACTCGGCACAAGAGACCTAGACAAACACCTTTCTTACCTCAGCAACAGTGGGCACCCTCAGTAATTACAAAGCAAAAATTAGATTTCGAGCTCGGCACTTCAGACAATCAATCCCGATGAAATCCCACCTTGGTCGTGTGGCGATTAGGGCAACTCACGCCATCTCGGAGCCAACGTATCTAAAACTCGGCAGACCCCGACCTCGGCAACTCACTAAGGCACCACACCTTCCTTAGCAAAACTATTTCCAATAACCTCGACAAAGCCATAAAGAACACACGTCAAAATCCCAACCTCTTGCAGCACCCTCACCTCGTCGCCTCAGAACATTTACCTCGGTGAGGACAAAGCCTTGACAAACCTCTAAAGGCTTCACCCAAAGGGCTAGACTTTGGCAAGCTGGTAACAACTCCGCAAAAGGCTAGATTTTGGTAAACTGGCAAAATGCACGGTCCTAGCAAGGGATGGTCTCGCGATAGCCTCGATGGTCGAAACATGGCCTCAGGTCATCTTGATTTTGGTAATAGGTCACCTCAACGAGAGCCTTCACTGGGTCACCTCGATGGAAACCTTGGCTGGGTCACCTCTACAACATATCGTGACCTCGATGGAAGCTTCAACCAAGCCTCCGTAGTGCCTCAGCAAAGGCCCTTCCAATTTTAACAACCCCCAACTACAACCAACAGCCCAACGTCAAAAGCCCTTTTTGACAGTCAAATCTTGACAAAACCCAACAACGACGAGGTCAACACAAAACCCACATTGATGGAGAGGGTTAAGGGTTTTGACAAGCCTGGCAAAACAAAGCAACAGCCTCGATGGAGCCTCCCTTGATAGAATCCTCGGCCTCCACGATTTTTGGCATGATGAAAAAGCCCCAAGCAAACCTCCATGACAACCTCGGCAGTGGTGAAGCTCCCTCAACATAAAATGTTGACCAGGGTGGAACCTCAGCACCCCTTCCTCGGTGAAAAAACCCTCGGTCGAACCTCCTCCCTCGTCGCCAAAACCCTTTTTGGTGAACCCCTTCCTTAGAGAAACCCTCAAAAAAACCTCGGGCAAAGCTTGGTACCAAGCCCTCGGCGTTAACAGCAAGCTCGTGACCTCAGCCTGCCCAAAACACAAGGAAATTTGTCGTAACACCTTGATACGCCGACACCACTCTGCAACAGCCAACCTTAGTGGACAATAGTCGCTGCTGGATCTTCGGTAAAGACCCACCTCAGCGAACAGTTTGCCTCGACACCACACCAAACCCCAATGCCTCGGAGAGCTTACCTCAGCTAGAATCCAATCAAACCCCCTCCCTAAGATCTCGACACCCCAAAGCCTCATAGATCAAGATAAGAAAACATAGGCAAGGGAAAAGCCTCATCCACAATGCTTCATCACAGCAAACCTTGACCTACAACGCACGCCTCAAGCCTCACCTTGACCCCTGCAATCCTCACTTTGACCCCTACAACTTCACTAAAATCCTTTTCCTAAAAAACCTGATCACTCGTGGAAAATTAAGAGAGCTCCCAAACACCAAAGATCTTCTCTTAGAAGAAGAAAATTTGCAAAGACAAGTGAAAGGGCAAAATGGCTAAGGCTGCTATTTATAATGGCCCAAAGGACACATCGAAGCATGGGTCACTCACCATTATATTCAATGGGTATTACAAACGACTCAGAAAAAGTACGTTGCATCCTTTCCAATCACTTTGATAAATCACATCACCTCGGCCAACGTGAAATATCTCCAAACGAAAGGCTACTACTTCCAAATTGAAAAATTGGCAAAGCTAGTTCCAGTAAGAATATAGTGTGCATGCGCACCCTCAGTACTAGTGAGGGCACACGCATAAGGGGTATATTTTAGACATAAGTGTCCAACTCTTCTCCGTACAGGGATGGTTAGATGACTTATCACTCCTCGATACCTCTCCTCCCCCTCACACGCTTGGTTTCGCGTGGTAGCCACCAAGGCAACACGCGCACCAAGTCAACTCACTCACCAAGGATAGCACGAAAAGCGTATCCTCCGAGCTAAGACATCAAGAGGTCCTCACCTATAGGTAACCTCAAGACATCTCCTCTGCGGTATTCACCTGTGGCTTCATGCTCAACACCTCCTAGCACTGCCATGGAACTTCTTCACCAAGCGCACCTTTATACTTAGCATAATTCTCCGCATAAGCATGTCTCCATAACCCAAGTTAGGAGTGTTGACTCAAAGTTGACCCTTGTTGACTCAAGGTTGATTCCCATGTTGATTTTGATGATAACTAAACCTTATGTTATTTTACTAATGACTTTACTTAGTGTGCAGATTAACAAAGTTCATAATTTAGACTTAAAGTTCAATTTTAAGTCTAATGCATGTCAAAGAGAATGCACAACAAATTCAAGATCAAGCAATGAATTTCAAGAGCTATGCAATGAACCAAACAGAGGAGTGATGCCTATTTCTACTTCAAACAAATGTCTTACATTCGAAGAGATTGAAGGTGTTCAAGTGAAGCTTTCATCAAAGTATGCATAGACTCAGTGAGTTTGATTTGCACTCAAGATAGATTGAAGACTTCATCAGAATATACAAAAATCAGTTGAAGAGGTGCAAAGATCAGTTGAAGAGGAATTGATTGTTGAAGAGATTGAAAATGCTCAAGAGAAGACTTCATCAAGAATGCAAAGACCAATTCAAGATAATGTGATTGAAGTTGCTGAGAAGATAGCTCACAATGATTGTCTGATCTCTACATGGAATCCAAGTGAAGAATTCTTCTACAAAGAATCAATGAAGACTAGATGTATGAAGAGGTTTCATTAAGCCTGCAAAAGTCTCATTGAATTGATTTTAAAGAAGAAAAAAGAATTGCTAGCAAAGAGAAGAAATCATAAATGAAGCATCGTGAAGCTCCACATAATTGAGGAAGCCTGGCATTGAAGATGTTCTACAATGAAAGAAGAAGTTTTGCAAAAGAAGAAAAAAAGATGGACATTGATCTAATGAAGCTTTGACAATTTGAGAATCAGGAGAAGATCAACATCCAATGATTGATTCAATCCAAATTGAATAAGAAGTTAACTCTGATGAGTTAAAGAGATTTGATTGATCATCATACCTCAAAGAAATACTCCTTGAAGATCTTATACCAGTGCTAAGATAAGCTGGATCATTAGAAGTCAGAAAGTAGATTTCTAGACAATGAGGGGACTCATGGAAATGAGGAGTCGTCTCTTAATTACAGAAGCAAAAGGCCTGAAGACAAAATGAACAATGAGTGGACTCATGAAAAATGAAGAGTCGCCTCTTGATCACAGAAGCAAAAAGCCTGGAGATCAAATAGACAAAGAGTGGACTTATTGAAATAAAGAGTCGCCTCATGGAGACAAACGCAAAGGCTTAAAGATGACATGATCAATGAGCGGACATATGAAGATGAAGAGTCGCCTCATGACAACAGAAGTAAAAGGCTGAAGATCGAATGAATAAAGAGCGGACTCCTGAAGATGAAGAGTCACCTCATGACAGCAGAAGCCAAAGACGTGAAGACAGAATGAATAAGGAGTCGCCTCATTGATATGAAGAGTGGACTTATGAAGTCAGTAAACAACATCTAGTAAATGCGGAAGCAGAAAGTGTCGACTCCATAAACCTGGAGCCGACTCCTTGGATATAACGGCTATTTTTCTTAACGTTATAATGGACTGGACTTGCATTAATGATCCCCAACAACCTCTAACAGATGGAATCAATACAGGGGTTTATGTATATGCTTCCAGCTGCATTTATATAAGGCATGGGAGACAAAAATGAAATCAAGCTGACTGATTTACTAATATACTCTGAATATTCTTCCTGTCTTCATCTGTGAGCTTTGATTGAAAAATCTACTCTTGCTAGAGAGTCTGTTAGTTACTTGTATACTTCTATACACTTGTAATTGAGAGTTTGAGAGTTCTCTTGTGAAAGCAAAACTCTTGTAAGTTTGAGTAGAGCTTGGACAAAACCACTTGGAGATTGAAGAGCTCGGTGAGAAGTTCTTGTGTATAGTGAGCTGAGCACTTTGTCAATTAGCAACCCATTTGTAATAGGTAATTACATTGTGGAAGAAGACTTCAAGGAGGTCTTGGGGTGAGGACGTAGACCATGGGTTATGGTTGAACCTTGGTAAATCTATGTGTTCCTTCTTATACTCTGTTTTCTTTCCTTTCTTTGATTATTTTGCATTGCATATAGATTAATCTCTTTTACATTTCTTAGATTAATTTTAAGTAATCTTAATTGTTATTAATCTTCGAAAAACCCAATTCACCCCCCCTCTTAGGTTGACTTTTGGGCCAACAAGAAGCAGGACCTAGGGACTTCCGCACGGGACCACAAGGAGAACAAGTAAATTGGAAGCTAGAGTTGAGGTTCGCCGAGGGTCCTTGCCCCTCTAATCAGTCTTAGAAAGAGAGGGATCCTCAAGCAAAAGACTAGTGCATTTAGTGCCTAAGTTGCTTGAATCACTATCATCACTGCCACCCATAGAGGTGCAGAGTTAACATTCAAAATGTCGGTCTTCGAGAAGCCCTTAGACTAAGGAGCCAATCGGCAAGGGTCTTCCCCACAGGTCTGAGGAGCCAATCACCAAAGACCTTGACAGTTGAAGAACTAATCATAGAGGACCTCCCTCACCTATATAAAAGGAATCCCCTTCTCCATCAATAAGACATTGACTCCATATTAAATGCTCACCACCCTTGAGAATCTCTCAAAGTCCTCTTAGAGCCTCTCCAAGCTCATATAGGACATTGCCACTCTCTCTCTTCCTAGGACCGTCTCAACTCCCTCTCCTCCACCTCCGGTGATCCTCCGCCTAAGACAGCACTTGTAGTCAACTTCTCAGAGGGTCACCCTTTATAGGTTTAACTACACACCCGTCACACAACTCTACACACACCAATGTGTTTGGATCTCTCCAAAGTTAGTAGGTAATATATCAAAGCATATCTAGATGATTTTTTCATACCGTGTTATATATCAAATCCAACCACATTGAAAACAAACAAATATAAAAGTAAGATGTCAAAGCATATTGGCATGATTGCTATATATCATGTTATGTATCAATGCCACCTACACTGAAAAGTATCCAAGTTTATTGATGCATGAGTACCATAAGCATAATCTTTTGTCACGAGAATGGGGACCTTTAATATCAAAACACAATATGCAAACATTAATGCTAAAATCAAACAAATGAAGATTTGTTAAAGTAGGGTATAGCTCGAGTGTTTAGATTATTAAATTGTCTTTTAAGTCTTTGATATGCACTAGGACAGTCATCCATATAGATGCAATCCTTCATGCCTATTAACTAATCATTTAGAAGACAAGGAAGCAAAAACCATTAAGCAAAACATGTAGTGATTGTCAACAATGAGAAAAATCAACTAACGAACAAAAGACCTTTATAGTTAATGTAAGCTAACTCAACCTACTTACACTTGGGCAATGAGATGTAGGCTTTAGGAACTAGTAGGCAATATATAAATTTTCTTTCGGTAGACAGTATATCCAATAATGTATTCTTTTACCAATAACTTCTGACCTCCTTAAGCATCCCTGGATTTTATGTCTAGATCACTCTTAAACTGAGTAATATCTTGCTGGCTTTGGAGAAGTTACTGATCTTATTTTTATTTAAGGAAAATGATAAAGAACTTAAATTTTTAAAAATTGATAAGATCAGGCAAAGTCAATGATTATCTAATCATTTGCAATGAAGGCAAGGAAAATAACAGTATGTGTTTCAAGCTCATGTCACCAAGAAGTAAAGGATGTTAGTTCAGAAATCTGTAAAAGAAAGAAGAAGATGAATAATAGCATCCAAGGCATGATTAATATCGTTTTCCTTAAGACGATATTCGCCCCCACCAATTCTCAAAATCTAGTGTGCACCGGATTAATGGCGAATTGCCTCTAGGATACAATGGAGCCCAGAAAAATCTGTAATTCTGACTGCATGTTGCACACACGAAATCAGACCCGAATACCCTCTGATTATCAAGTCTGCCAAGAATTTGAATGTCTATTTCTACAGAAACAGACCTTAGAGATGATGAATAATAAAACTAGAAAAGAATCAAGAACTGCATTGCCTTTCAATATATAGAGAAGTTGTAGGAAAAATTATATATTTTTGTCTGCGAATTTGCCATGTTTTTATAGACATTTTGGTGTCTTTTTGGACCAGACATGACTGTTAGAATTCAAATAATAATTTATTTCTAACAGTCACTTGCAGGTTTAAACACAGCTGTCGGATCGCCCCTTTCTTAATCTAACGGTGTAGATCGCATCTATTTATTATTTGATCAGATCATACATCACACCTCTATGATCAGGTCTGGTTCTCACCCTACGATCTTTTTTTGCTTATGTATTAGCCATCCGATCGTTGATTTTCATGATTGACAAAAATCAATGGTCTTGATCACACGCCACACACGCACGTGCCACGTGTCCAATTGCCAAGTGCGCCACATTGCACCATGCGACTCGTATGCGAGACATACACGTGGCGCACATGTGGCTTGGTACACATGCTCACACTTGAGTGCTACACCCAATCATTGCTCTAAAGCAATACATAGAAAGTTGTTGGCATTTATAAATGCCTTACAAAACTTCTCACTTTTCAATGTGGGATTCATTTAATAAAGCAATAAAGACTTTCTTCAAAGCTAGTCAAAACCAAAATGGAAAAACCCCAAAACTACTACATATATTATATATTTTGAAAATAATTTCAACAATCCCCCACCATTTTCAAAATAATTTGAAAAACATATCTTGGCCAGACAAGGAAAACTAATACATAAATGAAGGTGTCTTATGGACTTGAACAATCATTTAGTGATAACACATCAAGGTTAACAAGGATGGCATAGTAGGCAAGCTTTGAACTAGCAATCCTGTATAGCTAACCGGACATGTCTCACACATTAGTATTCTCTTCTTTAGGTAAATTCATAAAAGCCGACACGTGGATTGGCCTTATGTCTATATCCTGTTTCATGAGTGCTCTAGAGACTGCCCAAGTCATCATAGAAAGCGGCACCACCTTCGACACTCATATAGGTAGACTTATCTGAAGTGTCCCAGTAACTTAAACACTTAAACACAATATATTATAAGTCTATTAAGAGCATATTGCTCAACCTTTCCCATTTACATTACTGGTACCAAGCACCTTTTTCCTTGGGATGAAAAATATGTATAGTGCTTGCAGTCACTACATCTAATGTACTTTGGCTCATTGAACTTAAGACTTGATGTTTCAAGCGTTGAGTCGAGTTTCCACCAGTGATGACTAATCATATGGGCCGAAGACCCATCCCTATTGATGGTTTTTTCACCAAGTCCCTTGCAAGTCCTTTAGTAAGCGGATTTGCCAAGTTTTGGCATGATCTCACAAAATCTATGGTGATAACTCCATCAGTGAGCATTTATCTCACACTGCTATGTCTCAGGCCAATATGCCTAGATTTGCCATTATAAATGTGGCTATATGCTCGTGACAGTGTAGCCTCACTATCACAATGCAAAGATATAGGTGACATTGGTTTAGACCAAAGAGGAATTTTTAACAACAAATTTCTAAGCCACTTAGCCTCTTTGCTACAAGAAGCCAAAGCTACAAACTCTGCAGCCATGGTAGAGTCTGTAATCCAAGTCTGCTTCTTAGAACCCCAGGAGATAGCTCCTCCACCAAGGAGAAATATCCACTCACTGGTTGATGTATGATCATCTCGGTCAGATATCCAACTAGCATCAGTGTATCCTTCCAAAACCGTAGGATACCCACTGTAACACAAACCATAATCCATGGTTCCTTTTAGATATTTTAAAACTCTTGTTACAGCATTCCAATGAGTAGTGCTAGGATTACTAGTAAATCTACTAAGTTTACCAACTGCATAAGCAATATCAGGCTGTGTGCATGTCATAACATACATCAAACAACCAATTACCCTGGCATACTTTAATTGATCAATAGCTCTACCAATATTAGGATACAATTTCATATTTAAATCAAATGGTGTACTCACAGGTTTGCAATCAAATGAATCAAATCTTCTGAGTATTTTTTCTATATAATGTGATTGAGAAAGGACAATCTCATTAGTATTCCTTTTAATTCGGATACCCAAAATGACATCAGCAATACCCATGTCTTTCATTTCAAAATTAGATGACAAAAATTTCTTAACTTTCATAATGCTATCAATATCAGTACCAAAAATCAACATGTCATCTACATATAAACAGATAATCACACCTTTATCATTATTGAACTTACTATAAACACACTTATCAGATTCATGTATTTTAAAGCCGTTAGTAACCACAACTTGATCAAATTTCTCATGCCACTGTTTAGGTGCTTGTTTAAGTCCGTAAAGAGACTTAACCAATTTACAAACTTTATGTTCTTGTCCAAGCATGATAAAACCCTCAGGTTGGTCCATGTAAACTTCTTCATCCAATTCACCATTTAAAAATGCAGTTTTAACATCCATTTGGTGAATTTTGAAGTTATAGATAGAAGCTAATGCAATAAGCAACCGGATAGTACTAATTCTAGCAACAGGTGCATAAGTATCAAAATAGTCTATACCTTCTTGTTTTTTAAAACCTTTAGCAACTAATCTGGCCTTAAACTTGTCTATAGTTCCATCTACCTTTATTTTCTTTTTAAAAATCCATTTACATCCAACAGGAACAAAACCAGGTGGTAGATCAACTAATTTCCAAGTTTTATTACCCATAATAGAGTCCATTTCATCTTTAATAGCCTCTTTCCAAAAAGCTGAATCTTGAGACTTCATAGCCTCATCGAATGAAAGAAGATCAGGTTCTATAGAAGGCGAAACTGAAGTTTTCTTAGAGATAGAATCTCTAGTACCTTCTACCAAATAAATAATGAAATCTGGCCCAAAAGACTTTTCAGTCCTTATCCTTTTACTCCTTCTAGGTTCGGAAGATACAATGACATCTTTTTGTGGTTCCAAAGATCGGTCCACATGTTTTCTAGTCTCATTTATACTGGAAATAGACATGAAACTATTTTCATAAAAGATTGCATCTCTAGATTCAAAAACAGTATTGATCTCAATTGAATCATTAGTCTCAATAACAAGAAATCTATATCCTTTACCATGTTCTGCATATCCTAAGAAAATGCATTCAAAAGCTTTTTGTCCTAACTTCTTGATCTTAGGTTCAGGTAATCTAACAATGGCTCTGCAGCCCCAAACTTTAAGATAAGACAAATTAGGCTTTCTTTTATTCCATAACTCATATGGAGACACTTTAGACATCTTATGAGGAACACGATTCAAAATATAACATGCAGTTAACATAGCTTCACCCCAAAAACTATTAGAAAGACCAGAATTAAAGAGCAAAGCATTAGTCATTTCTATAAAGTTCTATTTTTCCTTTTAGCAACTCCATTTTGTTGTGGAGTGTAAGCCATAGATGTTTCCTGGATAATACCAACAGATTCACAAAATACAGGAAAATGATATTCACCTCCCCTATCTGATCTAAGGCGTTTAATCTTAGCATTACATTAACATTCAATTTATGTTTTATAAACTTTAAACTTATCTAAAACTTCATCTTTAGCATGTAGTAAATAAATATAACAAAATCTTTTATAATCATCAATGAAAGTCACAAAGTACTTTTTGCCTCCTCTAGTAGGGGTGCTATGCATATCACACACATCACTATAAATTAATTTCAACAAAGTAGAATTTCTATCAACCTTCGAGAATGGTTTTCTAGTGATTTTAGTATGCATACATATTTTGCATTTATCATTCATGTCATTTGCACATTTAGGAATTAATTCTAACTTAACCATATCATGCATTCTTCTTGAATTAACATGTCCTAAACGAAAATGCCATAAAGAAAGAGAATCAACCATATAAGCAGAAACATTCACTTTATTAATATTAAGCTTGAACATGCCCTCATACAAATATCTTTTTCCAACAAACATCCCTCCCTTAGTCAAGATAAATTTGTTCGACTCAAATACAAGTTTAAACCTAAACTTATTAAGAAGACTCCCAGACACCAGATTCTTTCTAACTTCTGGTACATGATACACATCAATAAGAGTAAGGCTTTTTACAGAAGTAAACTCTAGATTCACAGATCCTTTTGCCTTGACTATTGCAGTGGACGAGTTGCCCATGTAAAGAACATTGCCGTCCTCCATGGGTTCATAGGTCTTGAAAGAACTTTTGTCTTTACAAACATGTCTCGTCGCACCAGAGTCAATCCACCATGCTTCATTATCTTCAAGGATATTAACCTCAGATATCATGGCCACAAATTTCTCCTTAGAGTCTTTAGCATCGTTCCCTTTTTGTTTCTTAAAGAGACGACACTCTTTCTTGTAGTGGCCATCCTTTTTTGCAGTAGAAGCATGCCCCCTTCTTTTTCTTCTTGTTGTGATTCTGGTTATTTCCAAAATTATTGCCATTGTTATCAGCATTTCTGCCTCTCTTACGATTATCTTGTCCAGATTGAGAGGGCTGTTTTGACCCTTGTCCATCCTTCGTCATATGAACCTTGGAGGCATGAGAGCTATGCTCGTCGTTACTGTCTCTTTTTCGAAATTCCTCCTCAATCCGAAGATGATGGCCCAATTCTTCAAGAGACAGGTCCTCCTTTTTGTGTTTAAGACTCTTTTTGTAGTCTTTGCATGATGATGGAAGTTTGTCCAAAATGGTAGAAACCGTAATGGATTCATCCATTTTCATGTCATACTGATTGAATTGGTTTAGGATATGCATGATTTCATAAAACTGTTCAATAACAGGATGAGTATCAGACATCTTATAATTGAAAAATTTTGAAGCCAGAAATTTCTTACTAGTGGCGTCCCCCATTAAGTACTTGGCTTCAAGTGCATCCCACAATTCTTTAGCAGTCCCTTTATTCTGGTACATATCGAACAGAGTATCAAACATTGCATTGCAGATGTGTCATTTGCATATGTAGTCATCTTGCTCCCATTTCATCCTTGTCCTTGTTTCAGCCACAGTCTCATCTTCATTTATAGCAGGCTTAGGGTGGTGAGAACATACACCACTTTGTGACTGGCAAGTAGGAAATGCATCTTCTTCTGCCATTTTTTGAAGTTTGCTCCATCAAAACGATCCAGTTTCATAAAGTCTACAGAAAACTCTCGTAATGATGCAGCCATGATCGTAATATCGTCTTAAGATTGTTAGTTCAGAAATCTGTAAAAGAAAGAAGAAGATGAATAATAGCATCCAAGGCACGATTAATATTGCTTTCCTTAAGACGATATTCACCCCCACCAATTCTCAGAATATGGTGTGTATCGGGTTAATGGCGAATCGCCTCCAGGATACAATGGAGCCCAGAAAAATCTGTAATTCTGACTGCGTGTTGCACACACGAAATCAAACCCGAATACCCTCTGATTATCAAGTCTGCCAAGAATCTGAATATCTATTTCTACAGAAACAGACTTCAGAGATGATGAATAATAAAACTAGAAAAGAATCAAGAACTGTATTGCCTTTCAATATATAGAGAAGTTGTAGGAAAAATTATATATTTTTGTCTGCTAATTTGCCATGTTTTTATAGACATTTTGGTGTCTTTTTGGACCAGACAAGACTGTTAGAATTCAAATAATAACTGATTTTTAACAGTCACTTGCAGGTTTAAACACAGCCGTCGGATCGCCCATTTCTTAATCTAACGGTGTAGATCGCATCTATTTATTATTTGATCAGATCATACATCACACCTCTATGATCATGTGTGGTTCTCATCGTACAATCTTTTTTTGCTTATTTATTAGCCATCCGATCGTTGATCATCATGATTGACAAAAATCAATGGTCTTGATCACACACCACACGCGCACGTGCCACGTGTCCAAGTGCCAAGTGCGCCACTAAAGCGCCACATTGCGCCACGCGACTCGCACGCGAGACGTGCGCGTGGCGCACATGTGGCTTGGCACACATGCTCACACTTGAGTGCTACACCCAATCATTGCTCTAAAGCAATACATAGAAAGTTGTTGGCATTTATAAATGTCTTACAAAACTTCTCACTTTTCGATGTGGGATTCATTTAATAAGGCAATAAAGACTTTCTTCAAAGCTAGTCAAAACCAAAATGGAAAAACCCCAAAACTACTACATATATTATATATTTTGAAAATAATTTCAACAAAGGAAAATTCATTCAGGTAGGATAAAGAATATGATTATTGAGGTTTTGAAAAGGGGGCCATGCTAAATTAAGCTGGATCATGGAAAAGAATACACGCATGTCAACCCAAGGGATATCTAGTTTGGAAAATGGAAAGAAAATGGAACTTCTCATCATACATACATGCATGCATAAAGACAAATACATTTAAATATAAATATATAAGAGATACAAGTTGAGGAGTAAGAAAAACAGTGAAACAGAGAAGGCACATGAATAGGTAAGAGATACACGGACAATTAACTGAAGGGAGTTCAACTAAGAAGTAAATAGAGAAAACAGAGAGGTGGAAGGCAATTGGTTGGTGTACATTGTGAATAAGGAGATCTGACCTTAGGTGTTTTGTTGCACTCACTACCCTTAAAGCATAATTCAAATACGTGGCATCTAAACTGTGGTTGTTCAAGTTATAGGTGTGTAGATAGATCACAATTCAACACCATTGAGGAGTGTGGAGGAGGTTTTGTCTCATTTGGGAATGGGAACACATTCAAAGACATTGGTAAGGGTTGTGTCACTGCTCCTAAATTTCCTAATTGCAAGATGTCTTGCTTGTTGATGGTTGGAAAATATCATAAGCATTTGTTAGATATGTGACTCATAACATCAAGTTCACTTTCCAAAATAGGAAAGCTATCACAACAAACCACAATTCCATTTATTTGTTGTCAGCTCCATAATTTTGTCTTCTGTCACTCCACTCTATCTAGGTCCACAAGTTTGATGATAAATAGCCCAATAAGTTTTTTTCTAATTACCCTCGTTGTTGTAACGTCCTCTGTCTGAACAAAATAACTCAGGTCTTACCATTTGAACTTGAGCAAAATACTCTTAACACAACAACAATAGGTCTTAGCTAAACATGAGCATTTACATTTCAAGTTCCTAACTATCTTTCTTCTAGAAAATCATTTCCCCTTTTAATTTGGCATCCAGCTCAGCATCAATCATTTAACTGTGCTCAATAATTATAGCATTCATTTATGCCAAACATTCTAACCATGAAGCATTGCTAGAGCTCTATCTACCCTATAAGTTGTGACTTAACTTCTGAGGTTTACATCTATCATACAACATGCTACAATTAAGGACTCCATTAATCCATTCAGCTCTATCCCCTTATGGTAATCCAGTAACAAATAAAAAATGGAAAAGAAAGAGCAAAAGCAATAGAAAAAAAAAGGTTCACTCATCTGTCTCTGGAATCTCTACTTTCCACCCTCGTGTTACTACTCCATAGCTTGACTTAACACCTATTTAATTCAGAGTAACATATTTTTTTCTCTTTCTTACTTGAAAATAACTCTGTATAGTTCTAATACATTGTCTAACCCCAGCTGTACATCTATAAATTAAAATGATTAACAGATAAAGGCAGTATATATAATTGAACTTTTTGTACTTGTCGAATCATTCACCTAGAATTAACAAAAATAAATAGTGTAGGTACATGTGTTCAACTCTCCTATGTAGCAAGACACGTCGGCACCGTGACATCTCCACCTCCATAACTTTGGTCCCACGTGGCAGCCTATTGAGGTGACATGTGGACCTGCAAGGCATCTCCACTATGCTCCCCTCAGGGATCGGGTCTTGCCGGCTAAGGATCGGGTTAAGAGCATCTCCTTCTATCTAAGCCAATAAGGCAGCCCTCGCCCATAGATGGCCTCGAAGCCCCTCCCTCAAGGCCCTCATCCATATATGGTCTTAACTCACTCCCTCAGTAGGTAGGAGGGAATCTCCACCTAAGAGCGCCTCACCTATGGCCTCGCTCTGGGCACCCCCTGGCTAGGCCACAGCATATCTCTGTCAAGTGCACTCTCCTTCAAGCCACCTCTTTATACTTGGCTAGAATTCTCCATAAGAGTAACTCCATAACCTAGGTTGAGAGTAGGACCTAAGGACACTAACGGGGTTGCCCTCCTGAGAGACCATTAGGAGCTCAGTGGATTAGAGGATAGAGTTAAGGGTTCATCAAGGGGCCTCACCCTTGGGGGGGCCTTGCCCCCTCGAGGGCCTCAGCCCTTTAACCAGTCTTAGAGAGAGAGAGAGAGAGAGATCTCTACCAAATACACGCCATCAAGGCATTAATGAAGAACAAGACAAACGCTTTTAATGAAAGTGCACTACTAACGTCTAGTCAAATCCCACCTACCTCTGAGGGGATCCCAGTCACAGAGCTGACATTTGGAATGTCGGCCCTAGGGGAACTAACCTACAAACCTGAACACTCATGGGTTGGCCCAGTCCTCTAGGGCCCCTTGCCTATATAAAGGGGAGACCTCCCCTCAGCAAGACAAACAACAATAAGAAGAAGACCTCTACAAGTCTCCAGTATCCTTGGACTATACAGTCATTCTCTCTCTTTTTAAGACCACCTCAACTGTCTCTCCTTCACGTCCAGTGGTTCTCCTCCTAGTCAGCCTCTGCCGTTACCTTTCCAAGGGGCCTCTCTCAACTGGTTTGATCCATCATTCCTCAATCACACACACAAATGGGAATTCAATGTTAATAACTAATGTAAACCCAATAAGATTAAAAATTCAGTGGTTTAATTCTCTTATTGCACTTGTGGAAGTTGCTACTTCACCAAACATTTCATTTATTCTGTCAAGAACATTTATTGCCAAGATCCCATTACATGATTTATCTCTATGAAGACGATGGAGCTTACAAATTTCTTAAATGATTTCCTTGGCAGGAAGAAGAAGCCATTTTGAGAAAAGCTTGTTTTGCTTTGGTCATTGCTTGATCACTTTCTTCGAGGTAGTAATTTTTGGGTTGCATAAAACAAGGGGAATAAAATATCTCCATATTATGCTATTATTGTGCAGAACTTTCAATGGAATTTTGTCCCCTTACATGCATCTCTGGACTATAGAAGAAAACTCTGGTAGTGTATTATCTTTGGCAAAAGAGGCATCACAGGCTTTGTAAAAATCTTAAGGAACTCCTCTCATGAAAAACCAACTCCTCCCATCCTTGGCGAGAGAGAACGAAATCAACCTTTCTATGCCTTCAAAATCCATTTTCTTTTGATTCCTTGATTAACAAATTCAAAGTAGTACTGAGCAAAAGGTAAAAGAAATTGTTTCAGACAATGATGCATATGATATAGAGGACTGGCTCAAGTGCATCCAGAGGCTGAACTAGGATTTTGTTTTGGGAGGAGCTAAAACCTGAAACACAAATTTTACCTATTGATATGACAATTATAATTTTCTTTGCAAATATTTTTAAGTTAAGGCATGAGAAAAATATTGGGATGCAAGACTAAATTTCTGCATGAAAAATAAAACTAACTTCTATTAACATCAGGAAATTGTAAAAAAAAGGCAAACTAACTGTTTCTTCGATAAAAAAGGAGATAGGATCCACAGTCTGCTATACAAAAATTTTGATATTCTTTTGAGTTAGGGCCCTCAGAAGAGTTCTAAATTGTGGGGTGTTAGTAAAGTAGATCTTTGCAGGGATATTATATATACATATACTATATATGGGAGCATCACACAAAACATGGGAGGTGCCATGGCACCCCACAGGCCCGCACATACAATGTAATTCCGCCCCTGAGTGCATCACTAGGCTTAATAAGGATCAAGGTTCATTGAACATCAAGCTCAAGAACAGGGACGGAACCAAGAAACTTTAAAAACAAAATTTTTGCCTATTAAAATATTTATTATGTTTTAAATTTTCTTTACATATATTTTTAAATTAAAACATAAAAAATATATTAGGATGGATGACTAAATTTTTTCACATGAAAAATAAAACTAAATCTTATTTAGCCTCAACAAAATATATAAAAAGATCAATTAATTGTTTTTTAATAGATTTCAACTCAATCATTCATTAAAGTGAAGCTCGACATTCTTTGAAATCCTGAAAATCATCTACGATTGATACTACACTAAACTTCAATACAAATATCTTTTTGTTTAAAGTGAGGGTTGCCAATAGAATAAATTTTTGCTAAGATATTATATATATACACACACAACATATAGAAGGGTTAAACAAAAAGTGCGGAGTGCCTTGGTACCCTCACTCTCTTTGTAGTTCCACCACTGCTCAATAATCTATTGGTTGACAAATGACAATGTGGCTGACGAAGCTTCTGAAACTGATGGTTTGAGTAGCGTGAATAATAATGATTTGTTCGTAAACATTCAGTCAATGATGTCCAAAAAGAATAAGTAGAGAAAGTTGTGGAAAGATTAGCTACACAAACAAAGGACCACTAAATTGGGACACAAAGCCAATGCAATTCAGAGAATAACTTTTGCTTGTCTTTTAAATTGTTATTCATTCTTAACCCTCTATGATCTTATTTGGGATAAAGGCGATTTCCATAAGCTGTATAGTTAATTCTTTGACTAGAGTAAACTGCTAGCCGTCCGTGCAAAAACCCCACCTACAGGGTATCTTAATTTAAAGAAAATGGGAGAAGAAACAGAGGAACTCATTAACCTAAAAAATGCTATAAAGGTCATAAAGTCATGGCCAATATAATAATGATCAAAGCATGTATAAACCAATGCTAAATCTTTGTCAGAGCCTTTTTTTTTTAATTATTTGTAACTCTTTTTGATAATATAGTAGATGTCCATTATAATGAGTACATAGAATATGGAATAACAAATTCATTGCTTTCACTTCCATTCTTTAAATTTACAAGAGTAATTGCAGAGTTAAAGAAGGGAAGACCCAGATCTTCAAATGGAAATGACGAATCGCAATCAAATCCCAGGACTTGTACTGATAGCCGATAAAACAAATGCACATATGTATACAGCGAGAGAGAGCGAGAAAGAGATTGCAGTAATATAAGATCCAACAAAGAACAGCAGATCTAACATAGTTGTCTATGTATTTGTGTGTCTGTACATACTCAAACAGACGCACACGTATATACATGCAGAGACAGAGAAAGCATTACCACCGCCACCCGGCACGCACACCGGGGCAACGTATGAATACGAACTATCACCACCATCAGCGCAAATTGTGGCCAAATCTCCATATATACGGAGAGAGGCCAACTCGTTCATGCATGGAACTCCGTGAGAGAGAGAGAGAGGCGAGAGAAGGGCGGGCGCAAGCAAAGACCACAGGTCCACTGCGCACTTTACGCTACGAAAAATTCAGTGTCCCGTTTAGAGCCTGTTTGAAACTTAAAAGCCTGTTTGGAATTTGGGGAATAAAGGAAGGAAAGTCAAGGGAAATTATTGTTTGTTATTTTTTTCTTGTTTGATTTTATAAAAAATAAATAAACAAAAAGAAGAGAGAGAAAGAGATAGATTGATTTATAAAAAAAATTTTCTCTTCTTTCTTATCTTTACCTTCATTTTCTCTCTCCTTTTCATTTCCTTTCCTTCCCTTTCCTCCCCCAAGTTCCAAACAAGCTACAAGGGAAAGGGAAAGGGAGCAAGAAAGGGAACGGGAGTGAGAAAAATAGTAGGAAAAAGGAAGTGCGAAAGAGGAAAAAGAAGTGAGAGGATAATTGTAGGAAAAGCGGTCTCTTTTAGAAGTAATTATAAAAATATCCTCTAAACTATAACTCAAAATTACTAAACCTCTTTAATTCTTAAAATGCAACATATTGACCTATTGAATTACTAATTTGTATTAAACAACACATTCTGCTAACAATTCATTAAAAAAATAGATAAAAATTGTCTTTGATTTGCACATGTTCACAAAAACAATTGACCTTTTTTAATTTATTAATTGTTTAATAACTGAAATGTCTCTTGAAATAAATGGAGATATTAGGGCAATCCAAAGAACATCTCAGTTGTTAAACAATTATTGTAAATATAAAATATCAATTCATGTATAGAATCGAGCAACGAAACTTGATTACCAAAATGAACAAAGAACAAATAGCAATCAGAGAAGGAAGAGTCGCAAGTCATATGACAATTTTACATCTACTCTTCTAATATATTACTAACATATTGCTAACAGAAAGTGTTAACTTATAAAAAATTAGTAAGTCAAATAGTTAATATGTCACGTTATAGAGTTTAAAAGAGTTCAGTGTTACTGAATCATAATTTGAATGGGGTTATTATAATTACTCCTTTATTTTATATCTGGTTTTCAAAATTTTCTTAATGAAATTTAGAGGAAAAATGAAAGAAATAATAGACTTAATATCAAAAAGAAAAGGAGAAATAAAAATAAAAGTGATAAAGGAAATTGAATATATTTTTGTTTTAATATTTTTCTCTTATTTCCAAATTAAGAATGAAACAAAGAAGGGAAAATTTTTGCTTCGTTTCTTCAAGTTCCAAATAGGTTGTTAATTTCCATCTGATAAGTTGTCTAGTCAACTGAGCAAGATGCGGCTTCTATCTGGTTTCCAACGGAAATTGGAGGGAAAATTAACCCTTTGGTCTAACGCAAGTGTTTGACAAAATAATCATATTAGACAGGATAAAGCTGCACGACTATAAAATTTATACATAATTTACATAAAGCATTATGTGACTTAATAATAGGTTTTTGGTTTAAAATAAAATCACTTGTTATGATGGCTCTTTATTATAAAAAATTCATTACTATATTATTTTGGTTGAATTTTTTTTATTATAAATTTTCGCAATGAATAGCATTTTTTTCCAATAGATAATAGATCCCATAATTGTCTGATATTTGATTCTCACATATTAGGCACGTGTTCTAGACCCAAGGATAATTCAATTGATGTAAAAAAGGCACGTCAAATTTTTTTGAAACTAAACCAGAAACAGATTATGATGTATTTGGTGTAATGTAATAAAGTTTTCAAACTCACATGACAATTTATAAAACATTAACTTTAAATTTTGATCCAATAGTACAAATTAGTTTATGAAAGCTGTAATGTTTTTCCTTGAAAAAAATGCTATTTCTATCACTTTTAAATGCGACACAATTATTGGTCTTTTCTTCATTAGGACGAGTCAAAAAATGTCTCTTGTGGGTGTTTCACTTACTTTCGCACGTGCTCTAAAAATTATAAATAAATAAAATTTAAAAGAATTGAAAAAAATTTGAAAAAATACAAGATTCATTTTCTATTTCCACGTCATCCGAAAATTTAAAATCATAAGTTTCTCTTAACTCTAAGGAGTTGCTTTTTATTTTATTGCTTTTGTAAGAATTGGCACGAGTTGACCGTGTAGAGCGCGAATAAGCCACATTGATGATCCTTATTTGAAACTTATTCTATAAAGTGAACATTTTTTTTTTTTAGATGGCAAAACAAGAACAACTAAACAGAAACATAAGACCCTGCTTCCTCTACAATCCTCTGCAGATGAGAAGGGAGGGGAAGAAGCTAAACACAAAGAACACAAATTAGCCATAGAAGCTAACCAATGAGTTGCTTCATTAGCCTGGCGTTGACACTAAGAGAAGGATCATAGCCGCGATTCTTTCCATTGGAAGGTATCCAATAAAATCGACCTTATCTCCAAAGGACACCTTTCAACTAGTTGAGAAAATAAAAGGATAATCCCTCCAGCATCACTCTCAATCAGTGCCTTGGAAACCCCCATTGACATAGCCATAGGGCAACCTACTCTTATAGCCCATGCTTCAATGCAAGAGCAGAAGAAATACAAATGAAAAAAGAAATTTCTTGTATATTATAGATTAAAATTAGGTAACAAATATTTTTTTTAGTGACTCTTGAACTTTAGAAACCTTAGTCATCATACCAATCACTATTAATATATACATATATACAATTTCCTAATTTAAATTATTGTCCTTCTTGAAAATGCATATTTATTTTTCGATTTTGTATAAGTGGAAATGACAATTTAACCAGAAGAATTAGGGCCTTGTCACTTATATAACTATTGGGGATTGCAGAATTTATCACGACCTGGCTGTAGTATATACGCATATTATCAAAAATTCTGATCTGATTAGCATAGCCTAATCTATGTTATCAGAATCATACCTTCGAGATCTTTTTGGTTTGATCCTGAATAACAAGTATCAGCAACAAGTACGAATCAAGTAATAGCAACAAACACAAATCAACTGCTCGAACTTAACCTTCGAACTTCTGTTGTATCTCTCGTATACGTTTTACTTTAGAGAGAGTAGACTCGTAACTGATAGGATTTCTCTTCCTCACAAAAATGGATATTTCTTAATTATGAGCAAATGTAACCTTAGTTGCTCTTAGAGTACTTATATATAGAAGCTACAACAGGGACTATAGGATTAGTATAACTAGAACTTCCTATGCAAATAAGGATTCTTAATCTAACCAAAATTAATCCTTATTTACATAAATTATAATTTATACCACTTATAAATTATAATTACACTCCTTGACATACTAGGAATTATATTTCAAGTTTCATATTATTAAATGATTATTTATCTCCCCACGTTAAGATTACAGATATCCGTCTATTAAATTAAATTACTGATAATTAAATTTAATAGACTTATTTAATTCCTTGAGACCTTCCATTTAGCTTATTTGATATATCGGATTCATAATCCATCTGCAGAGTTTGACATAATCAAAACTTATAAACTTTTCTCAAAGAAGTATCATCAATTCCTATACCGGAATATGGATTCCATCAATAATTAATATTCAACATGCACATAATTTTATTATCTAACTCACTAAGTTTATTGACCTACAAAGAATCTCACTCTTCTGTTAATCAAAACAATAAACACTAGATGCACGTGTTTATTTAGTATATTAAGATTAAGAGCATAAGCACTCATAATAATCATGAGGTATTAATTATTTTATATAGTCAGTATAAAAATAATTATCTCAACACGGTCATGTTCATTACACACAAAATGTACTAGTGCAAGGAGTTGGAACTATACCGTTTTTCATAGTCAAGATAGAGCTATTAAAATCTTGTGCTACAGTCCTACTGATGGTGTATTTAGTTCCCATCTAAGACTATAAAAGATAAGCTTATATTTCATAATTACCGATGATCTAATCTTCCATGTGTAAACCATACTCTACACACTAAATCATCTACTATATAAAATACGAGACACACATGCATAATCATTAAATAAATAACGCAATACAAACATTACTCACACAAATTCTCATTAAAATGGAATAACTAATTTATTAATCATTACTAAAGCTATTACACAAAACATATCTTTTAGTATAAATCCCTAACAATAACAATTTTGGGTTCTAAATAAATGGATTAGGATAGGTTACAATGAAAGAAAGAAAACAATCTAAAGTGAGTTAAAGGGAAGAGCAGGGTTTTGCCCACCACGCACTAATAATATTATTAAATATTCTAAATAATCTTGTTATATTTTAATAATACAAATAACTCATAATATACATAAATAAATGTTATGGTTTTAATATGATTTATTTTATAGTATGCTTATGTTTGTATGATTTAGATTTTTAAATTTTTATGTGAGTTCAACCAACCCCAATGGCGGGGTCCAACATTTTGCAGTTTTGGGGCAAAATGCAAGTTAGAGTAGAGTTCAGCCTAACCTGTCGCGTTGTCATCTGTAGTATTAAATGCATTACTATTTATGGACAGTGCAAAAATTCCTTTTAGCCGTTTGTGCAACTTGTCATTATCATCAATTTAATTGTAAATTTTGTTTATTTATATATTGAAGAGTGGAGTATCTCAAAAATAAAAAAGATAAAAGATATGGTTGAAATTGGGTAATTACTATTTGATAACTTTTCAACATTAAAAACCATAATTTCAATATTTAATCTAGCTACAAGGAGAGTAAGGGTGTGCAAAAGAATAAAAAAAACCCAAGAATTGAACCAACTCGTCCTCCATGAGTTGGGTTCAGTTGAGTTTATTATAGGTTGGGTTCAATTCGACTTGGTTTTTGGGTGAGCATCTTTTTTTATACCCAAACTAACTTGAAATCCCACCCAACCCAAAAACCAACCCTAACCCAGTGTATTTATGGTATCGTATTTATACATATGTATATACTTTTAAATTTATTATTTATTATAGTTAAATATTGTTGATTTGTTTTGTATACTGTTTTTCTCTTTTTCGAGAAAAATACAAAACTGAGTATATTCTTTTAAAACATTTAAATGAATAAATTAAACTTTGTGCAAAGCAAGGGACCTGACCCAAATGGACCCGACCCCAACCACAACGCTATCCATGGAATGAACCCGAACAAACTCAAATCGATTCGAGTTAGTTTGGTTCGATTTCTATATGTGATTGGTTTAGTTCTAGCTCTAAAAATCTGAAACCCATCAAGATCAATTTGATTATAAGTTTGGCACAAATCCAACCCATGCACACACCTCATGGGATGTATCCACTGGGGATGTACAAGTGTGGGCAAAGGCCAAGATCCAACCCATAATTCTACTTGG
This sequence comes from Euryodendron excelsum, assembly GCA_033060915.1. Taxonomy (NCBI): domain Eukaryota; kingdom Viridiplantae; phylum Streptophyta; class Magnoliopsida; order Ericales; family Pentaphylacaceae; genus Euryodendron; species Euryodendron excelsum. The sequence goes on along the minus strand of CM065391.1, from coordinate 10,524,952 downwards.
GTTTATACTTCTACAACCTTTTGTGTGCTCTTGCTTTAACAAATTTCCTCCTAACCCGTTAACCATTCCAAATACAGAGTTCCTTAGAATCCACATTTGTCCCACCATAAGTAATCAATATACAAAGCAAGGTGCATGAAAGCCTGGGAGCTTTCATTTACAAAATATCTTAAAGTGGAAGCATCAAACACATAGATATTAACATATTTAAACATAAACATCTATAATTTTAAAATTTACTATGCATCAATTTCTTCAAAAAATCCTAAATTTATAGTATTTAAAATAAATTAAAAAAATTCAGTAATCACAACAGTCATCTCTTTACCTAATCACTAAAGTTTTTATAAATTTTTTTAATAAAAGATGTGTTATTTTATGTTTTAATATTATAACTATACATGTAACAGTTAACTATTAGTCTAAAACTAATTTGACCATTTAGGTTGGTGCATTTGATAAGAATTTGCTCACAATTCAAGGATCGGATGGTAGTCCATCCAGCCGATTAAGAGGTATTACCTAGGTCCTACCCTATAAGGTGTTTTTCCTCTTTTCATTTCACCCTTTTCATACTTCTACATTTTATTTTATTCTAGTGAATTTCCTTTCACTTTGTACATGTTTTATTTTGTGGACGAGAAAGAAAGGACTTCTCGGGACAAACCCCGAGGTTCTACATCCAGAAGTCAACTTTTCTGTCAGTTTAACATACGAAATCCCAAGTTGGCTATATCACGTCTATTCTTCCTATTTTTGCAGTTTGAACACTCCAGAAGGAACGTAAAAGCAAGAGATTCGAAAACGTAATCCCTGCTTGGTTGCGGTATCGTTTTTTATGTTTTCGTTGTTTTAGTTGTCTGGCTTGTCTGTAGGGTCTCAACCGTTTATTGTACCATATTAAAAATGTCATTGTTAAAACTATTTTATTTCTATTTCTGAATAAGCAAATGACTTGATTACGAGAATAACTCATGCTCTTAGCACCCCTATTCCACCTTTTATAAATAGGGTTGTTGCCCTTACCAAGTGGATCCGGTGTATGTATTTGAACTCACCTAGTAAGGAATTCATTACATTTATAAGAGGAGAAACAAAGATGATGTGACCCTTCAAGAGCATTAAATATTTTTTTTTTGATTAAACATTGCAAGTGAAAAAGATTACGAAAGCAATAAATCAGCACTGGCGATAAAACTGCCTACTTGACATTTTTGTCCACATTTCTTACTAATGCCTGCTGACAAGAACATATAATCTTTCTGGGACACAAATTTCTAGGACATTCACAAGTACTCCGCTAAATTCGCAGGTAACAGCTTGGATTTGAAGCACATTGCATAGGTATACGATTTTGCATACTAATTGTTTGATTATATGTTGGAATAATTTGGGCAAATTAACATATAGATAGCATGCAATACATCACATTGATCATCTATTCTTTTTATTAACATTCCTTGAACTTCAGTGGAAACTTTCCTACATGCTGCAGTATGTTGATAGAGTTCAAGACTTAGACTCAAGCAGTGAGTCTAAACCTGTAGAGCCAGATACACAAAATTCCAGCCGTGTAAATTGTCAAAGGATTTCGAAGAGAGTCAAAGATTCTAGCAGATCTATTTAGCAGCATGTGTTGCTAAAATTTCTCTCATGAATTTTTCATGCATTTTCCATTTCATTTATGTGTTGTAAATTATGAATGCTAAGGTCAAACGATCCGATATATTGAATCTTTATTTGGATGTACACATGATTCTATACTGACCTGTATTTTAATCTTTGTTTGGTGTTTCAGTTGGTGGAGGACCAATACTGACCTGTATTTTAACCTTGCGTTCGGAAAAAAAAGGAAAAAATGGAGGGGAGCTATTTCCAGAGTCAACAAGTCAAATAAGGGTAGAGAATTATCCCAAAACAATTGTTTTTTTGCATAGATTTTTGTTTTAAGTTAAATGCTCTTATTCAATCAGTTAGTAGCATAAAAAATATCATTGCTAATGCTGTTTTATTTCCTTCACTGTATATGCAAAGTACTTGATTGTGAATTGCTATGTGAAAAAGATCATGGAAGCAATAAATCAGCAGTGGCAATAAAAATATAGATGAGGATTTCCTTTAAACTAGGTTGGAGGAATTTCCTCTGCCTTATGTACGTGACAGCACACCGAGCTGTCACGTATTAAAATTGTGTTATTAATTTATTTATGTTCATACAGCATATTATTTGGAGCTGACATGAAATATAAATCTAGCAAGAATACGATGACCTTGTTGTGGGTTACAAACAATGCTATATGTATAATCTTTCGCATGTATTTATTAATGTAAGCCCCGACACTTGTTCATAGATCTACTTTTGGATTTACAATTATCATCTTCAAATTAATGTCTTTTTTCTCCCCTTAGCTATTAATTTTTTGACAATGTTGCTGCAAGAATGCTGTATAAAACCTGCAAAATAGGTGTTTTTCAGTATGCTATATATGATTCTAAAATCTAACACTTTAGTGTAATGAATTAGAAAATTGAAGCAATTTGCATACTCATGACATTGACAACCTCAGTCTGCACTGACGGATTCAACTAGAAAATCAATTCAAGTGAACAAAAAAAAAAAAAAAAAAACTCAGCAATAGAATATTTTAATAAAGACCAATGCACCAACAGCACATTGGTTCATCAATAAGAATTCGTCCTTCAAACCTTTGGACTGGGTTCGAACCCCATGGCCTATTGTTGGGGCTATCTTAGCCTTCTCGTGCTTGGCGTGCTGCTCTTGGTATGAGGGGGGCGTATAGTGTGCCCTGGCCGGTAGTGGCGTCCCTTAGTTGCTACCTTTTTTTCACACCCCCAAAAAAAAAAAAAACCAATGCCAAAATAGATAATTGGGAATATTATACATAAGTAGGGACCCATTACACACTTTCTCCAATTTTTAAAAAATCATTTAAAGATCTTTCTTCTTTTTTATATGCATTTTAAATTCTTAATCCAAACATAGTATTAGTTTGTAGCAACGTTTGCCTATAAAACAATTGGCTTCTCCACCATTGATGGTCAGTTGTACGGCTTTTTTTTTTATTTTTTTTAAATCGGTAGGAAAGATGGGCTATATCATACAATATTTGCTCCCTCACAATCAACTCTTTAACCTCTTCTTGTGCTTCTTCTTCTTCTTCTTGTTTCTCTGCTTTTCCCATATCACTACTTGTTTGCATGCCCAATTCATGTGCACTCAAGAACAGAGCTTTGCATTGCTTGAATTTAGGAGACACTTTTCCTTCTATAAATCTGCTTCCAATTACTATCAATGTGATTATAATGGAATTCCTTCGTATCCAAAGTTAGAGCCTTGGAAGGACGGTACTGATTGTAGCTCCTGGTATGGGATTGAGTGTGACGATAAGGAGACCGGCCAAGTGATTGATCTCAACCTCAGCTGCAGCTGGCTTCAAGGCTCCGTTCATTCCAACAGCACCTCTTCCCCTACTTCCCTCGCCTCCAAAGGCTCAACCTCGCTTTCAATGACTTTGGTAACTCTGGCATCTTACCTGCTATTGGATCTTTCATATAATTTGATATTTTTTGACAAGCTTAGTTATGAATCATATAACTATTTTTAGAGAAATGTTTATGACATAAATGGATAGACTTGAGTTATGTTACTATTTTAGATCGAGTCAATTTCATTAATAAGTATGTACCGTTAACAACCCTAACAAACCCATATGAAGCTTAATTATTAACTTTTTTGTTTGTTGTTGTTTATTTAAAGAATGCCTTATGTATTTTTCTCACGTATAATAGAATTAAAGTTGAGTTAGATATATAACCCTATTAGTTTAGTCAAATCTACTAGTGTTTTGTGCATAGTGGGCCTTAATATTAAGTCCCATATCTCTAACTTAAAATTCAAACAATTTTTTGATAACTTTTTAGTTTTAAATGATAATAGTAATTTATGATTTAATAAAACTCATATTATTTTTGTAAAGTTTAAGGATATAAAATAAATTAATTATTTTATAGATTATTTTTAAAATTTATTTTTTACATCTCGTGCATAGCACGAGTTCACTGCTAGTATTTATTATAGCAATAAGTTAGGAAGTCTTTGAAATTGAAAGTTTTAATTTTTTTTTCCAAATTTTCATTTTTTAAAAACATAAAATACACATGTGTCATATTATTATTAGTTACTCTTAATTTATTTATTCTAAGTTTCATAAATACTATTCATTGATAGTTATGGTAATATCTTCAAATTTCTTTAATTATAATGCTGCTAAAGAAATCTTCCTCAATCATAAATAAGATTTTAAATTTCTAAAATATAAAGAACATATATCATTAAATTATTAGCACTTTGTTATATACAAGATACATGTATCAAAATATTATTGGCTCTTTCTAATGTTTCTTATTTCTTCTTAATATTATAAATTCTATCTATTGATAGTTATGGTAATAATTTTAAATACTTTAATTATAATACTCCAAAAGAAACTTTTCTTAATCATAAATTATATTTCAAAATAGCAAGAATATGTGTCTTAAATTATTACTACTTTGTCGATCATGTACAAAATACAAGTGTCAAAGTATCATTGGTTCTTTCTAAGTTTTTCTTATTTTTTTATAAATTTCATAAATTCAATTGATCTATCTATCTATATCAATATTATATGTATGATAGCAATTTGTTGCCATTCAACTCTTAGTCCAAATTTTGAGAGATTTTAATGTTTTGTAATATTCGAATTATTTTAAGTTAAATTTAAAACTCTCACTAATTGAACGATATATATAGTATAGATGGATCTATAATTAATAAAATCTATCAATTAATATCATAGTTTTCTAAAATCTATATCAAAATTCAAACTATAATGTGTTTTCTAAACTCACTCCCTTAAAAGTTTTAAAAAATATACACCTGTTGTTATGCAATTATAGTATACTAGCAGCGAGCCCGTGCTATGCACGGGAATAAGAAAAAAAAAAGTTTAAAAATGAACATTTTACTTAAAATATGTCGGCATTTAATGTTTTGTAAAATTTATGAATGCAAGAAATGATTTAATAAGATCGAATGTGTTAGTCTCATAGTACATTTAATATTTTGAATGTGCATTTTTAAATGCATATGTGTTACCAAATTAAATTGATCAAGAGTATAATATTACAACAACATCATAAAAAATAGGTCTTTTTCTTCTAAAATTAAAAATATTTGCCACTTTAAATTGAAGTGATACAAAATAATTTATTCATAATGGACATAAATTGAGGTGATCAACTTAAGTTTTTCGAAGAGGATAGCAAAAAGAAATATTTGAATAGGTTGAATTTTAAAATGTCTTCTATAAAATCTAACAATAGATTAATTCATTTTGACCTGATCATAACTGAATAGATCTTAATCAAATGGTTGGCCTAAAAGATTAAAATTATAGAAAAATAGTTAACTAGGTTATATATGTCACATTTAAATTGGGGTTGTACATGACCCAATTATAAATGAACATATTTTGATCATATTAATACATCTAATTTTGCCATTCACTGATTATAGTATTTGGTTGTTTGGTCTTTGAGTTCAAAATCTAAACTCATTTTTTTAGAGTTATAAATTTGGAAAAAATTGAAATAGGAATGTCAGTTATTCACTGTTTTATTTTTTTTTATATAAATCTTTGTTTAAGTTTTTATGTGGACCCTAATTAAATGTAGTATGTGTAACACCTAGATTACTCTTTTCTATAATGTTTAATATCTTAGGTCAAACATTTAATTAAAACCCTATTCATTTATGATTGGCTCTAAAGTAATAAATCTATTAGTAGTTTTTTAGAAAAAAAAAATCTAAATTCAACCAATTCAAATATTTCTATTAATATCCTTTTGCAAAAATTAAGTTGATCACTTCAATTTTTGTATATTACTAGTGATTTTTTTTTGCAATACATTAATTTAAAGTGACAAGTCTTTTCAATTTGGACGAGAAAAACTTATTCTTTAAGTTTGTGGCCTAATATTATGTACTTAATCATATACTAATATATTCACTATGTTTATAAATTATATACAAGATATTGAATACACAAATACTTTATGAAAAAAATACATTCTTAAATCATTTTTATTTTTTTGTTTATTTCCGGACATAACCCGCTGTGCATACCACGGGTTCACTCCTAGTTGTCTTGTATAGTAAATTTCAATTCTAGGTTCAAGAATACAAATGGGAAATGGACAGTTATGGTATGGGACCCTTTTCTTGCTTTTTCAAAACATCGGCATCAAGCGGATTTGGCGTAATGTTCTACCTAAACGTATTGGCAACGATGATTAACAATGGTTTCTGTGAGTTAGTAGCAAATGTATAGGTCAAGGTTCAAATCTTCCTTGTCGTGCGTCCTCTGGCGAACCTAAAAGGTATTATAACAAATGAAAAAGTGGGATATGAACAAAGATGGTAAAGTATATGTCTAGTGAATTATTGTGGATAGCATACAGTTATGACGCACATATATAACTTGAAGGTCCCTACTCAAAGCTTTGGTCTTCCACATTGAATTTTCTCCGTCAATTAAGGTGCCAATTTTCCTATGATGGATATTTGGTGAAAACTGCATCCCAAACATTCTTTGATTAGATAAGTCCTTGTAATTCATGAGTTTCATGTAGAATAATCGGCGAATTACATTAATGGTCTTTGTAGTTTACCATCAGTCTCAATTTGATTCTTACAGTTCTAACTGCAACAAAATATTAATTTTTAAAAATATGTAAAATTAGACCAATTGATGATAACTTTATAAAACTTCACGGAAATTTATCACGGGCAAGGAACGTGAAAGGCATATTTGTAAATTCACTTTATATTTCTCCCCCTCACGATCTGTTTTCTCCTTCAACACAACCTGCACATGCTACTGTTGAAAATGCATCTTCCCAGCTTGTAATACCGTACTCCACCAGTAATCTATCCCCCACCATCCTTGGTTTCTTCTTCTTTGGCTGGAGATGATTTTATCAATATCGACAAGTTAATAGGGTGAGCAGAGTTTAAAATGTATAAATAACTACAACTGTTATCCTGATAATTGCCATTAGCTAACTTCAAAAATATCAAATGAGGTTCTCTCTTCATATGTTAGAATAGATTTGTGAATGAATTTTTATCTCTTAATTGTTGAAGCCGTTTGGCGATGACACCACAGTAAAACCCATCTTCCATGCAATCGAATTGCACAGCCCTGGTTCCGATTCTCTCTGTCTAGAGTCTAAATTCGGTCTCTCTAAAATCACAAATAGCATGGAATTGAGTACCCCAAGGTGAACCCAACAAGATCAATCAGTCCTAATGCAAAGTTCAGATTCTAGATGAGAAGCAGAACGGAGAGAAGCCATACATTATGTATTTATTTATATTATGTTTTTTAGTCAGTGTGTGTCCTTGTGATTCAATGGAGAAAGGGACATTTTTCTTGAAGGTATTGCTCTGGCCTCCTCTAACCATTACTCTGTGATGTAATAATTTTGTGTTATATACACAGTGTAAGAAATACAAATATATACATAAATATATGCTATAATTGGGGCCTTGAGGGGGGTGTGCGTTTATGTGTATATATGCTATTGATCTTACAAGATTGTATGATCAAACCCTTAAAAGTTGAATATTGAAAAATTGGAAAGAAACCCATTATTGAACAAACGAGAAACAATGCCCTATTTGCTAAAATTGTAAGAGAGAGAGAGAGAGTTACGCAAAATCAGAGTAAGGAAGGAAGGGAGTTTTTGGCTTTGTAAGATTCCAGTTGATACAAGAAGCTTATAGAGCTATAAACCCTCTGAATGAAATTTGGCTGCTGGATCAGAGGTCGCTGGTGCAGAAGGCAAGGTTTGATAGTAGGATAACATCACAGAAAACTCAGAGGAGTTACAAAGTTACAAACAGCAGGCATGCAAGATTTTGAGAAGCTCATTCACAAATGGTAGATTATATAAAGATGATCTCAAACCCATGGATGATGGAATGGATGCTTAGGCAGTAGCGACGACTGCAGCAAAAAGTGAGTGCAAGCAGATGAAATGGATGATGAACGGCTTAGTAAATGTGCAATTGCTATGCTTTATGAAATGGATGATGAATGGAAGGTAATGGCTGGACAACTGGTTTTCAGCTGTTTATAATTGGTCCTATATGGAATTCAATACTTACAGAAAGGTTTGGCTATCACTTGAAGGTGTCCCGTTGCAAGCATGGAACTCCTCCACATTCCAAAAGATGGGACAACTTTGGGGAAGAGTAATTTCAATGGACAAAAGAACAGAAAAAAAAAAAAAAAAAAGAAGATTTGGAGAAAGGCCTGGTGTTGATCAAAACTGAAGCAAAAAGATCCATCCAGGAGGAATGCAAATTAAAAGTGGGCAATTGGGGCCCCCTTCAAAAAGATGCAAATCTGTCCTCAGTCTGTCAAGACTCATCCGAAAAAGAATCATGGGCCATTTCTGAATCTAAAAAGGAGTCCGAAGATGATCCAATTCAAAGCTCATGTGAAGGTGTATCTATCACAAGCTCGAATGTAAAGTAAAGGAATTCTCATCAAACTGCCATGGATGAACCAGAACAGGAGGAGAACAATAATCATGGTGACCTGGAACTAATGAGCCAGGTATCTAACACCAACAAGAAGGTTGATGACTCAGCTTTGCACTTCCAGCCACTTGAAATAATGGTACTCTTGGGAACTGTTCAAAACATCATGCGCTACACTTGGAGAATGAGCTGGTACTTGGGAACTATTTAAACCATCATGCGCAGCACTTGGAGAATGACTTGCCAGCACTTGGGAACTATTCAAACCATCATGCGCAGCATTTGGAGAATGAGCTGCCAACAATTTTGGGAGTTCCAATGGACAATGTCGTTGATAAGGAGGACTCTCCCATTAGCAACAACAGCTATTGCCCCAACTGCTCAACTAATGAGGGAGAGAAAATCACGGGGAGTGAATCTGACAATTCAAATTTAAGTAGGCATGGGCTGGAAGCTCCACCACAGGTTACAAGCCCACTTGTGACTAGACCAACCCAAGTGAAATCAAGAAAAGGAGAGTAAGTTATTAACAGTATGGTCATTAGCCCCAGCACTCATTGCTATCCGTCTCAAAGAAGAAGTCGATTCGGGAGCTGGGATTAAAATATGGAAAATCATCAAAAAGGTAGGTTGATCTCAGCCACCTATCTTCTAGAAACAAGGTAAGCCATCATCTTTGTTTTCAGCTTCCTCTTCACTGTCTTCAGGAGACTTTATGTTGCGCTAAAAACTATATACGATGCAATAAAACAGAAGTAAACAAGCATAGAACACAAGAATTTAATGAGATTGAGTAGTCAATGTGACTACCTACGTCCTCAATGACAGCAGAGTTCTCTTTTATTACTTTTGAATAAAAGTGTACAACTAATTAGGGCTACACAAATTTAAATGAAACCCTAACTCTACATACAATGGCAAAATTTTCAAAATACCTGTACCATACCACGGGGGGCTACGCCTCCCGCACCGCCTAACCTATTATTTTGACCTAGGTGGACAAAACCAAATTACCCATCATGGGCTCATTGGCTCCACTCCACTCCGCTCCGCTCTGTTCTATCAATGAGCCCCATTGTTCCTGGACTTAATATTAACAATATGAGCAACAAATCTCCACCTTGGCGAATAATCTTACCCCTTAGGAGAAAAATCCATAACTGTCTCCACCTCAAATAATAGGTTGGGTATTTACCTTCTTCAACACTAAGAAACACTAAGCAAGTCTAAGCAATGCTTGAACTTGTTAGCTATGATGGTCTTTGTCAACATATCTGCAGCATTCTCTGAAGTGTGAACTTTCTCAAGCTTCACCACACCATTACCATTCAATTCTCTGATCTTGTGAAATCTCACATCAATATGTTTGGTCCTAGCGTGATAGACCTGATGCTTTGCTAAACAAATAGCACTCTGACAGTCACAACTTATTTGAATGCCATCTTGCTGTAACCCAAACTCTTCGACTAACCCCTTCACCCATAATGCTTCCTTTGTTGCTTCTGTCAACGCCATGTATTCAGATTCTATTATAGACAATGCTATAAGGGACTGTAATGTAGATCTCCAATAAATAGGCCCACCTGTAAGTGTAAAAACATATCCTATCATAGACCTTCTATCATCCACATCCCCAGCATAGTCTGCATCAACATATCCCATGACTGAAACTTCTTCCTGTTGCCTCGCAAACGTAATACCATAGTCGGTTGTACATCTCAAGTATCTAAAAATCCACTTCACTGCCTTTCAATGCTCTTTACCTGGATTAGCCATGTACTTGCTGATTGTGCTCACTGCATGTGCTAAGTTTGGTCTAGTACATACTATTGCGTACATCAAGCAACCCACTGCACTGGCATAAGGCACCTTTGACATGTCTTCAATTTCTTCTTTTGTCTTTGGATACTGACTAGCTGATAAATTAAAATGACTCCCCAATGGTGTGCTCACCAGTTTTGCGCCAAACATATTAAATTGTTCAAGCACCTTGCTAATATAGCTCCTCTTAGATACCCATAGCTTTCTAGCACCCCTGTTTTTGCGAATCTCCATGCCAAGTATCTTCTTTGCCATATCCAAATCTTTCATGTCAAACTCCTTGCTTAAAAGAGACTTCAGTCTGTCAACCTCCACTATACTCTTTGCAGCAATCAACATATCATCCACATAAAGTAGTAGAAAAATATGTGAACCATCCTTAAGACTCTTAACATAGACACAACAATCATACTTACAATGTGTATAGCCAATCTGAATCATGTAAGAATCAAAATTTTTATACCATTGCCATGGAGACTGCTTTTACTCGTACAAAGACTTCTTCAATTTGCAAACAAGATGTTCACTTTCTGATTGCTTGAACCCTTCAGGTTGTACCATGTAAATATCCTCCTCCAAGTCACCATGGAGGAAAGTTATCTTCGCGTCAAGCTGTTCTAATTCCAAATCATGATTTGCCACCAAAGCTAAAACTGCTCTGATGGATGTATGTCTGACAACCAGATAGAAGACCTCATTATAATCAACTCCCTTCCTCTGTGAGTATCCCTTTGCAATTAATCAAGCCTTGAATCTTACATCTTATTTTCCAAAGATTGCTTCCTTTTTTCTATATACCCATTTACAACCGATTACCTTCTTTCCCTTAGGAAGTTCCACCAAATCCCAGGTTTTATTCTTATGCAAAGACTCCAACTCTTTCATCATGGCCTCCATTCATCTACCCTTTTCTGTACTTTGAACTGCATCCTGAAATGTAGAAGGATCTCCACAACTAGTAATCAATGCAAAATAAACTGAATCCTCAAAACCATAAATGACTGGTGGTTTAGTATTATGGTTAAGTCTGCCAGTAGTTACACTCTGATGTTACTGATCTGACTCATTTTGTCGCTGAATATTCTCCATATCTGAACTATCCACCTGAATTACTTGCTCATCATTTCTGGTGCCCCTTAGCTCAGATTTCTGATCATCTCGCACTATTTTTAACATGGCTGACTCGTCAAATATTACATCTCTGCTAATTCCCACCTTCTTGGCCTTTGGATCCCAAAGCTTGCATCCCTTTACACCTTTCTTATACCCAAGAAAGATACACCTCTTGGATTTTGGATCGAGCTTTGACCTTTCATCACTGGAAACATGAACATAAGCAGAACAACCAAATATTTTCATTAAAGAATAATCAACTTATTTACCTGACCATACTTCCTCTGCTACCTTTTCATCCAATGCTGCCCTTGGTGACCTATTGATGATGTGATACACCATGTTAACTGGTTCTACCCAAAAACTCTTCAGAAGCCCAGCATTTAATCTCAGACATCGTGCCCTTTCTACAATAGTTCTGTTAATCCTTTTTGCCACTCCGTTCTACTGTGGTGTCTTCTTCATTGTGAAGTGTCTTCTAATACCGTACTCCTCGCAGAACTTCAAGAATGCTATGTCTGTGTATTCAGTACCATTATCTATTTTGAGGCACTTAATCTGTCTTTCAGTCTGGTTCTCTACTTCAGCTTTCCATAATTTGAACCTTGAAAAAGTTTCTAATTTGTTTTTCATGAAGTAAACCCACACCTTTCTGGAGTAGTCATCAATAAAAGTCAAGAAGTAAATTGATCCACCCATTGAAGCTACTCTGACTGGACCCCAAACATCTGAATGCACATAGTTTAGAATTCCCTTTGTTTTACACGTAGTAGACTTGAACCCAACCCTACACTGTTTTCCAAGAACATAAAATTTGTAGAAATCTAATTTACAAGATTTAACCCCTTTCAGCAAGTTCCTCTTATGCAACTCTGCCATTCCCCTCTCACTCATATGCCCTTACCGCATATGCCATAAGAGTGTGTCATCATCCCTCAAGTCAAATGTAGTTGCTGCATTAACTCCACCTACAATTATACTCCTTAACAACTTGTAGATATTCCCCTCAACTTTCTGACCCTTCATAACAACCATAGCACCTTTGATTACCTTTAAAACTCTACCTTCAAACTTATATCCATAGCCATTAGAGTCTAAGGTTCCCAAAGAAATCAAATTTTTTCTTAAGTCTGGAATATGTCTAACATCACCTAGTGTTCTCACCACATCATCACACATTTTATCTTAATTGTTCCTATTCCAATGACCCAACAAGATGCATCATTGCCCATTACAACGTAACCATAATTAACTAACCTGTAAGTTCCTCTTATACAACTCTATCGTTCCTCTCTCACTCATATGCCCTAATCGCATATGATAGGAATAGGTAGAATCCAGAATCCATGAATTTGTGAAATGGTCTAAATTCGATGAAACTGAAAGCATATCGCCATCCTCATAATCAGAATTCTTTGCAGCTACATTCGCAGTGTTGGATGCTTCCCCTTTCTTCTTTTCATCGCCTTTCCCCTTTTTCCACTTTAGACAGTCCTTCTTCACATGTCCTTTTTCATGACACTTAAAACAATGGATGTCTTTTTTGTTCCTCGATTGTGACATGCTGTTTCTGCTAATAGATTAACCCCTTCCTCTACTTTGTCCATGATCATTGTTGCCATTTACCACAAGCCCTTCGCCTTGAGAATTCTACGCAACATTCTGTTTCCAGTAATTGTACGCCAAGAGAGTCGCAGTAACCTCCTCTGTTTCTAGGGTTTCTTTACCCCACATTAAGGTTATAACCAAATGCTCACACGAAGTTGGAAGAGAAGTCAAAAGCATCAGTGCCTTGTCTTTTTCATCGAACTTCACATTGATCTATAATAAATCACTGATTATCTTAGGTGTTGAACCAAATCTAAACCCTTTGCCATCTTCAACCCATACAGTTTCTGCTTCAGGAACAGTTTGTCCATTAGGGATTTGGACATATATCTGTTTTCCAGTTTCTCCTAGATGCCAGTCGGTAACTCCTCTTCCATGACCTAATACAGAACCTCATCAGTAAGATAAAGCTGAATGGTACTCACGGCTTTCATCTTGAGTTCTTCCCAGTCATCATTGAATGTCTTCTCTGGTTTGTTCCCAAATAGTGCTTTCACCAAACCCTGTTGAACAAGCATGTCCTTCACTCGTCTCTACCATAGCCCAAAGTTACCAGTGCCATTGAACTTCACTACTTCGTATTTTGTAGTCGAAACATTCATTGCCATCGCAGCCTGTGGCTCTAATACCACTTGTTGCGCGGAAAACTATATACGATAGAATAAAATAGGAGTAAGCAAGCACAGAACACAAGGATTTAACGAGGTTTAGCAGTCAGTGTGACTGCCTACGTCCTCAGTGGCAGCGGAGTTCTCTTTTATTACTTCTAAAGAAAAGTCTACAACTAATTAGGGTTACACAAATTTAAATGAAACCCTAACTCTGGATACAATGGCAAAATTCCTAAAATACCAATACCATACTGCGGGGGGCTATGCCTCCCGCACCCCCCAACCTATTATTCTAACCCAGGTAGACAAAACCAAATTACCTATCGTCGGCTCATGGGCTCCACTCCGCTCTGCTCCGTTCCGCCCATGAGCCCCATTGTTCCCGGACTTAATATCAACAATATGAGCCACTAACTCAAACACTTTAGAAATAGGAACAAAATAATTCTCAATGATATGGAGGTCCATTGTACTAAGGAAGCAAGTAAAACAATTCAGATGGGTAAGGCCTTGGGTATCAATTTTAAGGGAAAAGAAAAAGAAGTTATGGACAAAATCAAATCTCTGGAGCAAAGGGATTGTGAAACCAAATTGATGGTAAGAGGGGGGAAGAAGGGGGCAAATTGATGCATCCCCAAATATTAAGGTGTTTGATTTAAGTTGTCAATGAAGATTTTGTCATGAAATGTCAGAGGTTTGGGGAAAGATAAAAAAAAAAAAAAAAAAGGAATGGTGAAGAAGGTAATTCAAGGGAGAGCTATGGATATAGTGCTCTAACAAGAAACAAGAATCAAAGCAGTATAGGGTAACAGTGAAGGTGTGTGGGAAGCAGTTAATACAGAGGGTTTATCAGGAGGTCTATTATGCATATGGGAGGAAGGGTTCTTCAAGATGGACTCTATTATCAAGGAAAAGCATTTTGTGTTGTTGATTGGAAAAATTAAAGGTAGTTTGGAGGGAGCAATTTTGAACATTTATGCACCAAACGAGGAAGAGGAAAGGCTAAATCTATGGAAAAAACTAATTGCTCTGAAAGCTCAATTCATCATGCCCTGGTGCCTTGGGGGTGATTTCAATGAGATTCTTAACATTCATGAAAGATCCTCATGTACCAGTGTGACAAGAGGAATGAGATCTTTTCAAAATTTCATTAGAAATTTTGAATTGGTGGATTTTCCACTTATAGGCAAAAAGTTTACATGGTCTAATTTGCAAAATGAGGAGGTCTGGAGTAGCCTAGATCATTTTCTTCTTAGCGAGGAATGGTTAAATAGGTTTAATTGCTCCCCGTGGGGTCTTCAAAGGTTTCTCTCAAACCATAGCCCAGTGCTTTTATTTGATGAATCTTTTGATTGGGGTCCCAAACCATTCAAATTGTTTGAGGCTTGGTTGAAGATGAATTCTTTCAACAACATTGTAAAAGAGTCATGGTCCTCCTTCAACCCTCTGGGATGTGCTGCTTATGTAATGTTGAAAAAACTTCAATTCCTTAAGCAAAAAATCAAAGTTTGGCTCAATTCAAAAACAAAGTCTTGGGAGTCAAAACCAAGAAAACTTGTAGAGGACCTGCATAAGCTGGATATCAGTATTGAGATAGATAGGCCAAACTCATAGATCCAGGTTTAGAAAAAAAAAAAAAAAAAGAAGAGAAATGAAAGTGAATTTATGGAAATATTACCTTCTTGAAGAGTCCTTTATTAGGCAAAAATAAAGAAAAAAAACATAGTTGCAGCTCAGAGACAATAATTCAAAGTTTTTTCATGCCTCATTAAAAGCAAGATCAAGGAGAAATTTTATTAGGCAGCTCATGTCAAATGGCAGGCTGATTATTCATCCATCTCTAATTAAAGAAGGTTTTAATCATTTTGGCAAAGCCTGCAAGGAAGATTTTGATGACAGACCTTCTTTGGAAGGGGATATGATTAGCACATTGAGCTGGGAGGAGCAGGTTGCTTTGGAAGCCAAATTTGAAAAGAAGGAAATTTGGGAGGCTATTAAAAGTTGTAATGGCAATAAAGCTCCTAGTCCTGATAGGTTCAAAATGTGTTTTTGGCAAAAGTTTTGGAAGCTAACAAGGGGTGATATCATTAAATTCTTGGTGGAATTTCATGCACATGGAAAGCTCCCTAATGGTATCAACTCATCCTTTGTCTCGCTTATCCTTGAATCAGATTGCCTTAAGTTTCTAGCAAATTATAGACCTATTTCACTGTTGTCCTTAGTGTATAAAATTCTAGCTATGTGTTCATCCATCAGGCTAAGAAAGGTTATGAAAGGTATAATTGGAGAAACTCAAATTGTTTTTGTAAAATAAAGGTAAATATTGGATGGTGTTCTCATTGCTAATGAAATTATAGACATGCGGAAGAGGAAAAAGCAAAAAGGCTTGGTCTTAAAGCTTGATTTTGAAAAAGCTTTCGACAATGTTAACTAGAGGTTTTTTGTCCATATGATGGAAAATAACTTTAGGAATAGACGGAGAATGTCTATCAAGAGTAGCAGTCTCTGTGTTCGTTAATGGGGCACCCTCCAAGTAATTTACAATGCAAAAAGGTTTGAAGTAAGGGGACCCCTTATCATCATTTCTTTTTATCATTGTCATAGAGGGTTTAAATGTGTTGCTTAGCAGAGCAAGATCCTTAAACATAATCAAAGGGTGTCAAATTGGATCTAAAGGCTTGTCCATCGCTCATCTGCAATTTGCAAATGCCACCTTTCTTTTTTGTGCTGTTGACATTGAGGAGGTTTTAAGCTTGAAAAGAATTCTCAGATGTTTTGAATTGCTTTCAGGTCTGAGGATTAATTTCAGCAAATCAGTGATTAGTGGTGTTGGCCTGAATGAGGACTTTCTTACAAAGGTGAAGGGCATTTCTAATTGTAAAAAGGAAGCTCTCCCAATGAAGTATCTAGGTCTTTCATTGGGAGGGAATCCAAGAAGTTCTAGCAGTTGGAATGGGGTGGTGGATAGAATAAAGAAGAAGTTGATAGGATGGAAGAAGAGGTTACTCTCAATGGGTGGAAGGCTGATTTTGATCAAATCATCTTTATCTAATCTCCCAATTTACTATCTCTCACTTTATAGAGCTCCAATCAAAGTATGTAATGAGATTTAACAAGATTCAAAAGAATTTTTTACGGGGAAATAAGCAAGGAAAAAAGGGAATTCATTGTGTGCATTGGGGTAGAGTAACAGCTAAGAAAAGAAAAGGAGGCCTTGGTATAATTCCTATTAGAGTAATGAACATGGCTCTGATAGCAAAATGGTGGTGGAAGTTTGCTAAAGATAGAAATGCCCTATGGAGGAAAGTGGTCTGTCATAAGTATGATTGAAATGCAGCAAGATGGACATTTCCAAGAGAGAATGAATCTAAATTATCAATTCTAGTAAGGGATCTAACACTTCAAATGGAAGACCAATAGGGGTTTTTGCAAATTCTTAAATCAAATCTTCAAGTTAAGTTGGGTGCAGGGTCATCTAGATTGTTTTGGGAAGATCCATGGGTGGCAGATAACCCTCCTAACTTAAGATGTCCAAGGCTCTATTCATTATTTGTTCAAGAGGACGCATTAATAGCAGACATCAGAGAAACTTCAGGAATATGGAATCTGTCTTTCAGAAGAGAGCTTCTATCTTGGGAAGAAGATTGTCTGGAAGAGCTTTCCTCTCTCCTTATCTCAAGGGTCATCATGGAGAATGTAAAGGATTCTATTTGTTGGCTTACAAACTCAGATTATGTTTTTTTCAGTAAAATCCTTTTGCATGCTTGCATCTAAGGAGGTCCTCTGCCATGATCCAGCTTGGCCTTGGCTCTGGAAATCATGGGCCCCTCCAAACTTTCAGATATTTGGCTGGTTAGTCTTGCAAAAAAGAATCAAAACGAAGCTTTTTCTAATGAAAAGAAAGATTCCTCCTAGCAATGTAAGCTTATTATGCGCTTTCTGCAATTTCAATTTGGAAAATTTTGATAATCTTTTGATTAGCTGTAAATTTGCATGGAGGGTGTGGTGTAGTAACCTGGAATGGTGGGGTCTAGAATTGGTATGTTCCCCTTCAATCATCCTTCTTAGCAGATGATAGATGAGTTAAAAATAGAGAAAGCTTGGGAAAGTTATTAGGGACGCTTTATTTGTAGCCATCTTATAGAATCTATGAAAAGAAAGAAATGATGTTATCTTCAATGTAAGCCTGCAAGATGGGACGACATTGTAGATAGTGTTAAAGTTTAGGTGTTAAGTTGAATTCAAGCAAAGCTGAAGATTGGAAGTTGCACTGCCTTTGATTTCTTTCTCTCAATTAATGGTGTAAAATGTCTCGACCCCTCCCTTTTGGTATTGTAGATAGTTAGATGCATTTGGATGTTTTTGTATCAGGTTGATCTATGTTCAACCTTTTTTGTTTTGGGTTGGTTTGCTCTAGGCAGCCTTTCAAGCTGTATGAGCTCTCTTTCCTCATTGTATGTCTTCCTCTCCTTAATATCCTTTCTTTGGTTGTTCAAAACAAAAAAGGAAGAAAGGTAAAGGGTAAGAGGGAGGTTCGGCTGGTTCATTTTTTCGCCAATGAAGGAATACATAGTAGAGCGATGGAGCAAAAAATGGAGAAGAGAGAAAAATATGAATTGAGTTTACGAATATGCCCTCACCTGCCACTGCACATGATAATTTTCTATTTACTTCAACACCTGTCATTACGAATTGGATTGATTTTATATATTTTAAAAAATTAAAGGATTAATTTGTTGCAATTGGAATTGTAAAGACTAAATTGAGACTGAGGGTAAACTATAAGGACTTTTGTTGTAATTTGCCCTTGAATTAATCTATATGAGTGACGAAGGACTTATCGATTGATGATGATCGATCCCTCAGTTCTCAATCTCTAGTTGTAGCGTGTGGCTGGGTGCGTGGAATCCATTAATATTAACACAAAACGAAAAACGTAAGATGACTGCACTTTGAAAAATGACTACGAGCAGTATAAATTTTCAACCATATATAATTGATGATATTTCAGGATTTAACTTCTTGGTTTCGTTTTCTAGATTTTCCTCCTCATATTTTCCATATAGTCTTTTCCATTTGTTCACTCTTTGTTTGTTCTACATTGACGTGTCGAACTAGGGATTCACAATAGTTCTTCGGATAATGTTATAAAAATAGAAAATTTAAGACATAATTTACCACCAGAATGATGTGAATGAATAAGAGTCATCACTTTAGAACAAAACACCCATCATGATAGTTTTTAATTACAATAATGCCACTGTTACATTATTTTAGTAAAGTGTTCTGTACAAATTTTTTTGAAAAGAATAGTATTTTCCTTGTTCTTCTACGCATGGAAGCCTAGAAGTAAAATCCTTCAGTTTGCATCAACATTTGCCTATAAAACATTTGGCTTCTCCACCATTTATGGTCAGTAGTAAAGATGGGCTATATCCTACAATGGCTCCCTCACAATCAATTATTTAACCTCTTCTTCTTCTTCTTCTTCTTCTTCTTCTTTCTCAGCTTTTTCCAAATCACTTCTTCTTTGCATGCCCAACTCATGTGCGCTCAAGAACACAGCTGAACATTGCTTGAATTTAGGAGACACTTTTCCTTTAGTAAATCTGCTTCCTTTTATCAATGTGATTATAATGGAATTCCTTCGTATCCAAAGTTAGAGTCTTGGAAGGAGGGTATTGATTGTTGCTCGTGGGATGGGGTTGAGTGTGATATTATTATTAATGAGACCCGCAGCCATGTGATTGGTCTCGACCTCAGCTGCAACTGGCTCCATGGCCCCATCCATCCTAACACCACCACCCTCTTCCCTAACTCCTTCCCTCACCTCCAAAGGCTCAGCCTCGCTTTCAATGACTTTGGTAACTCTCCCATCTCACCTGCATTTGGCCAGTTCACCAGACTGACATACCTCAACCTCTCTTACTCTGGATTCTCTGGTGAAGTCTCGATATAAGTCTGCTTCTTGACCAATTTGGTCTCTCTTGATCTCTCTTACAATGATGGATTGAGACTACAAAAGAAGGGATTCGACTCGCTTGTTCAGAACTTAACCAGGATAAGAGAATTTGATCTTGCTGGTGTAAACATATCTTCAGTGGCTTTTAGTTCCTTTCTCAATCTGAGTACTACTTTAATAAGCCTCCATCTCAGCCAATGCAGATTGCACGAAATAGTGCCTAATGGGATATTCCACCTCCCACATTTGAAGGAGTTGGCTATTTCCGATAACAATGCTCTCGCCAGTCATTTTCCCAAGTTTTTAAACTCAAGCAGTCCTCTCCAGCTCTTGGATCTTTCATTCACGAGTTTTCTTGGAGAACTGCTCAAGACAATCAGGAATCTAAACTCTCTGAAGAACTTGCTTACCTGGAATTGCAAATTCTATGGATCCATTCCTGCATCGGTCGGTAACCTTAAAAACCTCACTGATTTGGGCCTCTCATCCAACAAATTCACTGGTATACTCCCACCCTCATTTTCTAATCTTCGAAGCCTCATTTATTTAGACCTTGCAGCAAATAGCTTCCATGGTAGAATTCCAGGTTTTTTGCCTGACAGTAATAATCTAGCTTATTTATATCTCGGTTCGAATAACTTCAGTGGTTCATTCTCGTCATTGCCTGCAAACCTAACAAAACTTTTTTATATAGATGTGTCGAATAATCAGCTTACAGGTCCTCTTCCTTCACAAATAACTACTGGACTTCCATGTCTAAGTTGGTTATATTTAGGACATAACTTAATCAATGGTACAATTCCATGTTGGGTCTTTGCTCTATCAGCATTGCAAGGTTTAGACCTCAGTCATAACAAATTGACTGGCCACATAAACGAGTTCCAATCCACTTCGCTGAGGAATATTGATTTGAGCCATAACAACATATACGGTATGATTCCTAGTTCAGTCTTTGAACTTGAGAACCTTACCAATTTGATTCTCTCATCAAATAACTTCAGTGGCACTATCAAACTAGACATGCTCCTCCGTGCACTTTTTTTTAGTGTTCTTGATCTATCTAGTAATAGCTTGAGTGGTGTAATTCCAGTCTTTGGGAAACCTTGGCCAAGGTCTCTCTGTGCTCAATCTGTCTAACAACAGTTTCAGTGGTGCAATTTCACAAAATTTGGTAAACCTTAGCCAAAATCTTTTGGTGCTCGATTTGTCTAGAAACAATTTCGGTGGTGTAATTCCACATAGTTTGGTAAGCCATAGCCAAACCCTAATAATGCTCAATTTGCAAAAGAATAACTTTTCCGGCACCATTTCTGATACATTTGCAAGGGGAAGTAACTTGAAAACTATCATCCTTAATGGCAATAGATTTGAGGGGCCAATACCAAAGTCTTTGGTGAATTGTAGAATGTTGGAAGTGCTAGATCTTGGAAGCAACAAGTTTTTTGACAAATTTCCACGCTGGTTGGAAAATTTGCCAAACCTGCATGTTCTAATCTTGCGATCTAACAAATTCTATGGACCCTTGTTGACTTCTAAGACCAAATTTCCCTTCCCCAGCTTGCGACTTATGGACATTTTGAACAATTATTTCATGGATCCATTGCCAAAGAAGTATTTCCAAAATTTTAAGGCCATGATGAATGTCAATGAAGCCAATTTCAAATTGCAATACATCGGGAACGGTTATTCTGGACAGTATTATCATTATTCTTTGACTTTGGTAATGAAAGGATCAAGCATTGAAATGGAAAAGGCCCTAACCATTTTCATAGCCATTGATTTCTCGAAAAAAAAATTCGAAGGTGAGATTCCAGAGATCATTGGAAGCCTAATTTCAACTCGAGGGCTCAACGTATCTCACAATAGCCTTGCGGGACCTATACCGATATCACTTGAGAATTTGACCAAGTTTGAATGGTTAGACCGAACAAACTCATTGGGGAGATACTTCAACAGCTAACAAATTTGATATCCCTTGGAGTCCTAAATTTCTCGCAGAATCAACTAACAGGACCAATACCTCAAGGCAAACAATTTGATACATTTTCAGATGTTGGCAATTTGGCATTATGTGGAACTCTCAAATACATGCAGCGACCAAAGGGCCCCACAGCCACCACCCTTGATGTTCCAAGGAGAAGAGGATTCAGGCTGTTTAAGTGGATTCGAATGGGAAGTCATATTGCCGGGTTATGGATGTAGCCTGGTAATTGTACTTGTTACGGGATATCTTATGTTTTCAACAGTAAAACCTCAATGACTTGTGAAGATCATTGAAGGTGAACGATACAGAAGTGGAAAGAGGCTAAAAAAGCATGCTCACAGAGGTGGAAGAAATTAGCCAATGCAAATGCTCTTCTTTGGTAAGTCTTGCAAATGAACTTTAGTCCTGACATTTTTCGTTCGTACTGCATATTAATTGGAGTTGACATGAACAAAAATAATCTCACTGGGGTACAAATTCCAAACAAAATTTCATTTACTCCACTAGTTTAGCTGGTAGTATATGTAACAAATTGGAATATGATGCTGGGGTAATTAAAGTTTGTGATGGTTCTCAATAAATTCTGGTTTGCAGGTAATTGGGTTTCAAAGAGAGAATAAAAGGAAGGAAATTCAACAACAAAACTGTGAAGAGATGTTTGGGATCATGTTGAATCGAGTAATATTTTATGTTTTTATGTATCAGATGTAACTGAAAGCTAAGAATTCCACTTTTAGTACTTTGGTTTGATTATTCTCTAATAACTGAGAAGGTGATGTAGTTGATAACATTATCATTATTATATATCTGAAGATGGAGATATTTGTTTCCTTGAGTCCATTTTCATGTGATCATTGATATTACAGCTTTTGATAATTTTAGAAGAAAAAAAAACAAATTTAAAGAACTAGACATATCTTTTTTATCTTCAAAATTTTTATGAATTTAAAAGGACCTCATAGTGACCAACTTGATTTGATGATCCAGTGTGTTCATGACTGTGATCATATCTGTATGCTTAAATACTGTCCGTACGTCTTCTTTCAAAGGTTAATCTTGTTTGAATGCTCTATTAAAGGGATAAGATTTTTTCATTTATATCTGTCATTATTCATTGATTTCCACCTTATTTGATTCCCTACAACTTCTGCTATGTAATTCCAAGTAATCCTAATCTTGCAGAGTTGATGAATCCTAAGTCTGTTGCTGAATACAAGTAGCCAAGATTTTGGGAACGATTGTGTTTTTATTAGGATTTATATGAATAAGACTTTGAACAATCACAGTAATGATGAAACTTTAGATTCCTTAAGACAAATTCTTTTGTAATAAATTTCAATGCCAGGTTCAACACTACCAAGAGGATACGGAACTTCATAACAAATGCAGGAGTTCCAGATACATGGGTCAATTGGAGAGAGCTTTATTCTTTTTTATTTTTATTTATTTATTTGTTTTTGGAAAGAGAATCATGTTAGTGTAGAAATCTGTAAAAGGAAGAAGAAGATGAATAATCACGTCCAAGACACGATTACTATCGTTTTCTTTAAGACGATATTCACCCCCATAAATTCTCAGAATCTGGTGTGCACCAGATTAATGCGAATCACCTATAGGATACAATAGAGCCCAGAAAATTTATAATTCTGACTGTCTGTTGCACACACGAAATCAGACCCGAATACCCTCTGATTATCAAGTCTGCCAAGAATCTGAATGTTTATTTTTGCAGAAACAGACTTCAAAATTGATGAACAATAAAAATTAGAAAAAATCAATAATTATAATGCCTTTTAATATAGAGAGAAGTTGTAGAAAAATTATGTTCCTATTGTCTGTGAATCTGCCATGTTTTTATAGACATTTTGGACAAGACATGACTATTAGAATTTAAATAATAACTGATTTCTAACAGTCGCTTGCAGGTTTAAACACAGCCGTTGGATCGCCCCTTTTCTAATCTAACGGTGTAGATCGCACCTATTTATTATTTGATCAGATCATTCATCATACCTTTATGATTAGGTGTGATTCTTACCATACGATCATTTTTACTTATGTATTAGCCATTCAATCGTTGATTATCATGATTGACAAAAATCAATGGTCTTGATCACATGCCACACGCGCAAGTGCCAAGTGCGCCACTAAAGCGCCACATTGAGCCACGCGACTCGCACGCGAGACGTGCGTGTGACGCACATGTGGCTTGACACACATACTCACACTTGAATGCTACACCCAATCATTACTCTAAAATAATACATAGAAAGTTGTTGGTATTTATAAATGCCTTATAAAACGTCTCACTTTCTAATGTGGGATTCATTTAATAAGGCAATAAAGACTTTATTCAAAACTAGTCAAAACCATTTTGGAAAAGCTCAAAACTCTACATATATTATATATTTTAAAAATATTTTCAACAAATCATAGATCATGATCAACAAAGGAGCATAAATAGCGAGTATAGGATCTGTAGAACATATTAGACACAAGTGGCTTACACAGTGGTTTAACCCAAAGGGGTTGACTGAGTAGCTTGGAGCCTGACTCGCTCCAAGGAACTATTAACTTTTGGAGTCACCCTTAGCGTCTTTGGTTCTCTGATTATGTGTGAGACGAATAGATTACACAGATTTTGAAATTGGTTATAGTGCATGTAAGCTAGCCTGAAGATCTGGTTATAAAAAAAAAAAAAAGAAAAGAAAAAAAGGTTTACACTGATTTACACGGCAGAGCATGGTCCACCCTTTTGATACTTCGGAATTAAAATGTGAATCATTCCTAATACGAGTAACTTCACAAAGTATATTGTTGTTGACAATGGGACCAGAAAATCAACAAAGAAATACAAAAGCTCAATTGATAAGACATGGTTTAGTTGATGAGTTAAATCTACAAATTAATGCATAGGAATATTGCTTGTATAGAATAGGATGATCATTATGACCGAGCCTATTTAAATTTGCTCACACCTTTGTATTCTTTACTTGTTATTCGCCTCATAATGCTTTTGACCATCACAAATCAATATTTTATTGTTTGAAGTTACAACTAGAAAAATCGAAGTCACCCCACTTGGGTTGTCATTTCGGACCAACAAAAGTAAGATAAATCTTAACACTCAATTCCCTTTATGAATTGGACTTAATTATAAAATAGATGGGATTATAACATATTATAACAAAATTATAAATGTGTAGGTTGACATTTTATTTTAATACAAAAAGACAATCGTCTTTTTGACTAGCCATATTCTTGTGATGCACACATTTAATTCTAATAGTTTCCTTTCATTTTATAGCTAAATCTAACAACAAAAGAAGTTATGTTTTCTTTTTTGAACCACAAAGTTATGTGTTTTTAGTTGAAGCTATAGGATGTAAGTGTAATTATCCTTTTTAATACACATACTGAGAGAGATGATGGTGGAGGCCAATTTCAGTTAATACGAAATCAAACAATTATAACTTGGACAAAGTCTAACCTAACTTGCACCCATGTCTGGGCAGGGGCAGAACAATGTGTACACCAAGGGCGCCCGGCCCTTATATCGTTGAAATTCTTGTTAGACCTTATATGATTTTGAGTATGTCTGATAAATAATAGTGTAGTAGCCTCGCAAACTTCAGAAAATTTTACATATTGATTCAAAATACAAGAAATTTTCTTTTGGCCCCTCACAATAAAGCTACTGGGTCCGAGCCCTTTGAAAATTCAAAAAAAAAAAAAAAGAAAAGAAAAGAAAAATCATGTTTGGATCTATTTGAGGAATCATTTTTTCTTTCTCATTTTTTATTATGGGTAATTACACTTTACCCTTGTAGTTGGCAAAAAAAAAAAAAAAAAAAAAAAACCAAAAGGAAAGACATATTGTGGTTCAAAAGTTGACACTTAACTTTTATTTATTTTGAACAGAAACCGTTAGAATTAACTAAGCGTGTGGTACATCCACTCGTTGGATAAGTGAGAGAGTATTTCGCCAACATGAATATATGAAAAGACATTTTTAACCTTAATTTATATTTTTTTCCTCTTTCTTCCTCCTACTTTTAGATGTAGATAATTTTATAGGCTTGGAGATCAGGCTGGAGCTAACGCTTCCCAATCCCATCCCATTGTTTGCTGATGGCAGCTTACTATGAAAGACATCATGATGTCAAGTACATTATTAAGCCATCGTTGTTATTTGAAACACAGTGGTGGAAAACTCATTTGGAAGGAAAATTTAGTTTACTTTGAAACTTACTTCTGGTACTAGTACAAAACTTATTTGAAAATTTTGAAGAAACGTTTTGAAAATACAGAGAAAACATCTTGGAAATTCTTGGAAAATGAATAGAAACAGTTAGGATAACTTATGAAAACTCTTGAAAAACTAAAGAAAAACACTGCAAAAACTTGAAATATTAATTTTTACACATTTTTTTCCCTTAAGTTCCAATTAAGTTTCCATAGAATTATTCATACAGGTTTCCACTAAGTTTTTCAAAAATTTTCGCTACGTTTCCTACAAGTCCCCTTCAAGTTTTACGAAAACTTCTTAATAAGATTCTTATTAAGTTTTCCAATTATTTCTCGCTTTCAGTTTCCCCCTATATTTTTTTTACTCCATTTCCTTTTTTTTATTTTCTCTAATGTTTCTCGCTTCAGCTTCCTATTTTGATAATTATGATTTGAAACCAGTCCCACATTTATAAACAAAACAGAAAGTGCCGTGGGGTGCTATACTTAAAGTGCGCCAATAGGAATCCGAAAAACAAGAGATTTGCTTAATAAGCTATATGGTCAAGCAATGGACATCGTCAAATAATTAGTCAAATTTATTATTAAACCATCCTTGTTATGGATTGAGTTTTAGTCATGTAAATAACATTTTGAGAAAATGTAAAACTACTATTTTATTAGTGTCATTGTGAAGATCATATGTTCAAAAATTAATGTTCTTCAACAATTTTAGCCGTGCCTTTGTAAAAACATTTAATGGCCGAAAATCCGTCAAAAACTATTTGAGTAATCAAACGGTTATATTTCTTCGAATCAAACTGAATTTTTTAAAAACTAATGAATCTAGGCAAATTCTCTATCATTTTAGGTTCTGATTTTTAAAAATAAAACTAAAAATAATATAAATTGGAGTGACAACACATGAATGTGCAGTGCACACTACATGACAGCAACAAAACTCAACGCTGTGCTTTATAAAGGAACCAATAGGAAGGAGAAGAGATTTTCTTTACAAGATATGATCAAGTATAAGTCATCAAATGTGTTTATTGGACTTAGGTAGTTTGCATGATGGCAGCTCATAGAGCAGCAATTTATGTGTACATTACGATATCAAATTTATTATTAACTCATCCTTGTTACTTGCACCCAGTCCAACACTTATAAACAAAACAGAAAGAGATAGGGGTGCTATAGGTAAAAAGAACCAATAGAAGGGAGGAGAGATTAATTTGCCTAATAAGCCGTGGTCAACAATTAATTGTCAAATGTATTTGTTGGGGTTAGCAACTTGGTATGATACTATGATGCAAGCCTATGTTGCTACAGAATGTGGTGCATGTCATGATATCAAATTTATTATTGAGCCATCCTTGTTACTTGTACCCAGTCCAACGTTTATAAGTAAAACACTTGTCAATAGGAGGGAGAAGAGATTTGCGTAGTAATTTGCGGTCAAGTATTAATCATCAAATGCGTTTTTAAGGTTTAGATTAGTTAATTGTTGGTAGTGTTTAGGAAAAAGTTATATGTTATACTTTCAAAACAATTGTTCATAAAATTAATCTTACTAAAAGATATGGCAATAACACTTTTGTAACTAAGCGGTGTGTTATGCTTTAAAGTGAAAAGTTAAGATTCAACCATATCATTCTATAAATTTTTTGCATATATAGGATTACCCTTAATATTTATTGTTTTTCTATTGTTTGATACAAATATTAATTAAGCAGCAGCTCGAAGATGGGTCGTTTCTCTAAACTTTTGTAATTAGAAAAATTTCATGACCTTTTAAATTTCTTGTAAATTGGGATGTTGGGTGTCTATCACAAGCATTCAAGACAAGGATTGGAGCTCTAAAAGATTCTTCAGTCACAACATTAACTAAGAGGTGCTTGAGAGGAAGAATTCGTTGAATACTTCAAGAAGTATTCAATTTGGATACATTTAGATAACTTTGGATCAACAATTCAAACATTGGTGCAAAATAGACAACTTCAATACCTTTGGATTGATCTAGATAGCTTTCAATTGAAGATTCAACAACTGCAAAAAAACAGACTACTTCGAGTGTGCAAAATTAACAGACTGACTCGATCGAGTTTGCTCGAGTGAGTCGCAAAAAATCTGCAAAAATTTGGTGAAAAGCAAAGCTGCGTTTTTGGAAGTCTAATCCATTTCCTATAAAAAGAGAGCCTTTTTAGGGTTTCAAAGAAAGCAGATGCATAGAAGAAAGTTCCTAAAAGTTCTCTAAACTTCTAAGAAGCTCTCGATTGATTCTTAGCAACAACAACTTCTTCAACCTTAAAGACTCGAAGTCTTAATGGAGTTCAAGATGGCAAATCCGTACTAAGGAGATTTGTATGGTGATCAAGCACGGTAATGCTAAATCGTGAAATCGAGCAAGTACAAGGTAATCATTAGAGTTGAGGAGTCGATGGGGATTTGGTTGTAAGTATTTTTGTAACCATTTAACAGTGGTTTTAGTGCATAATCTTTGTCCGGCGAAGTAGACAAGTGGTATTTTTCTGGTTTGGGTTTCCACGGCAAAAATCACGTGTCGATTGTGTGATTGGTTTTTACTTTACTTAACATGCATGTGGATGCACTTAGCCATGGTCATACTTGCATAGTATTAGTCTAATATGTATCTTTTAGCAAAGCTATAGTCCGACAAAGGTTTTTCAATTGGTATTAGAGTAGGACACTCAAAAATATTTTGATTTTTGAAAGCGTGAGATCCTGATTGACTGGAACTGTGGATTTATCTAAGGAAGGTAGTTCTACTATTAGACCTCTATTAATTGATGGAACTAATTATGCAATTTGGAAAGCAAAGATGAAAGTTTTTCTCAAGTTTATTAATGAGCCAGTTTGGCTAGTAGTTGTGAATGGCTGTACTCCACCCACCATTGAATATGATGATTAAATGATTCTGAAAACATCAGATTAATGGGATAAAATGGATTTTGAAAATTATGGGTGGAATAGCAAAGCAATGAATGCCATCTACTATGGTGTCACAATGGATGAGTTTTGTTGAATCTCGAACTATAAAATCGCTAAAAAGCCATGGATAATTTGTAAACCAACTGTGAAAATAGCCAAACTACAGTGATTGACTTCTGCATTTGAAAACTTAAGGATGGATGACGATGAATCTTTTGATCAACTTTATGTTAAACTTAGTGATATCATCAACTCTAGTTTTAACCTGGGTGAACAAATCTCTCCTTCTAAAATTGTTAAAAAAATTTTGATGTAGACTCCATGAAAGTTAAGGATTTAGTTAGTTCCTTGCAAACTTATGAAGCTAACTTTCATCAACCGAAAAAGAATAAAAGCATGGCTTTGAATTTTATTAAGGAATGCACAAATGAAGTTAGTGAAAGTGACTCTGATATGGGTCCCGAAGAGATGGCACTTATTGTCAAAAAATTTCAAGAAATTTTTCAAAAAGAGATGACAATGCCAATCTTCATATTTTGATAAAAATAAAGCTAAATCTTTTGATAAGATTAAGTTTGTGAGGAAAACAGTTAAATTCGGTCAAAACAATGCTTTAAATGTCATGGCTATAGACATATTGTAGAAGATTGCCCCAAAAAGAAGGAAAAGAAGGGAAGCACTGTTTTGACTATCACATAGAGTGATTTTGAGAAAGAAGAAGAATATGATAAGGAAGACAGATCTGAGAACTTCATAGCCTTTGTTGCCTTAGCCTCCGAGGTAGATGAGTCTTCATCCAAGCCCTAAGAAATCGAGAAGTCTGATGATTCTGATGGTTCAGTTAGGTCTTCGAAACTAGAAGAGTGAGAGTCTGATAATGAAGAATCAAGCAAACTCTAATTGGCCTATGATCAACTTTATCAATAATACAAAAAGTTGACAAAAGTAAATGTCAACTGAGAAACAAAACTGAAGAAAGTGTTAGATGAAGTTGACGGGTTGAAAAAGGAAGCCATTGATGCTCAAGCAAAGATAAGCCAATTAAAGATTGAACGATTAACTTTGCCTGATAAAGTTGAGTTTCTTGAGAAAAGTCCACATAATAAAGAGGAAATCAAGAAATCTCTAGAAGAAAAAGTAAAGAAACTTGAATATGAGATTACAAAGAGAAATCTATCATTCAAAAAGTTCAACAAGGGTACAAACACACTGGAAAGAGTTTTGGAGGATTAAAGAAATGCTTGGGCATGCGCGGACTTGGGTATGAAGATATACCAACTAGTTCAAAACAACCCAAGAGGCTGACCAAGTTTGTGCCTTCAAGTAAGTATGATTCTTCTAAAGATGAGAATTATGTCACACATTTTGTTCCTACATGTCACTACTGTGGAATTAAAGGCCACACAAGACCACAATGTCATAAGTTGCATGGTTTATCTTTTGACTATTTCAATTCTCGAAAATCTTTTAATCAAGGTAAATCATACAATGAGACTTTGTCTAATAGGTTTCACGTTCGAGCTAAAAAGTTAAGAGCTTTAAATTATGAACTTGAAAGACTTATTTACCGTAGACGAGGTGGAAACTATATGGCAAGACCAAGGGTGAACTCCAACCCTAAGACAACTCGAAAAGCTAAACAATAGTCCTCGAGGAAATTTGATAAACCTAAAACAAGGACTGTATGGATTAGGAAAGCTAATCTTAAGGGGTATGTAGTTCACACTGCCTTGAAAGCTCATAATTCACACATATGGTACTTAGATAATGGTTGTTCAATGCACATGTATGAAGATAAATCTTATTTCACTTCTTTGAATAAGTGTGATGGTGGTTTGGTGACATTTGGTGATGGAAGCACATCTAAAGTGATTGGAAAAGGTAATATCAAATCACAAGGGTTACCAAACTTGATCAATGTGTTATTTGTTAATGGTTTAAAGCTAATCTCATTAGCATAAGTCAATTATGTGATGCATAGCACCAAGTACAATTTTCTAAAACTGAATGTTTTATTTTTTATAAATCTAGTACTTATGTCCTGAAATGTGTGCGTACAACTGACAATTGCTATGGGATAAGCT
The DNA here is from genome assembly GCA_033060915.1 of Euryodendron excelsum. Classification (NCBI taxonomy): domain Eukaryota; kingdom Viridiplantae; phylum Streptophyta; class Magnoliopsida; order Ericales; family Pentaphylacaceae; genus Euryodendron; species Euryodendron excelsum. The sequence continues at coordinate 10,493,979 of CM065391.1, read as the reverse complement.
TTGAGGGCGAAATTTCTTACAATTCTACTAAGGTTGATGAGACTGAACTATGGCATCAAAGGTTAGGCCATGTGAACTTCAATGACTTATCTAAGTTGTCTAGTTCAGAACTCGACCATGGGATTTCAAAACTTGGAAAATCTACAAACTGTGTGTGTGGTCCATGCCATTTCGGTAAACAAATCAAGTCCTCACACAAAAAGGTAAAACTAATTGGTACTTCTCACGTGCTTGAATTAGTGCATATGGATCTCATGGGTCCTACTAGAACCTAGAGTCTAAGACATAAGAAGTACATTTTTGCTGCAATCGATGATTTATGTAGATGGAGGAAAGTCACAAAGAAGAGTTGGAACAAGGTGAAGTTGAAGTAATTTCAATTCAAGATGACAAGCAAAGCACCTTGGAACCCTCTTCAAGAGTTAAGCTTTATCATCCTCCAAATCAAGTGATTGGAGATGTCATCGATGCAATGAAGACAAGGAGATAGGTAAGGAATAAGGTAAACTATCTCTGTTATACTTCTTCTTTTGAGTCTAAAATGTTAAAGAAGCCTTATCTGATGAAAATTGGTTAACTACAATGCGTAATGTGTTAGGTAATTTGTTCGTAATGGTGGATGGATTATTGTGCCTAGACCTAACCTTGTTAACATGATAGGAACCAAATGGATATTCAAGAATAAATCTGATGAACATGGTACTATTGTTAGAAACAAAGCTAGATTAGTGGCTCAAGAGTATACCCAAATTGAGGGTAGTGATTTTGATGAGACCTTTGCTCATGTTGCCAGGTTAGAATCCGTAAGGATCTTGCTTGCCATTACATGTCATCTAGGTTTCAAATTGCATCAAATGGATGTGAAGAGTACTTTGCTGAATGGCATTTTTCAAAAAGAGGCCTATGTGGAACAACCTAAAGGGTTTGAAGATCCATATCACCCAGACTATGTGCACAAACTGAAAAAGGCTTTGTATGGTTTGAAACAAGCTCCATGAGCCTGGTATGAGAGACTCACCATATTTTTGTTAGAGTCTGACTTCACTGAAGGGGCAGCTGATAAGAATCTATTTATTAGAAGAGGGACTAGACACATACTTATAGCTCAAATTTATGTTGATGAGTATGATGGATGAGTTGAATTACTTTCTAGGTCTTCAAGTTAAACAGATGGATCAAGGAATTTTTATTTCTTAATCCAAATTTGCAAAACAACTTTGTTAAGAAGTTTGGTTTAGAGTTTGCTAAGCATGCTAAAACTAGCATGAGTACTAGTACTAAACTTAGCAAAGATGCTTCGGGGAAAGATGTTGAACAAACCCTATATCGAAGCATGATTGGTAGGTTGTTGTATCTTATTGTTAGTAGGCCTGACATTGCATATAGTGTTAGTGTTTGTGATAAATTTCAATCTTGTCCTAAAGAGTCTCATTTGTTTATTGTGAAAAGAATTATTAAATATGTGAAGGGGACACTTGGGTATGGAATTTGGTTCACTTCAAAACTAATTTTGATATAGCAAACTACATTGATGTAGATTGTGTAGAGTTTGTTGGTGATCGCAAAAGCATATTTGGAGGGTGCTTCTATGTTGGGAACAATCTTATTGCTTAACATAGTAAGAAACAGAATACGATCTCATTGTCCATTGCTAAGACATAGTACGTAGCTATTGGTAGTTGTAGTACTCAACTTCTCTGGATGAAGCAAATGTTGAGTGATTATGGCCTAGATCGAGGTGTCATGACCTTATTTTGTGATAATATGAGTGCCATTAGTATTTCAAAAAATCCTATTCAACATTCTCACACTAAGCATATTGATATTAGGTACCACTTCATTTGTGAGCTAGTTGAAGAGAAAATCATCTCTTTAGAGCATATTCCAACTGAAAACCAACTTGCAGATCTTTTCACTAAACCTCTTGATACCCTTTGGTTTGAATTTTTTAGGAAATCACTAGGGGTATATCTTGTAGAGTAATCTCTAAGATGTAGAGTCATAGTGTAAAGTCGATCTTCATGTCTCTTTGTTAACTTTAGAGCTATGTGGTTTTCCTTTTAAAGAAAATTTTTCAGAAAAGCCAAAAATATTTTGATTTTGTTTTGTTTTATACTTGCATAATCATTGGTTCAAATATTATCTTATGAGTACATAAATGTGCATGCTTGTTTGAGATTGAATCTTGAGTGCATTATTGTTTACATAAATATGAGTCAATGGTTTTGATGATCTTTATCATATTGATGACTCATGCTCATTTAAAAGCACACTTCTTGAGACTCTTAGAATTTGGAATTCGCTTTTATAATTGTCGCGCCCCGGTTTTTAGGTGCCCAAGGTCCTTTTGGCTTGGAGACAAAAAACATGGAACTCTGTCACTAGAACTCATCCTCCTAGAAGGACAAGCGCGACTAGGTTTGAAAATTGGTTTGACTAAGGGCTTTTCGGGAAAATAGGAGTCGCCACCTAACTTGATTAAGGTGAGTTAGGGCACCCAAAACTAAGTTTTAATCCGAAAATTAAACTAAGGGTTTTTTGGAAAAGGTTTTGAAAATTCCCTCAAGAGAGGGTTTTTTAGAAAATAGGTTGTTTGGCAACTTTTGAAAAGATTTAAGCCCTTTTGGAAAATAATTCCATTTTGTTCATTTGGAAACAGAAATCTACGGTTCGGGTGTTGGTTACGTGTAGGGAAGATATCCTAAGATCAACACCCTACCCCGCCCTTTCGGTACCTACATATCTAATCACCCTTTGTTCACTCACTAGAATAACCGGTTACCATTGTCCACTTAATATCCACTTTAGAATTTTGAAAACGGGGTTTAGTCATCACTTTTTAGATGGATGATGCATGATGCAAGTTTTTGGAAGAAGTTTGAAAATAATGGAGGTTTTGAAAGAGTTTGGAGTAGAAATTTAGAATTGATTGGAATTTTGAAAAAGGGATTGGAGTTGCAATTAAAGTTATGACCGCACCATTTTAGATTGCCTACGTATCTCATTTAGTGAGAATCAGGTCATTCGTAGTTCGGACAAGAGCCCGATGTAAAATAGGCTCATTAGGGCCTTTGGAAGGTTTGACGATATTTTGGGGTCTTTGAAAAAGTTTAAGGCACTTTGAGGTCTTTGGAAAAGTTTAAGACACTTGGAGGTCTTTCGAAAAGTTTAAGACACTTTGAGGTCTTTGAAAAAGTTTAAGACACTTGGAAGTCTTTGGAAGAGTTTAAGACATTTTAAGGACTTGAAAGTTTTGACTTGAAATTGGATGATGGAGTATTTGGAAAACGTTTTTGGATCAACTTAGGGGAGTTTTGAAAAAATGCCTTGGCGTAACTCAAGAGAACTTGAAAGTGCTTTTGAAGTCTTGTTTTGAAAACCTTGGAGGCATGACTTTAGAATGTTTTGATGAATTAGTCTTTCAAAGTGGTTTTTGGAAACGGCTAAGGGTTTGGAATCCTAATATGGACAACCTTAGAGGTTGTTCTTGATATGTCACCTTCCTTTGGGGTCCCTAACCATGAGAGGGCTACAGTTGCCTTAGGTTTGTGATCATTTGAAAATGTTCTTGAAAACATCTTGGAGTTGTTTTTTGAAACCTCAAGAGGGTTGAAGGTTTTGGAAAAAGTGGGTAATGAGTATAGTTTAAAATTGGAGGATCATTCAAAATGGGTTCATGAGTTAGAACCTTGAAGCATATTAACCTAGATTGGGTTAGCCTATGGTTAGGGATGACCTAAAGTTAAGTTGGACTAGGGTTGACTAACTAGAGTAGGGGTCACCCAAGGTTAAGATGACTTAGGGTTAACTAACATAGAGTTAAGTTAACCAAAGGTGAGTGAACTAGGGTCAAGTTAAGCTAGAGTTAGACAACTAGGGTCAAGTTAACCTAGGGTTGGTCAATTAGGGTCAAGTTAACCTAGGGTTGAATTGGAAAATGGTTTTGAAAGTTGGTTTAATGCACTTTTGGAAAGAGTTTAGAAAAACAAAACATGCTATACAGTGGACTTGGGTTGGCAATCTTTTTGAAGATCATTACCATGAAAATTTTGACTCTAGCCAAGAACATGGTTTACATGGTTGATATTTGAAAACCATTCCAAGGAAGGTTTTCTTAGGGCCATTATAACTATAATCTTGACAAGAGTATAAAGGGATCCTAAAATCAACATGGTGATGACAACTTTTTAAGGCATCATTTTTAATGCAAAAATGGAGAGAATGCATTTTTGAAAATCATCTTTGGAGAAGGATTTTGAAAATCATTTTTCAAGGGAACCATTCCATCAAGAAAAGGTTTATATGTCCAAACAAAAGGGAACCACTCAAGAGTGGGCTCCATGGGGCCATTCCAACTACTACACTTAAAAGAATAGAAATCTTGAAAATTAGAGAATTAGAAAGCAACCCTTATGCAAGTTAAAATGTCATGATACCAAAATGAGAGTTAGGGTTAGTAGAGGATTTTCTAAGGCATGATTCCTAAGGTCTCATCCTAAGCTTTAAGGAGCTAACTCTTGGAACAACTATTGAAAGAAATATAGAGCTTGGAAATGACATGGAGTTTTAAGAGTAATATAAGCATCATAGAACATTACAATAAGCATAAAATGAAGCCAAGCATATAAAACATGATCAAAATAGTAATATGCAAGGGGTCATGATCACATACAAGGCTTTTAGGCTTCACAATATACACAAGGGGTTCCTAGGCCATACCATCTCAAAGTAGGCTAGTGAGAGGTCCCCCAACACGGTGGCTCTCACTTGCTTTTCTCTAGGCATGATCTAAGAGCCCTCTTGGCTCAAGCATGCAAGAGTGGGGGGTTTTTAGATGGGGATTAAAATAGAGAATAGCCTAAGTAGGCTAGGAGGGAGAAGAAAAGAGTGGAGGAAGACACAAATGTAAGAGGGATACCACCTTTTGCCTTCAACACGCTTGTAGTCTTCAATGGATGTCTTGATTGGAGCTTAAGGGACTTCAAGAGGGCTTGAGGGGCTGGAATGGAGTGTGTAATGGTGTATAAGGCCTTGTAGGTGAAGTGTATAGGCTTGAGGGAGGTAGAATCTAGCCTAAGTGTTGAAGGGGTGGAATATATGTAAGGATTCGAGGTTCTAGAGCAGTTTTAGCAAAGCTTCGCATCCATTGCGAAGATAGAATATGCAAAGGGATGGTTTGGTATTTATACACACTCTGGAATAGGTCTGATGCATGTGCTACATGTGCCTGGCCAAAATTTGACCTGGCGCATGTAGGGCATGCGCAAGTACTATTCCATTGCTAAAATGACATGTGCCACCCTGTGTACTGGTTAAATCTCGACTGTTGATCGAAAGTTTGTCGATCTGATAAAAACTTGAGTGCATGTAGCATACGCTCCATCACCAGGAAGGTTTGTCCAAACTTTACCTCGATAATTGAGCCAATCGGGAAGGTTTCGGGGGAATCGGTTGCACTCACGATGTTCTCTTAAGGTTTCTCGTGGACTTTCATGTTTTTGGAAAGTTTGAATTATGTTTGGAAGTGTGGGATATCATCTCGGGAAGCGTGCATAAAAGGGCATTTTTAGGGAGTGTCTGTGATATGCTCCGAAGGTGTTCGAAAGTGGTTATTTTCGTCTCGTGTGATCGAGGCCTACGGGAAGCGATTTTTTTGATCGGACTGTACCGATGGAAAGTACTCTTAAAATACATTCAAGAATTCCTAGATTTCTGCATTTCTCAAGTCATTTGACGGTGCATTTTGATTAGGGAATTGGAGAAAAAGTTAACCTTGGTGGAGCGTTTGTGAGACGCTCCAGGGGTTATCGAAAGTAGCAGTGTTTGAGCCATACGATAAAGGGCTTCGGGAGGCGATCTATTCGATCGAGCAGTATCGATGTAAAGATCTATGAACGAGCTTTCTAGAATTCCCTGATTTACGCATTTCTCAAGTCAGTTGATGGTGCGTTATAACCAGGGAATCTAGAGAAAAGACAATTTAGGCGGAGCGTCTGCGAGACGCTCCAGGGAACTTTTATCAAGTCATGAGCGTTTAATGTCGTAGGGTCCTCCTCAGGTTAAACAAGGGTAAATGGTGAAACTCTTTGCTCAAAGTCCCAAGACCGGTGCTGTTTCGAGGCATGTTTGGATTGCCAAGGGCAAGATGGTCATTTTGGCTAGGATTGGTTGGAAATGGTTAGGAATGGTTTGGTGTGTTGTGTTAAGTGCGTAGGTTTGTTCAGGGATGGTTTTGGGAGAGTCTTTTCCCATCCGGCGGGGTTTGTGCAGTGCTGAGGTGTTTAGTGGCAAAACGATCGTTTTGATCGGAGTTAACCGGAATGAGACCGAAATTGGACCAAATGGCGTGTGGGGGACGCCTAATGGTTTAACAACATTTTGGAAGGATGGACTTATCGTTTTGAGGGATTTTGAACTTTCCCAAAACGTGCCTAGAGGCCCAAGGGGCAGGTTTGGGCATTTTTCACTGAGTCGGGCTAGCAGGCGCTAGTGTTGACCTAGGTGTTGGTTCCTGAGACCGCCCGGTCTCGAAAAACTACCTGTACGGTGTTGGTCTCAAAGAGCACCCGGTCTCAGAGAGCTACCTATAGGGGTGGTGTTGGTTCCTAAGAATGCCTAGTCCTAGAAAGCTACCTGGAAGGGTGGTGTTGGTCTCTGAGAACGCCTAGTCTCGGAGAATTACCTAATGACGGACATTCTACATTGGCGGGCTAGCAGGCGCCAGAAGTGAATCGTCTGGAATTTGACGAGGTGTTGGTCCCCGAGATCGCCCAATTTCAAGAAGCTACCTGGATGGCGTTGGTTTCCAAGACCGCCTAGTTCAGAAAGCTGCCTGGAATGATGGTGCTTATAGCTCCAACAGGTCCTTGTGGGCCCGAGAAGTGACCAATTGATTGGATTGAAGATTGATATGATCATCTTGAACCTACACGTGTTGCGATGTTGGAAACTTTAGCCCGGTTGGGCCGGAGATTGCCGAGCGAGCAAAAATGGGGTGCTTACAGCTGCCCCTCTTTTTCTGTCTTTGCTTGTTGAAGGAAAAAAAGTAACAAAGTAAGAATCCCTTTTTGGTCGCAAGGTGATCGAAGGGATGATGTGCCGGTAAGTTTGAAATGCTTTGGGACCCCTTATGGGTCACCGGTCTAGAAGGTTTTGGAATTCAAAAAGCTTCACATCCCGGTCGAGAATCGGGTTGCCAGTTTGACATTGTTTGGTTCAGGACATTTGATTCCTGAAGGTGGATGTTGAAAGCTTGACTTTTGGCTTTTGAAAAAGCCTCGGAAATGGATTCGGACTTTCGGGGGTTTGAAACCGATTTTGGCAGGAAGCTGAAGGGTTGGGCGCATGTGCTACATGCACATGGTCCATTTTAACCCTAGCGCATGTAGCACACACACCAGCTCATATTCTGTGCTGGCACATCTGCTACATGCGCCGGCCCGTGGGCGCTTAAACAGAGCAGTTCACGTTTTGCTCACTGTGTCTTTGAGTTTTAAGTCGAGTTCAAAGTTTTCTCTGAGGGATTTTCGAAGGTTTTCGACCGGGAGTCAACAAAGGGGTCTTGGAGGACATCGGGCATTGGCCAGAAACTGTCGTTGTCACTGGATTCTTGCCGGAAAACCCATTTTCCACCGAAGAATTTCAAAGGTTAGTTTTCTTGAAATTTCTTTGATTTTGATACATATGTCTCGGTTTCTTGCAAATGATCAGTGCATTCCTATGCTTTAAGATGTTTAGAACACAATGATTGGATTGTTTTTATGATTTGGTGAAGATTGGGTGTGTTTTGATTGATTTTGCATGTTTGTGAATGTGGGTTTCCTGCAAGACTCGAAAAATTCCCTCTACAGGATTGGTATTATGTGTTTATGTGTGATTTTTGCACCGGAAGTCTTAGAAAAATGTATGGAACAATCGTATGAAGTTTCGTAATTTTCTGAAAAATTTTGAATTTTTGAATTTTTGGAAATTACAAAAAATAAGAAAAATTGAGAAAAATTAGAAAACGAATCCTGTTGAAGGTTGAAAAATCATAGAACATTTTTAGAAAATTATGGTGACACGCTCGAATGTTCTGGGAATTTTTGTGAAATTTTTTTGGAAATAAAATTGAGACCGAAAAATTTTGGAAGTTGAAGAAATTGTTCTAAAATTTGTGTTTGAGGACAGGACGCGCGTCGTGGGGGGGGGGGGGGGGGGGGGGGGGGAGATTGTTTTGATTGATGTGGTGGAATGTCTGAGATTATTCTGGGCTGTGTTTGTGACTTGTAGAATTTTGGGGTAGTGACTTTTTAAGGCGAAATTCTGCTGAAATTTTTAAAAATTTTAACACTTAATTTTAAAACTTTTCAGTAAAGCAAATCCTTTTGAGAAAGGGGCTTTTGAGGGAGAAAGCCCGGAGAAACCGCAACTTTAGAGAAATTTTTTGGAGTGAGATTTTTGAAGGAGAAAACCCCGGAAAATCGATTTTTAGAAAACTGTGGAACAGGGCTTTTGAAGGTGAAAGCTCGAGAAACCGTTAAACCTTTGAAATGAGACTTTTTAAGGAAAACGTTCGGAAGACTGTTAGAAAAACTTTTTTTTTTTGAACCAGGGTTTTTGAAGGTGAAAACCTGAGAAACCAGTTTTGAAATTTTGAAGTCAAAATCTTTTTGAGGGAAAAGCTTGAAAACCGTTAAAAAACTTTTGAACCAAGGCTTTTGAAGGAGAAAGCCTAAGAAACTGTTGAAGTCAAACGTTTTGAGGAAGAAGTTTGAAAAACTGTTTAGAAAATTTTGACCCAGGACTTTTGAAGGAGAAAACCCGAGAAACTGGTGAGATTTTGAAATGAGACTTTTTAAGGAAAAAGTTCGGAAAACCATTAGAAGTTTTTGAAATTGGGCTTTTAAAGGGGAAAGCCAGGGAAACCGGTTTGAAATTTTGAAATGAAACTTTTTGAGGAAAAAGCCCGAAAAAACCATTTAGAAATTTTAGGTACCAAACCTTTGTGGGGAAAGCTTGAAAACCATTGAAAATCTTAAACGGTGATAGATGGGACCCTAGCCCTTCCACTTTTTCTTTTCTCTCTTTTTTTTCTTTTTTCTTTTTTTTTTTCTTCTTCTTCTTCTTCTTCTTTTTTTCTTTTTTCTTTTCTTTCTCTTTCCTTTTTCGGCTCTTCTTTTTTTTTTTTTTTTAATGTTCTCTCTTTTTTTTCTTTTATGTATATACATTGATGCATTTATCTTTTTGCTTTTCATATGTGGTGACTAATTGATTCTCTTGAATGTTGTCCTTCTTTCAGGATGTCGGAGGCTGGAGGTGACGGTCTGGATAAGAGGCGCCATGGGAAGGCGCCGCAGATAGTGCTTGAGGAGGGTGGCAACAGTCGGGGCAGCTTAGCTAGGGGCAGCAGCAGGAGCGGTTCTGCTAGAGGCTGTAGCTAGGGTGGCCCGGCTCGTGGGGGTAACAGAGGTGGTCCAGCTCGGAGTGGCGGCAGGGCTGGTTCTGCTGGAGGTGGCCGCAGTGGGTCCTAGCGATCTTCGAGCAGGACAACTTCCAGTGGTAGTTTTACGATGGGGCAGCCTTTGGTTACTCCTGATGAAAGAGTTAAGGACTATGCTGACTCATCTGTGGATCTGCGGATGGGGTATGGTATGGCTTTCGTTCGGGATAGGCGAAGGGATACTTCATTCACTGACGACCAGCTAGCGATTCTTGATATCCCACCGCTACGAGACTTGGCGTTCCACCCGAGCCTGTATTCGCACTATGGTCGGATGCCATTATCTACCCATAGTTCCTTTAGAGGGGCTAGTATTTCAGCCTTGAGGGCTATGCAGGCGTCAACTCCATCATATCAGGACTTTTTGCATCGGATTGGTTTTGGTGCTTTTATGACCCTACAAACGGACAGACTTGATCATACGATTGCCGTGGGGTTGTTAGGGCGGTGGTTCGGGGAGACTGGGACCGTACACTTGGTGGGTTTTGAGTTGGGACCCACTCCCGTCGACTGTGCTATGATTATCGGGCTATCTTTCGGAGGGGTTTTGATTTCTTTACCGGATGTGCCTCTGGAGGAGGCCCATCTTCTCTTGGGGCTGCCAGGGATTGGAGGTTCAAGCTTCCCTGCTTCACTTTTATGCCTTTGCTTTTGAGCCTTCTTCGGATGACCAGATTATTATGAGGCACCGGTTGGTGCTGTACGTCGTCTTTAGTTGCTTTTGCAACAATAATAAGTCGACGGTCCCTTTGTCTCTGGGGAGCCTGGTAGCAGATCTGGACGGGCTAGACTATGTTGATTGGGACGCTTTCACCTTTGCCTGCTTCTTACGAGGGATGAGAGTGAGGACATCCGGGGCTTGGGGGAGCCTGATGAGCTTTTGGCCGTTCCTGATATGGTGGAGCTATGAGTACTTGCCCATCCACCGACCAGAGGTGCTATCTAGCGATGACTTTTCGCGGGCCATGAGGTGGGCCAGACAGCAGATGGTTCAGCTGTCTTTGTTGACAGATTTCATAGCCCTCAGGGCTAACTTGGAGTTGCTAAGGCCTCGGGATGTGACCTGGGCACCTTAACACTGGTCCACCCAGTATGCCGGTATGAGGGACGTCATCCTTTTATCCAGGTCACGAATCACCTTCCGGGGCCCTGTGTCGAGCGTCATTAGCGATAGTTTCATACTGACGTCCGCGCAGCCATGGATCCTCCCCAGTATATGTTTGGATTTTATCAGGCTGGGGTAGAGATCCCTTATATAGTCGGGGTTCCTAGTGAGTGGTTCCTTCTCCTGACGGATGTGGATTATGAGGCTCATTTTCGAGCGAGGTCCATTGGTGCTTTTACCCAGCTGGATTTGGTGGTCTGAGGGCAGGTAGCCGGTCATGAGGTGGTGGAGCTATGGCATCGAGCTCAGGGCTTCGTTTCCGAGGAGGAGTACTTGGCAGCTTGCCAGGCATGAGATCAGTACCGTGCTGAGGTGGAGGCTTTGACTGTTCGCATATCTTTGATGGAGGCCCACTAGGTATGTTATTTGTGGTTCATTATTTTCATGTTCCTTATGCATCCCCCGTGTTCTGACGCTAGCTCTGCTTCCTTTTTGCCTTTTTCTTTGGTCAAGGTCCTTTTGACGCTGGAGCTTCCTCCAGCCAGCCCTCCCCGTATGCGCTGGACTTGGATGATTTTGATTTCTACGACGACCCTGCTCCTGGAGGTGCCCCTTTTCATCTGTTGACATAGCTGTAGTTCAGTTAGTTCGGCTGTATTGCTTATGTTTTTTAGGCCGTATGTTGGCCCTTATGGATGATGACTGTATGATGATTTTCTGTACATTATTTCTATTATCTTTTCTTTTCTTACATGCGATGATGATTATTTCTTCCTTCTTGTCTCGACATATATGTTATGTGGACATATGATGGGCATGAATGCAAACACAAGGGTACAGAAATCATGGTACGCATAAGAAATGGTAGATGTGTGCAAACTTTAAACAGATGTGAAAAAGGTGGGTGCATTATTGCACATGTTCTGGTAGAGCGCACAGGCGTGTATATGTCTTTATAAAGACAGGTCTAGAGGTAGATTCTAATTTTCTGGGTGTTCACCAGGAACCTTTATTTCGGCCTTTTGTTTTTCTCTTGAAGATTCCCTTCTCTCGTTATGGCCCTTTCTTACCAGGATGAGATAGTAGTTGCCCCATTCCTAGGGTCTCCATTTTGTAATCTGACTCCCCTCTTTCTTATCTAAGATACTGTCACTTACTTGACTTTCTCTCGGGGGCCTAGTAGGCTCTCTAGGTGACAACGAAGTAGCAAAGGGGCGGGCAGTTTCCATCCTCAATCCGAGAAGATTTTATTTTGGACCGTAATGTAGGCTTAGTTAAGGGTGAGCAATGAAGGGGTAGGCTTAAACGCTTATCTTTTTTTTTTTTTTTTTTGTGTGTGTGCGGGTATTGCATTGTTTCCCTCCACTTTTAGTGCATGAGGAGGCTTTCTTTCTCTCTAAGCTCCCTTTCATCACTTTTTTGTTTTGAATTTACTTTCGTCCATTGTAGGGGATGATCACCGGTATGGGTTTTCCGAAGGAGTATGATTTGGCTTAAAGAAAGAGGATTTTCAAAGGGGATTCCTTTAACTGTATGGTAGCAGAATCGATAGCCCCTCTTCCTTTCAGAAAAGATTGCTCAGTCTATGAAGTTCAGTTTAATAATTTCTTGGGGCCATCTGTAAGCACCCCATTTTTTACCGCTCGGCAGTCTACGATCTGTCTAATCTCGGCAGTCTACAGTTTAATAATTTCAAGTCAATACGGACGTATTCCAAATTGAAATCAACTCTCTAAGTCTAATCTCGTCTATTCATTGCTTCGCAAATCCACCAGGCCCAAATTGAGACAAAATGACCAAAATACCCCTGCGGGCATCGTTGGGTCTAATTCCAAAACAGGTGCGTCCTTCCGAAGATGGTAAGTCCCCTTTCCAAATTCAAATCAGGCGCGTCTTTCCGAAGGCGGTAAGTCCCCTTTCCAAATCCAAATCAGGCACGTCTTTTCAAAGATGGTAAGTCCCCTTTCCAATTCCAACAGGTATGTCTTTCCGAAGACGGTAAGTCTCCTTTCCAATTCCAATTCTAATCCCTCTCTCAAGACAATTGATTCCTCGAGATGGTAATTCTATCCAATTCGGCACGTTTTTTGAAGAAAATCTCTTCAGAACAGTAAGTCCCTTTAAACCTGTCGACCGGGACGAGACCCCAAGTCCCTTAGATGGTAGAACGGTTCACCTTTGGTGCTTGTTAGCCGGCCAATGCAGAAATGTCCGTTTAAGCATGCCTTACGAGAAAGTTGATTCTCAAGCGCTAAGTCCTTTTAGCAGCTTCTCGAGATTAGGTAGTCTCAGGAATGATCGCGAACCGTCAGAGTAGCGAAAATACTCACGAACATCGCAAACCATCAGAGTAGCGGAAATACTCGCAAACAAGTTGATATAGGGAATTGCTAACAAACCCCTGTATCAAGAGACCACTGTCAAAGTGGCAGAAACACTCAAAACCTAGGTCAACACCAGTGCCTGCTAGCCCACTCCGGTGAAAAATGACCAAACTGCCCCTATGGCCATTTTCTGGCACGTTTCTCGAGAGCACACCTAAGTCCTCAGAACGATAATTCCACCCTTCCTAGATTGTCTCAGAGATGATCCGACATAATTAGATGCCTTCCAGTCAATTTCGGGTCAACTTTGAGACTTTTTGGTCAAGATGACCATTTTGCCCATAGGCATCTGAAAGCCCCGGGACCCACACCGGCCCTGGGTGTCAAACCAGTAACTTCCCAATAATGCCTCCTATAGTATTCTCAACCTTTCTTTACCTTTTCGGATCATTCCGAGTCAGTTCAGGTGAACTCGCTGCAAAATAACCGTTCTGCCCTTAGTGGGCCGGTCACCTTTTCCGACCACACCAGCTTTGGGTATCAAACTAGCAACCTTTGGGAACATTCTGAATAATGTTTTCAAATCTCGAATCTTCTTTCAGGATGTTTCGAGTCCATCTCGGCAGCTTTTTGGCCCGATTGACCATTTTGCCCCTAATGTCCCGGTCAACCCTTTTGACACATCCTATCCTCATTTTTCAAGTCAAGTACCTCCGGGACACTGTTCTAAGTGTTTCGGGTCATTCCCGGTCCCTTAAATCATTCCCAGACTTTCTGGAGTCACTCCTAGTGAAGCCAGGCTAAAAATTGCATGGTAGTTACTAATACAGGCGCCCAAATCTTCCAAAGATATGTTGCTTGCCGACTTAACAAACTTTCCTAAGTTATTGGCACCACTAGTAGTGGCGCCAAGCCAAAAAATGGCCTAGCGCCACTCCTAGTGGCCCCAACAGGAAATTTTGCCTGGCGCCACTGCAACATACGCCAAGTCTATCCCATCTCTATAAATATAGAGCCTCCTCCAATGTGAAAGAGGTCCGCAAACTCAGTCTGCAAACCCTAATATTCGATATACAGAGCTCGTAGCCTCCCTAAACCCTAGCTTCTCTAGGTTCTCCAAACCCTAGCCACCATACACAAACCCTAGCCTCCTATACACTCATACACACTCCTGTAGACTTATACTCTAGCCTCTAACCCTCCATCGAAGGCTTGGATTGCTGCAACTACAAGCTTTGAAGATCAAAGACAAGCCCTCGAAGACTGAAGTGAAGCAAAGACCGAAGAAAAGCAAGGCGCGCAAAGCCCCTCTTTAGAATCTTCCTCCAAAATCTTCATTTCTAAAAATCGCACTTTCCAAAAAACTCAAACTCTTTCCTTAGAGCCCAAGTCAAGCCCTAGAGCTAACAATTAGGAAGCCCTAATTTTCTTTCCAAAAACATGATTTTCAAACTTGCCTTAAAACCTAGGTTTCCAAAACCTCTTGTTTTCTACATCAAAATCATAAGTTTCCAAAAAATCTCTTCTCCACGCCAAAACTATAGTCTTCCAAATCTAGGGTTTCTAAAACCTCCATTTCCAAATCATTGTCAAATCCAATCTTCCCTTTAGGAAACTAAATCCCATCTTCCCTTTAGGAAACCAAATCCAATCTCCGGTCTAGGAAACTAGATCCTATCCTCCGTTTTCGAAAGCGAAGTCAAAACATTCCTTTTTAGAAACAAAATCCAATCTTTCGTTTTAGGAAATAGGAATCTCAATCCTTCCTAATCTCGTACTTTCCTAAATCTTAAGTTTTCAAAACTTGAACATAAAAATCTTTTTTAAATTTTAAAACTCAACTTCCACGTCTTTCCTAATTCAACCGTTTTCTAATTCTACCCCTTTTCAAATCTTAACTTTCCAAATCTAAGTTTTTCAATCTTTCATAAACTTGAACCTTTCCTAATCTCAAGATTTTCTAAAACTCAAACTCTAAAACTTTCTAAATCTTAAACTTTCTAAATTTCAAATCTTTCCAAATCCAAAGCTTTCTAAGTTCAAAACTTTCTTAAATTAAATCTTTCTAAACTTCCAATCTTTCCAAATTCTAAACTTCCTTAAACTTCAAATCTTTCCAAATCTAAAATTTTCTAAATTTGAAACTTTCCAAATTCAACACTTTCCTATTTCAAAACTTTCTTAAATCGAAACTTTCTTAAAACGAAACCTTTCTTATTTCAAAACCTTCCTAAAATGAAACTTTCTTAATTCAACACTTTCCTAAATTGGAACTCTCCTAATTTGGACCTTTCCTAATTCGAACCCTTCCTAAATCCAATTTTTCCTAATCTTCCAAGTTCAACACTCGAATAAAATCTTTCCTAAGTCTCAAGTCTTTCTTACGTCTAGGTTTCCTAAAATCGAGCTTTCCTGAAAATCAAATCTTCCAATCAGAGTTGAATCTCTCAATCTTCCAATCCAAATTTCAATTCAATTTCTTCTTCCAATCATATCTTCTATTTTCTATCAGACTATTTTCTGAACTACGACTGACCTGATTCCTCTAAAAGGATACGTAGACAACCCTCATGGGTGCTGTCACACCATTTTTCAAATTTCTAATTCCACAACTTCTTTCAAATCACCAATTCTACAATCTTCTTCAAGTTTCCAATTCTATGTTCTATTCCAATTTCTAATTCCAAAAATCTATTTTCAAATCTCAATTTCCAAATTCTAAAACTTTCTAATTTCAAATCTATCTTTTCAAATCTTTTCTAAAATCAAATCAATTTCTTTTCAAAATCTATTTTCAAATCAAACCTTCCTCTTGCATTGGCATATTCTTGCATCATATCTTTTTAAACATTCTTTTTCAAAGTGAATAGGATTGGACAGTTTATTAGTTGAAGACTCTCATAGATGAATCTAGGTAAATGGACACGTAGGTACCGCAAGGGCGGGGTAGGGTGATGGCTTAGTGCGTCTTCCCTACACGTAACCAACCTCTGAACCTAGATAACTATTTTCGTAAGACCAAAAATGGAGTTATTTTTCAAAAAAGGGCTTAAATGTTTTCCAAGGGTTGCTAAACGACCTGTTTTCTTAAAAACCCTCTCTTGAGGTAGTATTTTCAAAATCGTTTTCAAAAACCCTAAGTGTAGTCTTCGGATTATGCTTAGTTTTAGGTGACCTAACTTACCTTAATCAAGTTAGGTGGTGACTCCAAATCTTTTCTAAAAGCCTAATATTCAAATCTATTTTCAATTCAAACCTAGTCACACTCATTCTTCTAGGAGGGTGAGTTCTAATAAGAGAGTACAGTGTATTTTCCGCTTGTGTGTGTATTCCTCGAGTGCGAAAAATCTGGGCACGACACCATCCTTTGAAACAAACAAGTGTTAGCTTAGTTATTCTATCACTCACACTTGCCCCGGTGTGGGGGGGTGGTTCTTGGTTAGGATGTTTGAAGAAAAACCACTTGTTGCTCGAGTGGGCTGACCGAGGGAATTACTTTTGCTATTCCAGTGATTTTGAAATGAGAGCTTCTCTTCTTTCCGAGGGTCTAACTGCCGGCTGCTTTGCCATGGCATCCTTCGGAGGCCACCCTTTTTGTGATCCACTCTCTTTCCTTCCTTTTGCTATCGTTCTTTTAGATCAGAATTTTTTCCCATAGGCGAGGATGCACGTACCATTCCTCCTTTCAAGTTAGGGCATAGCGACAAGAAAGGAAAATTCTGAGAAAGAGCAAGTACTAAAGATGATAAATGCAAATTTCTACTTCTTTCATTTCAAAAGTTCTGTTTACATGATGAGCTTTTGATTAGTAAAAGATGAAACTAGAGTTAACGAAACAAAAATTAATAGGAAAGTAAAGACAAAGTTTGGTAGAAGAACATCCCTTTGACAATCACTCCTTCAGGTAGGCATTGGGACCACGCCTGCCGCCTCCATGCTCCATTTGCCGACTTCTTCACTTGGTTGTGCTTGACGAATTGATGCATCAACTGTGAAGTGGCAGAGATTAGCAGTCATGGTGCAACCAGGGCTTCCTCCTTTTCCTTCTTCTTCTTTAGTGGGGTCCTTGAGGTTGTGCGTCCCATCTTGGGACCCTTGATGGCTTTCCTTTGGCTGGACAGTTTTCTCTTGCTCAGCTTCTCAAGGCTTTACAACCAAGCTTTCCTCAGAGGCTTGTGGCGACCTTTCCTTGACTTCTTCTTTTTCAGCTTTCTTTTTGTCAATCTCTGTAAACAGGCTATCCAGATCACCTTCGTTGAATTCAAATGGTGGGTTTGGCAGTTTCGGCTCATAGATGCCCCAACCCATGTCCTCGTAGTCAAAGAGTTCCCCTTTCATGCGAGCCTCGGTTTCAACATATCTAGGATGTAGGAATTCCTCTCCCCAGCCATCTACAGGTGCAGTATCATTGAGAATGTTTGCAACAGGTTCATCCGCGGGCCAATCGAAAGGGTCTTGCTCTCCACTTATATTGTAAAGATAGATAGGGCATGGTGGTAGTTCTTCCTCCCAATCGCTTTCAGTGTCCGAATCACCCTCGAAGTACTCTACGATTATGATGCCATTAGGATTTGCCTCATCCTCGGTGATGATGTTGACAGCATGGTCTGGTAAGGGATTTGCCATGACATTGGGCATGGGGGCTAGCTTTATTTCTTGGATGTTGATGACCTTGTTGTCAATGAGGTCTTGAATCTTATGCTTCAAAGAGAAACAAGATTCTGTGTCATGCCCCTGTCCCCCAGAATGGTACTCGTAGGTAAGGGCAGGGTTGAAAGTTGGCGGCAATGGGCTTGGCAATGGCCGTGGGGGGATAGGGTTTATATGCTTGGCTTTAAGGAGCTCGTGATAGGCCATTGTCTGGGTGCATGCCAAACGTGTGAATTCTCGGTTTCGTCGGTTGTTGTTTTTATTGGGGTTGAGGTATGGTCGGCTTAAAGCAGGTCCAGTTGAGGGTGCGTGGGTAGTCGCAACTGGGATGTTGATGATGGGAGCAGGCGGTGAAGGTCGAGCTTGGTATTGGGGGTAATATAGCTGCTGTTGTGTAGGGAGGATGACGGATACTTCTCCTTCTTTCTTGCCGACCCCTCGAGTGGTGGCTACCTTCTTGGCCACATTCGCAAATCCCTCACTTGTCTTGGCATAGGGGTCAGTGATTCTGCTAGTTTTCAATCCGTTATCGATCATTTTCCCTTGCATTATCAGCACAGAAAAGCTCTTTCCGATGCTCAAACACAAACGTTCATAGTACAGTCGTTGGAATGTGTTCACAAACAGCTGCATATACTCTTTTTCCAGCAATGGGGGGTTGACATGGGCGACTGCTTCTCTCCATCTCAGAGCGTAATTCTTGAAGCTTTCTTTCTCTCCTCGAGTCATCATCATCAGGGCACACCGGTCCATGGTTAGATCGCTATTATGGCGGTATTGGGATCGGAAGGCTGAGACCAATTCATTCCAGGTTGAAATTTTCCTCAGATCCAATCGGGCGAACCATTGCAATGCGAGCTCGGTCAAAATATGTTGGAACAGTTGCATCAAGAGTTTGGGGTCACTCCCATGGCCACTTAGTGCCCCAGCATATAGTTTTAGGTGAGCCATGGGATCTCCGCTTCCAACGTACTTTTAGAAATCGGGCATCTTAAATTTGGGCGACCTTGGGTGGTCAGGGAAGAAGTAGAATTCATCATAAGACATCCCATCGAAGGTGTCATGACCTTGTAGGCTACGTAGGGACTCCTCTAAGCCTTGTATCTTAAGATCGAGAGGGTCCGGGCCTTCCTTCTTTGATGTGGCAGTTAGCAAGATGATTTTAGTGTTGTCTTCTTCTCCTTCCTCGAGGTGTACCGCTTTAGGGAGCTCCTTGCTCTTCGTTGCACCATCAATTCGTAGGATGACCCTTGGTGGGATTGCTTCAGTTTCTTTGGGGTGTGATGTTGAGGTTAATGGATTCGTGACATACCCTTTGAAGGCCATCAGTTGCATAAGCTTGAACATCTCGTCTATCTTTGCCTTCATTTCATTCACTTCTTCACGTGTCACTGAATTGTTTTGTTGATTGGGAGTGTTACCTTTGCTCGACATTTGTGCTGTTCTTTGTCAGGTTAGGATTGGCGTTCAAAGGACGGGTGCCACTCGCGTTCCTTTCTTTCCTTTTCTTGGAGCAATGGTGACCTAAGCAGTCTCACCAAAAACTATTACTAGTCTTTTGATAAAATGGGGGGAGGAAAAGAAAACAAGGAAAAACAAACCGAAGGATTACATGTTAGGTTCTTGATTTGAAAATGTTTTATGCAATGCATGCCCTAAGGATGCCCCTGCCTCTTAAGGGGAACTAAACATGATGCTTTGGCTCGTGTCTGAAGATAGGGGATTGCCCCTGCATGCAAATACTATACCTGCTCCTGTTCATCCATCCATTTATACATTCATTCATTTATTTGCCAATAAGAATGCTTTTATTAAGACGAATTTTCTTGGGTACATAGAATTTCTCAAAAATACATAGAAATGGGGAGGGGGAACATCTTCCTTAGGACTTCCACCTATTCTATATTTACATCATAGGATCCTAAACTACTCTTGAGCCTCCGGATTCGCCTTGTTAGTAGGAACCCTTGATTTGAATTGCTCCTTTGTCTTCTTGGCAACCCTATCTCCATGAGCGAAGAAGGATTAGGGCCCCTCTTTATAAGATGACTTTTATGCATGCCATGAATCCTTAGGGTCTTGTGGTACCCTTAGGAGTTTTGGGTTGGTTTGAATTAGACGAGAAGGTCTTTGAGCCTTTCTCTAAGGGTTGATTTAGATGCATGAAGGTGCAATGACTTGAGTTACTTTGAGAACTCTTGTCTTGAAGTGAATTCCAATGCATGGGCAGTTATGATGCATGTACATGGAAACAACAAGAATTAATTAGTATAACAACATGGATTAAACAAAATATATAAGGGAAAATAAAGCGGTGGCCCTTTCCTCCTTGATTTTGAAATTGACGCGTGCGTCTTAAATTCGGCAGAGGTTTAACTATGCACGGGGTGCTACATTAGCATGAGGTTGGGGGTTTACTAATGCTTCCTAAAAAGCTCGGTCCCTAAACCTTCAAAACTCCGGCGTCCACCCTCGAAAGGGTGAACTCCATCTTTGGTTGGTGGTTCAAGCGGGAGAACTATCAAGAGACTGTAGACTAAGAAACTGACACAGCATCTGCCCACAGTCAATATACTGTTCCCCCTTCTATCTAGAAGGGTAGTAACCAGGTAATATATGCAAGATGTAAATGCAAGTGGGCGCACAAAGTGTGTGTGGAATTTTAAAAAATGGAGGAAAGGATCCAACAACATATGTCACATCATGTCCATTCATTCACATACATGGCAATAAATAAGACACGAAATAAAAAATGTGAACAAAGGTCCACCTACAAAAGGAAAATGCAAAGAGTTAATAACTTTTCGAAAAACTCAATGCAAGGTAAAATGAATGATTAATGTAAGAATGTGAATATAAACAATGAATGCAGGTGATGACACTTATTTTGAAAATTGTTTTGGAGAATAGAATTTGCTTTGGAAACTTAAAAATTTTGAAGAGTAGATAAAACTGGACAAAGTAACATGAGATTCTAGGTGAGTGAAGGGTGAAGAGACATGTTGATGGCCTAACCCTCTAAGTGTCCCCAGCGGAGTCGCCAGTTGTCGCGCCTCGGTTTTTAGGTGCCCAAGGTCTTTTCGGCTTAAAGACAAAAAGCACGGAACTCTGTCACTAGAACTCATCCTTCTAGAAGGACAAGTGCGACTAGGTTTGAAAATTGGTTTGATTAAGGGCTTTTCAGGAAAATAAGAGTCATCACCTAACTTGATTAAGGTGAGTTAGGGCACCCAAAACTAAGTGTTAATCCAAAAATTAAACTTATGGTTTTTTGGAAAAGGTTTTGAAAACTCCCTCAAGAGAGGGTTTTTGAGAAAATAGGTTGTTTGGCGACTTTTGAAAAGATTTAAGCCCTTTTGGAAAATAACTCCATTTTTGTCATTTGAAAACAAAAATCTACGGTTCGGGGGTTGGTTACGTGTAGCGAAGATATCCTAAGATAATCACCCTACCCCGCCCTTTCGGTACCTACATGTCTAATCATCCTTTATTGACTCACTAGAATAACTGGTTACCATTGTCCACTTAATATCCACTTTAGAATTTTGAAAACGGGGTTTAGTCGTCACTTTTCGAATGGATGATGCATGATGCAAGTTTTTGGAAGAAGTTTGAAAATAATGGGGGTTTTGAAAGAGTTTGGAGTAGAAATTTAGTATTGATTGGAATTTTGAAAAAGGGATTGGAGTTGCAATTAAAGTTATGACCGCACCATTTTAGGTTACCTACGTATCTTATTTGGCGAGAATCAGGTCATTCGTAGTTCGGGCAGGAGCCCGATGGAAAATAGGCGCATTAGGGCCTTTCGAAGGTTTGAAGATATTTTGGGGTCTTTAGAAAAGTTTAAGGCACTTTGAGGTCTTTGAAAAAGTTTAAGACACTTGGAGGTCTTTGGAAAAGTTTAAGACACTTTGAGGTCTTTGAAATGTTTAAGACACTTTGAGGTCTTTGAAAAAGTTTAAGATACTTGGAGGTCTTTGGAAAAGTTTAAGACATTTGGAGGTCTTCGGAAAAGTTTAAGATACTTGGAGATCTTTGAAAAAGTTTAAGACACTTGGAGGTCTTTGGAAAAGTTTTAAGACACTTGGAGGTCTTTGGAAAGTTTAAGACACTTGGAGGTCCTTGGAAGAGTTTAAGACACTTTGAGGTCTTGGAAGTTTAAGACACTAGGGTCAAGTTAACCTAGGGTTAGTCAACTAGGGTAAAGTTAACCTAGGGTTGGATTGGAAAATGGTTTTGAAAGTTGGTTTAATGCACTTTTGGAAAGAGTTTAGAAAAATAAAACATGTTATACAATGGACTTGGGTTGGCAATCTTTTTGAAGATCATTTCCATGAAAATTTTGACCCTAGCCAAGAATATGGTTTACATGGTTGATGTTTGAAAACCATTCCAAGAAAGGTTTTCTTGGAGTCATTATAACTATAATCTTGACAAGAGTATAAAGGGACCCTAAAATCAACATGGTGATAACTTTTTAAGGCATCATTTTTAATGCAAAGATGAAGATAATGCATTTTTGAAAATCATCTTTGGAGAAGGATTTTAAAAACCATTTTTCAGGGGAACCATTCCATCAAGAGAGGGTTCATATGGCCAAACAAAAAGGAGACCACTCAAGAGAGGGTTCCATGGGGCCATTCCAACCACTGCACTTAAAAGGATGGAAATATTGAAAATTAGATAATTAGAAAGCAACCCTTATACAAGTTAAAATGTTATGATACCAAAATGAGAGTTAGATGTTAGTAGGGGATTTTCTAAGGCATGATTCCTAAGGTCTCATCCTAAGCTTCAAGGAGCCAACTCTTGGAACAACTTTTGAAAGAAATATAGAGCTTGGAAATGACTTGGAGTTTTAAGAGTAATGTAAGCATCATAGAACATTACAATAAGCATAAAATGAAGCCAATCATACAAAACATGATCAAAATAGTAATATGCAAGGGGTCATGATCACATACAAGGCTTTTAGGCTACACCACATAAACAAGGGGCTCCTAGGCCATACCCTCTCAAAGTAGGCTAGTGAGAGGTCCCCTTACACGGTGGCTCTCACTTGCTTTCCTTTAGGCATGATCTAAGAGCCCTCTTGGCTCAAGCATGCAAGAATGGGGGGTTTGTAGATGGGGATTAAAATAGAAAATAGCCTAAGTAGGCTAGGAGGGAGAAGGGAAGAGTGGGGGAAGACACAAATGTAAAAGGGATACCACCTTTTGCCTTCAACACACTTGTAGTCTTCAATGGATGTCTTGATTGGAGCTTAAGTGACTTCAAGAGGGCTTGAGGGGCTGGAATAGAGAGTGTAATGGTGTATAAGGCCTTGTAGGTGAAGTGTATAGGCTTGAGGGAGGTAGAATCTAGCCTAAGTGTTAGAGAGGTGGAATATATGTAAGGATTTGAGATTCTGGAGTAGTTTCAGCAGAGCTTCGCATCCGTTTTGGAGATGGAATATGCAAAGGGGTGGTCTGGTATTTATAGGCTCTAGAATAGGCCTGGCGCATATGCTACATGCGCCTGGCCAAAATTTGACCTGGCGCATGTAGCACATGCGCCAGGCCTATTCTATTGCTAGAATGACGAGTGGCACCCTGTGTACTGGTTAAATCTCGACTGTTGATCGAAAGTTGGTCGATGTGATCAAAATTTGAGCACATGTAGAATATGCTCCATCATCGGGAAGGTTCGTCCAAACTTTGCCTTGATAATTGAGCCAATCTGAAAGAATTCAGAGAAATCGGTTGCACCCACGGTGTTCTCTTAAGATTCTTTGTGAACTTTCATGTTTTTAGAAAGTTTGAATTGTGTTTGTAAGTGTGGGATATCATCTCGGGAAGCGTGCATAAAAGGGCATTTTTGGGAGCATCTATGATACGCTCCGAAGGTGTTCAAAAGTGGCTATTTTTGTGTCATGTGATCGAGGCCTTCGGGAAGCAATCTTTTCTATCGGACCGTACCAATGGAAAGTACTCTTGAAATACATTCGGGAATTCCCAAATTTATGCATTTCTCAAGTCGTTTGACGATGCATTTTGATCAGGGAATTGGAGAAAAAGTCAACCTTGGTGGAGCGTTTGTGAGACGCTCTAGGGGTTGTCGAAAGTAGCAGTGTTTGAGCCATACGATGAAGGGCTTCGAAAGGCGATCTATTCGATCGAGCAGTCGATGGAAAGATCTATGAACGAGCTTTCTAGAATTCCCTGATTTACGCATTTCTCAAGTCAATTGATGGTGCATTATAACCAGGGAATCTGATGAAAAGACAATTTAGGCGGAGCGTCTGCAAGACGCTCTAGGGAACTTTTATCAAGTCGTGAGTGTTTAATGTCGTAGGGTCCTCCTTGGGTTAAACAATGGTGTATGGTGAAACTCTTTGCTTGAAGTCCTAGGGCCGGTGCTGTTTCGGAGCATGTTTGGATTGCTAGGGGCAAGATGGTCATTTTAGCCAGAATTGGTTGGAAATGTTTATGAATGGTTTGGTGGGTTTTGTTAAGAGTGTAGGGTTGTTCAGAGATGGTTTTGGCAAAGTCTTTTACCGTTCGGCGGGCTTTGTGCAGTGCAGAGGTGTTTAGGGGCAAAACGATCATTTTGACTGGAGTTAATTGGAATGAGACTGAAATCGGACCAAATGTCGCGTGGGGGACGCCTAATGGTTTAACAACATATTGGAAGAATGGACTTATTGTTTTGAGGGATTTTGAACTTTTCCAAAACGTGCTTGGAGGCCCAAGGGGCAGGTTTGGTCATTTTTCATCGAGTCGGGCTAGCAGGCGCCAGTGTTGACCTAGATGCTGGTTCCCGAGACCGCCCGGTCTCGAAAAACTACCTGTGCGGTGTTGGTCTCTAAGAATTCCCAGTCTTAGAGAGATACCTGTAGGGGTGGTGTTCGTTCCTGAGAATGCCTGGTCCCAAAAAGCTACCTGGAAGGGTAGTGTTGGTATTTAAGAAAGCCCGGTCTCGAAGAACTACCTAATGAAGGAGATTCTACATTGGCGGGCTAGCGGGGGCCAGAAGTGAACCGTTTGGAATTTGACGAGGTGTTGGTCCCCGAGATCGCCCAATCTCGAGAAGCTACCTGGATGGCGTTGGTTTCCAGGACCGCCTGGTCCGAAAAGCTGCCTGGAATGATGGTGCTTATGGTGCCAACGGGTCCTTGTGGGCCCGAGACGCAACCAATTGATTAGATTGGAGATTGATAGGCTCATATTGAACTTGCATATGTTGTGATGTAGGAAAATTTAGCCCGGTCGGGCCGGAGATTGCCGAGCGGGCAACAGTGGGGTGCTTACAATAATTTATTTAGCTTGCTACACCATTGTTGAATTTTTGCGGATTGTATCTTGCCTAGTTTGATATTTTGTTGATTCCCTCACTCATCACTCTTGTTTTCTATGGAAAGGGGCTACCAGTGAGTGTGAGTGCAACTACCTTTGTTATGTAACAAAAGGAGAAGGCTACCTACACATGTGTGTAAAAGGCACCATATCTTTATGTTTCAATGTTTCCATTATTAGAGAGATAGGGTTAGAATTCCATTGAAAAGATTGAGGGGGAGTCCTTGAAAAATTAAGAGTATGGGATGAGACAGGTTTGACCTCTAGGTATGATTAATCTTCAAGCTATTAAATATGGAACATCATTCTAGATCACTGCTAGGATCTAAATCCTCATTGGTCTTTATGAAGGTCACGTTTACACTACTACATTATCATTGATATGCACTTGATCATCTTATAACCAATTGTGCTAATTTTTGTGTGGTTTTATGCGTGTCTGATGTTGATCTTTTCATGCTAAGTCATATCTTGATATTTATGAGGCTATATTTACTTTGCATTGATTGATCATGTATTTCCAAATCTCCTATAATTTGAGAAGTTCATTGGTTTCACATTTTTTTTTAAAACTAGGCTTTTTTGCTTCATTGGATAGACCTTGCTTGAGCAAAAAGGATCGAGAGTGCTTCCCTAGCATTTGATTCCTTTCACTCCAATGAAGCATGTTTCTAGGCATTTTTTGTTTAAAAGGCCGAAAGCTTATTTTTCCCTAATTTTTGAAATCTCGTGAGAGCAAAAGGAGGTGACTAGTCTAGGGCTTTGGTTCCACTGTGGTGAGGCGATTCAAACCTAGGTTTGGCTTCTATTCATCCAGCTAGGTAAGGGTTTCTCACCTTCTACTGCTTTTGATTTTGATTTTCTTGTTTGTTCAAGCTTTAAGGTTCTCATCTTTGGGATTTTTGGTTCTCTTGGCTTGGGTTGGTGGTATAATTGTTTAATTCTCTTATGGTTTGTGCTAGAATCCATTGTGTGAGTACTGTATTTGCCTCAATGGCTCGCAAAACCAAGAAAGCTAGGGTATCTTCTTTGACCGCCCATCTTCAAAATTTTGACTTGAGTTAGAGGTCTCCAACTTGTATTCCCAAGTGTTTAGACACCGGGTAATTGGGGTTGAGAGGGGTATCACCCTAGACAATCTCCCCAAAACATTTGTTAAGGAGGAGATTGTCAAAAGGCATTAGGCTAGGATGATTGTAGTGATTGGCCACTTTATTGAGGCTTTTGTGAGAGAATTTTGTGCCAACATCTATGATGTTGAGAAGGAATCAGGGTCCTTCAAGCCCTATGTCCGGGGATCTTATATGGTCTTCATCATTCTGGATATTTGTAAGTATCATGACCTCACTCGCCCTCCCTCTGTTGTGTTTCCTTATGAGGATGAGTCTCAAGGTCCTTCCTTAGACACCACTACTTGTGCCTTAAGAGTTAATGAGGGAGATTGGCCTGGTTTAGTGATTCCTTAAGCCTCGTTGAAACCAGTTTATCGAGTCTTAAACCATTTTGTGTGCCATAACATTGCTCTGAGTTCGCATACTTCTGAGTGTCCTGAGGCTCGTTGTCGCATTATACATGCCATAGGCACGGGTGTTTCTATCGATCTACCCTACCTCATCTTTGATTGCATTCTTGAGGTTACTGTTGATCATTCTAGCCGTTCTTTCTCCCATATGGTATTATGATTTCCAAATTCATTGTAGGTCATGGCATTGTTCCAGGCACTAATGAGGTGAGACTCTACCCCCAAGAAGAATATCTCTACTAGCACTAGAAGCTTGGAGATGCATAGATTAAGAGCTGTACTCGCTCAGCTGGCAAGTCTCCAAGAGCCACTCCTCTAGCCACTAACCTTGCAGCTGTTGCTGATGAGGCTGGACCTTCAACTCCTCCTCTTACAGCTTCTGCCAATGTTCGTGCACATCTGACTAAGATAGAAGAGCACCTTGAGTACATTGCTGAGAGGGTGGACTATGTGGCGGAGCGTCAAAAGATTGAGCTGGGTGCTATTCATGAACTCTTGACCAAGATGTAAATGGAGCAATCTGATTTTCAGGCCACCTTTACTAGCTTGTTGGGTTATTATCGTTGTTCGTTCTTTTCCTAGCTAGTTTGGTGGTTGTTGACTTTATGATATATGTTTAGAGATTATATTGGTTCAGATTTCTTCCCTAGCCTTATTATGCTTGTCTTCTACTTTTTGGCTAGTGGTGGTTTTTGATGGATGACTATCTTTGCTTTAATAATATATATTTCTTTGGCTGTTGTTATTGGATAATTATCTATTGTGTTGGATTGTTGTTTCTCCTCCCCTTAATGCTATCTTTGTCAATTTGTTCCAAAAATTGGGAGAATGCAAGATTTTAATGCCTTATATCAATGCACTATATTTGCATCTTATATTTTGTATCCTTGCACTTGAGGTTTTGGTTGAGTTTGAATTGTGCAGGTGCTTGGGATGTTTGAAGGCATATCCTAGTTGCTTGATGCTTGTGGTTGGTGAGCATTGTAATGTCTTTATTTTTATGCAACCTAATATGTTTTAAACTAGGTTGTTTTGTCACATAATTGCCAAAGAAGGAGATTGTAAACTTTTGTAATTGATGAAATTTTATGATGTTTTAGATTCTTTGTAAATTAGGATGTTGGATGTCTATCGCAAGCATTCATGACAAGGATTGGAGCTCTGAAAGGTTCTTTGCTCACAAGCATTAGCTAAGAGGTGTTTGAGAGGAAGAATTAGTTGAAGACTTCAAGAAGTATACAATTTGGATACCATTTGATAGCTTTGGATCGAAGATTTAGACACTGGTGCAAAACAGACAACATCAATACCTTTGGATCGATCTGGATAACTTTCAATCGAAGATTTAGCAACTGTAGAAAAACAGACTACTTTGATACCTTTCGATCAAAGATGCTACGAGTGTGCAAAATTGATAGACTGAATCGATCGACTTCGATAGAGTTCGCCCGAGCAAGTGGCGAAAAATCTACAAAAATCTGCTGAAAAGGAAACCTGTGTTTTTGGAAGTCTAATCTGTTTCCTATAAAAAGAAAAAGCCTTTTTAGGGTTTCAAAGATTATAGCCGCGTAGAAGAGAGTTCCTAAAATTTCTCTAAACATCTACGAAGTTCTCGATTGATTCTTAGCAACAACAACTTCTTCAACCTTGAAAAATTGAAACCTTGATGGAGTTCAAGGTGGCAAATCCGTACTAAGGTGATTTGTACGGTTGTAGCGCCTCGATTTTTGCCACTCGAGGAAAATACTCACAAGTGGGAAAAACACAATACTCTCTCATTAGAACTCATCCTCCTAGAAGGACGAGTGTGACTAGGTTTGAATTAGAAATTGATTTGAATAAGGGCTTTTGAAAAAAAATTTGGAGTTGCCACCTAACTTTATTAAGGCGAGTTAGGTCACCTAAAACTAAACATAATCCAAATATTAAACTTAGGTTTTTTAAAAGGTTTCGAAAACTTCCTCAATAGAGGGTTTTTCAAGCAAAATAGGTTGTTTAACAACCTTTGAAAAGATTTAAGCCCTTTTTGAAAATAACTCCATTTTGGTTTTTGAAAATAATAAAGATATCCTAAGATCATCACCCTACCTCGGCCTTACGGTACTTACATGTCTATTCACCCTAAGTTCACTCATTTAAAATCTTCAATCATCCATTGTCCAATACTATCTACTTTGAAAAGAATTTTAGAAAAAGATTTGATATGATGCATAACATGCAAATGTAAGAAAATAATTTGATTTTTGAAAATAGATTTGAAAAGAGGATTTGAATCTTGAAAGAGGTTATGGAAATTGAAATTTGAAATAGATGATGGAATTGGAAATTTGAAAAAAGTTTTGGAATTAGAAACTTGAAAAAGGTTGTGACTGCTCCCATGAGGGTTACCTACGTATCCTTTTGTTAGGAATGAAGTCATTCATAGTTAGGACAAGAGTCCAATTGAAAATAAACACTTTGAGGTTTTTGAAAAGTTTAACTTGAAAAGATTTGATTTGAAAAAAGTTTGATTCGAACAAAAGATTTTGAAATTGAACTTTGATTTAAAATTGAACTTGAAATTGACTTGGATTTGAAAAGATTAAACTTTGAAGAAGAACTTCAACTTGATTTGAAAAATAAGGAGTTGAGTTTTGAAAACATTTTAAACTTAGATTGAAGTTTGAAAACCATTTTGGTTTTAGAAAGGGGTTGAATTCTCCTAACTTAGGGTTAGGGTTTAACTAAGGTTTGGCTTCCTAAGGTTTAGATATCCTAGGGTTGGAACATGCAATTGAACTAGAAAGGTTTGATTTAGATTTGAAAAGTTTGATTTTAAAAAGTTTCAAATTGGGAAAGCTTCGTTTAGGAAAGTTTCGAATTAGAAAAGATAGATTTAAGAAAGACTTGGAAAGGATTTAATTTGATTTAGAAACACTTGATTTAGAATGGTTGGAAAAGATTTGAGTTGAGTATTTGACTTGAAAGAGTTTGGAAAGTTAAGGTTTAGGAAAGATTGGATTTTATAAATCTTTGAATTAGGAAAGCTTCACTTTAGAAAATTTTTCATTTTAGAAAAGTATCAAATTAAGAAAGTCTCATCTTAGGAAACTTTGCAAATTAGGAAAGTTCTATTTTAGGAAAGAGTTAATTTTAGAAAGATTTGAGTTTGGAAAGTTTTGAATTTAGGGAGATTTGAACTTTAGAAAGATTTGGAAGTTTGAATTTAAGAAACCTTTGAAAGCCTAAATTTAGAAAAGATTTGAAAGATTTGATAAGTTAAGTTTTAAAAAGTTGACATTTGGAAATGTTTGAAATTTGGAAAAGTTGGAAAATTTGAAATTAGGAAGGGTTGAAAGGTTTGAAATTAGGGAAGGTTGAAAGGTTTGGATTAGGAAAAACTTGAAAAGTTTAGATTAGGGAAGACTTGAATTAAGAAAAATTAGATTTAGGAATGATTTTATCCCTATTTTCTAAAGTTAAAGATTAGATTTTATTTCAAAAAATTGATGATTTGATTCTGTTTCCAAAATTAAAGGATTGGATTTGACTTGGAATTGGAAAGGTTGAGTTTGAAAATCTAGGATTTGAAAATCTATGATTTGGTGTAAAAAAAGAGATTTTGAAAACCTAAGATTTGATGTAGAAGATAGTTTTTGAAAACCTATGATTTGAGGCAAAATAGAGAGTCATAATTTTAAGAGGGGGAACTAGAATTTCATAACCAGGGACTCTAGGGCTTGGACTCAAAGACAAAGAGTTTTTTAAAAGTGAATCTGTTGAAAAAAGTTTTTGGAAAGAAATTTGAAAAGCAATTTGGGAAAGGGGATTTTTTAAGAGAGTTTTTAGAAAGAAGTTTGAAAAACAATTTGGAAAGGGGCTTGAATATGGACTTTTGAAAATCTTTTAAATATCTCACTTTCCTAAAACGATTCTAACCACGAAAATATTAGAACCATTCTAGGGCTGTGATTTTGAAAACAACATGAATATGAAATATGAACCATCATGATCACATTGAATGTCACACTTTCCTAAAACAACCCTAACCATGGAATGGCTAGAATCATCTTAAAATTATGGTTTTGATAAAAATAAATTAGGGTTCGCACCCAAAATATGGACCTTGATGGACACAATGAATATAACACTTTCCTAAAACAACCCTAAGCATGAGATGGATAGAATCACTTTAAGATTGTGATTTTAAAAACAAGTTTGAAAAAGAAGATTTTAAATGCAAGTTTTGAAAAAGAGTTTTGATTTAAGTTTGAAAACAACTTTGAAACAATTTTGGATAAATGTATGAATATGATATGCACAATGCGATAGGGTCTTGAACATACAAGGCTATGCTTCACCACATAATCAAGGGGACCAAACCCAGACTATCAAGGGCCGAATTTGAAGAAAGCCCCCGGTACGGTGACCTTCAACAATTCTTCCTAGGCATGGATCGAGGAGTCTCTTGTTTTAAGCATGCAAGAAAGGGAGGTAGAAGATGGGGATTAAAATAGAAGAAAACCCAAGTGGGTTAGGAGGAAGAAGAGCGAGGGGAAAATTACATAAACGTAAATCGAAAGCCTACCTTATCTTATTCTTGCTTTGCTTGCTTTGTTTACTTTGCTTTGCTTAGACTTTGAAAACCTTAAAGTTGCAGCACCTTGAGTCTTCAATGGATGCTTTGGAGGATTGTGTATAAGTGTATATGGTGTATAGGGGTTAGAGTTGAGTGTACAGAGGCTAGAGAGGGCTAGGGTTTGGAAAGGTTTCGAGCTCTGGATTTTGAGAGACAGAGTTTCTGTACTGAGTTTGCAGACCTTTTTTACGCAAGGGGAGGGTTTATATTTATAGGTAGCCAAAGTTGGCACTGGCGCCTATTGCAGTGGTGACAGCTTTTTAGGAAGTTTTTGGTCAGCAAGAAACAGATCTTTGACTATTGGAACGCAAGGCAGAAGATTTGGGCACCTGTCCTAGTGACTACAATGCAATTTTTGGCTTGGCTTCACTAGGAGTGACTCTAGAAAGTTAAGAAATGATTTGGCAGATTTTGAGTAACTAGACTCGGCCGGGAATGGGGAGGAACTCTTGAGAGAGTGTCCCAAAGGTAACTGGCTTGAGAAACAATCCTAGAATAATTGAAAAGGTTAGCTGGGCTCGCCAGGGGCAAAATGATCATTTAAAGCGGGCAAACACCGGAATAGACCCGAAGTGACCCGCAAGAATGCTAGAGAGTTGGAAACTATTTTAAGAGTGTTCCAAGAAATTGCCGGTTTGATACCCAAAGCCAATGTGGTTAGAAAAGACGACTAATCCACTAGGGGCAAAACAATTATTTTGAACTGGGCTTACCAGAATGGACTCAGAATGGTATGAAAATGTATTGAAAGGTTGGAAATACTATTAGAAGCATCCCCGGAAGGTAACCGGTTTGATATACAAAGCGGGTGTGGTTCCCGGAGGAAATTGGATGTCTAGAGTCAAAATGGTCACTTGGCTTCAAGTGAGCCCGACGGGCCCAAGAAATGACCAATCGACTGGATTGGAATTTGGAGGGCAGGTGTGAGTCTAAATGTGCATGTGATGTTCGAAAGTGAGCATGGTTGGACCGGAGATCACCGAGCAGGCAAAAATGGGGTGGTTACAACAGTGATCAAGTACGTTAACGGTGAATCGTGGAGTCGAGCAAGTATAAGGTAACCATTAGAGTCGAGAGGGATTTGGTTGCAAGTGTTCTTATAACCATTTAATGGTAATTTTAGTTGCATGATCTTTATCCGGCAAAATGGACATGTGGTTTTTTCCTAGTTTGAGTTTACACAACAAAAATCTCGTGTGTTAATTGTGTGATTAGCTTTTACTTTACTTGATACGCGTGTGGATGCACTTAGCTATAGTCATACTTGCATAATATTATAATACATATCCTTTAGGAAAGTTATAGCCGGACAAAAGTTTTTCAATTTCTATCTTATTACAAAAATTTAAGAAAGGATGGTGTATGAAATGGTCATTACATACAGTTATACAAATTGATATTTTTCTTCTTAGGCATACGGGTCATCTTGCCGCTGGTTAGGTTCCCTACTCCCTACACTTTTTGCAGAGTCTACTATTTTGCACACCCTACCATATCTCAGTGATCTCACAATTAAACGCCTCCCCTATAAAGTCGCTTTACTTGTACAGTAAACTGCAGGCATACCACCTCACATAGGATAGGTGTGGGCGAACGTCAGTAACGTTAGACTTTAATTTGAATGTCGTGTTACGACCTCTTCAGAACTTAATTTACTCTTCCCATGTCATAAGATTTGAGATGTTGGCTTGATGATATTAGTTGACTTTAGTTGTTTCATTTAATATCGAACAAAGTCTTTTGCATGACCAAGCCGTTTCAAGGGCCTTTCACTAATTAGGACAATTCTGGGGAAGGAAAATGTTAATTTTTTTTAAATTTGTATAAAAAATTTTATCAAAATGATATGACAATGTCATTATTATAAATAAAAGTTATCATGATAAGTGTTTTTCTTTTAAAGTGAATGAATCTTATCCAACCACATTATTCTGATGATAAATTTTATAAGAATTTTTTTTATTTGTATAGTATTACCTTTTCGGAAACCATCTAAGAAGTTGAGCTTGACATTTATTTTAGAAATATGTGTGTGTGTGTGTGTGTGTGTGTGTGTGTGTGTGTGTGTGTGTGTGTGTTTGTTTGGAGAATCAAAATCTAATCCTATCGAACCAAGGAGTACAATAGTTCTTCAACGCATTGACTTTGCTTCTAAAGTATCTCTAAGGCTATTCTCTAAAATAGCTACTCAAAATATACTTAAAATCTCAATTCTTTATTTTAGCTAGTCATTTTTAAAAAAAAAAAAAAATGCTCTAACAATACTCTTTATTTTAACTAGCTACCTCATCCCAAGAAAAGAGAGAAAGAAAAAAGGAGAGAGAGTCTGAGAGATTTGTGAATTAAAATTTAAAGAGTCATTTTTAGCTCTCTACATTTAAAGAGCCAAAATAAGACTCTAAAATAGAGAGTCATATAGAGAGTTTGTTGGAAAGCTATTTTTTAGATTTAACTATCTAAAATAGGTAAGAGAGCCGCTTTGAAGAGCTTTTTAGAGATGCTCTAAAGTCACATACCTAGTTTGCAGCAACAGCCTTATAAAACATTTTTCTTCTCCTCCGTGTTAATAGTCGATAGTAAAGCCTCTTGTTTTGAATTCAGTAAGAAAGATGGGCTATCTACAATTATGGCTCTCTTGCAATCAAATCATTAGCATCTTCTTTCTCTGGTTTTTCCATATCACTTGTTTGCATGCCCAACTGTGCAGTCAAGAACAGAGCTCTGCATTGCTTCAGTTTAAAAGACATTTCTCCTTCAATAATTCTGCTTCCGATATTTTTTATTATTATGGAATTCATCTTTACTCAAAGTTGATGACTTGGAAGGGGAGCAGTCATTGTTGCTCGTGGGATGGGGTTGAGTGTGATAATGAGATCAGCGAAGTGATTGGCCTCGACCTCAGTTGCGGCTGGCTCCAAGGCTCTGTTCATCCCAAAAACAGCCTTTTCTACTACTTTCTTCACCTCCAAATCTTCCTTTCAATGATTTTGGTAAGTCTCCCATCCCATCTGTAATCAGCCAATTCACCAGACTGACGCATCTCAACCTCTCTGAGTCAAGATTTTCCAGTGAAGTCCCAATACAAGTCTCTTTCCTGAACAAACTGGTTTCGCTTGATCTCGCTTATAATTATCAATTGAGATTGGAATAACCCATATTCAAATCACTTGTTCAAAACTTAACCAACATAAGAGAACTCTATCTTTATTCAGTTAACATATCTTCTGTGGTATCCAGATCAATCATCAATCTAGCATCTTTAACACATCTAGATCTTGGTTATTGTGGATTGCATGGAAAACTCCCTATTGGAATATTCCACCTGCCACATCTGAAGGAGTTGTATGTATGTATGGTACAACGTTGCTCTCACTGGCTATTTTCCCAAGTTTTTAAACTCGGGCAGTCTTCTCCAATACTTGTTTCTCGGATATACTAATTTTTCTGGAGAACTACCCGACTCAATAGGGAATTTAAAGTCCTTGAAGAGTTTTGATGTCCGGCAATGCAAATTCTACGGATCCATTCCTGTGTCGCTCGCGAACCTTACGTAACTTGGTATCTTGTTCCTCTCATAAAACAATTTTACTGGTACGGTTCCTTCTTCGCTTTCAAACCTTGAAAACGTCAATATTTTATTCCTTGAATATAACAATTTTGAAGGTACAATTGTTGATTTTTTACCCAACAGTAAAAGTCTTGTTTATTTATCTCTTTCTTCAAATAACTTTAGTGGTTCGTTCCCATCATTGATTGCAAACCTAACGAAATTTGTTTCCTTAGATGTGTCGAATAATCATCTGACAGGTCCTCTTCCTTCACAAATTATTGGACTTCCATATCTGTGTTGGTTATATTTAGTTCAGAACTTAATCAACGGCACAATTCCATCATGGATCTTCACTTTACCAGAATTGCAGTACTTATACCTTGGTTATAGCAAATTCACTGGTCATATTATTGAGTTCCACTCCAAATTCTTGAGCCTTATTCATTTGAGCCATAACAACCTACACGGCATGCTTCCAAGTTCAACCTT
Organism: Euryodendron excelsum; assembly: GCA_033060915.1. Taxonomy (NCBI): domain Eukaryota; kingdom Viridiplantae; phylum Streptophyta; class Magnoliopsida; order Ericales; family Pentaphylacaceae; genus Euryodendron; species Euryodendron excelsum. The sequence goes on along the minus strand of CM065391.1, from coordinate 10,458,906 downwards.
TGAACTTGGGAACCTCATCTATCTCATGCTCTCATCAAATAACTTCAGTGGCCGTATTGAGCTAGACATGCTCTGCCATGCAAGTTCCCTTAAAATTCTCGATCCATCTTGTAACAGCTTTAGTGGTGTTGTTCCACTGTGTTTGGGAAACTTCAGCAACAATCTCTTAGTGCTCGATCTTCGGAAGAATAACTTTTCTGGCACCATTCCTACCACGTTTGCAATGGGAAATAGATTGACAACTATCAACTTTAATAGAAATGGATTTGGAGGCCAATACCAAAATCTTTGGCCAATTGCAAAATGCTAGAAGTGCTAGACCTTGGAAGCAACAAGTTCTCTGGAAAATTTCCATATTGGTTGGAAAATCTGCCAAAACTGCATGTTCTAATCTTGCAATCTAACAAATTCCAGGGACCCCTGCTGACGTCCAAGATTGAATTTTCGTTCCCCAACTTGCGAGTGATTGATTTGTCTAATAATTTTTTTCACAGGTCCATTGCCAAAGAGATATTTTCAAAATTTCAAGGCTATGATGAATGTTGATGAAGCCAATTTTCAATTGCAATACTTGGGTTATGGATATTATTATTATGATTCTTTGACTATGTAATCAAAGATTTAACCTTTCAAATGGAAAGAGTCCTCACCATTTTCATAGCCATTGATTTATCAAAAAACAAATTCGAAGGTGAGATTCCAGGGATCATTGGAAGGCTAAATTTGACCCGAGGGCTCAATTTATCTCACAACAGCCGTACAGGTAATATACCAGTAACCCTTGGGAATTTAGCGATGCTCGAATGGTTAGACCTCTGTTGGAACAAACTCTCTGGTGAGATCCCTCAACATCTAACGCATATGATATCTCTTGAAGTTCTAAACCTTTCATAGAATCAATTACGAGGTCAATTTGATACATTTTCAAATGATTCCTACATTGGCAACTTGGCATTATGTGGACCTCCATTATAGAACACATGCAGCAATCCTATGGCACCACACTTGATGGTCTAACAAGGAGAGGATTCAGACTCACTAAGTGGATTCTGCTGGGAAGTCATATTGCTTGGTTATGGATGTGGACTGGTATTTGGACTTGTTATGGGATATCTTATGTTCTCTAGAGGAAAACCTTAATGGCTTGTGAGGATCATTGAAGCTTGTGAACGAAACAAAGTTGGAAGGAGGTTGAAAAGGCATGCTCATAGGCATTGAGGTATAACAAATTAGCCATGCAAGTGGTATTATTTGGTAAGTGTTACAATGACTTTTATCTTTCTTGGGCGTCATAAAGAAACTTTCTTGTTCGTTATAGTTGTCTGGCTTGTCTGTAAAGTCTCAACCATTTATTGTACCATACTAAATGTCATTGTTAAAACTGTTTTATTTCTATTCCTGAATAAGCAAATCACTTGATTAGGAGAATTACTCATGCTCTTAGCACCCTTATTGCACCTCTTATAAATAGGGTTGGTGCCCTTACTAAGTGGATTTGGTGTATGTGTTTGGACTCACCTAGTAAGGAGAACCATTATATTTGTGAGAGGAAGAACAAAGGTGATGTGACACTCCAAGAGCATTGAATATTTTTTTCTTGATTAAACATTGCATGCGAAAAAGATTACGGAAGCAATAAATTAGCACGGGCGATAAAACTTTCTACTCGACATTTTTGTCCACATTACTTACTAGTTCCTGCTGACATGAACATATAATCTTTTTGGGACACAAATTTCTAGGACATTTACATGTACTCCACTAAATTAGCAGGCAACGGCTTGGATTTGAAGCACATTGCATGGATATACGATTTTGCATACTAATTGTTTGATTATAAGTTGGAATAATTTGGGCAAATTAACAGATAGCTAGCATGCAATACAACACATTCATCATCTATTCTTTTTATTAACATTCCTTGAACTTCAGTGGAAACTTTCCTACATAGTGCAGTATGCTGATAGAGTTGAAGACTTAGACTCAAGCAGTGAGTCTAGACCTGTAGAGCTAGAGACACAAAATTTCAGCCATGTAAATTGTCAAAGGATTTCCAAGAGAGTCCAAGATTCTAGCAGATCTATTTAGCAGCATGTGTTGCTAAAATTTCTCTCAAGAATTTTTTCATGCATTTTCTATTTTATTTATGTGTTGTAAATTATGAATGCTAAGGTCAAGGGATTCGATATATTGAATCTTTATTTGGATGTACACGTGATTGTATAAATGTTGTATAGAACTATTAACAGTGTCCGAGTGTGAGAGTTTTCCTACAAACTTGTCTCGAGTTTATATATATTGCATTGTTCTGTGCTTGGTGTGCATTATAGGCCTAAGATTAAGTTGAAAAAAATATTGGGCAGTGAAGTTATTTGGTGTTTTATTTGGTGGAGGACCAACACTAACCTGTATTTTATCCTTGCGTTCGGAAAAAATTGAAAGGGGGCTATTTCTAGAGTAAACAATCACATAAGGGTAGAGAATTATCCCAAAAAAATTGTTTTATTGTGTCTGGCATGGTTTTTTGTTTTAAGTTAAATGCTCATATTCAATCAATTCGTAGCATAAAAAATATCATTGCTAATGCTGTTTTATTTGCATCACTGTAGATGCAAAGCACTTGATTGTGAATTGCCATGTGAAAAAGATCAGGGAAGCAATAAATCAGCAGTGGCAATAAAAATATGCATGAGGATTTCCTTTAAACTAGGTTGGAGGAATTGCTCCTGTTCTATGTACGTGGTAGCACACTAAGCTGTTATGTATTAAAATTGTGTTATTAATTTATTTAAATTCTTCCTCGATTCTAAGCACCAATTATAGAATTACTATACTTGTGAAAGATATTCAAATACAAATAAATATATAAATACATGGCCAAACAGTATGCTGCTACATACACAAAGGTAGTAGAAACTCCTTCAACCGAGATTGGAGGGAATCCATGTTCTAAAAATACTAGCATTGACATTTCTGTTCATACAACATATTACTTGGAGCTAACATGAAATATAAACCTAGCGAGAATATGATGACCTTGTTGTGGGTTACAAACAATGCTATAGTTATAGTATTTTGCATGTATTTATTAATGTAGCTCCAACACTTGCTCATAGATCTACTTTTGGATTTACAGTTATCATCTTGAAATTAATGTCTTTTTTTTTTTTTTAACCTTAGCTGTTAGTTAATAGACAATGTTGCTGCAAGAATGCTGTACAAAACCTGCAAAATAGGTGTTTTTAAGTGTGCTATATACGATTCTAAAATCTAACACTTCAGTGCAATGGATTAGAAAATTGAAGCAATTTGCATACTCGTGACATTGACAACCTCAGTCTGCACTGACTGATTCAACTAGAAAATCAATTCAAGTGGGAAGAAAAAAAAATTAAACTCAGCAATAGAATATTTTACTAAAAACCAATGCAAAGATACCTACACTTTGTTTCCTTTCACATTCCACATTGTCAAATCTACTTGACGCATTAGACAGGTAGTCATGATGAAGTCATATATATAGATTCCCAAACTGGAGGTTTCTGATTGAAAAATTTAAGGTGAAAAAAACCAAGTGTTCTTGGTAATATGGATTTATGAATAGGTCTCTACTCATTTTTTTAAGCAAGTGTTAGCAATTATTAATCTAAAGCCAACTGAGAAAACAAGTGTTATTGCAAGAAGGCTTAATGCATCATATGTGGACCTAGAGGGGGGGTGAATAGGTCTCTACTTCTTTTTCATGCAAGTGCAAGCAATAGAGAAACTAAATCAAAATACTCAACACACAAGAAAAATCCAAGACACAAAGCAATTTTAGCATGGAAACCCTTACGGGAAAAAAGCACTGGACCTAGCCCAGCTCCAACCAAGCACTACAATATGAACAATGATACAAGAGTGTCATACAACAATTACACTTGTTGAATCCTCAACACTTGGCTTGCATCTACACCTTGCACTCCTTCGAATCCATGAACATGTTCATGAGCACTTGGAACCTCATCGAATCCTCAATGAATCACCAATGGCTTGAATTCCATCAAGCCACTCTAGTCTCTTTCGAAAATGGAGGGATAAGGAAAAGTGAAGTCTTCTCAGAACTTTTCTCAAACACCTGGTGAGCAATCTTGAAAGCTCTCTCTATTGTTGAATTAGGAGCACTCTTATTTCTTATATGTGCACTCAACGAGAGAGAGAGAGAGAGAGAGATGTCTTGGTTACCTCCAGCACACTCTCGAAGCACCAGCTCTCCTAAAACTTCATTCCACCTCAGCTGCACTTCAAGATACTTGCACAAACTCCTGATATTCTTCAAGTTTCCTCAAAAAGAGGAGAAGTACATCTCTTTTTGGAAACACAAGATTCTAACATAGCTACCCCACACATTCTACCATGTTTTCTTCGTAGAAACTCCCACTTCGTCACCACTTGCTAGGAGAAAGCAACGCACAAGAGTAAATCATGGAAGTGGGGCACACTTTGTCAGAAATCACTTGTTGAACCAGTTGAGACCCCGCTCTAGCGGGGTAGAGTTCGCTTGAGAGCAGGTGACTCTGGAACTGGAATTTTGCTAAGGCATTGGGAACCTGCTAGAGCGGGGTGCCTGGCCCTTGTGAAAATTTGCAACTCCCTCTTGTTTTTCTCTTTGTTTCTTTGGCTCTTGGAGGTTGGTTTGAAGATAATGTTTGACAATAATTACACATAATTAAAATCACTTAATCTCACTTAATTTGATTATACAATGCACATATGGCCAATTTTCCTAACACAAACCATAAACATAAATTAAAACACACAACCATCAACACAAGATTTTTAGAGTGAAAACTCTTGTGGGAGAAAACCACGGGACCTAGTCCAACTCCAATTAAGCACTATATAAGGAACAAAGTAAAAGAAGGCTTTACAACCCTTTCACACTGTTGAATCCACAACTAGGATTAAACCTTACAGCTTGTACACCATTTGAATCCACGAACTCATTCTAGCACTTGATTCACCACTAAGTCCACAATGAAGCTCTTCGATCTAGCAACTTGAATCACCACAAGCTACTCTCTACTCTTTGATGGTACGAAGGAAAGTATGATGGAGAGTCCTCTTAGAACATATAGGCTCTTAACATATGAAGTAGAGGACTCTAAGTGGGAGAGTGCAGACACAAACTACTTGAATCTATTCTCTCTCTATCCTCGCTTACAACCCACTTGAATATCTTATATATATATATATATATAGTATGGCAGTTGCTACAAACCCTTGTTGGCTGAAAAAGAAACCCCTAGGATCTTTCTCCCTTTAATCCCCATGTGCACAAGTGTATGGGCAAGTTGATTCCCATGTGCACAAGCGTATGGGCAAGTTTGATCCTCGTGTGCACAAGTGTATGGGCACGTTGATTCCCATGTGCACAAGTGTATGGACAAGTTTGATCCTTATGCGCACAAGTGTATGGCAAGTTGATTCCTATGTGCACAAGTGTATGGGTAAGATGTATATATGATACATGCTTGTAAATGATGTAAAATAATGCTTCTTGTTCAGTTGAGATTACTCCCACATGTACTCATATGTTCCTTGATGGGCTAAAGCTATTTTTTAGCTTTTCAATGCTAGGTTGGAAAGCAATTTCAGACAAAAAGTATCTCAATGTGCCATGGCACAATTTGGTGCGCCTGATGGCGCAACTCTCCGCCATCTGAATATTTTTTGCTGAGGGGAGTGTGCCATGGCGCGATTGAAGTGTGCCACGATGGAGTCCATAGTGCAGTCTTCAGTATTGTAACCATAACTTTTTACTCTAATGCCGGATTGATGAGATTCGAAGCTTTATGGAATGAGGACTCGAAGATCTACAACTTTATCTCTAATGAGCCTTTTTTGAATTTGAACCATGTCATGGTCAAAAACCAGTTACAAGAAAATGGATCTGCTAGATACAGATTCTCTTGAATTTTATAGATGACCCATCTTCTCAAAATTCATCCAACTGTTGTTGATTCTTCTCTTAAGGCTTTATGGAAGCAAAATCCTAACATTTAAGGTCATTACAATGTGATCAATATACTCAAGACTCACACAAGACATAAAGAGATTTTAGCTCTCAATTTACATAGCACAAAATGAGCCAAATTTCTTAACAATCTCCCGCTTTGGCCATTTTGTGATAAAACCCAAAGATTACATTGAAAACACTCACAACCCCAAAACATATAGAAACAAGGACCAACCTCCATTCTTTATAGCCTAAGCAACTCACCTGCTGATAAATTGTTAGCATAAGATCAAGTGTAAATGGAGAGGTAAAATGGAAAGCAAGCAATATTACTCCCCCCCTCAACCAATTCTACAATGATATACTCCCCCTCAACACATGCCTAAATACCAAGAAAAAATAAGATGAACCATTAATCATTTAAAATTAAACAAGACACTAAACAAAATACTTCTCCCCTTTTTTGACACAAAATGCAGCCACAAGATTTAAATGAATATACATAAAAACATATAAATAACTTGACAATTACAAATTTTAAAAAACCTATGGATGAAATCATATGGCAAGAGCTCAAACACACATACCAAGTATACAAGTTCATAAGGATATGTCCAAGATGAAGATCACATCATGTTTTTGACAAGATGATAATGGTCGTAACCAAATGACAAAGCGAGTGTGTGAGCATCAAGAATAACATGATTAAGCCTTAAGAACAAAAGTATATTTTTGAGTACTTAAATCAAGAACTCATAAGAGATATCATTTAGTACGAAAATCAAACCAATCAAAACTTAAACATTAAAAAATGCAAAGGCTCCCCCTCAAATGCATAACACCTCTCAATAGCTCACTCTTTTGAGGCGAAAGGTGGCTTTCACTCTAGTGAGTAAGGTAGCCTTCTCTATAATGCTTCAAACCAAGCTGCACATTTCGATGAACGTCTATAGTAGCTTTCACTCTACACTCATAGGTAGCTTTTTCCTTGGTCATGACTACATAAAATTTCTTTTGAATTTGCAGCAAATTTTTTTTTTGTTTTTTTGTTTTTATTTTTTATTTTTAACAACCAGCTCACTCTTGATATTCTTTTGCATTATGAAAGCACAAGAGGGAGGCAAGGCATTTGAGAGTATAAACTCTAGAAAGGATATGCAATCATAAGTCTTTTCAAGCACAATACTCATGGAATTCAAATGAAACAAATATTCAACAAAACATTTTTAGACTCAACATATTTCCTCTAGATGAAAGTGCATCAAAGTGTCAATTCAGTTATGAAAATCATCACTCGGCCATACAAGACACTCAGTTCATACTTGGCATGAATAAAGTACTCTTCTCCAAAAATATGTAGCTTGATTCTATCACATGAAGTCAAATATAGATAAATCAAAACTATGAACACAAGTCAAGAATCAACAAAACCCCTTTTTTTGTGTTTTAATAAAAACAAATAGAAATGTAACAAAAAATGAACAAAATTACAAAAGGGATCATAACACTAGAGCCGAAAGAATAAACATGAAGCACTCAAATCCTAGGTTACAAAAAACTCAAGCATCATCCAACTAGACTAGCCTTTGCATATTTCCTATGGCGATCTAGAGGCTTAGCATACTGTCGCGCCCAAATTTTTCGCACTCGAGGAATACACACACAAGCGGGAAAAACACTGTACCCTCTCGTTAGAACTCACCTTCCTAAAAGAATGAGTGCGACTATGTTTGAATTGAAAATTGGTTTGAATAAAGGGCTTTTAGAAAACATTTGGAGTCACCACCTAACTTGTTTAAGGTGAGTTAGGTCACTTAAAAACTAAGCATAATCTGAATACTACACTTAGGGTTTTTGAAAATGATTTTAAAAATACTTCCTCAAGAGAGGGTTTTTAGGAAAACAAGTTGTTTGGCAACCTTTGAAAAATATGTAAGCCCTTTTTTGAAAATAAACTCCATTTTGATCTTTCGACAACAGTGATCCTAGGTTTGGAGGTTGGTTACTTGTAGGGAAGATGCACTAAGTCATCACCCTACCCCGCCTTTGCGGTACCTATAAGTCTATTTACCCTAGATTCACCTATGAGAGTCTTCAACTAACAAATGTCCAATCCTATCCACTTTAGAAAAAGAATGTTTAAAAGGACATGATGCATGATATGCAAGTGTAAGAAAAAGAGAGTTGGAGAATAGATTTGGAAATAAATTTGAAAAGAAATTGATTTATTTTTAGAAAGAGATTTGAAAAGATAAAATTGAAATTGGAAAGTTTTGGAAATTGAAAATAGAGATTTGGAAATAGAAACTTAGAATAGATTACGAAATAGAAGCTTGAAGAAAGTTGTGGAATTGGAGATTTGAAAGAAGTTGTGACCGCACCCATGAGGGTTGCCTACGTATTCTTCTGGAGGAATTAGGTCAGTCATAGTTCAGACAAGAGTCCGATAGAAAATAGAAGGTTTGAATGAAAAAAGAAATTGAATTGGAATTTGAATTTGATTAGAATTTAGAATAGAAGATTGGAATTTGAAATGGAAGAATGGAGACCCTAGACCTAGGAAGGTAGGATTTAGAAAGAACTCGAGATTAAGAAATACTTGACTCGAATGTTGGACTTGGAAGATCGAAGAAAGATTGGATTTAGGAAATATTCAAATTAGGAAAGGTTCGAATTAGGAAAGTTCCGATTTAGAAAAGTTTCAAAATAGGAAAGTGTCATTTTTGAAAAGTTTCATTTTAGGAAAGATTCAATTTAGGAAAGTTTTGAAATTAGGAAAGGTTTTGTTTTAAGAAAGTATTGAAATTGGAAAGATTTCATTCTAATAAAGTTTTGAAATTGGAAAGTTTTGAATTTGGAATGTTTTGAAATAGGGAAGCTTTGAAAGTAAGAAAGTTTTGAGTTTAGGAAGCTTTAGATTTGGAAAGATTTGAAGTTTTGAATTTGGAAAGGGATGAAATTAGGAAAGGGTTGAATTAGAAAAGATTTGGAAGCTTAATGTTTAAGGAAAGATTTGAAAATTTTGGGAAACTTATGGTTTAGGAAGGTACTAGATTAGGAAGGAGTTGAATTAGGAAACATTTGGGTTTGGAAGGATTGAGATTCCTATTTCCTAAAACAAGGAATTGGATTTTGTTTCTAAAAAGAGATGTCTTGATTTTGTTTCCAAAAACGGAGGATAGGATCTAGTTTCCTGAAGGGAAGATTGGGTTTGGCATGAATTTGGAAAGATGGAGTTTTTAGAAATCCTAGTTTTGGGAAGACTATAGTTTTGACGTAGAAAAGAGGTTTTGGAAATATATATAGTTTTGATGTAGAAAACAAGAGGTTTTGGAAACCTAGGTTTTGAGGCCAAAATAAGGGATTGGAAATAATGTTTTTGGGAAATAAAATTAGGGTTTCCTAATCACTAGCTCTAGGGCTTGACTTGGACTCTAAGGAAAGAGTTTTTCAAAAAATACGTTTTTGGAAATGAAGATTTTTAGAAGGAAATCCTAGAGGAGTTTTTAGAAAGGGATATTTTTTGAAAGAAATCCTAGAGAGAAGTTTTTGGAAAGTAAACTTGAAATGAGTTTTAGGAAAAAGATTTTGGAAGAAGCTTTTAGGAAAGAGTTTTTTAGGAAGACTTGTTTAGGAAGGAAACGTAAGGAGCGTTTTTGGATAGTAAACTTTGAGAAAAGCGTTTTTTGGAAAGGAGCTTTAAGAAAAGATGTTTTTGGAAAGAGATTGTTGGAAAGGAGTTTTCGAAAACAATTTTGGAAAAGAGATTGGAGAGAGTTTTCTAAGAAGGAAACCTAGGGAGTGTTTTTAGGAAAATAATTTTGAAGAGAGTGTTTTGGAAAGGAGTTGAAAAGGAAGTTTTGAAAATAGATTTTTGGTGGGAGTTTTTGGAAAACTATTTTGGAAAGGAATTTGAAGAAGGAGATTGAAGAGAATTTTTAGAAAGTATGTTGAAAAAGAGGTTTTTAGAAGGAGATTTTTTAGAAGAGTTTTTTAGAAAGTATATAAAATTCCTCACTTTCCTAAAGCGATTCTAACCATAAGAAGATTAGATCCACTTTAAGATAGTGGTTTTGAAAACAACAATGTTTTGAAAATATGGACCATATTGGCTACTTTAAATGTAACACTTTCCTAAAGTAACCCTAACCATGGAAATGCTATAATCACCTTAGGATTATGATTTTGAAAACAAATTTTGAAAAAGAATGTTTTGATGCAAGTTTGAAAACAATGTTAATGCAAGTTTTGGAAACGAGTTTGAAAACGAATTTTGGAGGAACGTAAGATAATGATATGCACAATGCAAATTGGGGTCGTGAACATACAAAGTTAAGGCTTCACCACATAATCAAGGGGACCGAACTCACGTGGTCTTCGGTTAGACTAAAAGAAAGCCCCCGACACGATGACTCTCCAATAGCCTAATCCTATACATGGACCGGAAGTCCCTTGTTTCAAGCATGCAAAGAAAAAGGAGGGGGGGGGGAAGCAAATGGGGGATTAAAATAGAAGAAAAGCCAAGTGGGTTAAGAGAGAGAAGAGAGAGGGAAGATGCGTAAAATTAAAGAGAAAGCCTACCTTATGTCTTCTTTATTTTACTTAGCTTTGCGCGCTTTGCTTTGCTTATCTTGCTTCGGTCTTCACTTCAGTATTCAAGAGTTTGTCTTCAATCTTCAAAGCTTCAGATTGCAACACTTCAAGTCTTCAAAGGAGGATTTGGAGGCTAATGTGTGAGTGTATAGAAGTATATGTGAGTGTATAGGAGATTAGGGTTTGTGTATGGAGGCTAGGGTTTGGAAAACCAAAGGAGACTAGGGTTTAGAAAGGCTACGAGCTTTGTATATCGAAAAGTAGGGTTTTTAGACTAAGTTTGCGGTACTCTTTCACGCTGGAGGATGCTCTGTATTTATAGAGAAGGGAATGACCTGGCGCTTGTTGTAGTGGTGCCAGGGCAAATTTTCTCTTGGCACCACTCCCAGGCCATTTTTTGGCTTGGCGCCACTATTGGTGGGGCTAGCAAGTTAGGAAAGTTTGTTAAGTCGGCAAACAATGTATCTTTGGAAGATTTGGGAGCCTGTACTAGTGACTACCATGCAAGTTTTAGCCTGGCTTCACTAGGAGTGACTCTAGAAAGCCCGGGAAGGGCTTAAGGGACCGAGAATGGTCCGAAAGGCTGGAAAAGGACAGGAACACTTAAAATAGTGTCCTGGAGGTAGTGGACTTGAAAAAGGATGGCAAGATTTGTCGGAAGGGTTGACCGGGCCATTAGGGGCAAAACGGTCAACTGGATCAAAAAGCTGCCGGGATGGGACTTAGAATGTCCTGAAAGAAAACTCAAGATTTAGAAACACTATTTAGAATGTTCCCAAAGGCTACAGACTTGATACCTATAGCTAGTGTGGTCGAAAAAGGCGACCGGCCCACCAAGGGCAAAACGGTCATTTTGCACTAGGTTTACCGGAACTGACTCGGAATGATCCAGAAGGATAACAGAAGGTCAAGAATACTATAAGAAGTATTATCAAGAGATTACCAGTTTGATACCCAGAGCCGATGTGGTCAGAAAAAGGCGACCGACCCACTAGGGGCAAAGCGGTCATTTTGCACCGGGTTTGCCGGAACTGACTCGGAATGATCCGAAAAGATAATAGAAGGTTGAGAACACTATAAGAAGCATTCTTGGGAGGTTACTGGTTTGATTCCCAGAACCGGTGTGGTCCCCGGGGCATTTGGAGCCTAGGGGAAAAATGGTCATCTTGACTAGAAAGTCTCAAAATTGGCCCGAAACTGACTAGAATGCACCAAATCATGCCGGATCGTCTCTAAGATGATCTTGGACGGGGTGGACTTACCATTTTGAGGACTCAGGTGTGTTCTTCAGAAACGTGTCGAAAAATGGCCCTAAAGGCAGTTTGGCCATTTTTCACTGAAGTGGACTAGTAGGCACTGGTGTTGACCTGGGTTTTGAGTGTTTCCGCCACTCTGACGGCGGTCTCGTGACACAGGGGTTTGTTGGCAATTCCCTATATCGACCTGCTTGTGATTATTTCTGCTACTTTGACGGTTGTGATGTTTACGAGTACTTCCGTTACTTTAACGGTTTGCAATCATTCCCGAGACTACCTGATCTCGGGAAGCTGTTAAAGGGACTTAGCGTTTGAGAAGTCAACTTTCTTAGAAGGTGTGCTGAAACAGACATTTCTGCATTGGCGGGCTAGTAGGCACCAAAGGTGGACCGTTCTACCTTCTAGGGGACTTGGGGTCTCGTCCCGGTCGATAGGTTTAAAGGGGACTTACCATCTTCAGAAAGTCGTGCCTGATTTGGAATTGGAAAGGGGACTTACCGTCTTCAGAAAGACGTGCCTAATTTGGAATTGGAAAGGGGACTTACCGTCTTCGGAAAGACGCGCCTATTGGAATATGAAAAGGGGACTTACCGTCTTCAGAAAGACGCGCCTGATTTGGAATTCGACCGAACAATGCCCCTAAGGGCATTTTGATCATTTTGCCTCTATTTGGGCTTGGTGGGTGTTGCGCCCCTATTTTTGGGTGTCCAAGGTCCTTTCGGCTTGGAGACAAAAAGCACGGAACTCTGTCACTAGAACTCGTCCTCCTAGAAGGGCAAGTGCAACTAGGTTTGAAAATTGGTTTGACTAAGGACTTTTTAGAAAAATAGGAGTCACCACCTAACTTGATTAAGGTGAGTTAGGGCACCTAAAATTAAGTGTTAATCCAAAGATTAAACTGAGGGTCTTTTGTAAAAGGTTTTGAAAACTCCCTTAAGAGAGGATTTTTAAGAAAATAAGTTGTTTGGCAACCTTTGGAAAGATTTGAGCCCTTTTGGAAAATAACTCCATTTTGGTCATTTGAAAACAGAAATCTATGGTTCAGGAGTTGGTTACGTGTAGGGAAGATATCCTAAGATCATCACCCTACCCCGCCCTTTCGATACCTACATGTCTAATTACCTTTTTGTTCACTCCCTAAAATAACCGGTTATCATTGTCCACTTAATATCTACTTTAGAATTTTGAAAACAGGGTTTAGTCATCACTTTTCGGATGGATGATGTATGATGCAAGTTTTTGGAAGAAGTTTAAAAATAATGGGGGTTTTGAAAGAGTTTGGAATAGAAACTTTGAATTGATTTGAATTTTTGAAAAAGGGGATTGGAGTTGAAATAAAAGTTGTGACCACACCATTTTAGGTTGCCTACATATCTCATTTGGCAAGAATCAGGTCATTCGTAGTTTAAGCAAGAGTCTAATGGAAAATAGGCGCATTAGGGCCTTCGGAAGGTTTAAAGACATTTTGGGGTCTTTGGAAATGTTTAAGACACTTTGAGGTCTTTGGAAAAGCTTAAGACACTTTGAGGTCTTTGGAAAAGCTTAAGACACTTTGAGGTCTTTGGAAGTTGAAGACTCTTTGTGGTCTTGGAAGTGGAAGACCCTTTGTGGTCTTGGAGGTTTTGACTTGAAATTGGATAGTGGAGCATTTTGAAAATGTTTTTGGATCAACTTAAGGGAGTTTTGAAAAAATGCTTTAGCATGGCTCAAGAGAACTTGAAACTGTTTTTGAAGTCTTGTTTTGGAAACCTTGGAGGCATGATTTTAGAATGTTTTGATGAATTAATTTTTGAAAGTGGTTCTTGGAAATGGCTAAGGGTTTGGAATCCTAATATGGACAACCTTAGAGGTTGTTCTTGATTTACCACTTGTCCTTGGAATCCCTAACCATGAGAGGGCTAGGGACACCTTAGGTTTGTGACCTTTTGAAAATATTTTTGGAAATACCTTGAAGATGGAATGTAAGAGCATTAGAGGAGTTCATGGAGTTGGTTTTTTGAAATTAAGAGAGTAGAAGATTTGAAAAAAAATGGGTTATGAGAATAGTTTAAGATTGAGTGATCATTTAGAAAAGGGTTCAAGAGTTGGAACCTTGAAGTGTACTAACCCAGGTTGGGTTAGCCTAGGGTTAGGGATGACCTAAGGTTAACTAACTTGGGTTGGTTTAACCTAGGGTTAAGATGACCTATGGTTAGTTAACTAAGGTTAGGTTAACCTAAGGTTAAGGTGACCTAGGGTTAGCTAACTAGGGTAGGGCAACTAGGGTCAAGTTAACCTAGGGTTGGACAACTAGGGTCAAGTTAACCTAGGGTTGGTTAACTAGGGTCAAGTTAGCCTAGGGTAAGGTTGGAAAATGGTTTTGAAAGTTGGTTTAATGCACTTTTGAAAAGAGCTTTGAAAAATAAAGCATGTTATGCAATGGACTTTGGTGGACAACCCTTTTGAAGATCATTTCCATGAAAATTTTGACTCTAGCCAAGAGTATGGTTTATATGGATGGTGTTTGGAGACCATTCCAAGGCAGGTTTCTTCATGGCCATTATAACCACAATCTTGACAAGAGTGTAAGGAGTTCAAAAATTAACATGGTGATGACAACTTTTTAAGGCACCATTTTTAATGCAAAGATGGATAGAATGCATTTTTGAAAGTCATCTTTTGAGAAGGATTTTGAAAACCATTTTTCAAAAGAAACATTCCATCAAGAGAGGGTCTATATGGCCAAACAAAAGGGGAGACCACTGAAGAGAGGGTTCCATAGGGCCATTCCAACCACTACACTTAAAAGAATGAAAATCTTGAAAATTGGAGAATTAGAAAGCAACCCTTATGCAAGTTAAAAGTCATCAGGCCAAAGTGAGAGTTAGGGGATTAGTAGGGGATCTTCCAAGGCATGATTTCTAAGGTCTTATCTTAGGCTTCAAGGGGATAACTCTTGGAACCATTTTCAAAAGAAATATAGAGCTTGAAAATGGCATGAAAATAAGAGCAATGTAAGCATTGTAGAACATAACAATAAGCATAAAATGAAGCCAAGCATACAAGACATGATCAAAAAAGTAATATGCAAGGGGTCATGATCATATACAAAGCTTTTAGGCTACACCACATAAACAAGGGGCTCCTAGGCCATACCATCTTAAAGTAGGCTAGTGAGAGGTCCCCCTACATGGTGACTCTCACTTACTTTCCTCTAGGTATGATCTAAAAGCCCTCTTAGCTCAAGCATGCAAGAATGGGGGGTTATAGATGGGGATTAAGATAGAGAATAACCTAAATAGGCTAGGAGGGAGAAGAGAAGAGTGGGGGAAGATACAAAGGTAAAAGGGATACCACCTTTTGCCTTCAACACACTTGTAGTCTTCAATGGATGTCTTGATTGGAGCTTGAATGACTTTACGAAGGCTTGAGGGGCTGGAATGGAGTGTGTAATGGTGTATAAGGCCTTGTAGGTGAAGTGTACAGGCTTGAGGGAGGTAGAATCTAACCTAAGTGTTAGAGGGATGGAACATATGTGAGGATTCGAGGTTCTGGAGCAGTTTCAGCAGAGCTTCACATCAATTTTAGAGATAGAATATGTAAAGTGGTGGCCTGGTATTTATAGGCAATCTGGAACAGGCCTGGCGCATGTGCTACATGCACCTGGCCAAAATTTGATCTTGCGCATGTAGGACATGCGCATGTACTGTTCAATTGCCAGAATGACACGTGGCACCCTGTGTACTGCATATATCTAGACTGTTGATCGAAAGTTGGTCGATCTGATCAAAATTTGAGCGCATGTAGCGTACGCTCCATCACTGGGAAGGTTCGTCCAAACTTTGCCTCGTTAATTGCGCCAACCGGGAAGGTTTTAGGAGAATCAGTTGCACCCACGGTGTTCTCTTGGGGTTTCTCGTGAACTTTCATGCTTTCGGAAAGTTTGAATTATGTTTGGAAGCATGTGATATTGTCATGGAAAATGTGCAAAAAGGACATGTTTACGGAGCGTCGGTGATACACTCCGAGGGTGTTCAAAAGTAGCTGGTTTTGTATTGCATGATCAAGGTCTTCAGGAAGCGATCTTTTCGATTGGACCGTACCGATGGAAAGTATTCTGGAAATACTTTCAGGAATTCCAAGATTTACGCATTTCTCAAGTCATTTGACGGTGTGTCTTCATTAGGGAATCGGAAAAAAAGTCAACTTTGGCGGAGCGTCTGCGAGACGCTCCAGGGGTTGCTGAAAGTTGTAGTTTTCGCACCGTATGATGGAGGGTTTAAGGAAGCGATCTATCCGATCTAGCCATATCGATGGAAAGATCTATGAACAAGCTTTCGAGAATTCTCTGATTTACGCATTTCTCAAGTTAGTTGACGGTGTGTTATAACCAGGGACTCAGGAGAAAAGACAATTTAGGCAAAGCGTCTGCGAGACGCTCTAGGAGACTTTTATCGAGTTGTGAGCGTTTAATGTCGTAGGGTCCTCCTTGGGTTAAACAAGGGTGTATGGTGAAACCTTTTGCTCGAAATCCCAGAACTGGTGCTGTCTCAAGGCATGTTTGGATTACCAGGGGTAAAATGGTCATTTTGGGCAAGGATTGGCTAGAAATGGTTAGGAATGGTTTGGTGTGTTGTGTTAAGCATACTAGGTCATTCAGGGATGGTTTTGGAAAAGTCCTTCGCCGTTCGGTTGGATTTGTGTAGTGCTGAGGTGTTTAGGGGCAAAACGGTCATTTTGACCGAAATGACCCCGAATAGGATTGGAATTGTACCAACTGGCGTTCTGGGGACTCTTAATAGTTTAACATTTTTGAAGGATGAAATTATCGTTTTGAGGGATTTTAACCTTTCCCAAAATGTGCCTGGAGGCCCAAGGGACAGGTTTGGTCATTTTTTACCAAGTTGGGCTAGCAGGCGCCGGTGTTGACCTAGGTGCTGGTTCCCGAGACCATCCAGTTCCAGAAAACTACCTGTGCGGTGTTGGTCTCTAAGAACGCCCGATCTTAGAGAGCTACCTGTAGGGGTGGTGTTGGTTCCTGAGAACGCTTGGTCCCAGAAAGCTACCTGGAAGGGTGGTGTTCGTCTTTGAGAACGCCCGGCCTCAGAGAATTACCAAATGACGGACATTCTATATTGGCGAGCTAGCGGGTACCAGAAGTGAATCATCTAGAATTTGATGAGGTGTCGGTCCCCGAGATCGCCCCATCCCGGGAAGCTACCTGGATGACGTTGGTTTTCAAGACCGCCTGGTCCGGAAAGCTGCCTAGAATAGTGGTGCTTATGGCTCCAATGAGTTTTTATGGGCTGAGAAGTGACCAATTGATTGGATTGGAGATTGATAGGCTCGTCTTGAACTTGTATATTTGGCGATGCTCGAAACCGAACCCGGTCGGGCCGGAGATTGCCGAGCAGGCAAAAATGGGGTACTTACAGTGGGCCCGCGAAGCGATGGATAGATGGAATTAGACTTAGAGAGTTGATTTCGATTGGAATACGTCCATATTGACCTAAGTACAAGTCTGGACGGACCCATAGATTGCCGAGCGGTCAAAAATGGGGTGCTTACAACTACCCCTCTTTTTCTGTCTTTGCCTGTCAAAGACAGAAAACGATAAAGTAAGAGTCCCATGTTGACCGTGAGGTGGTCGGAAGGACGGACTTTGGAAATTTTTTGACAACGAGGGTTCGAAAATAGATATTGGGCCCAAAAGGCCTCCGAAAACGAGTTTTGGGGGGAAAAAAGGCAAAGCTGCCCAGAATTTGGACACTAGCGCCACTTGTAGTGGCACTTTTGGAAAGTTTAGCTTGGCGCCTCTGCTAGTGGCGCCAGGCTTGGGATTAAAACCAGAAAAATTATGGTTCAAATACTTGCGGCGTTTGGAGAGTTTTTCGAAAAGTTGAGTGTTTGTGGGGAAACTGACTTGAACCTTGAAGGAGCATTTCTTGGAGACCACGGGTAATTGTCGGAAGGAGACCACGTTGCCAGAAAAGTCGCCGGAAGAGAAGATGTCGCCGGAGAACTCCTAAAAGTGAGTTTTCAAATTTCTGTTGGTTTTGATGTGTAGAATTTTGTTTGAACCATGTGAATAGTAGAAATTGATGTTTTGATATGTTTTGAACATTATGGTGATGTTATTTTTGCATTTTGGTGCTTGTTTGATTGAATTTGAGTGATTTTACGTAATTATGTGAAGAGGGTTTTCTGTAGGAATTGGGAGTTTGTTCCTACAAGCTTGGGCATTGGGTTTTTTGGCTAGATTTTTATGCCATGTGCCTTAGAAAAATGTGTTTAATAACCGTGTGAAGTTTCGTGATTTTTTGAAAATTTGGTGAATTTTTTATTTTTAAAAAATAGGAAAATACTTAGGAAATTAAGAAAATTGAAAACTTAAGAAATTGATGAAATTTTTAGAGTTTAAAATTTGGAAAAATGTAGGAATATTTTAGAAAACATTTGAAATGATTTTGAGAAAATTTAGGATAACTTTGAAAACCATTGATTTATTGGAAAAGTAAAACATGTGTTTTGAAAATTTTGACAAATTAAAAAGTGTGCGCGAGTGCTGATGTTATGTGATTATAACATTGTGAAGTGCACGATTTGTGTTTTGTGTCGATGTCATGGGTGTTGTAGGGCCCATTTTTAAACAAAACTCTATCGAAATTTTTAGAAATTCGGGGAAAGAGTTGGAAAAGGTTTAGAATTAAGATATTGTTGAGGGAAAAAGCCAGAAAACCCTTGCGATTTAACTTGAAGTTGGAAAATCCAAATGTATAGGAATTTTGTTTTGACTTATCATTTGAAATCTTTTTATTATTTTCATTGTTTGCTGTTTATTTTGTTTTACGTTATTTTGTTATTATTTATCTGCATGTACAGTATATTAACACCTCTTACCTTAGCTTACCTTTTTAGGATGGTAGATGCGGGTGATGATGGTTCTGAGAGGAGACGACGCTCTGGGAAGGTGGCTCGGACAGATTCTGTTGGCAGCTCAAGTTGATCCAAGGGTAGTCACAAATCAGCTAGCAGGGCATTTTCTATCCAGAAGGGAAGGGGAACCCCTTCACTCTAGTTAAGCCAGCCTTCGAGGATGAGTTGGACGCTGAGATTTCCCACTTTTGACTTTTAGAATGGCCGACACTATTTTGAGTTAACTACGGGTTGGTATGATGGGTATCCTCCAGATAAGCAAGACATTTTTCACCGGTTCTTTGGTTGCATGGCTTCTTTCCTATTGGCGTAGCTTGTTTTCTGGTAGTGGTTCCCTTTTGGCCACTTGACCCGTCTTTCTTGGGGAATATGAGCTTGCCTCTACTCCCCATGAGTATGGTTTCCTCCTAGGTCTTCGGGATAGTTCAGCTGACATTATGAGACCTACTTTTCCTAATGGTTGCGTCGCGATTGTCTCTTCTCAGCTTGAGCTCCATTGTGTGGCCTTCTTTTTTTTTTATCTACTGCCCCAGTTTCCTCATGTCCTGGTGAAGTTCTTGTTTCTCTCATTGTGAGTTTGCGACAGATAGGGGACTGGCATGCTCCTCAAGATTGGTCCATTTCTCCGTGGTAGCCCTAGCTCTGCGTCTCCTAAACTTGTTGATGTTTCCACCGGGGGGGATGACTTGGTCGACTATCGGTTATGTGCAGTACTTGTCAAGATTCGTGAGGGGCATTCCCATGCTCCTATGATTGTGTGAGAGACCTTCGTGAGCCTTAACAGACCCCAGCCGAGGGTTAATGCTCATTTTCGGGGATATGCCTCATTATTCTAGTTTTGAGTGATCAGACACTTATTTGTTACTCCCATTTTTCAGCATACATGGTATCTTGAGTCAGGAGTCATTTGATTGGAGAGGTTGAGGGTGGGTCATTGCCCCATTCTCTGTTTCTTGTCGGTCATGGAAATTTGAGCTTTTTAAGGTGTGTAACGGTGCTGTAGATGTCTGAGTGGTGGCTTTAGCTCCTTTTTGCGTTTCACCTTGTTCTCTATTTCTTATTTGAGAGAGAGGGAAAGACATAGAGTTAGTTTTTATACAAAAACATTTTACTTATGCTAGTTCTAAAAATGCAAAGGTAAAAGCATGTTATACTTTCTTTTTTATTAATATTATTATTTTTACTAATGCACATGGAATTAGATGTATGACTTATTTTGCATGTCTTACTTTTTTTTATATATATCTTTTTTTTAATTTTTTTTTATGAATGCATAGGTTCATACAAGAATAGAATTTAATGCATGTTATACTTTTTGGATGAATTTACATATAGGAAGGAATTGGATGCATGCCATGCTTTTGATGAATGCATGAATAGATATAAACTATGCAGGAATTTAATGGATGTACAGGTTATACATGTCATGGATGCAATATACTACACATATATAAACTATTTCCAAAGAATGTCCAAGCATTGCCCCAGGGCCCATACTCCTAGGATTCTGTTTCCTTTTTAGGATTTTGCCTCATTCAGTTATGTCCCATTCTCATCGGGGTGTGATAGCATTTACACCATTCTCCAAGGATCTTGATCTTTTGGTTTGCTATTCTATCCTTATTTTCTACAGGGTTACTGTTTGGATTTTTCTGATCTCACTTGGTTTTCTCTCGCAGATCTCCAAAATGCCACCATGGCTCGAGCAACAACTCGCATGCCCTTTGCAGAGCGATAAACAACTAAGCCCCCAATCCGAGAAGACTTCTTTTAGGTCTGTAATACAGGCTGGGTTTAGGGGTTGTAAGAAATGAAGGGATATTTAGGCTCAAATATTTTCTTTTAATGGGTTGTTTAAACCAAAACCATCTAAGCACACTTTGGAACATGAGATTGCCCCTGCATTTTTCCGCAGTTCTCCTTTCTTATCCTACTTGTCTGGGTAGAGTATTGTTAGGCTTATTTAGACTAAGCAATTTTCTTCGATCAGAGAGGACTTTAATTTGGACCGTAACGTAGGCTAGGTTAAGGGGTTTATGAATGAACGGGATATGTAGGCTCAAATTTGATTTTATTTTCGGCAGGGTTTATATCCACACCATCCTTGGTTTGTCTTACAGTAGGGTTTGGTCCCCTAATTTACCCCTTGAGCTTCGATAACACGTCTGGCTCATCTAGATCAAGCAATTATTTTTTCAGTCGGAGAGGACTTTAACAGGGTTGTAATGTAGGCCATGGTTTCGGGTTTTTACAAGAAAGGATAAAGGCTCGAACCTATTGCTTCTACTGGGCTTCTTTGTTACCTAGGATCACCTTTGAATAACTATATATTCTTCAAGGAGTTCACCTTTCTTGTAGTTTGATCGTTGACCTTCTAACGGAGTTACCCTTCATTTTCTTTTTTTCTTTTTTATTTCTTTTGACTTGCCCCGTGGTAGCTTTTTCTCTTTGTTTTTCTGTTTCTTCCCTTTCTTTCTACTTTCTGCAAGCCGAACATTTCCACAACTTCTTTCTTTCAGATCCTTTTCTTAGCATTTCCATTGTGGGCGGTGATCCCTAGGTTAGGGTTTCTTTCTACAGAAAAAGGTAACTGGCTCAATAGGTTTGACAAGGGTTGCTTTTAACTATATAGGAAATGAAATGAGGGTCTCTCTTCATTTTGAACAAGATTGCTTGATCCATAAAGCCTTCACGTTATTTCAGCTTGATGGTCGATGACATTTTCTGCCAGATCTTCTGCTGCCTATCTGCCCCAGTGTGGGGGGATGGTTTAGGACCGGGGTTGACAAAAAATCTTCTGCTTTCTGCGAGGCACTAGTGGGTTAAGCAAAGTGGATATTTTTGTGTATAGTAATAGAATTGAGGGCCTCTAATCATTTCAAATTGAATTGCTTAATCCATAAAGCCTTTGTACAAAATTTAGACAATATTCCTAGGGATGATGTGTTTCGGCCAGTGAACCCCTACATATTCTATCGAATCAACTACTCTGTGCTTACCCCAGTGTGGGGGATGGTTATTGGTTTGGGGACATCTGAATAAAAATCAGTTACGACTCTAGTGGGTTAAGCAAGGGGTAATGTTTATTTAGGATAAATAGAACAATGGCTTCTCATCATTTCGAGGACTCGGCTGCCCATAGCTTAGCTAGGATATCACGCAAGAGTCGCCTTTTCAATGAACTCTACACCTTTTTGATGAGACTATCTCCTTCCTATCTCTCACTCTCTCCTTGTCTCTCAAAGGTTTTGACCCCCTTTTGAATGGGTTGCCCATGCTATCCCATCCTTCAAGTTGAGTCATTTATCAAATGAGAAAGAATCCCTAAACGCAACAACCATCCACAAAAGTATGAGGCAAAGGGGATAAACTGGAAACTAACTATTTTCATTTAGAAACATGATTACATGGCATGCAATGTTTATTTAAAGAAGATATGCGAGAAATAGAAAGACGAAAAGAAAATAGACGAATTTTGTGGAAATCTCTCTTTTCTTGTGGATCTCTTGGTGAAAACCCCTGACAGGGTTTTGGAACTGTTAGCTTCTTTGGGATTTCATTCTTCGGGTGTATCACCAAACGACGGAGGGCAAATTGACAAATCTCTTACGGTGTTTGGCATGCATTCGGAAGTTAGGAGATTCTTTTGTAGTAATGCACGTGTCTGACAGAACTTTGCAAACGATGAAGCTTTTTTTTGCATGGACGGTGATTGTCGCGGCATGGTGGGGAGGTAACGTCTTGCAGATGGATGGTTAGTTCTTCTTACTCATTAATGTAGGTTCGACCTCTTCTAATAACCAGGCTTATCCTCCCATGAGTTTGAATCTGGTGAAGTGCTAGAGGGATTCCATGAATTCAATCGTGCTCTCTGACGTACAAAAACAAAAAGAAAAGCAGAATGCAGTCAGCATGTGGAGTTGGAGGTTCTATGCGATGCATGTCCCATGAAGGTCCCTTCTTCGAGGGAATCTAGGCATGATGACAAGTCCATTTTGGAGGTGGGGTTTTGCCCCTATTATGCAATACAATACCTCTTCGACGTGGGCCGGTTGATGTTTCCTTATTTGGGCAATCCCGCCTCCATGGATTGAGAGAGATTTGGGCCTCTCTCAAGATATGGTTATATGCATGCCATGAATCCTTAGGGTTTAAGAACCCGTAGGAGTTTTGGTAGGTTCGATTAACATGAGATTGGATTGCTCCTTTCTCCGTACGGTTGATTAGATGCATGAGAATGAAATAACTTGAGTTTCTTGGAACTATTGTCTCTGAATGGATATAGATGCATAAACATAATAAAAGTGAATATGTGAGCAGTATGATAACAATAAATGAATGGTTTAGAAAAAACCCATTCTTGTCTTGCTTCTGTCTTCGATTCTTTGGGTACTTGGAGATGAGGAGGGGGAGGATAGAAGACAAAAACAAAAGAGAAGTTAGTGCCTTGATTTAAAAATTTTTATGCAATGCATGTTCTAGAGGTGCCCCTACTTGAGGGAAGAACTAAACATGATGTATTTGCTCACTTTTGGAGATAGGGGATTTGCCCCTATATACAGATACTTTAAAGTCAAGTGGGAACCTTCATCCATTCATCCGTTCATCCATCCATTCATTCTCGGGGAATAAAGAAGTACATTTAACTTTTGGGTTTAAGATACAAAAGAATTAAAATACATTTCGATGAGGGGATGAGGAAAATGTTTCTTTGGACTTCCACCTATCTAATTTTATATAAGGAATCCTAAACTACTCTTGAGTCTTCGGATTCGCCTTCGTTGGAGTCAATATCGAGGAGGTCGCTGAGAGACCTTGTTGATCGATTGCCCCTTGTCTTCTTAGCAACCCTACCTCCGTGAGCATAAAGGGATTGGGGCCCCTCTTAATGGAATGACTTAAAATGCAAGCAATGATTCCTTAGGGTTAATGTGGGAACCCTTAGGGTTTGGGTAGGTTTAATGCACGAGAGAGTGACCTTGATGTCACTCTTAATGGGTTGATCATATGCATGAGAATGCAGTGACTTAAGTTACTTAGAACTCTTGTCTTGACATGGAATATGGAATGCATGAAAGTGGATGCATAGAGTATAATGAAAGAGAATACAGTTGAAGTACATATGCATGTATAAGCAGTTAGACAGTCATTATAACAATAGGAATACAGTCATTATAACAACATGAATAAACAAGCATAAATGAAAATAAGAGCAGTCGCCCTTTCCTCCATGATTTTGGAAAATGGTGCGCATGTCTTAAATTCGGCAGAGGTTCGGCTATGCATGGTGTCTATATGAGCATGAGGTTGAGGGTTGACTAATGCATCCTAAAAAGGCTTGGTCCCCAGATCTTCAAACCTAGGCCCACTCCCCGAGGTGGTGCCATGATCGGTTGGTGATCCGAGTGGGGGAACCATTAAGAGGTCGTAGGTGAAGAAACTGATACAGCATCTTACCCACAACCAATATGTCGTTCCCCCTTTCTAACTAGAAAGGTCATATTAGGGTAAAATACAAGTATGCAGAATGCAGGAGCACGTGCAGTGTGTGTGATTTTTGAAAGCGGAGGAAAGAGCCCAACAACTCCCATTCATCCTGTTCATCACATTCATACATGGCAGTTAAAATTTAAATAAAAAGCGAACCTACAAAATAAAAATGCAATAGTATGTGAATGGCAAACTTAATACAAGATAATATGAATAAATGAATTTTTTTTTTTTTTGAAAATAATTTTAAAAATTTGGTTTTGAAAATTTAAAGTGAATAGGATTGAACAAGTTAATTGAAGACTCTACATGGGTGAAGGGAAAAAAGACATGACTACGGCCTAACCCTCTAAATGATCCTCAGTGGAGTCGCCAGCTGTCGCGCCCAGATTTTTCGCACTCGAGGAATACACACACAAGTGGGAAAAACACTATACTCTCTCGTTAGAACTCACCCTCCTAGAAGAATGAGTGCGACTATGTTTGAATTGAAAATTGGTTTGAATAAAGGGCTTTTGAAAAACATTTGGAGTCGCCACCTAACTAGATTAAGGTGAGTTAGGTCACTTAAAAACTAAGCATAATCCGAACACTACACTTAGGGTTTTTGATAACGATTTTGAAAATACTTCCTTAAGAGAGGTTTTTTAGGAAAATAGGTTGTTTGGCAACTTTTGAAAAACATGTAAGCCCTTTTTTGAATATAAACTCCATTTTGGTCTTTCGAAAACAGTGATCCTAAGTTCGGAGGTTGGTTACGTATAGGGAAGACGCACTAAGTCATCACCCTACTCCGCCCTTACGGTACCTACATATCTATTTACCCTAGATTCACCTATAAGAGTCTTCAACTAACAAATGTCCAATCCTATCCGCTTTAAAAAAAGAATGTTTAAAAAGACATGATGCATGATATGCAAGTGCAAGAAAAAGAGAGTTGGAGAATAGATTTGGAAATAAATTTGAAAAGAAATTGATTAGGTTTTAGAAAGAGATTGGAAAAGATAGAATTGAAATTGGAAAGTTTTGGAAATTGGAAATAGAGATTTGGAAATAGAAACTTGGAACAGATTAAGGAATAGTAGCTTGAAGAAAGTTGTGGAATTGGAGATTTGAAGGAAGTTGTGACCGCACCCATGAGGGTTGCCTACGTATCCTTTTGAAGGAATCAGGTCAGTCGTAGTTCGGACAAGAGTCTGATAGAAAATAAAAGGTTTTAATGGAAAAAGAAATTGAATTGGAATTTGGATTTGATTTGAATTTAGAATAGAAGATTGAAATTTGAAATGGAAGAATGGAGACCCTAGACCTAGGAAGGTAGGATTTAGAAATGACTCGAGATTAAGAAATACTTGACTCGAATGTTGGACTTGGAAGATCGAAGAAAGATTGGATTTAGGAAAGATTCAAATTAGGAAAGGTTTGAATTAGGAAAGTTTTGATTTAGAAAAGTTTCAAAATAGGAAAGTGCCATTTTTGGAAAGTTTCGTTTTAGGAAAGATTCAATTTAGGAAAGTTTTGAAATTAGGAAAGGTTTTGTTTTCAGAAAGTATTGAAATTGGAAAGATTTCGTTTTAATAAAGTTTTGAAATTGGAAAGTTTTGAATTTGGAATGTTTTGAAATAGAGAAGCTTTGAAAGTAAGAAAGTTTTGAGTTTAGGAAGCTTTAGATTTGGAAAGATTTGAAGTTTTGAATTTGGAAAGGGATGAAATTAGGAAATGGCTGAATTAGAAAAGATTTGGAAGCTTAATGTTTAAGGAAAGATTTGAAAATTTTGGGAAACTTATGGTTTAGGAAGGTACTAGATTAGGAAGGAGTTGAATTAGGAAACATTTGGGTTTGGAAGGATTGAGATTCCTATTTCCTAAAACAAGGGATTGGATTTTGTTTCTAAAAAGAGATGTCTTGATTTTGTTTCCAAAAACGGAGGATAGGATCTAGTTTCCTAAAGAGAATATTGGGTTTGGCATGAATTTGGAAAGATGGAGTTTTTAGAAATCCTAGTTTTGGGAAGATTATAGTTTTGACTTAGAAAAGAGGTTTTGGAAGTATATATAGTTTTGATGTAGAAAACAAGAGGTTTTGGAAACCTAGGTTATGAGGCCAAAATAAGGGATTGGAAATAATGTTTTTGGGAAAAAAAAATGAGGGTTTCCTAATCGCTAGCTCCAGGGCTTAACATGGACTCTAAGGAAAGAGTTTTTCAAAAAATGCGTTTTTGGAAATGAAGATTTTTAGAAGGAAATCCTAAAGAGGAGTTTGTAGGAAAGGGATATTTTTTTAAAGAAATCCTAAAAAGGAGTTTTTGGAAAGTAAACTTGAAAGGAGTTTTAGAAAAAAGATTTTGGAAGAAGCTTTTGGGAAAGAGTTTTTTAGGAAGAGTTGTTTAGGAAGGAAACGTAAGGAGCATTTTTGGAGAGTGAACTTTGAGGAAAGCGTTTTTTGAAAAGGAGCTTTTAGGAAAGATGTTTTTGGAAAGAGATTGTTGGAAATGAGTTTTTGAAAACAATTTTGGAAAAGAGATTGGAGAGAGTTTTCTAAGAAAGAAACATATGGAGTGTTTTTAGGAAAATAATTTTAAAGAGAGTGTTTTGGAAAGGAGTTGAAAACGAAGTTTTGAAAATGGATTTTTGGAGGGAGTTTTTGGAAAACAATTTTGGAAAGGAATTTGAAGAAGGAGATTGAAGAGAATTTTTAGAAAGAATGTTGAAAGAGAAGTTTTTAGAAGGAGATTTTTTAGAAGAGTTTTTCAGAAAGTATATAAAATTCCTCACTTTCCTAAAGCGATTCTAACCATAAGAAGATTAGATCCACGTTAAGATAGTGGTTTTAAAAATAACAATGTTTTGAAAATATGGACTATATTGGTCACTTTAAATGTAACACTTTCCTAAAGCAACTCTAACTATGGAAAGGCTAGAATCACCTTAGGATTATGGTTTTGAAAACAAGTTTTGAAAAAGAATGTTTTGATGCAAGTTTGAAAACAATGTTAATTTAAGTTTTGGAAACGAGTTTGAAAACGAATTTTGGAGGAATGCAAGATAATGATATGCACAATGCAAATTGGGGTCGTGAACATACAAGGTTAAGACTTCACCACATAATCAAGGGATCCGAACCCACGTGGTCTCCGGTTAGACTAAAAGAAAGCCCCCAATACGGTGACTCTCCAATAGCCTAATAGTACACATGGACCGGAAGTCCCTTGTTTTAAGCATGCAAAGAAAGGGAGGAAGAAGATGGGGGATTAAAATAAAAGAAAACCCAAGTGGGTTAGGAGAGAGAAGAGAGGGGGAAGATGCGTAAACTTAAAGAGAAAGCCTACCTTGTGTCTTCTTTATTTTGCTTAGCTTTGCGCGCTTTGCTTTACTTGTCTTGCTTCGGTCTTCACTTCAGTCTTCAAGAGTTTGTCTTCAATATTCAAAGCTTTAGATTGCAACACTTCAAGTCTTCAAAGGAGGCTTTGGAGGCTATTGTATGAGTGTATAGAAGTATATGTGAGTGTATAGGAGACTAGGGTTTGAGTATGGAGGCTAGGGTTTGGAAAACCTAAGGAGACTAGGGCTTAGAGAGGCTACGAGCTCTGTATAATGAAAAGTAGGGTTTTTAGACTAAGTTTGAGGACCTCTTTCACGCTGGAGGAGGCTCTGTATTTATAGAAAACTGAATGACCTGGCGCCTGTTGCAATGATGCCAGGGCAAATTTTCTCTTGGCGCCACTTGGAGTGGCGCTAGGCTATTTTTTTGGCTCGGCGCCACTATTGGTGGCGCCAGCAAGTTAGGAAAGTTTGTTAGGTCGGCAAGTAACGTATCTGTAAGCACCCCATTTTTGCCCGCTCAGCAATCTTCGACCCGACCGGGATCGGTTTCCGACATCACAACACATGCAGATTCAAGATGAGCCTTACAATCTCCAATCCAACCAGCTGGTCGCTTCTCGGGCCCACAAGGACCATAAGCACCATTATTCTAGTTAGCTTTCCGGACCAGGTGGTCCTAGAAACCAATGCCATCCAGGTAGCTTCCCAAGATCAGGCGATCTCGGGGACCAACACCTCATTGAAAATTCCAGACGGTTCACTTCTGGCACCCGCTAGCCCACCAACGTAGAATGTCCATCATTTGGTAGTTCTCCGAGATCGGGCGTTCTCAGGGACCAACACCATCCTTCCAGGTAGCTTTCTAGGACCAGGCGTTCTCAGGAACCAATACCACCCTACAGGTAGCTCTTTAAGACCAGGCGTTCTTAGAGACTAACACCGCACAGGTAGTTTTCCGAGACCGGGCAGTCTCGGGAACCAACACGTAGGTCAACACCGGCGCCTGCTAGTCCAACTCGGTGAAAAATGACCAAACCTGCCCCTTGGGCCTCCAGGCACGTTTTGGGAAAGTTTAAAATCCCTCAAAACGATAAGTCCATCCTTCCAAAATGTTGTTAAACCATTAGGCATCCCCCGCACGCCATTTGGTCCAAATCCAATCCTATTCCAACCCACCCCGATCAAAATGACCGTTTTGCCCCTGAGCACCTCGGCATGGCACAAACCCTGCTGAACGGTAAAAGACTCCCTCAAAACCATCCCTGAACAGCCCTGCACACTTAACAAAACCAACCAAATCATTCCTGACCATTTTCAGCCAACTCCGGTCAAAATGGTCGTTTTGCCCCTAGAAGCCCGAAAGTGCCCCGAAACAGCACCAGCCTTGGGATTTCGAGTGGAGGGCTTCATCACATGCCCTTGTTTAACCCAAGGAAGACCCTACGACACTAAGCTCACACGAATCGACAAAAGTTCGCTGGAGCGTCTCGCAGACGCTCCACTTAAATTGTCTTCTCTCCCGATTCCCTGGTTATAACGCACCATCAACCGACTTGAGAAATGCGTAAATCAGGGAATTCTCAAAAGCTAGTCCATAGATCTTTCCATCGATACGGTTCGATTGAATAGATCACCTCCCGAAGCCCTTTATCATATGGTATGCAAACTATGACTTTCAGCAACCCCTGGAGCGTCTCGCAGACGCTCCACCAATGTTGACTTTTTCTCCGATTCCCTAATCAAAACGCACCGTTAAACGACTTGAGAAATGCGTAAATTTGGGAATTCCACAAACTATTTCTAGAGTACTTTCCATCGATACGGTCCGATTGAATAGATCGCTTCTCGAAGGCCTTGATCACATGAAATGAAAATAGCCACTTTCAAACACCCAGGGAGCATATCGCAGACGCTCCGCAAAAGTGACATTTTTGGCACACTTCCCAAGACAATATCACTCACCTCCAAACATAATTCAAACTTTTCAAAAACATGAAAGTTCATCGGAAGCACTAGGAGAATATCCCGAGTGTGACCGATTTCCCCGAAACCTTTCTGATTGACTCAATTATCGAGGCAAAGTTTGGACGAACTTTCCCGGTGATGGAGTGTATGCTACATGCACTCAAATTTTGATCAGATTGACCGACTTTCGATCAACGGTCGAGATTTAACCAATACACAGGGTGCCACGTGTTATTCTGGCAATGGAACAGTACCTGCGCATGTCCTATATGCGCAAGGCCAAATTTTGGCCATGCGCATGTAGCACATGCGCAAGGCCTGTTCCAGATTGCCTATAAATAGAAGCATCCCCCCTTGCATATTCTAGGTCTGAAATTGATACGAAGTTCTGCTAAAATCACTCCAGAAACTCGAATTTCTGCATATATTCCTCCCCTCCAACACTTAAGCTAGATTCTACCCCTCCTAAGCCTATACACACCACATACAAGGCCTCATACACACTTATACACTCCACTCTAGCCTCTCAAGCCTTCTTGAAGTTACTCAAGCTCCAATCAAGATATCCATTAAAGACTACAAGTGTGTTGAAGGCAAAAGGTGGTATCCCTTTTACATTTGTGCTCACCCCAACACTTCTCTTCTCCCTCCTAGCCTACTTAGGCTATTCTCTATTTTAATCCCCATCTTCAACCCCTCTTTCTTGCATGCTTGAGCCAAGAGGGCTCTTAGATCATACCTAGAGGAAAGCAAGTGAGAGCCACCGTGTAGGGGGACCTCTCACTAGCCTACTTTAAGATGGTATGGCCTAGGAGCCCCTTGTTTATGTGATGTAGCCTAAAAGCCTTGTATGTGAATCATGACCTCTTGCAAATTGCTATCTTGATCATGTCTTGTGTGTTTGGTTTTATTTTATGCTTATTGTCATGCTCCACAATGCTTACATTGCTCTTAATTTTATGTCATTTCCAAGTTCTACATTTCTTTCAAAATCGTTTCAAGAGTTGGCCCCTTGAAGTTTAGGATAAGACCTTAGGAGTCATGCCTTGGAAAATTCCTCACTACCCCCTAATTCACATTTTTGCATCATTGCATTACAACTTGCATAAAAGTTGCTTTCAAACTCTCTAATTTTCAAGGTTTCCATTCTCTCAAATTTAGTGGTTAAAATAGTCCCATGGAACCCTCTCTTAAGTGGTCTCCCTTTATATTGGCCATAAGAGCCCTAAATTGTTAGAATGGTTCCCTTTTCTCTTTATGCCTGCCTAAGAATGATGTTCAAACTCTTTGATTTCTATGGTTCCTATTCTCTCAAGTTTAGTGGTTGGAATGGTCCCATGGAACCCTCTCTTGAGTGGTCTCCCTTTTGTTGGCCATATGAACCCTCTCTTGATGGAATGTTCCCCTTGGAAAATGGTTTTCAAAATCCTTCTCAAAAAATGATTTTCAAAAATGCATTCTCTCCATCTTTGCATCAAACATGATTTTTCAAAAATTGTCATCGTTATGTTGATTTTTGACCCCTTATACTCTGGTCAAGATAGTGGTTATAATGGCCATGAGGAAACCTTCCTTGGAATGGTCTCCAAGCACCACCCATACAAACCATACTCTTCACTAGAGTAAAAATTTTCATGGAAATGATCTTCAAAGAGATGGCCTACTAAAGTCCATTGCATAACATGTTTTGTTTTCCAAAACTTTTTCCAAAAGTGCATCAAACAAACTTTCAAAGGTCATCTTCCAATTCAACCTAAAGTTAACCTACCCCTAAGTCATCTCAACCCTAGGCTAACCTAACCCAAGTTAGTCAACCCTAGGTCACCCCTAACCATAGGCCAACCCCACCTAGATTAATATACTTCAAGGTTCCAACTCTTGAACCCTTTTCCAAAAGATCTTTCAATTTTCAAACTATTCTCACAACCTATTTTTCCAAAGCCTCCTACTCTCCTGATTTCAAAGAGACCAACTCCATAAACTCTTCAAATGTTCTTACATTCCCTTTTCAAGACTTTTCCAAAAATGTTTTCAAAGAGTCACAAACCTAAGGTGTCCCTAGCCCTCTCATGGTTGGGGATTCCAAAGGAGAAGTGATAAATCAAGAACAGCCTCCAAGGTTGTCCATAATAGGATTCCAAACTCTTGGCCATTCCTAAAAACCACTTTCAAAAACAAATTCATCAAAACATTTCAAAATCATACCTCCAAGGTTTTTAAAACAAGACTTCAAAAACACTCTCAAACTCTCTTGAGTTATTCAAAAACATTCTCCAAAACTCTCTCATGTTAATCCAAAAATATTTTCAGAGCACTCCACCATCCAATTTTAAGTCAAAACTTCAAAGACCTCAAGATATCTTAAACTCTTCCAAAGACCTCAAAGCGTCTTAAAATTTTCTAAAGACCTCAAAGTGTCTTAAACTTTTCCAAAGACCTCAAAGTGCCTTAAACTTTTCCAAAGACCTTAATGTGTTTTCAAGCTTTCCAAAGGCCCTAACGCGCCTATTCTCCATCGGGCTCTTGCCCGAACTACGATTGACCTGGTTCTCGCCAAATGAGATACGTAGGCAAACTAAAATGGTGCGGTCATAACTTTTATTTCAACTCCAATCCCTTTTTCAAAAAACTCTAATCAATTCAAAGTTTCTGTTCCAAACTCTTTGAAAACCCTTAAAATTTTTAAACTTCTTCCAAAAACTTGCATCATGCATCATCAATCTGAAAAGTGATGACTAAACCCCGTTTTCAAAATTCTAAAGTGGATACTAAGTAGACAATGGTAACCGGTTATTCTAGTGAGTGAACAAAGGGTGATTAGACATGTAGGTACCGAAAGGATGGGGTAGGGTGATGATCTTAGGATATCTTCCCTACACGTAACCAACCCCTAGGCTATAGATTTCTATTTTCGAAAGACCAAAATGGAGTTATTTTCTAAAAAGGCTTAAATCTTTCCAAAGGTTGCCAAACAACCCATTTTCTCAAAACCCTCTCTTGAGGGAGTTTTCAAAAATCTTTTTCAAAAACCCTAAGTTTGATCTTGGGATTAACGCTTAGTTTTAGGTGACCTAACTCACCTTAGTCAAGTTAGGTGCCGACTCCCATTTTTCTACGAAGCCCTTAACCAAACCAATCTTCAATTCAAACTTAGTCGCACTTGTCCTTCTAGGAGGACGAGTTCTAGTGATAGAGTCCTATGCTTTAGGGTCTCCGAGCCAAAAGGACCTTGGACCCCTCTAAAAACTAGGGCGCGACAGCTAGCGACTCCACTAGGGACACACTTAGAGGGTTAGGCCATTAACATATCTCTTTACCCTTCACTCACCCAGAATCTCTAGTTACCTTACCCGATTTTATCCACTCTTCGAAATTTTCAAGTTTCCAAAGCAAACCTTATTTTTCAAAATGATTTTCAAATAAGTGTCATCGCTTGCATTCATTGCCTACATTCATGCTTTTGCATTAACCATCCATTTTATCTTGCATTGAGTTTTTTTTGAAAAGTTAATAACTCTTTGCATTCTTCTTTTATAGGTGAACCTTTGTTCACACTTTTGTTTCATATCTTATTTGTTGCCATGTATGTGAATGAATGAACAGGATGTGATGTGTGTTATTGGGTCATTTCCTCCATTTTTCAAAAATTCCGCACACACTTGGTGTGCTCACTTGCATTTGTATCTTACATGTATTACCTGATTACTACCCTTCTAGATAGAAAGGGGAACAGTATATTGACTGTGGGCGGATGCTGTGTCAGTTTGTTAGCCTACGGTCTCTTGATAGTTTGCCCGCTCGAACCACCAACCAAAGATGGAGTTCACCCTTTCGGGGGTGGACGCCAAAGGTTTGAAGGTTTGGGGACCGAGCTTTTTAGGAAGCATTAGTAAACCCCCAACCTCATGCTCATGTAGCACCCCATGCATAACCGAACCTCTGCTAGATTTAAGACACATGCGTCAATTTCAAAATAAAGGAGGAAAGGGCGACTGCTTTATTTTTCCTTATAAATTTTGCTTAATCCTTGCTATTATGCTATCTAATTCTTGCTGCTTCCATGTACATGCATCATAACTGCTCATGCATTGGAATTCACTCCAAGACAAGAGTTCTCAAAGTAACTCAAGTCATTGCATCTTCATGCATCCAATCAACCCCTAGAGAAAGGCTCAAAGACCTTCTCGCCTAATTCAAGCCAACCCAAAAGTCCTAAGGGTACCACGAGACCCTAAGGATTCATGGCATGCACCAAAGTCATCCCATAAAGAGGGTCCCTAATCCCTCTTCGCTCATGGACATAAGGTTGCCAAGAAGACAAGGGAGCAATTCGAATCAAGGGCTCCTGCCAACAAAGTATATCCGGAGGCTCAAGAGTAGTTTAGGATCCTATAATGTAAATGTAAAAATAGGTGGAAGTCCCAAGGAAAATGTTCCCCTTTCCCATTTTTATGTCTTTTTAAGAAAATTCTATGTACCAAAAAGAATTCATCTTAATAAAGTCGTTTTTATTATCAAATGAATGAATGAATCTACGAATGGATGAGTGAACAGGGGCAGGTATAGTATTTGCATGCAGGGTCAATCCCTTATCTCCAGACATGAACCAAAGCATCATGCTTAGTTCCCCTCAAAAGGCAGGGGCATCCTTAGCACACGCATCATATAAAGCCTTTCCAAATAAAAAACCTGGCATGCAATCTTTTGTTGTTATTTTTCTTTAAATTTCTTTTCCTCCCACCATCTCATCAAAAGACTAGCCATAGCTTTGGTGAGACTGCTTACATTATAGGTCACCATTACTCCACGGAAAGGAAGAAGAGGAACACGAGTGACCCCCGTCCTTCGAACGCCAATCTGTACTCGACAAAGAGCATCACAAATGTCGAGAGAAGGCAATATCCCCGATCAACAGAACAGTTTGGTGACACGTGAAGAAGTGAATGAAATGAAGGCAAAGATAGACGAAATATTCAAACTCATACAACTAATGGCCTTCAAAGGGCCCGTCATGAACCCTTCGGCATCCACATCCTATCCTAAGGAAACTGAAGCAATCCCACCAAGGGTCGTCCTGTGAACTGACGGTACAACAAAGAGCAAGGAGATCCCTAAAGTAGTACAAATCGAGGAAGGGGAGGAGGACAACCCTGAAACCATCTTGCTGACTGCCACTTCAAAGAAAGAAGGCCCAGACCCTCTCGATCTCAAAATACAAGGCTTAGAGGAGTCCCTGTGTAGTCTCCAAGGTCATAACACCTTCGGTGGGATGGATTATGACGAACTCTGCTTCTTCCCAGACCACCCGAGGCTGCCCAAGTTCAAAATGCCCGACTTTCAGAAGTATAACGGGAGTGGGGACCCCATAGCACACTTGAGGTTGTACGCTGGGGCGTTAAGCGGACATGGGAACGACCCCAAACTTCTAATGCAATTGTTTTAGCACAGCTTAATTGGGCCCGCTTTGCAATGGTTTGCTCACTTGGACTTGAGGAAAATAACAACCTGGAATGAGTTAGTCATAGCTTTCCGATCTAAATATCGGTATAACATTGACCTGACCGTAGACAGATGCGCCTTGATGATGATGACTCGAGGCGAAAAGGAAAGCTTCAAAAGCTATGCTTTGAGATGGAGGGAGGCGGCTGCGGAAGTTAACCCTCCATTGCTAGAGAAAGAATACGTACAGCTGTTTGTGAATACCTTCCAAGGGTTATACTATGAGGGTTTGTGCTTAAGTGTCAGAAAGAGCTTTTCTGAGTTGATAATGCAAGGGGAAATGAATGAGAGTGGGCTGAAAACTGGTAGAATCACTGACCCCTATGCCAAGACAAGTGAGGGATTTACGAACGCGGCCAAAAAGGTGGCAACCACTCGGGGCACGGGCAAGAAAGAGGGAGAAGTATCTGCTATCCTACCTACACAGCAACAATCATATTACCCCTAATACCAAGCTTGGCCTTCACCACCTGCTCCCATCATCAATATTCCCATTGCTGCTACCTAAGCACCCCCAACTGGACCTGCTGCAACCCGACCATACTTCAACCCCAACAAGAACAACAACCGACGAAACTGAGAGTTCACACGTTTGGCATGCACCCAAACAGAGGCCTATCATGAGCTCCTCAAGGCCAAGCATAAAAACCCCATTCCCCTACGGCCACTGCCAAGCCCACTGCCGCCAACTTTCAACCTTGTCCTTACCTGCGAGTACCATTCTGAGGGACAGGGGCATGACACAAAATCCTGTTTCTCCTTAAAACATAAGATTCAAGACCTCATTGACAACAAGGTCATTAACACCCAAGAAATAAAGGCGGTCCCCGCTCCCAATGTCACGACAAATCCCTTACCCAACCATGCTATCAATATCATCACCGAGGGTGAGGCGGATCCTGATGGCATCATAACCGCAGAGTACTTCGAGGGTGAGTCAGACACTGAAAGCGATTGGGAGGAAGAATTGCCACCATGCCCCATCTATCTTTACAATGCAAGTGGAGAGCAAGGCCCTTTTGACTGGCCCATGGATGAACTTGTTGCAAACATTCCCAATGATACTACACCAGTTGATGGCTGGGGAGAGGAATTCCTACACCCTAGATATGCTGAAACCGAGGCTCGCCTGAAAGAGGAGCTTTTTGATTACGAGGACATGGGCTGGGGCATCTATGAGCCAAAACTACCGAACCCACCCTTCGACTTCAACGAAGGCGAGCTGGATAGCCTATTTGAAGAGATTGACAAAGAGGAAGCCAAAAAAGAAGAAGCCAAGGAAAAGTCGTCGCAAGCCTCTGAAGAAGGTCTGGTTATGAAATCCCAAGAAGACGAACAAGAGAAAACTGCTCAACTAAAAGAAAGCCAGTAGAAGTCCTAAGAAAGGACGCACAACCCCACTGGCCCCACTAAAGAAAAAGAAGGAAAAGGAGGAAGCCTTGGTTACGCTATGACTGTTGATCTCTACCACACTGCAGCTGACACATCAATTCGCCCAGCACAACCAAGTGAAGAAGCCGGCAAATGGAGCATGAAGGAGGCAGGTGGGATTCCAAAGCCTACCTAAAGAAGTAGTTACCAAAGGGATGTCCTTCTACCAAACTTTGTCTTTAATTTCCTGTTAATCTCTATTTCGTTAACTCTACTTTCATCTTCTGCTAATCAAGAGCTCATCATGTAAACAGAACCTTTTGAAATGAAAAAAAAAAGAGTGGGATTTGCACTTGCTCTTTTTTAGAATTTTCCTTCCTTGTTTCTATGCCCTAACTTGAAAGGAGAGATGGTACGTACATCCTTGTCCGGAGGGGACCATTTCTAATCCAAAAGAGAGATAGCAAAAAGAAGGAAAAGGGAGTGGGTCACAAAAAGGTGGCTTCCGAAGGACGCCATGACAAAGCGGTCAGCAGTTAGACCCTCGAAAGGAGGAGAAGCCCTCATTTCAAAATCCCTGAAATAGCAAACATAACTCCCTTAGTCAGCCCACTCGAGCCACAAGTAATTCTCATTTAAATACCCTAACCAGGAATCACCTCCCACATTGGGCCAAGTGCAAGTAATAGAACAGTTAAACTAACTCTTGTATGTTTCAAAGGATAATGCCGAAACCACTAAAACTGAACTTCATGGTCTAAGCAATCTTGTTCGAAAGAAGAGGGGCCATCTATTCTGCTACCATACAGTTAAAAGAACACTCTTTGAAAAACCCCTTTTGAGCCAAATTGTATTCCTTCAAAAAAAACCCACCCTGGTGATCACTCCCTGCAATGGGCAAAAGCAAACTCGGAGGAAAAAGTGACAAAAAGGAGTATGGAGAGAAAGAAGGCCCCCTCCTACATTAAAAAAGGAGGGAAACAAGGCAATACTCCACAAAATATATATATATATATGACGATGATGATGATGAAAAATGATAAAAAACGATTAGTGCCTCCTGAAAGTTAATAGATTGTGTAAGCAATAATACTGGGGCAAGAACTAAAAGAAATGATGGGCCCTATATGGGCACAAATTTGTACAAAAAAGAGAAGAGAGAAAAAGAAGGGAGATAGGGAAAGAAGCATG
Organism: Euryodendron excelsum; assembly: GCA_033060915.1. NCBI lineage: Eukaryota > Viridiplantae > Streptophyta > Magnoliopsida > Ericales > Pentaphylacaceae > Euryodendron > Euryodendron excelsum. Next base: position 10,421,304 of record CM065391.1, on the reverse strand, counting down.
CAGACAAAAGGAAAAGACCTGAAAAGGTGATCACCAGTGAACCCCAGAAACCACATCACGCTTTGAGCCATCAATACCCTTTCTTTCAAAAACCCGTAACCTGGCCACGCTACAACCCCCAAAAAGTCCCCTCAGATTAGGGAAGATTGCTTAGTCTAAACAAGTTCAAGAGAGAATGGCAATACCTAAAAAAGAAAAGGGGACAAAGCAACGAAAGCTTACTTAAGATGGTTCTGGTTACTATCGCCCTAAAAAAAAAAAATCATTTAAGCCTGGATACCCCTTCATTCATCTCCCATTACCTAGCCTACATTATGGTCCAAAGTAAAGTCTTCTCGGATTGAGGATGGAAACTGCTCGCTTCTTTGGTAAAGGCTACTTCAACTATCACCTGGAGAGTCTACCAGATCAAACATAAGGCCCCTGAGAGAAAGACAATTGAGTGACAATTCCTCAGATGAGAGAGGGGGGGGGGGGGATCTGATCCAAAAATGAAAACCCTAGGAATGGGACGGCTGCTATCTCGCCATGACAGGAAAAAGGCGCAACAAAAAGGGGGAATCTCTAAAGAAAAAGCAAAGCGCCGAGATGAAAATTTTCAGGGGACGCCCGATCTACCTTTAGACCTGTCCTCATAAAATTATATGCACACCTGGGCACCTTGCCTGACATATGCAAAAATGCACCCACATTTTTCACATCTGCTTAAAATTGGCACCTATCCACCATTTCTCATGCATACCATGATTCTTGTACTCCTGTATTTGCATTTCATGCCCATCACATACACACATAACATAAATAACGAGACAAGAAGAAAGAAATAATCATCATCTCATACAAGAAACAAAAATAATGTACATAAAATCATCATACAGTCATCATCTGTGAGGGCCAACATACGGCCTCAAAAACATAAAACAATACAGCCAAACTAACTGAACTACAACTATGTCAACAGATAAAAATGGTAGCCTCAAGGAGCAAGGTCATCATCCAAGTCAAAGTCGCCTATATCCGGCACATATGGAGAGGGCTGGCTAAAGGAAGCTCTCGCGCCAAAAGGACCCTGACCAAAGAAAAAGGCAAAAAGGGAAGAAGAGCTAGCGTCAGAAAACTGGAGATGCATAAGGAACGTGAAAATAATGAACCACAAATAACATACCCAACGGGCCTCCATCAGAGATATGCGGGCAATCAGAACCTCCACCTCAGCACGATACTGATCTCGTGCCTGGCAAGCTGCTAGGTACTCCTCCTCAGATATAAAGCCCTGGGCCCGAAGCCAAAGCTCCACCACCTCATAGCCAGCCACTTGCCCTCCAACCACCAGATCCAGCTGGGTGAAAGCGCCAATAGATCTTGCCCGGAAGTGAGCCTCATAATCCACAACCGGCGGAAGCAAGAACCGCTCACTAGGGACCCTGACTATATAAGGGATCTCTACCCCGGCTTGATAAAGTCCAAACATGTACTGGGGAGGATCCATGGCCGCGCGAAAGGTAGTATGAAACTGCCACTAGTGACGCTCCCTGAGGTACGTCTCCCACGACACAAGGCCTCGAAAGGTGATCCGTGACCTAGATAAAAGAATGACATCCCTCATACCGGCATACTGGGTGGATCGATAATAAGGTGCCCAAGTAACATCCCAAGGCCTCAGCAACTCCAAGTTAGCCCGAAGGGCTACAAAAACTGTAAGCAAGGATCGCTGGACTACCTGCTACCGGGCCCACCTCGTGGCCCGTGGGAAGGCATCACCGGCTAACACCTCCGGTTGGCAAATCGACAAGTACTCATAGCTCCACCATACTAGAAACGGCCAAAAGTTCATCAGGCTCCCCCAAGCCCCGGATGTCCTCACTCTCATCCCTCGGAAGAAGCAAGCAAAGGTGAAAGCACCTTAGTCAACATAATCCAACGCGTCTAGATCCGCTACTAGGCTCACCAAAGAAAAGGGGACTGTCGACCTATTGTTGTTGTAAAAGCAACTAAAGACGACGTACAGCACCAACCGGCGCCTCATAATAACTTGGTCATCTGGTGAAGGCTCAAAAGCAAAGGTTGTCTCGGCCGAGCATAAAAGTGAAGCTGGGAAACTCGAGCCCCCAAGCCCTGGCAACCCCAAGAGAAGACGGGCCTCCTCCAGAGACACGTCCCGTAGAGAGATCGGTACCCCTCCGAAAGATAGCCCGGTGATCATAGCCCAGTCAACGGGGGTAGGCCCCAACTCGAAACCCACCAAGTGTAAGGTCCCTGTCTCCCTGAACCACCACTCCAACAACCCCATAGCGATCCCGTGATCAAGTCTATCAGTCTGTAGGGTCATAAAAGTGCCGAAACCGATCCGATGCAAAAAGTCCTAATAAGATGGAGCTAACGCCTGCATAGCCCTCAAGGCCGAGATACTGGCCCCTCTAAAGGAACTGTGGGTAGATGATGGCATCTGACCATAACGGGAATATAGGCTCGGATGGAACGCCGAATCACGTAGCAGGGGAATTTCAGGAATGGCTAGCTGATCATCGGTAAATGAAGTATCCCTCCGCCTGTCCCGAACAAAGGCCATACTTTATCCCGTCCGGGGGTCTACGGATGAGTCAGCCTCATCCTCAAATCTCTCGTTAGGAGCCCCTAAGGGTTGTCCCCTCGCAGAGCTCCCACTAGAAGCTGTCCTGCTCGAGGATCTCTCTGACCCACTGCAGCCGCCCCGAGGAGAACTGACCCTACCACTGCTCTGCGCAAAAACACCCCTACTGCCTCCGCGCGCTGTGCCACCCCGACCACTAGTCCGAGTTGAGCCACTCCGGCTGCTACCTCTAGCCGAGCTACCTCGACTATTGCCACCCTCCTCGAGCTCTATCCGCAGCGCCTTCCCGTGGCGCCTCCTGTCCGAACCGTCGCCTCCGGCCTCCGACATCCTGGAAGCTGACAACATTCAAGGGATCAATCAATTACTATATGTGAAAAGCATAAAGATAAGTGTGTCAGTGTATATACAAAAAAGGAAAGTGAGAAGAAAGAAAAAAAAACAAAAAGAAAAAAAAATAAACTAAAAAAGAAAGAGAGAGAAACAAAAGAAAGGGAAAAGGCAAAAAAAAGGAAGGGCTAGGGCCCCATGTATCACCGTTTAAAATTCTCTAAAGGCTTTCAGGCTTTCCCTTCAAAAGGCTTGGCTGCAAAATTTCAAAAACAGTTTCTTGGGCTTTCCCCTTTAAAAGCCCTATTTCAAGATTTTCTAACGGTTTCTGGGCTTTTTCCTCAAAAAAGTCTAATTTCAAATTTTCAAATCGGTTTCTTGGGCTATCCCCTTCAAAAGCCCTATTTCAAGATTTTCTAACGGTTTCTGGGCATTTTCCTCATAAAGTCTAATTTCAAAAATTTCAAAACCGGTTTCCCGGGTTTTCCCCTTCAAAAGCCCTACTTTAAGGTTTTCTACCGGTTTCTTGGGCTTTCTCCTTCAAAAGCCCCATTTCAAAAATTTTCTAACGGTTTTCGAGCTTTTTCCTCAAAAAGTTTGGTTTCAAAACTCAAAACTAGTTTTTCGGGTTTTCTCATTCAAAAACCCTGGTTCAAAAATTTCCTACAGGTTTTCAAGCTTTTTCCTCAAAAAGTTTGGTTTCAAAACTCAAAACTGGTTTTTCGGGTTTTTCCCTTCAAAAACCCCAGTTTAAAAATTTTTCTACAAGTTTTCGAGCTATTTCCTCAAAAATTCTAATTTCAAAATTTCAAAACAGGTTTCTCCAGGCTTTCCCTTTCAAAAGCCATGTTCCTAGAAAGATTTGCCTTACAAAAAAGTTTTAAAGCTAAGTGCCAAAATTTTTGAAAATTTCGGCAAGGTTTCGCCTTAAAAAGTCACTACCCCGAAATTAAACAAGTTACAAACACAGCCTGAAATATCTCAAACCATCACTAAAACAACCCCAACCTCCAAAACACGCATCCCGTTCTCAAACGCAAATTTCACGAAATTTCCGGGAACATACAAGAATATCACTACAATTTTCAAAAAATGCTTTATGACTTTTCAACCGTTGACGAGATCCATTTTATAATTTTCTTCAATTTTTCTTATTTTTTGTAATGTCTAAAAATTCAAAAATTCAAAATTTTTCAGAAAATTACGAAACTTCATACGGTTGTTCTACATATTTTTCTAAGGTTCTCGTTGTAAAAATCCCTCACAAAAAGTCAATGCCCAAGCCCGTAGAGGCAATTTTTTGAGTCCTACAGGAAACCCTCTTTCACAAACATGCAATATCATCCAAAACACACCCAAAACTCCACTAAATCACAAAAACAATCCGATGATTGTGTTCTAAACGTTCAAAAACGTAAGATTGCACTGTTCATATGCAAAAAATGAAAGCAAATGCATCAAAATCAAAGAAGTTTTCAAAAACTAACCTTTCGAATTCAGCGGTGAAAACCAAGCTTTTCGGCAACAATCCGACGACAACGGTGATCTTCAACACGTGCCCGACATCACCTAACGTTCCTCTAATGATCCCCGAGCAAAACCCCTCGAAATCCTTTAGAGAAAAATTCCGAAATCAACCAAAACTCGAAAGCGCAGTGAGCAAAACGCGAACCTGCTCTGTTTTAATGGCCACGAGTTGGCGCATGTAGCAGTTGCGCCAAAACAAAAACTCAACTGGCACATGTATTACATGCGCATAGCTTATATCACTGAATGCGCATGTGATACATGCGCTCGGCCCTTCAGCTTCCCGCCAAAACCAATTTCAAGCTTCCTAAAAATCCAAATTCGCTCGTAAGGGCCCTGTCGAAAGCCGAAAGTCGGGCCTTCGACTTTCACTGGCAGGAATCAGTTGCCCTAGACCAAAATGTGTTAGGTTGGCAACCCAATTCCCGACCTAGGCCTAAGACTTTTCAAAGATCTTCCAGACCAGTAACCCATAAGAGGTTTCGAAGCACTCTAAATTCCCCGGTGCATTGCCCCTTCGATCGCCTCGCAGTCAACATGGTATCCTTCCTTATTATTTTTCTGCCTTCGGCAAGCAACGCTAGAAAAAGAGGGGCAGTTGTAAGCACCCCATTTTTGCCTACTCGGCAATCTCTGGCCCGACCGTGATCGGTTTTTGACATCAAAACACATGCACGTTCAAGATGAGCCTTACAATCTCCAATCCAACCAGCTGGTCGCTTCTCGGGCCCACAAAGACCCGCCGGAGCCATAAGCACCATTATTCTAGGTAGCTTTCCGGACCGGGCGGTCCTAGAAACAAACGCTATCCAGGTAGCTTCCTGGGATAAGGCGATCTCGGGGACCAACACCTCATCAAAAATTCTAGACGGTTCACTTCTGGCACCTGCTAGCCCGCCAACGTAGAATGTCCGTCAATTGGTAGTTCTCTGAGACCGGGCGTTCTCAAGGACCAACACCATCCTTTCAGGTAGCTTTTTGGGACCAGGCGTTCTTAAGAACCAACACCACCCTATATGTAACTCTCTAAGACCAGGCATTCTTAGAGACCAACACTACACAGGTAGTTTTCCAAGACCGGGCGGTCTCGGGAACCAACACCTAGGTCAACATCGGCGCTAGCTAGTCCAACTCGGTGAAAAATGACCAAACCTGCCCCTTGGGCCTCCAGGCACGTTTTGGGAAAGTTCAAAATCCCTTAAAACGATAAGTCCATCCTTCCAAAATGTTGTTAAACCATTAGGCGTCCCCCGCACGCCATTTGGTCCAAATCCGGTCCTATTCCGACCCACCCCGATCAAAATGACCGTTTTACCGCAGAGCACCTCGGCATGGCACAAACCCTACTGAATGGTAAAAGACTCCCTCAAAACCATCCCTGAACAGCCTTGCACACTTAACACAACCTACCAAACCATTCCTGACCATTTCCAGCTAACTCCGGTCAAAATGACCGTTTCACCCCTAGAAGCCCAAAAGTGCCCCGAAACAGCACCGGCCTTGGGATTTCGAGTGGAGGGTTTCATCACATGCCCTTGTTTAACCCAAGGAGGTCCCTACGACACTAAGCTCACACGACTCGACAAAAGTTCCCTGGAGTGTCTCGCAAACACTCCGCCTAAATTGTCTTCTCCCCTAATTCCCTGGTTATAACGCACCGTCAACCGACTTGAGAAATGCATAAATCAGGAAATTCTCGAAAGCTTGTCCATAGATCTTTCCATCGATACGGTTCGATCGAATAGATCACCTCCCGAAGCCCTCTATCGTACGGTGTGCAAACTATGACTTTCAGCAACCCCTGGAGCGTCTAGCAGATGCTCCGCCAAGGTTGACTTTTTCTCTGATTCCCAAATCAAAACGCACCGTCAAACGACTTGAGAAATGCGTAAATTTGGGAATTCCATAAAGTATTTTCAGCGTACTTTCCATCGGTACGGTCCGATCGAATAGATCGCTTCTCGAAGGTCTCAATCATATGAAATGAAAACAACCACTTTCAAACACCCAAGGAGCGTATTGCAGACGCTCCGCAAAAGTGACCTTTTTGGCACACTTCCCAAGAGGATATCACTCACCTCCAAACATAATTCAAACTTTTCGAAAACATGAAAGTTAATTAGAAGCACTAAGAGAACATTCCGATTGCGACTGATTCTCCCGACACCTTCCCGATTGACTCAATTATCAAGGCAAAGTTTGGACGAACTTTCCCGGTGATGGAGCGTATGTTACATGCGCTCAAATTTTGATCAGATCGACCGACTTTCGATCAACGGTCGAGATTTAACCAGTACACAGGGTGCCACGTGTTATTCTGGCAATGGAACAGTTCCTGCGCATGTCCTATATGCGCAAGGCCAAATTTTGGCCATGCACATGTAGCACATGCACAAGGCCTGTTCCAGATTGCCTATAAATAGAGGCCTCCCCCCTTGCATATTCCAGGTCCAAAATTGATACGAAGTTCTGCTGAAATCACTCCAGAAACTCGAATCTCTACCTATATTCCTCCCCTCCAACACTTAGGCTAGATTCTACCCCTCCTAAGCCTATACACACCACATACAAGGCCTCATACACACTTATACACTCCACTCTAGCCTCTCAAGCCTTCTTGAAGTCACTCAAGCTCCAATCAAGACATCCATTGAAGACTACAAGTGTGTTGAAGGCAAAAAGTGGTATCCTTTTTACATTTATGCTCTCCCCCACACTTCTCTTCTCCCTCCTAGCCTACTTAGGCTATTCTCTATTCTAATCCCCATCTTCAACCCCTCTTTCTTGTATGCCTGAGCCAAGAGGGCTCTTGGATCATGCCTAGAGGAAACCAAGTGAGAGCCACCATGTAGGGGGACCTCTCATTAGCCTACTTTAAGATGGTATGGCCTAGGAGCCCCTTGTTTACGTGTTGTAGCCTAAAAGCCTTGTATGTGAATCATAACCTCTTGCACATTGCTCTCTTGATCATGTCTTGTGTGCTTGGCTTCATTTTATACTTATTGTCATGCTCCACAATACTTACATTGCTCTTAATTTTATGCCATTTCCAAGTTCTACGTTTCTTTCAAGATCGTTCCAAGAGTTGGCCCCTTGAAGTTTAGGATGAGACCATAGGAGTCATACCTTATAAAATCCCTCACTACCCCCTAATTCACATTTTTGCATCATTGCATTACAACTTGCATAAAATTTGCTTTCAAACTCTCTAAATTTCAAGGTTTCCATTCTCTCAAATTTAGTGGTTAAAATGGCCCCATGGAACCCTCTCTTGAGTGGTCTCCCTTTATATTGGCCATAGGAGCCCTAAATTGTTAGAATGGTTCCCTTTTCTCTTTATGCCCGCCTAAGAATGATGTTCAAACTCTTTGATTTCTATGGTTCCTATTCCCTCAAGTTTAGTGGTTGGATTGGCCACATGGAACCCTCTCTTAAGTGGTCTCCCTTTTGTTGGCCATATGAACCCTCTCTTGATAAAATGTTCCCCTTAGAAAATGGTTTTCAAAATCCATCTCAAAAAATGATTTTCAAAAATGCATTCTCTCCATCTTTGCATCAAAAATGATTTTTCAAAAATTGCCATCGTTATGTTGATTTTTGACCCCTTATACTCTTGTCAAGATAGTGGTTATAATGGCCATGAGGAAACCTTCCTTGGAATGGTCTCCAAGTACCACCCATACAAACCGTACGCTTCACTAGAGTCAAAATTTTTATAGAAATGATCTTCAAAGAGATGGCCTACTAAAGTCCATTGCATAACGTGTTTTGTTTTCCAAAACTCTTTCCAAAAGTGCATCAAACAAACTTTCAAAGGTCATCTTCCAATTCAACCTTAGGTTAACCTACCCCTAACTCATCTCAACCCTAGGTTAACCTAACCCAAGTTAGTTAACCCTAGGTCACCCCTAACCATAGGCCAACCCCACCTAGGTTAATATGCTTTAAGGTTCCAACTCTTGAACCCTTTTCTAAAAGATCATTCAATTTTCAAACTATTCTCACAACCTATTTTTCCAAAGCCTCCTACTCTCTTGATTTCAAAGAAACCAACTCCATAAACTCTTCAAATGTTCTTACATTCCCTCTTCAAGACTTTTCCAAAAATGTTTTCAAAGAGTCACAAACCTAAGGTGTCCCTAGCCCTCTCATGGTTAGGGATTCCAAAGGAGAAGTGATAAATCAAGAACAGCTTCTAAGATTGTCCATAATAGGATTCCAAACTCTTGGCCATTCCTAAAAACCACTTTCAAAAACAAATTCATCAAAACATTTCAAAATCATACCTCCAAGGTTTTTAAAACAAGACTTCAAAAATACTCTCAAACTCTCTTGAGTTATTCAAAAACATTCTCCAAAACTCTCTTATGTTAATCCAAAAATATTTTCAGAGCACTCCACCATCCAATTTTAAGTCAAAACTTTAAAGACCTCAAGGTGTCTTAAACTCTTCCAAAGATCTCAAAGCGTCTTAAACTCTTCTAAAGACCTCAAAGTGTCTTACACTTTTCCAAAGACCTCAAAGTGTCTTAAACATTTCCAAAGACCTCAACGTGTCTTCAAGCTTTCCAAACGCCCTAATGCGCCTATTCTCCATCGGGCTCTTGCCCGAACTACGATTGACCTGATTCTCACCAAATGAGATACGTAGGCAACCCAAAATGGTGCGGTCATAACTTTTATTTCAACTCCAATCCCTTTTTCAAAAAACTCTAATCAATTCAAAGTTCCTATTCCAAACTCTTTGAAAACCTTTATTATTTTCAAACTTCTTCAAAAAACTTGCATCATGCATCATTCATCCAAAAAGTGATTACTAAACCCCGTTTTCAAAATTCTAAAGTGGATACTAAGTGGACAATGGTAACCGGTTATTCTAGTGAGTGAACAAAGGGTGATTAGACATGTAGGTACCGAAAGGATGGGGTAGGGTGATGATCTTAGGATATCTTCCCTACACGTAACCAACCCCCGGACCATAGATTTCTGTTTTCAAAAGACCAAAATAGAGTTATTTTCCAAAAGGGCTTAAATCTTTCCAAAGGTTACCAAACAACCCATTTTCTCAAAAAACCCTCTCTTGAGGGAGTTTTCAAAAATCTTTTTCAAAAACCCTAAGTTTGATCTTCGGATTAACGCTTAGTTTTAGGTGACCTAACTCACCTTAGTCAAGTTAGGAGGCTACTCCCATTTTTCTACGAAGCCCTTAATCAAACCAATCTTCAATTCAAACTTAGTCGCACTTGTCCTTCTAGGAGGACGAGTTCTAGTGATAGAGTTCCGTGCTTTAGGGTCTCCGAGCTGAAAGGACCTTGGACCCCCCTAAAAACCGAGGCACGACAGTGTCTTTGGAAGATTTGGGCGCCTGTACTAGTGACTACCATGCAATTTGTAGCCTAGCTTCACTAGGAGTGACTATGGAAAGCCCGAGAAGGACTTAAGGGACCGGGAACAGCCCAAAAGGCTGAAAAAGGACAGGAACACTTGAAATAGTGTCCCGGAGGTAGTGGACTTGAAAAAGGATGACAAGATTTGTCGAAAGGGTTGACTGGGCCATTAGAGGCAAAACGGTCAACTGGATCGGAAAGCTGCCGGGACGGACTCAGAATGTCCCGGAAGAAGACTCGAGATTTAGAAACATTATTTAGAATTTTTTCAAAGGCTACCGGCTTGATACCCAGAGACGGTGTGGTCGGAAAAGGCGACCGGCCCACCAAGGGCAAAACGGCCATTTTGCACTAGTTTTACCGGAACTGACTCAGAATGATCTGGAAGGATAAAGGATGGTCGGGAATACTATAAGAAGCATTCTCAGGAGATTATCGGTTTGATGCCCAAAGCCAATGTGGTCAGAAAAAGGCGATCAACCCACCAAGGGCAAAGCGGTCATTTTGCACCTAGTTTGCCGAAACTGACTTGGAATGATCCGGAAAGATAATAGAAGGTTGAGAACACTATAAGAAGCATTCTCGGGAGGTTACCAGTTTGATACCCAGAGCCGGTGTGGTCCCCGGGGCGTTCGGATGCCTAAGGGCAAAATGGTCATCTTGACCAGAAAGTCTCAGAATTGGCTCGAAACAGACTAGAAGGCACCTAATCATGCCGGATCGTCTCTAAGATGATCTTGGAAGGGGTGGACTTACCATTCTGAGGACTCAGGTGTGTTCTCGAGAAACGTGCCGAAAAATGGCCCTAGGGGCAATTTGGTCATTTTTCACCGAAGTGGACTAGCAGGCACTAGTGTTGACCTGGGTTTGAGTGTTTCCGCCACTCTGATGGCGGTCTCGTGACACAGGGGTTTGTTGGCAATTTCTTATATCGACCTGCTTGTGAATATTTTCGCTACTTTGACGGTTACGACGTTTACGAGTACTTCTGTTACTCTGACGGCTCGCAATCATTTCCGAGACTGCCTAATCTCGGGAAGGTGCTAACAGGACTTAGCGCCTGAGAAGTCAACTTTAAGGCGTGTCAAAACCGATATTTCTACATTGGCGGACTAGTAGGCGCCAAGGGCGGACTGTTCTACCATCTAGGGGACTTGGGGTCTCATCCCAGTCGACAGGTTTAAAGGGGATTTCGGTCATTTTGCCTCTATGTGGGCCTGGTGGGCCCGCGAAGCGATGGATAGATGGGATTAGACTTAGAGAGTTGATTTCGATTGGAATACGTCCATATTGACCTGAGTACAAGTTTGGACGGACCGTAGACTGCCAAGCGGTAAAAAATAAGGTGCTTACACATACACCTCAACACAAGGATACGAGTTTGACTTTCTAACCAAAGTGACTCTTGTCTTTGGTTTAACAATGTTTTCAAAAACTTTGGGTTGAGAGTATTGAGATTGATTATAAAAATGGTTTTGTCTAGAATTTCTTCTAAAAAAATATCTTGTCCTTGGTTGATAATTGGGAAAAGAATTTTAAAATTTTTGATATGATCTTTGGTAATCTTCAGCCAGGACTTGAAAACGATTGTTGTAAAATCCATTTTCATACATAGGTTCAGATTGAACTTTCATTATTGGGACAGTGAACCTTTTAAAGCAATTTGGGCTAATATGTCCTCTAATTTCACAATGATGACATATAAGTACAAAAGGTACTCGAGAATGTTGAGTATTTACCTTATAGGGCATTTCATTTCCCCTTGGTAGACTTACATTGTGCTTTGGAGGTTGATTCTTTGAGGATCGCTAATTTTTCAAAAGAATTTTATCTGTAGTTGACTTGAATTCATCAATGGTTGAGAAAGGCACATATTTTGGTTCCTTGACTGTATTGGATGAGGAAGGTGCATCTCCAAACCCTATGCCACTTCTATCATATGAATTCTTCTTAATCCTAATCATATGCTCCAACTTTTCGGTTGCTTCTACTTGGTGTTTGAAAGTTGCATTGACAGTAGCCAGCTCTTTTTCCAAGCATAACACATTTTCTTCCAATTTCTTCTTGGATTGATTACTTTCCTACAACTCCTTTTTAGCTTCACGTAGCTTATTAGAAAGGGTCTCCCATTCAGTTTCAAACTGATTCAATTTGGTGGAGACTTCAGCTACTTCTTGCTTCAGCATGTCTCTTTCCTTTTGAACGGTTTTGTACTTGATAGTCATCTTCAACTTATAATCTTTTAGTTTTATGCATTCATCATACATTTCCTTGTATGCTTACTGCATCCCATCATCCACATTTTCAGAATCATTAGAACTTGTCTCACATTCCTGTTCACTATTAGTCTCTATAGCATCATCAGCAGAAAACATATAAGGATGAAGATGATTGAGAGGATTTATGCACAGATGAAGCAAATGCAATAAAATTATTAGTTTGTTTAGGAGAAGAAGATTCCTCAGATTCTTCAGGACTAGTGTCATCCCAAGTGGAAGCCATCATCCTATTCTTTTTCTTTTTCTTGGTTGGGCATTCTTGAGCAATGTGACCATAACCTTGACATTCATTGCATTGAATTATTTTGGTTTGCTGAGACTTGAAAGCCTTGTTCTTCTTAGTTCTAAGAAACTTTTTAAATTTTTCAGCAAACAATATCATCTTAGTTTGGTCTAACTCATGCTCATCCTCATTATTGTCTTCCTTAGTGGACTTAAGAGCCATGCTCTTATTAGTCCTTTTGTTCTATTTCAGATTTACTTCATAGGTTTGAAGAGAACCTACAAGCTCCTCAACTTTGAAAGCATAAACATTTTTGCTTTCTTCTATGGCTGTAACTTTAGGTTGAAACCGATCTAGAAGAGATCTTAAAATTTTTCTAACAATTTTTGAATTTGAAATCCTTTCACCAAGATTAAAACTTGAATTTACTATGTCACTCAATTTTATATAAAATGCATCAAAGGTTTCATTTTCCTTCCATTCAGAGAGTTTCAAAATTTGTGGTTAGCCTTTAAAATTTTGACACTTCAACAACACTAGTACCTTCATGAGTGACCTCAAAAATATCCCATAATTCTTTAGCAATTTCATATTTTGAAATCCTACGAAATTCTTCTAGAGATACACTATTAAAAATAGCATTCATGGCCTTACTATTCCATCCACAATTTGCCAACTCAGTTGTATCTCATTCAGACACAAGTTTGGGAATAACTATATTTTCAACAAGTTTGTGGTTAGAGAAGTCCATCCTTGTAAAACACTTAGCTAAACTCTTTCATCAAGAGACTTAAAAAATGCACGCATCTTAGCTTTTCAATAAGGATAATTAGAACCACCAAATAATGAAGGTCTAACCATAGAACTACCCTCTTTAGGCAAATCCATGTTACTAGAAGCACTTTTAGGACCTCACTTAAGAAAAATAGTTTTGAAAACGATTTTAAGAGTGTCCCGCTCTGATACCAATTGAAAAAAACCAAGTGTTCTTGGTAATATGGATTTATACCTTAAGATGGACCTAAAGGGGGGTGAATAGGTCTCTACTCATTTTTTTAAGCTAGTGTTGGCAATGATTAATCTAAAGCAAGCCATAAACATAAATCAAAACACACAACCATCAACACACAAGATTTTTAGCATGGAAACTCTTGCGGGAGAAAATCACGGGACCTAGTCCAGCTCCAATCAAGCACTATATAAGGAACAAAGTACAAGAATGCCTTACAACCTTTTCACACCATTGAATCCACAACTAGGATTGAACTTTGCAGCTTGTACACCATCCGAATCCATGAACTTGCTCCAGCACTTGATTCTCCACCGAGTCCACGATGAAGCTCTTCGATCTAGCAACTTGAATCAACACAAGCTACTCTCTTCACTTTGATGGTATGAAGGAAAGTATGAAGGAGAGTCCTTTTAGAACATGTAGGCTCTTAACATGTGAAGTAGAGGACTCTAAGTGGGAGAGTACACACACAAAATACTTGAATCTATTCTCTCTCTATTCTTGCTTACAACCCACTTGAATATCTTCTCTCTCTCTATATATATATATATATTATGGCCGCTGTTACAAGCCCTTGTTGGTTGAAGAAGAAACCCCTAGAATCTCTCTCCCTTTAATCTCTATGTGCACAAGTGTATGGACAAGTTTGATCCTCATGTGCCGAAGTGTATGGGCAAGTTGATTTCCATGTGCACAAGTGTATGGGCAAGTTTGATCCTCATGTGCACAAGTGTATGGGTAAGTTGGTTCCCATGTGCACAAGTGTATGGGTAAGTTGGTTCCCATGTGCACAAGTGTATGGGCAACTTCGATCCTCATGTGCACAAGTGTATAGGCAAGTTGATTCCCATGTGCACAAGTGTATAGTCAAGATGTATATATGACACATGCTTGTAAATGATGTAAAATAATATTTCTTGTTCAGTTGAGATTCCTCCCACATGTACTCACATGTTCCTTGATGGCCTAAAGCTATTTTTAAGCTTTTTAGTGCCAGGCTGGAAAGCAATTTTGGATAAAAAGTGTCCCAGTGCGCCATGGCACAGTTTAGTGTGCTTGATGGTGCAACTCTCTGCCATCTGAATATTTTTTGCTGAGGGGAGTGCGTCATAGTGCTGTTGAAGTGTGGCATGACAGAGTCCATAGTGCAGTCTTCAATATTGTAGCCATAACTTTTTACTCCGATGTCAGATTAATGAGATTCGAAGCTTTATGAAAAGAAGATTCGAAGATCTACAACTTTTCTCTAATGAGCCTTTTTTGAATTCGAACCATATCATGGTCAAAAAACCAGTTACAAGAAAATGGATCTGCTAGAGGCAGATTCTCTTGAATTTTGCAGATGACCCATCTTCTCAAAATTCATCCAACTGTTGTTGATTTTTCTCTTGAGGCTTTATGGAGGCAAAATTCTAACATCTATGATCATTACAATGTGATCAATACACTCAAGACTCACACAAGACATAAAGAGATTTTAACTCTCAATTTACATGGCCCAAAATGAGCCAAATTTCCTAACAGAAAGAAAAATCAAACAGTGCTGAAGCAGGAACTGCAATAGTTCTTGGATGCGTTGACTACGCATAGAGGACTAGCAATGAAATCACATTACTTAGTTTCAGTGGTGGCTCTAGCATTTTTTTGGGGTCATTTAATGTTCCAAAATTATCAAACTAAAAAAGTATTATATTGATCAAATGTCGTAATAGACAACATAATTACACCATTTTGCAGAACAATATATTTAAATATTAGAGTTTCAATTTATTAATCTTCATTTTTATGTATGATCATCACATTATACAAATATAATTTGTTTTTTAAAATCTCTCCCTTCTTCCTATTTGTTTTCTCTTTTTCTTATGTGAAATCTTCCATTTGTATGTATTATAGCTATCTATATATGCAGGTATATGTTTTTATATATATGAACAACAGTTGAAAAAAGTTAGTCAATTGAGACTTTTATTCTTTGTTGAAAATATATTTTCCCATATATTGATAATTCTATGGTATTATGCTTTTTTTGATAACTCTCTCTCTCATATGAGTGACCCTACTGTGTGAGAGATTGGAGAAGAACACAAAACAAGTATGAAATTAATAATTTTTTAGATTAGTAGTTAAAGACTAAATTACAATTATGGGTTACATGATTTCTTAAGAAGATATCTATATTATCAATATAATGAGAATCTAGTAGTAAACTTTTAGTTTGTCACTGTACAAGTTCCTAGAAATTAAAATTTTTTTTTTTTTTTTACACAAGGTGCTCAAACTTTTATATTTTATCAAAACATAATCTCTCTTATTTATCTTGTGAAACATCCTAGCAGGGTTAAATTATATTTTAGTGGGGTCCAATTATACATACTAAATGTTATTAAAAATATTACATTAATTAAAAACGTTTTAAATTCCAGTGGATCAACTGACCCCACAATGAATAAGGTGAAGCCGCCCTTGCTTACTTTCTAGGAACATTTGCCTCTATGGAAATTTTTACGGCACCTTTACCCAACCAACAATAAAATTATATATATAAAACGAAAATTTGAGTGCCACTGATAAATAGGTCAATCTTAGCTGTAAGTAACTTAGTTTCTAGGAACATTTGCCTCTATGAAAATTTTTACGGTTACCTTTACCCAACCAACAATAAAAATGTATATATAAAAAGAAAAATTGAGTGCCACTGATAAATAGGTCAATCTTAGTTGTAACTTTTTTTTTTTTGGCTGTTTTGCAAAGCCACCATTTAATAGAATTGAGATGAAAACGTTACTTACAACTATGACTGGTATCACTTATCACTAGAACTGACATACATATGAGTGGAACTAATTTTTAACTGTTGAGTACCGGTATCTTGAAAACCAGTTACAGTATTACAGCCGTTCCTCACCTCAATTAACATTTGCCATCTCGTGCATTGATAGTCCATAGTTATACAACCTGTTAGAAGGACGCAGTGACGGACGGAGGTGGTCGGGTCCCGGGGGACACAGTCTTCCAAAACTTCCAAAAGTCTTCCAAAACTTCCAAAACCCCCTCAATATTTAAAAAAAATTTTATCTTGATCCCTACAAATTTTAAAAAAAATTACCTTGGCCCCTTTAACACAATTCTTAGGGCCACCACTGGAAGAACTGGTAGCTTTTTTTTTTTTTTTTTTAATTGTTCTTGTTATTGCTGTTTAATGTAATATTGCTTCATTCCATTTCATATCAATTTATTTTTTCAAGATCAATTTAAAATTTTTACATTTTGAAGGAAGTTTTATTTCCCTTTGATAATCAGTCAATAGCAGAGCATTTTGGGTTTTGAAATCGGTAGGAAAGATGGGTTTTATCCGATTCTGGCTTTCCCACAATCAACTCTTTAACCTCTTCTTCTTCTTCAACTTCTTTCTCTGCCTTTTCCAAATCCCTTTTCTGCATGCCCAATTCATGTGCAATCAAGAACAGAGCTCTGCATTGCTTCAATTCAAAAGACAATTTTCCTTCAAAAAATAGTAGTTATTGGTCCAGCAACCCTTTTCTCCCACTCAAAGACCAAACTTTATCATGGTACCAAGTTTAAAGTCTACACTGCACTCTCACCAACCGCATTCGTTAAAGTAATTTTTGTCCTCGTTGACGCGTGAATTCTGTGTTTGATATGACCCCCACCCCCTGCCAAAAAAAAAAAAAACAAAAAAAAAAAAAAAACCACATCGTCAAGGTTTGCAAGCCTGAGGGCGACAATCAACATCAATGTCGCCAATTGTTTTTAGAAAAGGCTATTCTTTGCGTTTGAGGGGTTAAAAAAAATTATACCTCTACAAAAAAAATTTTAATTCAAATTTGGCTGGCTAGTATATAAAATTTCGAGGAGTTTGAGATTTGTGTAACCAAGCATCAATGGATACAATTAAAAAGTTTGATACAACGATTTTGGGATTTGGGCCTTTTTTGACCTTTTAAAGAAGCAGTAAAATAAATGAAATAGTAAGTGAATAAGAGCCTTTTAATTTAGTATTAGAATAGAAGGTTAGGAATTGAAATTGTGTTGTTTATTTGGCCAAATAATTCACAATAGAGGATATGATGGATTTTTTTTAATTTTTAGATAGCGAATGAAGTTCTTCCATTTTACACTATTCATTGGTATTGATAATTGATACTTGAAAATTTTTTTCAGCAGAGAATTGCGTGACATTTCTAATTGGCTTTGTGAAATATTTTTCTTTTTTGACTACATGTTTAGTGATATTCAAGAGGGGGCAAATATAAGTGCTAGTAAATTTACTAGAGACAGCGTACACATTTGCAATCTAAGCTCAAATAAATACACATAAAAAAAATTTAAAAATAGTAAAAGTTGCCAATTTAGTTAGGGCAGCTGTCCCACTGAACTGTTCTGACATCCGCTTAGTAAAGGCACAGACATTATACTTAGCCACAAACACATCATGGAGTAATCTTGCACATGTACTTTTGTTTCTTACAAAGCGATTTTATTGGGCCTTTTGTTTTTCATTATTTCCACTATGATTTTCCACATTTTGTGCAGCAAACTCCGAAGATAAAACCTTGCCCCGTTGGGTAACTTTTTTATTTTTGGCTTTTGTTTTTGTTTTCAAAATTTTTGGAAAACTACTGTTTGTTAATATTTGTTGCTTTTAGTTTGCAAAATTCTGAAAACAAAAAGCAAAAACTGCCTGAAACTTGAAAACACGGAAATTGTGTTTTTCGTTGCTTGCAAAACATGAAAAAAAAAAACCGAAAAAAAACCAGATCAAGTACTATTCCCCTCTCCTTCTCCCAACTCACAGATCAGCCCTGTCTCGTCTCTCTCCTTTTTTCTTCTCTTCCTCCCACCCAAACCCCACCACCAACTCACAAGGCTTTCAACTCCACCCCCTCACTGCCTGGACCTCCTTCGATCTCCTTCCACAAACTAGACCCTTCACTCCAACTGGACTTCTCTCCCCCCCACAAGTTAGAACAAACTTAATAGGCTTGGTCTCAGGATTAGGCATAATACATGCATGTGTGGTGGTGTTCTTTTTGAAATTCACAACTTTGACGTTCAAATTATGGCAATGAGGCCTATGTTGACTCAATGGGTGATCTCTATTGTTTGTAATTGATTTTGATGATCACAAAACCTAGTGATTATAATCTAACATGTTTAACTCAAGTATGCAGCTTGGTTCAAATGGATCAGATTTACGGAATATTCATGAACTATCACAGACGATCTTGCTAGCACTTCATAAGAGTGCCAATACCATAATGGGTATATGAGCAGGATGTGAGGAATTGAACAAGTTCAGGACACGTGTGTAATGGATATTGATGTGGATCTCTATGGCAAGCTCATTTTGAAGATCTTCGATCCTCATGTCTCCACTAAAAGAATTGTGCAAGCTTAAGCATGTCTCTCTCAAAGGCATTTTGAGAGAAGGCTAACTGAGAAGTATGTTGAGATTGATGACAATACAGATGATTGGAAGATTAAATCTCAAATGAAGCAAAGATACAAGTGAGAAGCATAAAGTGAAGTTCATTAACAACATCGTTGAAGAGCAATAACCAATACAGTGGCAAGTCAAGACTGGCGACACTAGGAAGACAATTGCTGACAATGCTACACCGGAAAATGCCTGGAACTTGATTGGCAGCATCAGTGGAAGATTGTTGAAAATCTCGGCAGAAAACAAAAATTTGAAAATACGCTCCGACGATCAGAATTTTCAAAACTGTCTTAGCCGTTCGCGCATTAAATGCTCCTTCTACGGCTGTAACGGTTATTTCTTGTGAGAGACTATAAATATATGAGTTCAAACTCATTTATGGGTAAGTGATGCGGATCGTATAGCAGAAGATTACTTGGAGACCCGGAGGCGTCGTTATGCGCGAGCTGGTGGTGGGTAAACTTCAATCGGTCATAACTTTTGATCCGTAACTCTGCTTTCCTATTATAATATGTTTTCGAAAAGCTAGCGACGAGCTGAAGAAAGAAAAAAATAATAAAATGATTTTTTGACTTAGGAAAACGTGAAAAATTCCTCTAAGTATGTTTTTTGGCCTGTTTTGCATTTTGGGCTTATTTTTTTGGGCTTTCGTCATTTTTTTTAATTAACCCGGTTTGTCTCGAGCCCTAGGGTTTCATTCTGTGTATTTATGTTCGTGTTAAGACATTTTTCCGCAACTTTTGAAGATTAATACAATTTGTGTGTGATTTTGCACTTTTTCCAATCGTTCGGTATTTTCTACGAAAATCAACGATCATTTGATGCCCTAAAGCCTGGCATTCGTGGTGAATCAACAGGTTGCAGGACGACTCTTAATCCGGTATTCTTGGTGAATCAATGGATTAGGGTAGGTTACCTTGTTCTTGCGATCCCGCTGCATCACTTGCACCCATATTTGGGCAAGAATTTCTTTGAAATTCTTGTTATACCCCATATGATTTTGAGTATGTATGATAAAGAAATAGTGTATTAGACTTCCAAATTTAAGAAAATTTGACTTGACTCTTCAAAATTCAAGAATTTTTATATTGGTCCCTTGCAATAAAGTTCCAAGGTCCAAGCCCTTTGGAAATTAAAAAAAAAACTATATGTTTGGATCAATTTGAGGAAATAATTTTCTTTGTGGACTGCCATAAGGGTAAATTGTAACTACTCCCATAATAATAAAAATAAAAATAAAAATAGAGACTTGCTGTGGTTCAAAAGTCAACAATTAACTCTTATTTATTTTGTACTACCTTAATAAATAGAAATTGTTAGAATTAACTCAACGTGTTGTACATCCACTCGTTGGATAAGTAAGAGAGTATTTTTGCGAACATGAATGTATGAAAAACACATTTCTAACCTTTATTCCCCCCCCCCCCCCCCCCCCCCCCCCCCCCCCCCCCCCCCCCCCCCCCCCCCCCCCCCCCCCCCCCCCCCCCCCCCCCCCCGGCGGTGTGAAAAAAAAAAAAACCTTAGTTTTTTCCCCTTTTTTCTTCCTCCTACTTCTAGATGTAGACATTGTGATAGGCTAGGAGATTAGGCTGGAGCTAACGCTTCCTAATCCCATCCATTCTTTAGCTGATGACAGCTTACTATGAAAGACATCTTGGTTTCAAATATATTATTAAGCCATCCTTGCTATTCGAACCGAGTCCAACATTTATAAACAAAACAGAAAGTGCTGAGGACCAATAGGAATTCGAAGAACAAGAGATTTGCTTAATAAGCTATATGGTCAAGCAATGGACATGGTCAAATATGTTTAGTCAAATTTACTATTAAATCGTCCTTTTTATAGGCTAGGAGATTAGGCTGGGGCTAACGCTTCCCAATCCCGTCCATTCTTAGCTGATGGAAACTTACAATGAAAGACATCATGATTTCAAATATATTATTAAGCCATCCTTGTTATTCGAACCCAGTCCAACATTTATAAACAAAACAGAAAGTGCTGTGGGCCAATAGGAATTCGAAGAAAACAGATTTGCTTAATAAGTTATATGGTCAAGCAATGGACATGGTCAAATATGTTTAGTCAAATTTATTATTAAATCATCCTTGTTATGGATTGAGTTTTAGTCATGTAAAATAACATTTTGAGAACAAAATATAAAACTACTATTTGATTATTGTCATTGTGAAGATCATGTGTAAAGATTGTTTTATCCCTTGAACATGGATTGAGCCAAAATGCCATGACCTAACAGGGTTGATTAATTATGTATTCGTGAGTAAATTGTGTATTCAAAATACCAATCAGATAATATGCGGAAGCAAACAACTATCAAAGACACACGATATTTAGCATGAAAACCTAACTGGAAAAAAATCATGGGACCTAGTCCAGCCAATCAATGCACTCTAAGAACAATTACTAGGTCACATTTACAGTTACCCACCTTATCGAATCCTCGCTTCCAGGTGTCACTCCTCACGAACTTTAGGTGTGCTCTCCTTGTATGTATCAGTTAGTCTATACGGTTCCTAGTACTCTTAATAGAGTGTTGAATTTACAACACTATTGAACGCCTTTAAGTACTAATCTAGTTCCATCAACGATGTCTTCTCGAAGTAGATGAAACTCTCTCAAAACTCAGAGATACTTTTCTTAATAGAAACTCACAATTCTCTCAATGTGGTCTCTGTATAATCTACGGATGTTTAGATGCTTTTCAAAAGCAACCCCTTATACTCTATTTATAATGGCATAAGCCTCCTCAAAGTGCAAGTCCAATTTGGTAAGAGTTAGGCTTCCAAAACAAAGCACGAAATGAATTTTGTAGCTGTTCTGTCACCGTTGCATCCAAACCCTTAGTGCCCCACTCAAATGCCTCCCGTTCGAAAGCCCACAGTATATAAGTGTGTACTCATCAAAAAGTTATATAAAATCGATATATTATGAACCTCGATAGTACCTCTGGTTAGGGAGATATGACCTTTCAAAGTTTTAGCTCTAAGGCATTCTGAGTCCATTCCGATAAATCTAGTGTGAAATAACCGTTTTACCCCTGGCAGACCAGTTATCATTTTCAATAACTTGTACTCTATACAACAATTGCATATGCTAGGCCAAATATAACTAAAACTCAATTAAAATCAAAGTGTTTTTGTCTAAGGAATATGCCAACACTAAAAACACTAACAATCTCCCCCCTTTGACAATTCCGTGACAAAACACAAAATAACAAATACAATCAAATGACTCAAACAAATAGAAATTTATGATTGAAAAAGTCACTTGTGTACCTATTTGTCTGCACATCACTTGAACAACAAACTCTTGAAACCGCAAGTGAAATTCACAAAACCAATTATCCCTAAAATTTTCTCCCCCTCACATGCATACATCATCTCTCCCTTTAATGCATTGCAAATAATATAATTTAATTCCTATATTTCTTCTCACAATGGCATGTTCAATAATAGAGTAAATGTAAAAGGAAAGCAATTGAACATACCAATTACAAAAATCGAAAAAATATAAGTGTATCAACCTAACAGAGCTTTATGAAAGAACAATCATAGTTAAGCATTGATTCAAAGAAATTGGTAAGTAATGACTGATATTCTAATGAAATCCTCAATCAAGCACAACTAAGATCAATTAGGCCCTTTTTGGGTATAAAGGTAGCTTAGAAGGTACAAGAGATAAGGGTGAAGAAGAATATAAATAAATCAAGTCATGTGTGATCAACGCATGAAATGATGAATGGCCAAGCCACTCCAACTCTTCCCCTTTCCAATTCAAAATATTCTTCTAAGCATTTTGCTCTTTTTCTTCATACTTCTTTCAACTTGATAACATTTCTTTCTCTTTTTCTTCTTTCTTTCTTTATTTTGCTTCTTTTGATGTTTCCTTTTTTTTTTTTTTTTGCATTCAATATTTTTAACTTCACAATATACTCTTTTTCTATTAAACTACCCAATCAATCCCTATCTTTGTTTCATTTTCTTTCCTTTTTTCATATTTCAACACAACACACTCTGTTTCCTACATAGACGTCCCTTTTGCAAGAAATAAGAGAGAGGAAGTATCATTTGCATTATAACAACAAAAGAATGAAGATAAAGGGATCAAAAAGGGTTAAAGGAACATATGGCTTTATAATGTGAAACTAATGGCTATCAAGAAGAATACGAACCTAGAATCATCTCCCAAAGTACTCAACCAAAGCATTTCATAGAGTATAAGTGTCAATATCGAGATCAATACTCAACTTATGAATCAAATGCAAGCATAATGAAGCTATTGAAGAAAATGAGGGTGAAGAATTAATCCTTGAGTAATGTAATCACTCCGAAAGGTGATAAATGCACTAAAGCTCACAAGATAGAAATCTCCACTAATGTAAGGATGGAAATGCAAGAGCCAACACAAATGATGTCATAAAGCATTGTCGCGCCCCAGTTTTCAGCCCCGAGTCTGGGTCTTAACTTGGAAGAAACCCAATACTCTTTCTGTTAGAACTCACTCTCCTAAGAGGGTGAGTGTGATGGGGTTTGTACTTGAAATTAGTTTGATTAAGGACTTTTTGAAAAGGTTTTGGAGTCGCCACTTAACATAGTCAAAGGTGTGTTAGGTCACCCAAAACTAAGTGTAATCTAAAGATCAAACTTAGGTTTTTGGAAATATCCTCTTGAAAGGTGTTTTGGAAAATAGGGTTGTTTGGCAACCTTTAAAAAATTTTTATGCCCTTTTGAAAATGACTCCGGTTTAGTTTTCGAAACAGAGATCTATGGTCTGGGGGTTGGTTACATGCAGAGAAGATATCCTAAGATCATCACCCTACCCCGCCTGTCACGCCCCAGTTTTTGGCCCTAAGTCTAGGTCTTGGCTCGGAACAGAAACCCGATATTCTGTTTGCTAAAACTCACCCCCCCCCCCTAAGAGGATGATTGCGACAGGGTTTGAACTTGAAATTGATTTGATTAAGGAATTTTTAAAAAAGGTTTGGAGTCACCACTTAACATGGTTAAAGGTGTGTTAGGTTATCTTAAACTAAGTATAATCCAAAGATCAAACTTAGGTTTTTTGAAAATGGTTTGAAAATGTCCTCTTACGAGGTGTTTGTGAAAATAAGGTTGTTTGGCAACCTTTGAAAATATTTTAAGCCCTTTTAAAAATGTGACTCCGGTTTTGGTTCTTGAAATATAGTCCAGGGGTTGGTTACGTATAAGGAAGATATCCTAAGATTATCACCCTACCCTGCCCATACGGTACCTACATATTTGTTCACCCTAGGTTTTACTCACTTGAATCTCCAGTTACTAACTGTCAAATTATATTCACTTAAAAAGATTTTGAAAAAGGATTTTATCATCACTGTTTGGATATATGAATGCATGATGCAATTTGAATAAGAGTTTGGGAGAAAGTTAAGACTGGATTCTAAAAAGCCCTTGTGAACTTGCCTCAAAAAGTTTTTGAAAATTGCTTTTTATGTACCTTACGAAAGGTATGTTGATGTTTCATTGCCTTTCAGAGGTTAGTTATGTAAGAACTAAACTCCTTCAAGACCACGAGTTTTAGAAAGCTTTTTTAGAAAGAGGGACTAGAAACTCCCATTGTTTGAATATCTCACTTGATCTTGGACAACCCTAACCATAGAAGGCCTAGGGTCGTTTCAAGAATGTGATTTTTGAAAATAGTTTTTAGAAAAAGATTTTGTAAAACATTTAGGTTTTGAAACCCTAATGTGAACCTTATAGGTTTCATTTGATATATCACTTTCCTTAGGAAACCCTAACCAAGAAAGGGTTAGGATCACATTAGGGTTGTGCGTTTTTGAAATAGTTTTTGAAAGATGGTAAGTGTCTAGCCATTTTGGATTGAGACAAGTTTGAAAGAGCTTTTTAAAATATTTTTGTGTTGGAGTTGGAGTTTGAAAAAGGGTCCCAGTGTTACAATCTTGAAGCTACCTAACTAGGGTTGGGTAAACTATGGTCAGGCAAACTAGGGCTAGGTTGACTCAGGGTCAAGTCGACTTAGAGTTTGATTGACCTAGGGTTAGACCTTCTAGGGTTGGAAGTGACTTGGGATGCAAGTAACCTAGGGTTTAGGAAGGATGCTTTGAAGTAGAAAAGATTTGATTTGATGCAATATGGAAAGGTATGATTTTTAGTTGAAAAAAAAAGTTTATTTTAGGAAAGTTTTGAAAAAAGAAAGTTTCATCTTAGGAAAGTTTTGAAAAAAGAAAGTTTCATTTTAGGAAAGTTTTGGAGAAATGAAAGTTTCATCTTGGGAAAGTTTTGAAAAAGGAAAATTTCATTTTAGGGAAGTTTTGAAAAATGAATGTTTTATTTTAGAAAAGTTCTGAAAAATGAAAGTTTCATGTTAGGAAAGTTTTAATTTTGTTTCCAAAAATAGAGAATTGGATTTGGTTTCCAAAAATATAAGATTTGATTTGGTTTCAAAATGGAAAGGTTTGAATTGAAATCGAAAAAGCAAAGATTTGATTTGAAAATCTTATAATTTTATGTGAAACTTTTTGATTTGGAATCCTATGATTTTATATGACACCTTTTTAAAACAACTTGAGTGAGTTGTGCAATTTTGTAAACACAATGCAACGAAGGTTTTCAAAATTAATTTTGATGCAACGAATGCAAGGATGCAAAATTAGGTTTAGGGGATAAGATGGGACTTTCTAAGACATAGATTCCTAGGGCTTCAAGAAAACAACTCTTGGAACAATTTTGAGAAAAAGCTTTGAATGTGAAATTTAAAGAGGTTCGAAAACTAAAGTTTGAAAGAGATGATTTAAGGCCTAAAAATCCTAATGTGGCCTTTGAAGGCCTCTTTGAATATGCCACTTTCCTAAAGCAACCCTAATCATAAAAAAGCTAAAATCACTTTAGGGTTGTGATTTTGAAGAACAAGTTGGGGTTTTGAAACCCTAATATAATGCATAGGGGTCATTAACATACAAGGTTAAATGTTTCACCACATTGCAAGGGGCCGTAAGACCATACCATGATTAGTTAGGCTAGAGGAAAATCCCCAACACGGTGATCTCCCCAAAGCTTCTCCTAGGCATGGACCTAAGGTTCTCTTGTTTCAAGCATGCAAGAAGAGGGGGTTTGGAGATGAAAATTGAAATAGAAGAATAGGACAAATGGACTACGAAGGACAAGAGAGAGAAGGGGATTGCAAAAAAGTAAATAGAACCGTAGCTTGTCTTCTTGTTAGCTTGAATGGTTCAATGGAGGACTTGCTTAAGCCTTGCAATGGCCTTCAAGAGCTTCCAAGGCCTGGACTTGATCTTCAATGAAGTGAGAAAGCTAGGGTTTCAATGTTTAGGGCTAGAAGGGGGCTAAAGCTTTTGAGAGAACTAGGATTTTTGAAGAATTTAGGGGGCTGCAGAGAGTTTGGTAGAGTTTTGTTGTGATTTTTCAAACCTGGAATACACTGGGGGGTGGCCTATATTTATAAGCAAATTTTTTGAGGAGGTGGCGCCACTTCTAGTGGTGCCAAGCTAATTTTTGGCCAGGTGCCACTAGGATTGGTGCCACCTTGGTATGGCAATGATCCTGAATATTTGATTTGGCTTGGGCCACAAGGCAAAGAATTGGGGGCCACTCCTAGTAGCTCTAAGCCATTTTTTGGCTTGGCTCCACTGTGAGTGGATTCGGTTTAATCTGGAAAGCTGTCGGGTTGCAAGGCCCAGCTAAAAAAGAGATAGAGGCACCTATGAGCACCCCGGGAGTTGCTGGTTTGATACCTAGAGCCGAAATGGTTAAAAAGGATGACCGGCCCACCAGGGTTAAAATAGTTATAAGAACCGAGAAACACCGAAATTGGTCCGGAGTGGACCAGGATGGCACTTGGAGATTGGGGATACTTGTGGGAGTGCCTCGGGGGTTTACCGGCTTGATACCCAAAGCTAGTGTGGTTAACGAGGGCTATTAGGGCGCCTAGGGGTAAAATAGTTATTTTAAACAAAAACCATTGGAATGGGTCTAGAATTGGTGCGAATGGCATTCTAAGCATGACGGGTTGTCTAAGGATAGTCCTGGAAGGTGTGAACTTATTGCTCAGAGGACTTAGGTGCTTTCTCGAAGAATGTGTTGAATGAAATTTGACTTGATTTGATTGGATTCGACTAGAATTGAATGAACTTGTCATCTCAAGTAAGACATGTCGAATTGAATTGGGCTGGATGACACCTTAGGGACATTTTGTCCATTTGGCTTCTGTTAGGCCCAGTGGGCCCAAGAAGTAGTTCATTGATTGGACTGAAGTTTGGAAAGCTGATCTGAGCTAAAATCTATTGCGATGCTTGAATGTGAGTCCGGTCAGGCCAGAGATCGCTGAGTGGGAAAAAATATGGTACTTACAAGCTTGATTGTGCATAATGATGTAATCCCCTTTACTTATTCATGAATATAGCAAAACCCATAATATGTTATGTGTAAAGAGTGAATCAACATCAACTTGAGAAAAGATACATGGATAAACTTCTATCTTCTAATCTCAAGTTACACTTTCATAAGTAGTGTTATGGTACCTCAAAAATATAGAATAAACACATCCACCATGAATAGCTAAAAATCAATATGAAGAGTACATGGATAAATGTGCCAAAACAATGAAAGAATGATACCGAGACCATACAATACCCAAATCTCTATCAAAACTACACAAGTGATGAAGATATGACAACATCATGTTGCACCTATAGTTGTACAATCCATATATAAGAGATAAAGGTGATACAACAAAAAATATTCAACAAAGCTCAAAATATAACTCCACTATCACAAAAATAGAGTTTTAGATACAACTTGGTATGATATGACATGCAAGTAGAATGTGTATCTAAACTTTACAAGAATGGGAAGACATCATCATCATCTAGTGATGGATGTCTCATCTGTCGGACGATCTCTCGAAGACTAGTAGAATGACTCTGTTACTGCTGCTAAATGGCAATTAACTGGGTCAAGAGAGCAGCGATAGTAGTGTCCTGAGCATCCAATCTAGTTGTAATAGCAGTTTGCCACTTAGTCCACTCCATCTGCTACTCCCAAACTAACCGCTAAGAGGCTGCTAGCTGCTCCTGTACAACGGTGAGGGTCTAAGAATGCAGCATCATCAATTGACTCTGTTGCTAAAGAAAAGCGACTAAACCAGGACTTTCCTGCTCCTACTGTGCCTGTTGATCTGCTAGATGGGGCTGGGTTGCCTGCTACTGCTGGGCAGGCTGCTGCTGAATTGCCTGAGCTGCCTCCTTAGCTCTCCTATAGATGCCCCCAATCTACCTAAGTGCTCTGTTCCCCGAAGAAAGATCAATAGCCTTCTTCAAGGTCTTTGTGGTCTTCATGACAATATCGAGCAAAGGTCCAACTCTAGCCTTCCCTATTATAGTGGTAATGAAACATCCAAAGGGGATGCCCGCCTGAATGGTCGTTAATCTGGTACCAGCCAAGAGTGCTATGAAAAGAAAATGGGACAAGTCGATGGACCTACCCCACCTGATAGCCCACAAAAGTTGGCCTCTAAATCTACTACACTCTACAGTCTGTCCAAGCAGGAAAAGGATATAACACAACCAAAGAAAAAGAGGCTGATATCGAAGAGCAAGTACCCTTTTGGGTACCTGCGAAGTAAACCAAGTCTCACCCAGGGCTAAAACCTTGACAATCATCATTTTATGATCCGGAGCTCCTGTCCCGTCATACCTAAACCGAGGGTCAGCAAACCTCGGGAGGTCGAAGAATCTAGCAATAATATCAGGGGTAATCATAACATCCCCGCCTCTAACCTAAGACCTAATAACCTCCTGGCTCAGAGCCTCAGAGGTCAAAGAGATGTTGGCCACAAAATCAGTAACCAGTGTAGCTCGACACTGGCTCCTGAATCTGGCCAACCCTAACCAATGGCGCTGGGTTATAGGCTCGAGCCAAAAATAAGGGTTATCGGCAAACTGAGTAAGGACCCAACGCCGTTCTAAGATAGTGCCTACCTGGCCCCAGGGTTGATCAAAAGCTCTCTCTACATGAAGACTAACAAAACTAGACTCATCATACTGGGGCACCTAGGCCCCTCTACGCACATGTTGGGCTCTCATCCGAGCAACCTCTAATCCCTCCCCTAGAGCTTGTCCACTGCCAACCATGGTAGAAGACAAGGACAAAAGAGTAACAACACAACTCCCCTAAATCTAAATTAGGAAAGGAAATGAAAAGATAGGAGTAAGAGAGCTAGGAATACCTATAGGAAGGTTGAAAATGGAAAGGCAGAAGAGTGGGGTCCATTGGGATAATCCAGCAAGGCTTCGTTGCTCCAAAATAACCCTTTCTCTCAAAGAAAAGGGCTTTTGCAACTGATTGCTCGTGAAAAATGAAGTGAGCACTTAGCCTTGTATAGAAATCACAGAAACGAGCACTCGGTCACCTAAACAATGCACTGGCTTACGCACAATAAGCGTTTCCTTATGTAACTAATTGCTCACTTACACATGACTTCGCTCGGTACGATAATAAATGCTCTTGGGAGTCCAAATGCTGCTAACGTGGCCAAATGCTCACATGACCTCACCGATCGCTCGGTCTCATTCTTTAAACAACCCAATTGCTAGGTCGTTCGCTCGGTAAACACATTGGACGCTCAATTGAGTGTAAATGCCGGCATTTTTCAAAAATTTTCAAGTTTTTCTGGGAAAAAAAAACATTGTACAAACAACCAAGAATCAAAAACCCTACTAACTAAGAACACAAATTACAAACTAATAAACAAAAACCATCCTAGATGGTGTGCCCCCCCCCCCCCCCCCCCCCCTCCCTAAAACTAGAATCGTGCAATATCTGTAATGCATAAGAGCAAAGCCAAGAAAGCTCAAACAAGATGGGTGGGGCAAAGGGGGTACCAAAGAGCACCCCCCCCCCCCCCCCCCCCCCCCCCCCCCCCCCCCCCCCCCTCCCCCCCCCCAACTAAGACGAGGTCATAAACTAAGAAAAACAATGAAAACAAAAGAAACTACTCCTAGTAAGAATCACCAAACCACAATCAACCAAAGTGGGGTGAATCAATGAGATCCACACAATTAAATTTACCTCAAAAGGCCTCAAAATAGGGCTTCAACCTTTGCACATTAACCTTAAAAGAAGATCCATTGGTGAAGTTTTGAACCTCCACTGCCCCATGGGGAAAAACTTCCTTCATTAGGTAAGTCCCTGACCACTTACTTCTAAGCTTTCCCGAGAAAATATGTAAGCGAGAATCATAAAACAAAACCTTTTGACCAACCTCGAATGACTTTCTAAGGATGTGTTGGTTATGAAAGGTCTTCATCCGGGCCTTGGAGAGTTTAGCATTTTCATAAGCATCACTTCTAAGCTTTTCAAATTCGTTGACTTGAAGCTTCCTATGGTTCCCGCTTCATCAATATTAGAGTTACATTGGTGAATTGCCCAATAAGCTTTATGTTCAATCTCAATGGGAAGGTGGCATGCCTTCCCCTAAACAAGCCTATAGGGGGAAGTGCCAAGTATAGTATTGTAAGCTGTACGACAAGCTTATAAAGCATCGACCAACCGAAGGGACCAATCTTTCTGATTAGGATTGATGGTCTTCTCAAGAATGCATTTGATTTCACGGTCGGCCAACTCAACTTGGCCTTGGGTTTTGTGGGTGGTAAGGAAGTTCAACTTTGTGCACAACACCATACTTGTGCATCAAAGTGCCAAAGGGCCTATTGGAAAAATGGGTTCCCCCATTACTAATGATAGCCCATGGCATGCCAAACCTAGAAAAGATGTTTGCTCTCAAGAATTTGAGGACGACTTGGTGGTCACTGGTCCTAGAGGTTATGGCTTCTACCTATTTACTCACATAATCAATGGCAACTAAGATGAAGAGGTAACCAAATGAGCTAAGGAAAGGCCCCATGAAGTCTGTCCCTTAACAATTAAAGATCTCAAGAATGGTAATGAGGTGAAGAGGCATCATGTGCTACTTAGAAAGAGTCCCTAACCTTTGGTACTTATCATAAGCTAGGCAAAAAACATGAACATCCTTAAACATAAATGGCCAATACAAATCACATTAAAGTATTTTGAATGTGGTCTTCTTAGAGGAGAATTGACCCCTACAAGCTTGGGAGTGACAAAACTCCATCACACTTTGAAACTCATCATTGGGCACACACCTCTTACTGACTTGGTTCGGACAATACTTGAATAGGTAAAGCTCATCCCATATGAAATAGTGCACATTCCTAAAGAATTTGCGTTTGTCAAGAGAGGACCAATGGGATGAAATCTCACCGGTGGCAAGGTAATTGGCTATATCTGCGTACCAAGGGATTGACACTTGTTCAATGGCATGAACTTAGAAGAGATGATCATCTAGAAAATGTTCATTGATAGGGGGTGACCCGACGACTCTTCCACTTAGGGAAAGTCTAGACAAATGGTCGGCAACAACGTTCTCAACCCCTTTTTTGTCTCTAATTTCAATATGGAACTATTGTAGCAAGAGAATCCACTGGATGAGGAGTGGTTTAGCATTGGGTTTGGTCAAGAGGTACTTAAGAGTAGCATGGTTGTAAGCACCCCATTTTTAACCTCTTGGCGGTCTATAGTCCATCCAGACTTGTATTCAAGTCAATGCGGACATATTTTGAGTTAAATCAACTTCCGAAGTCTAATCCTGTCTATCCATCGCTTCGCGGTCCTACCAGGCCCAAATAGAGGCAAAATGACCAAAATACCCTCAGGGGCATTGTTTGGTTCAATTCCAAAACAGGCGCATCTTTCTGAAGACGGTAAGTCCCCTTTCCAAATTCCATTAGGCACGCCTTTCCGAAGATGGTAAGTCTCCTTTCTAATTCCAATAGGCACGTCTTTCCAAAGACTGTAAGTCTCCTTTCCATATTCTAACAGGCACGTCTTTCCGAAGACGGTAAGACCCCTTTTCATATTCCAACAGGCACGTCTTTTCGTAGAAGGTAAGACCCCTTTTCAATTCCTTTTCTAATTCCAATTCCAATTCCAATCCCTCTCTCGAGAAACCTGATTTCTCGGGACAGTAAGTCTATCCAATCTGGCACGTTTTTCGAAGAAAGTCTCTTCGAAACCCTAAGTCCCTTTAAACTTGTCAATCGGGATAAGACCCCAAGTCCCCTAGATGGTAGAACGGTCTACCTTTGGAGCATGCTAGCCAGCCAATGTAGAAATGTCCGTTTCGGCACGCCTTCTGAGAAAGTTGACTTCTCAAGCGCTAAGTCCCTTTAGCAGCTTCCCGAGATCAAGCAATCTCGAGAATGATCGCGAATCGTCAGAGTGGCGGAAGTATTCGTAAACATCGCAGCCGTCAGAGTAGCGAAAATACTCATAAGTAGGCCGATATAGGGAATTGCCAACAAACCCCTGTATCATGAGACCGCCGTCAGAGTGGCGGAAACACTCAAAACCCAGGTCAACACCAGTGCCTGCTAGTCCACTTCGGTGAAAAATGACCAAACTGCCCCTAGGGCCATTTTCTAGCACGTTTTTTGAGAACACACCTGAGTCCTCAAAATGGTAAGTCCACCCCTTCCAAGATCGTCTTAGAGATGATCCGGCATGATTAGATGCCTTCTAGTAAGTTTTGGGCCAGCTTCAAAACTTTCTGGTCAAGATGACCATTTTGCCCCTAGGCATCCGAACACCCCGGGGACCACACCGGCTCTGGGTATTGTCGCGCCCAGATTTTTCGCACTCGAGGAATCCAAACACAAGCGGGAAAAACATTGTACTCTCTCGTTAGAACTCAGCCACCTAAAAGAATGAGTGCGACTATGTTTGAATTCAAAATTGATTTGAGTAAAAGGCTTTTGGAAAACATTTGGAGCCGACACCTAACTTAATTAAGGTGAGTTAGGTCACCTAAAAACTAAGCATAATCCAAAAACTACACTTAGGGTTTTGGAAAACGATTTTGAAAATATCTCCTCAAGAGAGGGTTTTTAAAAAAACAAGCTATTTAGCAACCTTTAGAAAATATAATGCCCTTTTTAGAAAAATAACTCCTTTTGGTCTTTTGAAAACAGTGATCTAGGTTCGGAGGTTAGTTACATGTAGGGAAGACGCAATAAGCCATCACCCTATCCCGCCCTTGCGGTACCTACATGTCTATTTACCCTAGATTCATCTATGAGAGTCTTCAACTAACAAACTGTACAATCCTATTCACTTTGAAAAAGAATGTTTAAAAATAAATTTGACATGATGCATGATATGCAAGTGCAAGAAAAGAGAATTGAAAAATAGGTTTGGAAAGAAATTGATTTGATTTGAAACGAAAGAGATAGAAGTTTGAATTTGGAAAAAAAGTTTTGAAAATTGAAAATAGAGATTTGAAAATAGAAATTTGGAATTGGAAGTTTGAAAATAGATTGGAGATTTGAGATTTCAAAAAGGTTGTGACTGCACCCATGAGGATTGCCTACGTATCCTTTTTGAGGAATCAGGTCAGTCGTAGTTCGGACAAGAGTCCGATTGGAAATAGAAGAGTTGATTTGGAAAAGAATTGGAGTTGGAAATTGAATTAGAATCGGAAGAGTAGGAAATTTGGACTTTGATTGGAAGATTTGAAAGGATTGGTTTTGAAAGACCTAGACTTAGGAACTTAGAAAAGAAAGATTGGACTTGACTTGGAAAGATTTTAGAAAAGATTTGGCTCAAATGTTGGACTTGGAAGATTTGGAAAGATTGGATTTAGGAAATGTTCGAATTAGGAAAGGTTCAAATTAGGAAAGTGTCATTTTAAGAAAGTTTCATTTTAGGAAAGTTTCGAATTAGGAAAGTTTTGAATTAAGAAAATTTCAACTTAGAAAAGTTTTGACTTAAGAAAGTTTAAGATTTAAGAAAGATTTGAATTGGGAAAGTTTACAATATAGAAAGGTTTAGAATTTAAAAGGTTTGGGATTTAGAAAGTCTTAACTTAAGAAAGTTTTGAATTTGGAAAACTTGGAATTTGGAAAGATTTGAAATTTAGAAAGTTTTAGAGTTTTAGAAGATCTTAAGATTAGGAAAGGTTTGAGCTTAGGAAAGATTTGAAAACCTAGATTTGGAAAGTTAAGATTTGAAAATGGATAGAATTAGGAAAGGGTTGAATTAGGAAAGATGTGGAAGTTGAGTTTTAAAATTTAGGAAAGATTTTTATGTTCAAGTTTTGGAAACTTAAAATTTAGGAAAGTAAAAGATTAGAAAGGATTTGAATTAGGAAAGATTTAGACTAGAAAGGGTTAAGATTCCTATTTCCTAAAACAAGGGATTAGATTTTGTTTCTAAAAGAGAAGATTTTATTTTATTTTAAAAAACGGAGGACTGGATCTAGTTTCCCAAACGGGAAGATTGGATTTGGTTTCCTAAAGGGAAAATTGGATTTGGTTTTCTAAAGGGAATATTGAATTTGACAAGGATTTGAAAAGGGAGGTTTTAGAAACCCTAGACTTGGATACGAAAAGGGAGATTTTGGAAACCTAGGTTTTAAAGTAAGTTTGAAAACCATGTTCTTGGAAAGAAAATTAGGATTTCCTAATTGTTAACTCTAGGGCTTGACTTGGGCTCTAAGGAAAGAGATTTTGGAAAGTGAATTTTTGGAAAAGGGAAGATGTTGGAGGAAGATTCTAAAGAGGGATTTTTAGAAAATGTGTTTTGAAAAGAATGTTAGGAAGGAAGTTTTTTGGAAAGTAAAACTTTGAGAGAGTTTTGAAAACAAGATTTTGGAAGAAGCATTGTGGAAAGAGTTTTTAGGAAAGTGAATTTTGAGGAGAGTGTTTTGGAAAGGAGTTTGAAAAGAGAAGTTCTTGGAAAATAGATTTTTGGAGGAAGTTTTTAGAAAACGATTTTGGAAAGGAATTTAAAGAGAGTTTATGGAAAACATGTTGGGAAAGAGATTTTTAGGAAGAGATTTTTGAAAAGAGAGTTTTTGGAAAGTATAAAAATGTCTCACTTTCCTAAAGCGATTCTAACCATAAGAAGGCTAGAACCACTTTAAGAAAGTGGTTTGAAAACAACAAGGAGTTAAAAATATAGACCATATCAGTTACTTTAAATGTAACACTTTCCTAAAGCAGTCCTAACCATAGAAAGGCTAGAATTACTCTAGGATTGTGATTTCGAAAACAAGTTTTGAAAAAGGAGATTTTGATATAATTTTGAAAACAAGTTTAATGCAAGCTTTGAAAACGAGTTTGAAAATGATTTTTGCAAGAATGAAAGATAATGATATGCATAGTGAAAATTGGGGTCGTGAACATACAAGGTTAAGGCTTCACCATATAATCAAGGGGGCCGAACCCACGTGGTCTCCGGTTAGACTAAAAGAAAGCCCCTGACACAGTGACCCTCCAATAGTCTAATCCTACACATAGACTGGGAATCCTCTTGTTTCAAGCATGCAAAGAAAGGGGGGAAGAAGATGGGGGATTAAAATAGCGAAAACCCAAGTGGGTTAGGAGGGAGAAGAGAGAGGGGGGAAGTGTAGAAACTTAAAGAGAAAACCTACCGTATGTCTTATTTATTTCACTTTGCTTTGCACGCCTTGCTTTCTTGCTTTTTCTTTGGTCTTCACTTCAGTCTTCGAGAGCTTTGTCTTGGTCTTCGAGTGCTTCGAGTTGCAGCAATCCAAGTCTTCAATGGAGGGTTGAAGGCTAGTGTATAAGTATATAGGGGTGTGTATTAGTGTATAGGAAGCTAGGGTTTGTGTATGGTGGCTGGGGTTTGGAAAAACTAAGGAAGCTAGGGTTTAGGGAGCCTAGGAGCTCTGTAGATCGAATATTAGGATTTTTAGATTGAGTTTGCAGACCTCTTTCATGCTGGAGGAGGCTCTGTATTTATAGACAAAGGAATGCACTAGCACCTGTTGCAGTGGCGCCAGGCCAAAAATTACATTAGCGCCACTAGAAGTGGCGCCAGCCATTTAGGAAATGTTTAAGGTCGGCAAGCAATGTATCTTTAGAAGATTTGGGCGCTTGTACTAGTGACTACCATGCAATTTTTAGTCTGGCTTCACTAGGAGTGACTCCGGAAAGTCCGGGGATGAATTGAAGGGGCCGAGACTGACCCGGAGAGCCGGAAAGGGACAGGAACCCTTAGAATAATGTCTCAGGGACAAAGGACTTGAAAAATGATGACAAGATTTGTTAGAAGGGTTGACCGAGCCATTAGGGGCAAAACAGTCAACTGGGCCAAAAAGCTACCGGGACGAACTCAAAATGTCCCGGAAGAAGACTCAAGGTTTGGAAACATTATTTAGAATGTTCCCAAAGGCTGCAGGTTTGATACCCAAAGCCTGTGTGGTCGGAAAAGGCGACCGGCCTACTAGGGGCAAAACAGTTATTTCGCACCGGGTTTGCCGGAACTGACTCGGAATGCTTCGAAAAGTTAAAGAAAGGTTGAGAATACTATAGGAAGCATTCTCGAGATGTTACCGGTTTGATACCCAGAGCCGGTGTGGTTCCCGGGGCGTTTGGATGCCTAGAGACAAAATGGTCATTTCACTTCAAGTGGGCCCGGGAAGCAACCAGTGGACTAAATTGGAGTTTAGAAATTGGGTTAGAGTCTGAATATGCATGTGATGTGTGAAAGTGAGTCCAGTCGGGCTGGAGATTACCAAGCGGGCAAAAATGGGGTGCTTACAGGTATCAAACCGGTAACCTTCCGAGAATGCTTCTTATAGTGTTTTCAACCTTCCTTTATCTTTCCGGATCATTCCGAGTCAATTCTGGTAAATCTGTTGCAAAATGACCTTTTTGCCCCTAGTGGGCCGGTCGCCTTTTCTAACCACACAGGCTCGGGGTGTCAAATTGGTAATCTCCCAAAAATGCTTCTTATAGTATTCCCGACCTTCCTTTATCTTTCCAAATCATTCAGAGTCATTTCTGGTAAACTTGGTACAAAATGACCGTTTTGCCCCTGGTGGGCCGATTGCCTTTTCCGACCACACCAGCTCTGGATATCAAGCCGGTAGCCTTTGGGAACATTCTACATAATGTTTCTAAATCTCGAGTCTTCTTCCAGGACATTTTGAGTCTGTCCCGGCAGCTTTCCGATCCAATTGACCGGTTTTTGCCCCTAATAGTCCGGTCAACCCATCCGACAAATCTTGTCATCCTTTTGCAAGTCCATTACCTCTGGGACTCTATTCTAAGAGTTCCTGCTCTTTTTCGGCCTTCCGGGCCCTTCCCGGTCCCTTAAGTCCTTCCTGGGCTTTCCGGAGTCACTCCTAGTGAAGCTAGACTAAAAATTGCATGGTAGTCACTAGTATAGGCGCCCAAATCTTCCAAAGATACGTTGCTTGCCAACTTAATGAACTTTCTTAAGTTGTTGGCGCCACTAGTAGTGGCACCAAGCCAAAAAAATGGCCTGGTGCCACTCCTAGTGGCGCCAAGAGGAAATTTTCCCTAGTGCCACTGCAACAGGCGCCAGGTGATTCTGTTCTTTATAAATACAGAGCCTCTTCCAGCGTGAAATAGGTCGGCAAGCTTAGTCTAAAAACTCTACTTTTCGATATACAGAGCTCGTAGCTTCCCAAAACCCTAGTCTCCTTTAGGTTTTTCAAACCTTAGCCTCCATACACAAACCCTAGCCTCCTATACACTCATACACTCTCATATACTCATACACTAGCCTCCAAAGCCTCATTTGAAGACTTGAAGTGCTACAATCTGAAGCTCTTGAAGATCGAAGCAAACACTAGAAGATCAAGATGAAGATCAAGACAAAGACTGAAGTGAAGACCGAAGCAAGACAAGCAAAGCAAAGCACGCAAACCTAAGCAAAATAAAGAAGACACAAGGTAGGCTTCTTATTTACGTTTACGCATCTTCCCCCTTCTCTTCTCTCTCTTTACCCACTTGGGTTTTCTTTTATTTTAATCCCCCATCTTCTTGCCCCCCCCCCTTCTTGCATGCTTGAAACAAGGGAATTTCCAGTCCATGTGTAGGATTAGGCTGTTGGATAGTCACCGTGTCGAGGGCTTTCTTTTAGTCTAACTGGAGACTGCATGGGTTCGGCCCCCTTGATTATGTGGTGAAGCCTTTAACCTTGTATGTTCATGACCCTCTTTGAATTGTGCATATCATGATCTTGCATTCCTCCAAAGTTTGTTTAAAACTTGTTTTCAAAAGCTTGCATTAACATCATTTTCAAAATTGCTTCAAAATCTTCTTTTTCAAAACTTGTTTTCAAAATCACAATCCTAAAGTGATTCTGGCCTTTCCATGGTCAGGGTTGCTTTAGGAAAGTGTTAAATTTAAAGTGACCAATATGATCTATATTTTTAAAATCCTTGTTGTTTTCAAAACCACTATCTTAAAGTGGTTCTAACTTTCTTATGGTTAGAATCGCTTTAGGAAAGTGAGATATTTTTATAAGCTTTCTAAAAGCTCTCTTTTCAAATCTCTCCCTCTAAAAATCTCTTTTCCAACATGCTTTCCATAAAGTCTCTCCAATTTCCTTTCCAAAATTGTTTTCAAAAACTCCCTCCAAAAATTTATTTTTCAAAAACTCCTTTTCAATCTCTTTCCAAAAACTAATTTCCAAAAGCACTCTCCTAGAAATTCCTTTCCTTAAAAAACTCCCTAGATTTCCTTCTTAGAAAACTCTCCCCTAAATCTCTTTCCTAAAAACTCTTTCCTAAAAGCTTCTTCCAAAAATCCCCTTCCAAAAACTCTCTCTTTTCAAAATTCACCTTCTAGAAACTCTTCTCTAAGATTTCCTTCCAAAAATCTCCCTTTCTAAAAACTCACTTTCCAAAAACTATTTCTTTAGAGCCCAAGTAAAACCTTAGAACGCACAATTAAGAAACCTTAATTTTCCTTCCCAAATGCATGATTTCCAATCCCTTATTTTGGTCTCAAAACCTACGTTTCCAAAACTTCTTCTTTTCTA
This sequence comes from Euryodendron excelsum, assembly GCA_033060915.1. Classification (NCBI taxonomy): domain Eukaryota; kingdom Viridiplantae; phylum Streptophyta; class Magnoliopsida; order Ericales; family Pentaphylacaceae; genus Euryodendron; species Euryodendron excelsum. The sequence goes on along the minus strand of CM065391.1, from coordinate 10,382,563 downwards.
CATCAAAACTATATATATTTTCAAAACCTATTTTCTACATCAAAACTATAGTCTTCCCAAAATTAGAATTTCCAAAACTCCATCTTTCCAAATTCATGCCAAATGCAATCTTTTCTTTAGGAAACCAAATCTAATCTCCCACTTAGGAAACTAGATCCTATCCTCCATTTTTGGAAACAAAATTACACCATCTCTTTTCAGAAACAAAATCCAATCCCTTGTTTTAGGAAATAGGAATCTCAATTCTTCCTAGTCTAAACCTTTCCTAATTCACTCTTTCCTAATTTCATACCTTCTTAAACCTTAGATTTCCAAACTTTAAGCTTCCAAATCTTTCCTAATTCAACCCTTTCTTAATTCCAATCTTTCCAAATCTTAACTTTCCAAATCTAAGTTTTCAAACTCTTCTTAAACTCAAAACCTTTCCTAATTTCAAGAATTTCTAAAACTTAAATTTTGAATCCTTCTAAAATTCTAAGCTTCTCTAAACTTCAAATCTTTCCAAATCTAAAGCTTTCTAAATTTGAAACTTTTTAAATTTTAAAACTTTCCAACTTTCAAAACTTCCCTATTTCAAAACATTCCAAATTCAAAACTTTCTTAATCCAACACTTTCCTAAATTGAAACTTTACTAAAACGAAACTCTCCAAAAATAACACTTTCCTATTTTGAAACTTTCCTAAATCGGACCTTCCCTAATTTGAATCTTTCCTAATTCCAATCTTTCTTCGATCTTCCAAGTCCAACATTCGAGTCAAGTCTTTCTTAATCACGAGTCCTTTCTAAATCCTACCTTCATAGGTCTAGGGTCTCCATTCTTCCATTTCAAATTCCAATCTTCTATTCTAAATTCAAATCAAATCCAAATTCCAATTCAATTTTTTTTTCTAATCAAACCTTCTATTTTCTATCGGACTCTTGTCCGAACTACGACTGACCTGATTCCTCAAAAAGGATACGTAGGCAACCCTCATGGGTGCGGTCACAACCTTTTTTAAATCTCCAATTCCATAATCTATTTCAAACTTCCAAGCTTCTATTTCCTTTCCAATTTCTAAGACTTTCCAATTTTAATTCTATCTTTTGAAATCTTTTTTAAATCAAATCAATTTCTTTTCAAATCTATTTCCAAATCTATTTCTAATTTAATTTTCTTGCACTTGCATATCATGCATCATGTCTTTTTAAACATTATTTTTCTAAAGTGGATAGGATTGAACATTTGTTAGTTGAAGACTCTCATAGGTGAATCTAGGGTAAATAGACATGTAAGTACCGCAAGGGCGGGGTAGGATGATGGCTTAGTGCGTTTTCCCTACACGTAACCAACTTTCGAACCTAGGATCACTGTTTTCAAAGACCAAAAATGGAGTTATTTTCAAAAAATGGGCTTAAATGTTTTTCAAAGGTTGCCAAACAACCTATTTTCGTAAAAACTCTCTCTTGAGGAAGTATTTTCAAAATCGTTTTCAAAAACCCTAAGTGTGATCCTCGAATTGTGCTTAGTTTTTAGGTGACCTAACTCACCTTAATCAAGTTAGGTGGTGACTCCAAATGTTTTCCAAAAGCCCTTTATTAAAATCTATTTTCAATTCAAACATAGTCGCATTCATTCTTTTAGGAGGGTGAGTTCTAATGAGAGAGTACAGTATTTTTCCCACTTATGTGTGTACTCCTCAAGTGCGAAAAATCTGGACGCGACAATGGTTGGTATAGATGATGACTAGGAAACGATTAAGTAAGACCTAAACTTGTCTAATGCAAAGACCACGGTAAGTTGTTTTTCTTGGTAGTAGTATAGTTGATTTGGGCATCATTGAGGGTTTTGTTAGCATAATAAATAACATGAGGCTTCTTGTCTACCCTTTGACCCATTACTGCCCCCACGACATAATCACTAACATCAAACATAAACTCAAATGGAAGAGACCAATCAAGCGAACATATGATAACAACGATAGTCAATAACCCTCAAATGGGACATCTTAAGACAATAAATGGCACATGGGTCGAGAGATGGCACTAAAACCCTCTCTATGAATCGCCGATACAAGTTAGCATACCCAAGGAAAGATAGGACATCCTTAACATATTGTCTACCTCTATCCCCTTGGATGATATAATATGGCTCAGCACTTGATTGACCATGAAATTCACTTCTCCCAATTAAGCATAAGATGACTTTCCTCACATCTCTTTAACACCCTCCCCAAGTTTTCTAGACACAATTCATAGGTATCTCCATATACCAAAAAATTATCCATAAAGACCTCAACAATTTATCCACCATGTCACTAAAAATACTCATCATACATCTTTAGAAAGTCGCCGGTGCATTACACAAACCAAATGGCATTTTCTTGTATGCATAAGTACCGAAAGGACATGTAAAGGTAGTCATAGATTGGTCTTCTAAGGCAATTTCTATTTGGTTATACTTTGAGTACCCATCAAAAAATAATACAATGCTCTACCCGCTACCTTCTCGAGGACTTGGTCCAAGAATAAAAGGGAAAAGTGGTCCTTTCTTGTCACCGCATTTAATCTATGGTAGTTAATGCACATCCTCCACCTAGTTTGGATCCTAGTGGGAACTAGTTCATTCTTCTCATTTTGAACTATCATGATTATGGACTTTTTAGACACCATTTGGGTTGGATTAACCCATTTAGAATTGGAGATGGGATAGATGATACCCGCATCAAGAAGTTTAAGCACTTCACCCTTCACCACCTCTTTCATGTTAGGGTTTAAATACCTTTGCATTTGGCGAACAGATTTGGCCTCTTCATCTAGGAAAATTCTATGTATGCACACAAGAGGGCTAATCCCATGAAGGTCAACAATGGTCCACCCTAGAGCTTTCCTATAGTTCTAAAGTGAGGCTATCAATCCCTCCTCTTGGCTTAAAGATAAGCTAGAGGATCTCACCATGGGGCATGATTCTCCCTCTCCTAGGTAGGCATACTTCAAGGTGGATGGCAATGATTTTCTATCTAGAATGGGAGGCTTCTTTTAGGAGGGAATTGGCTTGATGGCACTAGGTTGTAGAGGTTCAAATGAAGGGGTCCACTGAACAACTTGCATGCATTGGGCACTATTTAACCCGAGATTACAAGATTCCCCCAAAATCATGGTGTTATAATCAAGTGAGTCATGAGGCTCACTTCTCACAATGGCTTTCTCCAAAGGGTACTCAAAACAGTCACTATCAAAATGGTCTTGGACAATGGATTCTATCAAGTCTACTTCCCTAATATTCTCACACTCACCTTGTTGTTTGGCAACCAAGAAAATATTCATCTCAAAGGTGGTGTTGCCAAAAGATAACTTCACCAACCCATTCCTACAATGAATAATGGCATTCAAAGTAGCTAGGAAAGTGTCGCGCCCCAATTTTTTGCACTTAAGGAAAATACGCAGAAGTGAAAAAAACACGGTACTCTCCCGTTAGAACACATCCTCCTAGAAGGACGAGTGCGACTAGATTTGAATTAGAAATTGATTTTGATTAAAGGCTTTTGAAAAAGATTTTGGAGTCGCCACCTAACTTGATTAATGCGAGTTAAGTCACCTAAAACTAAGCACAATCTGAAGATTACACTTAGGGTTTTTTAAAAAGGTTTGAAAAACTTCCTCAAGAGAGGGTTTTTAAGAAAATAGATTGTTTGGCAACCTTTGGAAATATTTAAGCCCTTTTTTAAAATAACTCCATTTTGGTCTTTAAAAACAGTGATCTAAGTTCGAAGGTTGGTTACGTGTAGGGAATACGCACTAAGCCATCACCCTACCCCGCATACCTACATGTCTATTCACCCAAGGTTCACTCATTTAGAATCTTTGATTTATAAATTTCTAATACTATCCACTTTGAAAAAGATTACATATGATGCATGATATGCAAGTACGAGAATTTGATTTGATTTTGAAAGTAGATTTAAAAAGACTTGATTTGATTTTGGAAATAGATTTGAAAAGATAGATTTGATTTTTGAAAGAAGGTTTTAGAAATTAGCAATAGATTATGGAATTGGAGATTTAGAAAAGGTTCTAGAATTAGAAACTTGAAATAGATTAAGGAATTGGAAACTTGAAAAAGGTTGTGACCGCACCTATAAGGGTTGCCTACGTATCCCTTTTTCAGAATCAGGTCAGTCGTAGTTCAGACAAGAGTCCAATTGAAAACAAACACTTTTAGGTTTTTGAAAAGTTTGATTTGAAAAGATTTGATTAAAAAAGATTTCGATTTGAACTTTGAATAAGAGATTTGAAATTGAACTTGGAATTGACTTTGATTTGAAATAGAACTTAAGGATTTGAAATTGATTTTGATTTGAAACGATTGAACTTGGATTTGATTTGGAAAGTTGAGATTTTGAAAACATTTTGACTTAGATTGAAATTGGAAAGCTATCTTGGTTTAGAAAGGAGTTTTAGAAAAGAATCGAAGCTTCCTACCTTGAGATTAGGGTTGAACTAGGGTTTAGGCCTCCTAGGGTTTAGGTAACCTAAGTTTGGAACATGTAGTTCAATTGAAAATGATTTAATTTATATTTGAAAAGTTCGATTTTAGAAAGTTGAATTTAGAAAAGGTCCGACTTAGGAAATGTTCAAATTAGGAAAGTTGGATTTAAGGAAGATTTGAAAAAAGATTTAATTTGATTTTTAGAAAGTACTTGATTATTTGATTTGAAGGAGTTTAGAAAACTTAATGTTTAAGAAAGATTGGATTTGAAAATTTTTGAATTAGAAAAGTTTCAAAATAGGAAAGTTTCATTTTAGGAAAGTGTCAAGTTAGGAAAGCTCCATTTTAAGAAAGTTTTGAATTTAGAAAGTTTCAACTTATGAAAGTTTTGCGTTTTGGAAAGTTTTGATTTTGGAAAGTTTGAATATAGAAAGATTGGAATTAGGAAATGGTTGAATTAAGAAAGATCTGATTTCTATTTCCTAAAATTGAAGAGTTGATTTTATTTCCAAAAAGATATGATTTGATTTGGTTTCTAAAATTGGAGGATTTGATCTAGTTTTCTAATTTGAAAGATTGGATTTGACATAGAATTGGAAATGTTGAACTTTGAAAATCTAGGATTTGGAAAGCTATGATTTTGATGTAGGAAAAGAGATTTTGACAATCTAGGATTTGATGTAGAGGATAGTTATGTTTTGGGAACCTATGGTTTGAAGCAAAAGAGGAAATCATATTTTTAGGAAAGAGAATTAGGGTTTCCTAACCATGAGATCTAGGGTTTGACTTGGACTCCAAGAAAAAGAGTTTTTTGGAAAGGAGATATTTGAAAAAAGTTTTTAGGAAAGAGACTTGAAGATAGTTTTTAGAAAGTGAATTTTTTAAGAGAACTTTTGGAAAAGGTTTGAAAAGAGTTTTTGGAAAATAGATTTTTGAAGAAAGCTTTTGGAAAGGAACTTAAAAAGCAATTTGAAAAGGAGTTTGAATATGGACTTTTTGAAAACTTTTTGAATGTCTCACTTTCCTAAAACGATTCTAACTATGAAAATATTAGAACCATTCTAAGTTGGTGGTTTTAAAAACAACATGGACTCGAAAGATAGACCAAAATGATCCCATTGAATATTACCCTGTCCTAAAACAATCCTAACCATGAAATGGCTAGAATCATCTTAAGATTGTGATTTTGATGAAAAACAAGTTAAGGTTTACACCCAAAATATGGATCTTGATGGTCACAATGAATATAACACTTTCTTAAAACAACCCTAACCATGGAATGGCTAGAATCACTTTAAGATTGTGATTTTGAAAACAAAATTTTGAATGCAAGTTTTGAAAGATGATTTTGATTCAACTTTTGAAAACTATTTTGAAAACAAGTTTTGAAGGAATGAATGAACATGATATTCATAATGCAAGTAGGGACATGAAGATACAAGGTTTAGGCTTCACCACATAATTAAGGGGGCCGAATCCACATGGTCTAAGGTTGAATTGGAAGAAAGGCCCCGGCACGGTGACTTTCAATAATCCTTCCTACACATGAATCGGGAAATCCCTTATTTCAAGCATGCAAGAAAGGGGGTAGAAGATAAGGGATTAAAATAGAAGAAAACCTAAGTTGGTTAGGAGGAAGAAGAGAGGGGGGGGGGGGGGGGGGGGGGAAGTACATAAACATAAAGAGAGAGCCTACCTTGTATTCTTCTTATTTTCTTGCTTTATTTGCTTTACTTTGCTTGATCTTTGAGAGCTTTCAAGTTACAGCACTTTGGGTCTTCAATGGAGGCTTTAGAGGCTTGTGTATGAGTGTATGGAGTGTATATAGATGTTAGGGTTAAGTGTATGGTGGCTAGGGTTTGAAGAGACTAGAGAGGCTAGGGTTTTGGAGAGGCTTCGAGTTCTGTAATTCGAAAAGCGGAGTTTCTTGACTGAGTTTGTGGACCCTTTTCACGCAGGGGTAGGCTCAGTATTTATAGAAAGAAGATTAACCTGGCACCTGTTACAGTGGCACCAGCTACTTAGGAAATGTTTTAGGTCGGCAAGAAACCTATGTCTTTCAACCCTTAACACGCAAGGCGAAAAGATTTGGGCAATTGTATTAGTGACTACTATGTAATTTTTGGCTTGGCTCCACTAGGAGTGACTTTGAAAGGTCCAAAAATGTTTCGGGAGGCCGAGAATGGTCCAGAAGGCCAGAAATGGGTAGAAACTCTTAAAATAGTATCTTGGGGGTAACGGACTTGAAAAACAAGGTCACGATTATCAAAGTGGTCGATTAAGCTCTTAGGGGCAAAATGGTCAACTAGACCAAAAAAACCACCGAAATAGGCTTGGAATGACTCATGAAAGGACTTGAAGGTTGGAAACACTATCTAGAGTGTTTTGAGAAATTTTCGGTTTCATAACCAGAGCCGGTGTGGTTGAAAAAGGCGACTAGCCCACTAGGGGCAAAACAGTCATTTTGCACCAGGTTTGCCGGAATAGACTCGGAATGATCCAAAAAAATGTTGAAAGGTTAGTAATACTATTAGAAGTATCCTTAGAAGGTTGCCGGTTTGATACCCAGAGTCGATGTGGTTCCTAGAGGCGCTTAGATGATTGGGGGCAAAATAATTATTTTGACCGAATGGTCTCGGAATTGGTCTGGAAATGACTGAAAAGCACTTGGACATGCCGGATCATCTTTGGGATGATCTTGGAAAGGTGGACTTACCGCTTTGAGGACTTAGGTACTTTCTTGACAAGCGTGCCAAAAAAAGGCACCAAGGGCAGTTGGGTCATTTTTTACTGCAGTTGGCTAACAGGCACTGATGTTGACCCAAGTTTTAAGTGTTTTTGTCACTCTAACAGTTTGTGACAAGTTGGTTTCCAAAGGTATCTTGTCCTTTGGTAAACTTGTCACGGCCAAGCTGTGAGTTCAGTCTTGTGACATAACGGTTTTGTTGGCAATTTCCAATGTCAACCTGTTTGCAAGTGTTTTTGCCACTCTGACAGTTACGATATTTGCCAGTATTTCCGCTACTTCTGACGGTGTGTGTTCATGCTAGAGACTGCTTGATCTTGGGAAGCTGTTAGGTGGACTTGTCGTCGAGGAATTAACTTTCTTGAAAGACGTGTTGAATAACGGACATTCTTTATTGGCGAGCTAGCAAGCGCAAAAGGTGGACAATTCTACCATCTCTAGGACTTGGGTTCCATCCCGATCGATGGGTTTGAAGGGACTTATCGTTTTGAAGAGTTTTCTTGAAAAATGTGTCGTACTGGATGGTCTTACCGCCTAGGGGATAAACTTTTTCCAAAGGCATGCCAAATTTGATCTAGATTGGAATTGGAATTGAAATTGAATTTAAGATTGAAATGGAGACTTACAGTCTCTAGGAAGACATGCCAACTAGAATTAGACCAAGCAATGCCCCAGGGGCATTTTGATGATTTTGCCTCTGTTGGACTCGGCGGGCCTATGAAGCTATTGATTGATTAGATTGAGTCTGGAAAATTAATTTTGATTTGAATGTGTCTGTTTTGGTTTAACTATGAGTCCAGATGGACTAGAGATTGCCGAGTGGGCAAAAACGGGGTGCTTAGAGAAAAGGCATCCTAAAATGATGAGAATTTAGTTATGAGCCATGCAACTCTCAATGAATTAGGTATCTAGGACTATAAAGTCAATCGGGAAGTAGAAATAATCAACTTGGATGAGAGCAACCTTAATGATACCCCTACGAATATTAGTAGATCAGTTTGGCAATTATAAGGTCACACGGGTAGGTCTTAACTCTTCTAGGCCAAGCTCTTTATACACCAAAAAAGGTAGGAGGTTGACACTAGACCTTAGATCTAAGAGGGCTCAATCTATTTTGGTTCCCCCTATGGTACAAGAAATGGTAGGGCATCCGGGGTCTTTGAACTTAGGAGTGTCTTTGCGTTGCAAAATCGCACATTGGTTCTTATTCATCGTGGTCGTATCCTTGACATGTAACCTTCTCGTGAAAGTACACAAGTCCTTTAAGAACTTGGCATATGAAGGTATTTGCTTAATTTCCTCAAGGATGGGAATGTTGACGTTAACTTGCTTAAAAACTTTATAAATTTTCATAGTTAGAAGCTCATTCTTAGGCTTGGTCAATCTTCAAGGAAATGGGGAATGTTTCAATATGTCCCTCTCCTTCTCCTTTGAGGCCTTAGGAGTCTTAAGGGGTTCTCTAAACTCTTTTTCTCTTTCTCTCTCTCTCTCTCTTCTAACTCTTCGGGCTCTCCTACTTTATCCTTTCCTTTTTCACCCTTCTCAATATACACCTTTGAAGGCTCTTCCCTAGGTGAAATGGTTTTGTCAATGACTTTCCCACTTCTAAGAGTGTCGAGGGCTTGTACCTATTCATGACTTGATTGAGGGTCGTATTTACCCTCGGTAATGTGTACTTGCCTCACCACCGGGTTAGGTTGTGGTTGAGCCGGAAATCTACCCCAAAAATTTTGGGTCAAAGTTTGTGTCAAGGTAAACATTTACTTTGCTATATCCTCAAGCAACCTAGTGTGTTGATATAACATCTTTTCTTGTTTATCTACCCTTGTATTCATCCCTCTTATCTCATTGGCTAGTTGGTAGACATTATCTTCAATAGGCTTCCTATGAGGAGGTTGATACGCCTTGGGTTGATTTGGAATTGTGCTACGGGTGATTGTTGGTAAGGTTAAGGTTGTGGTTAAGGTTGAGGTTGCTATTATGGTGCTTGGAATGGTGGAGGTGGAGCTTGATATGGTTGAAGGTTTTGAGACCCTCCTTAGTGTGCTTGAGGGTTTGAAGCCCCATCATTCCTCTATCCAAAATTAGGATGATCCCTCCATCCCGAATTGTATATGGCAGAGTAGGGATTGCCCCTACCTCTTTGGTATTGGCCAATCATATTAACTTGGTTATGCAAAGCTTCCTTCACACTTGGAATAACCGGACATGAAGCAGTGTCATGATCCATAGTCTCACACACAAGGCAACACATATCTTTTACTACCTTACTCACAACCGCATGTACTTTTTTAACTTCAAGGGCTTCTAACTTTCTTGCCAAAGCAACAAGCCTAGCACTCACACCATCAACTTCATTAAGTTAAAAGTTCCCCACCCCTTGTTGAGTTGTCCAACCCTCGTGATTTTGAGTCCTAGTGGTTGCCCAATCGCGTGCTAGGTTTGTTAGATAATCAAAGTAGTGGAATGCTTCATGGGGTTGCTTATTAAAAAAGGTTCCTGCACACAAAGACTCAATAAATTACTTCAATTGGGGGGTTAGGGAAGAGTAGAATGTATTGAAGACATGCCAATCAGCAAACTCGTGATGTGGACAAGAATTTAGAAGGTCCTTGAATCTTTCCCAACATTGAAAGAATGATTCTCCTATCATGGGGGAGAATTGAGAAATTTGGCGTCTAATCGCCTGGGTCTTATGTTCAGGGAAACAATTTCTCAAGAATTCTCTATAAAGAGTTGCCTAAGAATGAATGGACAAAGGCCTCAATGTATTGAACCATGTGTTGGCCTTATCCTTGAGACAAAATGAAAAGAATTTCAACAAAAACACCTCCCTTGGACATGAGTTGCCTATTGCAAGAGAACATGCATCTTCAAACTCTTTGATGAACATGTATGGTTGCTCGGAGTCCATACCATGGAATTGGGGTAACATTTCCATCATTCTCAGCCTAATATTCAACATGTTATAGTGTAGCAGGAAGACAATGCAAGAAGTTGGTGCTTGCCATGGTAAATTCATGTAATCACGAAGGGTCCTATGGTGAGGAGCCACCATGTCTACATGGTTGCTTCCTCTATCAAGGTCATCACCTCCAACTACATTAGGAGGATTTGGTGGAAGGCTGGGATTAAAATTTTGATATGGAATATTTGGTATGCCATTAGGATTTGGGAAAAAGATGTTAGGTAGCCCTCCTTCGTTGATATTGGTCATTGGTATGAAACTGAGGTCGACAACTAAGGAAAGTCTAGGAGTAGGCTCTCTAATTGGCGAAGAAGTGCTAGTACTCTCAATTCTCACAAGAAAGTTGTGTGTGTCCTGAATGAAATATGGCATGCAAGTATGAATGTACACTAAATGGACCGTCAAGGTCTTGTCAACACATCATACACATAGCACAATTCACAATGTCATACTATGGCTTTTTCTCAATATGATTACCGGATAACGGATTTTTCAATTCAATTCAAATCCTCCAATCTCCACATGCAAAGAAAATACCACCAATTCAAAAAATATAGCACACTAACCTACCCTCCAAACTATGCCGCCAATTGGGCTCCTAGCAAGATACAATACAACTAAACTAATCAAACAAGCAAACTAAGAAAAGAATAACCAAAAAGAATCTAGCATGGATATTCACATAAAAAGGGAAGAAGGATGTACCCTCGACCCTAAGCCTAGATGCTTCCTTCAAGGTGGATATGGAGATCCAATTCCACGTATCCACAACTAACTCCAAGCTTGGCCAAAGCTCACCTTGCACTTCCAATCCCCAGCAACGATGCTAAAACTTGGTTCGAATCCCGCAATTGTATGGTTTTGTAATGTAGTTTACTGGTTAATCCCCAGTTATCATTCTTCCCATGGGATTGATTCCAATATAGAAATGAACGCTCAACTCACAATGCACTCACTCAAATTGGATTGTAAATCAAATGAAATTAAATCTAAGAGTAACAAAAATAGACCAAAAATTTTTTAGTTTTGAGAAGGTTGATTCTATACTACTTATGCAATGAAATTAAAGGCAATTAATAACTTAAACTATCAACTAAACAAAGCAATTGATATTCTAATGCAATTAAAGGGAATTTGAATGTAATTGGTTCAATTCACCAAGCTCAATAAGAATTCCAATGGAGATTTGTTAACTAATATCAAGGATCACTCCATGGATCCTTTATTCGAAGGATTTCGACCATAAAACCATGGATGCATGCCAAGCTATTGATAAAATCATAGGTTCAAACCTTAGATTTGTGCAATCCCTATGCCAATTGAAGAATTGTGCATAGGAGTTACCAAAATGGGCTACGAATCTAAGTTTTCTAGTAGATCCAAAACTCAATCAAGTAGAATTAGAGAAATCTAAAGATAATTCTATAAAATTCATATACTTCCATAGACATCCATGAAGATCCTTGGCAAATCTTCACAATCATACCCAAATTAAGGTTTAGCTACTTAATTCCATGGTAGAAAGAATGGAAAAATGCAAATCTTGCATTAAATTGAAAGAAATTAAGTGTTTGGTTGCAAAGAAAATGAAGAAAAGTGCAAGAAAAGCTAAGAAAATCCTCTTCTCTCTCTACAATGTTTTCAAATATAAACTATATCTAAAAACTCTAAGTACAATAATGAGAGATATCCTCTAAAACTGCCTAAAATAGCCTTTTAGATGCTAGATAAAAGCCAAGCTCCATAAGGCGAGTGCTCGGTCAAGCCACCGATCGCTCGGCCAAGCGCTCGGATTGCGCTCCTGATTCGATTGGTTAAACGAGCTCTCTGAAGTTAGCGCACCTAAATCAATCAGTGAAAATGGCTTGCAGAATCTAGTAATCAGTGCATTTTTTTGACGTCCAAGCGCTCAGTTGGAAAGGCAATTGCTCTGTTACTTTGGCGATCACTCGACTGATCGCTTGGTTGCTTTGGGCGGTCACTTAGTTATGCATTTTTTGCCATTTCTTTTACAATTAAGCTCCATTCCTTGCAATTAGATCAAAAAGGCATGTTTAGGACAATTTAAGGATAAAATACTAATCTAATACCTAAACTAAAACTAACAATCCACTAATTAGGGGATTAATATTATACTTTTGGAGTGCAATCAGGTAGTTTATATGATGGCAGCTTATAGTTTATATGATAGCAGCTTATAGGGCTAAATTGTATGTGCACATCATGATATATATCAAATCTATTATTAAGCCATCCTTGTAAGTTGCACCCAGTCCAACATTTATAAACAAAACAGAAATAGATAGGGGGTCCTACAGGTAAAAAGAACCAATAGGGGGTCAACTATATTTAGTTGTCAAATGCATTTGTTGGGGTTAGCAAGTTGGTGTGATGCAAGCCTATAGTGCTATATGGTGCATGTCATGATATAAATTTATTATTGAGCCATCCTTGTTACTTGCACCCAGTCCAACATTATAAACAAAACATAAATTATTTGGAGGTGCTATAATTAAAGAGAATAATAGGAGGCAAAAGAGATTTGCGTAATAATCTGCGGTCAAGTATTAGTCGTCAAATGCGTTTTTTAGGTTTAGGTAGTTAATTTGTAGGTGTTATTTGGGTAAATGTTATGCTTTCAAAAAATTTGTCCGTAAAATTAATCTCACTAAAATGTAGTAATGACATTTTTGTAACTAAACATGTCATAACGAGTTTATGCTTTCAAGTGAAAGGTTCATATTCGATCAATTATATCATTCTGTATAATAATTATATACAAATTTTTAGTATATATGGGATTACTCTTAATATTTTTTGTCTTTCTATTGTTTGATACAAATATTAATTAGGCAATAGCTCGAAGATGGGACATTTCTATCTTATTACAAAATTTTGAGAAAAGATGGTGTATAAAATGGCCATGACATAAGGTTATACAAATAGATATTTTTTCTTCTTAGGCCTGCGGGTCTTATTGCGCCACTGGTTAGGTTCTCCTTATAAAATCTCCCTTCACTTTTGGCATTGTCTACTGTTTTACACACCCCGCCATCTATGCTTATAAACTGAAAAAAAAATCAAGTCAAAAAGCCGTGTTATGACCTCTTTAGAATTTAATTTGCTATTCCCCTATAGCTAAATTTGAGATGTTGTGTTGATGATATTAATTGACTTTAGTTGTTTCGTTCAATTTGGACCAAAGTCTTCGCATGACCAAGTCATTTCAAGGGCCTTTCACTAGTTAGAACAATTCTCGGGATGAAAAATGTCCTTTTTTTTAGAAAATTTGTAAGAAAAATCGGATTTTGATTCTCTACATTCCATGATTTGAAATAAAATGGAGAGAATCTAAATCCAAGAAAATTCTACCAAAATGATGTGGCAATGTCATTATATATTATAATTAAAAGTTATAATGATTAGAGTTTTGTTTTATAGTAAATGATCTTATCCAATCATATCATTTTTGTGATAACTTATAAAACAGTATGAATTTTTATATTTGAATAGCATTACTCTTTCCGAAAGCATTTAATAACCAAAGTTGAGCTTGACATTTATCTAAGAAAGATATATATATATATATATATATGCGTGTGGGTGTGTGTGTGTGTGTTTGGGGAATCAAAATCTAAGCCTGTCGAACCGAGGAGTACAATAGTTCTTCAACACATTGACTTTACACCTAGGACAAGAATAAAGTCACATACTAGTTTGCAGCAACAGCCTTATAAAACGTTTTCCTTCTCCTCCGTATTGATAGTCAATAGTAAAGCCTCTCACTTTGAATTCAGTGAGACAGATGGGCTATCTACAATTATGGCTCTCTCACAATCAAATCTTTAGCGTTTTCTTCTTTCTCTGGTTTTTCCATATCACTTATTTGCATGCCTAACTGTGCAGTCAAGAACAGAGCTCTGCATTGCTTCAGTTTAAAAGACACTTCTCCTTCAATAATTCTGCTTCCGATATTTGTGATTATTATGGAATTCATCCTTACTCAAAGTTGATGACTTGGAAGGGGAGCAGTGATTGTTGCTCGTGGGATGGGGTTGAGTGTGATAATGAGACCGGTGAAGTGATTGGCCTCGACCTCAGCTGCGGCTGGCTCCAAGGGTCTATCCATCCCAACAGCAGCCTTTTATACTACTTTTCTCACCTTCAAAGGCTCAATCTTGCTTTCAATGATTTTGGCAAGTTTGAAGTTGTCTCCCACTCATCTGCAATCAGCCAATTCACCAGACTGATGCATCTCAACCTCTCTGAGTCTAGATTTTTTGGTAAAGTCCCAATACAAGTCTCTTTTCTGAACAAATTGGTTTCGCTTGATCTCGCTCACAATTATCAATTGAGATTCGAAAAACCCGTATTCAAATCACTTGTTCAAAACTTAACCAACATAAGAGAACTCTATCTTTATTCAGTTAACATATCTTCTGTAGTTTCCAGATCAATCCTCAATCTAATAGCTTTAACACATCTAAATCTTGGTTATTATGGATTGCATGGAAAACTCCCAATTGGAATATTCCACCTGCCACATCTGAAGGAGTTGTATGTATGGTACAACGTTGCTCTCACTGGCTATTTTCCCTATTTTTTAAACTCGAGCGGTCTTCTCCAATACTTGTTTGATACAAACCCAGCTATGAAAGAAGACCCCTCTCTAGTTCTCTCAAAAGAGAATACTAATTTTACTAAAAGAATAGATTTTCAACATACATTCTTGTTCACCCTTCTCTCCCTTTTATAACTCTCCACATTCTCTTCCATTCTTTAACTCTTTTGATAACAGAAAACTACCCAAGAACTAACCCCCAAGACCTGCACTACTGTTGATACAACAATAGAGAAAGAATAGAGAAACTAATTAACCAATCACTAACTAACTAACTAACTGTCAATTAACTGATGATTCTCTAGGTTCGTATCATTCCCACCCACTTGAGAATAGCCTTGTCCTCAAGGCTCAACTCAAGACACTTGGTGGGTAGTTGCCTTACACTTTCCTCTTCGCATCTTCCACCTGTGGTAGAGCTTATACTCTGCTATCCCTGTGCATTTGTGCAACAATGATTGATTTGTTTGGTCACTTTCCTGGTGTACTGGTGCAGAAGGCCAGACTTCTGCCGATGAACCATGGAATGGGACTTCCATTAGGTCACTCATAACACTAATCCTATCAACAGTTGCTATTCCCAAACTCTTACCACCATCTGCATTGGCAACGACCAAACCATCCACCCATCCTTCTAAAGAACCCCATTTCCCAAACTTCTCAAATTCATCACTAAATAGGTCACCAAAAGTGGGTTTCCTACAAGACCCATCTCTAATTGTAAAATTTGAATTCACCAATTTCTTAGACTCATCCCCACATGGGTCTCCAATAATGGGCTTCTTACGAGACCCCTCTTTATCCATTCTCCTACACCACTGAACAACCCTAACTTCCATCGTCTCGAAATCAACCATATCAGAGTAAGGCTAAAAGTTAAGCCTATTCAGAACCAGGATCTCTTCACTCAAATCCCTTACAGATTTGAATTCAAGCAATGAATTTGCAAAGAACAAACAGAAATCCTCAAACTCAAAAACAAAGAGATCAAGTGGCCAAGAGCAGTTCAAGTTCTTGAGCTTAGAAGGTTGTTGATTGATGTCTTCTTGAGATTCTTGTGTGGGTGTGCTTTCTTCTTCATAGGAATTTTACAAATTTTGAAGCCACTGATCCAATCTCTGGTTCATAGCCTCCATCATTTGCTTGATCTCCTTCAAAGCTATAATTCGTTCCTCTGAATTTTCCTGCAGATGTTGAAGCAATTCTCCGATCTCGTAATTCTCTAAAGCTCTAGTTTCCCCTGCCATGGATGCAACCTTGATAACATCACAGGTTTAAGAATCAAGCTGCTTTGATACCAAATGATATAAACCTAGCTATGAAAGAAGAACCCTCTCTAGTTCTCTCAAACGAGAATACTGATTTTACTAAAAGAATAGATTTTCAACAAACATTCTTGTTCACCCTTCTCTCCCTTTTATAACTCTCCACATTCTCTTCCATTCTTTAACTGTTTTGATAACAGAAAACTACCCAAGAACTAACCCCCAAGACCTGCCCTATTGTTGATACAACAATAGAGAAAGAATAGAGAAACTAATTAACCAATCACTAACTAACTAACTAACTGTCAATTAACTGATGATTTTTCGGGTTCATATCATTATGATGCAATCTGTAGCCTGAAAAAGGTTTGGAGAAGAAGAAATTCAAATATGTTAAGAGTAACGGTCATACAGCTGAGCTGGAATTAAGTGGGCGAATCATATTAAAGTGATGACGTAGCTTTTCGTTATTGGTCCATTCTGGAATAAGGAGTTAGAAATTAGTTTCAAGAAGTGCTCTGCTCGACTTGGTTTTAGAACACTAAAAACAGAATTTTGGTTTCAGTTGGTTGAGTTTGTTTTTTCAGCAGTTAGTTTGTTAGGTTGGTTGAGCAATAGCTTTATTGTAATTGTCAGAAATAGCATATAAAGAGAATAGCTCTGTGTAATCAGATTCATTGAAAAATTAATACAAGTTCATTTCTTTGGTACAAGGAGTTTCTTCTTCCTAGCTGGGTTCTTATCATTTTGGTATCAGAGCAAGTCGGTTCTCCAGCTTGCAAAAGTATCAGTGGAAGACATGGCAGATAGGACTAGAGCTAAGGATATCTAAGTTTTGAAGGACAACTCAAAAAGGCAAGCTGAAGTTCTGAGGGCGCTGTGGCAAGAACAGGCTGATGCAATCCAAGAGCTAAAGCAGATGATGGCTTCCATGAACTTCAAATATGATCAGTTGGCCTTGAAGATCAGCCCACCACCAGCAGAACAAGGTGAAACATTCCAATTTGTCAATGCCTCAAATTCTTGGGGTAATGCTCAGACTAGATATGCCAAGATAGATTTTCCTAGGTTCTCCGGGGAAGATCCATCGGGTTGGGCATATAATGTGCCAAGTTCTTCAAGTTCAACAAAACTGAAGAAAATCAAAAAGTTAAACTAGCAGCAATGCATTTGGATGACAAGGCATTAAGATGGTTCCCATGGTTTGAAAGCACTCAAGATAGGCTCATCTGGGACAAATTTGTATGGGCAATTAGTGCTAGGTTTAGCACCACTGCTTACGAAGACGCTGTTGGGGAATTGACCAAGTTGAAACAGGTTTCGAAAGTCAGAGATTATCAAGAAAAGTTTAAGGAGTTAGCAAATAGAATAAAGGGGTTATCAGATGGTTTTTTCGTGAGCTGTTTCACGAGGGGTCTGAGGTAAGACATCAAGGCTGGTGTACGCATGTTTTGACTAACATTGTGCAAGCTATAGGATTGGCCAGACTTCAAGAGGAAAGTATTGAGGCCATCACCAGAAGATCCAAGTTCATTCCAAGAAGTTCCTCCCAGTTCAACAACAACAGAACTTCTATAAACAATCTTGCCAATTTACAACTTAATTCAGGTACATAAACTATACCCATCACACAGCTAACGGAGAAGGAGATGAAGGCTAGAAGAGAGAAGGGATTGTGTTATAATTGCGACGAAAAGTTTGTAAGAGGTTATAGATGCCAACGGAAGCAGTTATTTGTTTTAGAGGGTGAAGATGAGGAAGGTTCAGAGGAAGAACTAGAAGCAATGGAATCAATTTTTGAGGAAAAGGAAGTGGAAGAAAAATCCAAAATATCAGTCTATGCATTGTCAAGTTCTACCTCCTTTAACACCATGAAGGTGAAGGGCAATATAAAGAAAAGGCTGGTTATTATCTTGATTGATTCCGGTAGCCCACAATTTCTTGGACCCCAATGTGGCCAAAAGAACATGCTGCAATCTCCAACCTACCACTCCTTTAACGGTATCGGTGGCCGATGGAACCAAAGTTAGCAGCAATTCCATTTGCAAAGACTGCCAATAGGAGATGCAAGGGACCAGCTTTTCTACTGAAACAAGAATTCTTCCTCTAGGTGGTTGTGATATGGTCTTAGGGGTGTAGTGGCTTACAACCTTAGGTCCTATTACATGGGACTTCAAAAATTTAAGGATGGAGTTCAAGCATTAGGGTAGGAGACATGTTCTGAGAGGATGCAAAAGTGGGGAAATACAAATCATTGAAAGTCAACAAATGGGAAAGTTGATTGAAAAGGCAGAGCCTGGTATGATAACTCAACTGTGTTTGTTACAGACCAAGGAAGAAGAACCCAATAATAACCCAGAATTGGAGTAGTTGTTGATAGATTACCAAGGGTTGTTCTCTAAACCAACAACATTACCACCCAGTAGACCTCAAAATTACAGAATAAACTTACAGGATGGGAGTTCCCCCACCAGTGTTAGGCCTTATAGATACCCAGAGTTTCAGAAAAATGAGATAGAAAGGATTGTGCAGGAGAAGCTTGAAGCTGGAAAAATTCAGAACAGTGTAAGCCCCTACTCCTCTGCTGTTTTGTTAGTCAAAAAGAGGGATAATACTTGGAGATTATGCATTAATTACAAAGCCTTGAATAGAATTACAATTAAAGATAAATTTCCTATATCTGTAATTGATGAACTCCTAGATGAACACCATGGATCAGTTTTTTTTTCTAAGTTGGATTTGAGAGCTGGCTATTATCATATCAAAGACCATCCAAAAGATGTGCCAAAAATGGCATTTAGGACACATCAGGGACACTACAAATTTCTTGTAATGCCATTTGGTCTTAGAAATGCCCCAGCAACCTTTCAGGGTCTCATGAATGAAATCTTCAAGTGTCACCTCAGAAAATTCATTTTGGTGTTTTTTGACGATATCTTGATCTATAGCAAGACATGGGAAGATCACCTGCGACATGTAAAAACCGCTTTGGAAATACTGAAGAAGCATCAATTACTGGCAAAGAGAAGTAAATGTGAGTTTGGGCAAAAGAAGGTAGAATACCTTGGGCACATTATCAGTGACAAGAGAGTTTCAACTAATGAGGGGAAGATTGAATGCATGAAAGGGTGGCCTGGGCCTATTAATTTGAAAGCCCTTAGGGGTTTCTTGGGACTTATTAGTTATTATAGGAGATTTGTACGAGGGTATGGTCAGATTAGTGCCCCACTTGTTGCATTTCAATGGGGTGAGGAAGCTAAATTAGCCTTTGCAAGATTGAAAGAAGCAATGGCTAATACCCTAGTCTTGGCTATGCTAGATTATTCACAGGAATTCGAAATCGAATGTGATGCTTCAAGGAAGGGCATTGGAGTTGTGCTCATGCAAAAGGGGCAGCCTATTGCTTATCTGAGTAAGGCAATGGCTCCCAAGAATTTGGGACTGTCCACATATGAGAAGGAACTAATGTCAGTAGTGGTAACAGTCAATAAATGGAGGCATTACCTCCTTGGTAGACACTTTGTTATTAAAACGGATCACCAAAGTCTGAAGTACCTGTTGGAACAAAAAATTACAACCACCTTACAACAAAAATGGATCACCAAACTGCTGGGATTTGACTGTGAGATCAGGTATAAGGCTGGGGTGGATAACAAGGCAGCGGATGCCCTGTCTAGAACCTTTGAGGAAGAAGGCAACATCTCAGCCATCTTGGTGGTGATAGAAAATTGGGTGCAGGAAGTTAAAGACAGCTAGGAAACAGACTCAAACCTTCAAACCCTGATTCAAGAATTGGAATCAAAGACCAAGGAACATCATGGTTTTGAATGGCATCAAGGCCTATTAAAGCACAAAGGCAAGTTGGTCATTGGAGCCTCACCACCACTCCAGGAAAAAATACTCAAGGAATTTCATAGCTCTGCTATTGGGGGACATTCTGGCATCGATAGAACCATTAAAAGAATCAAAGGTAGCTTCTATTGGAAGGGTATGAAAGGGCAATGAAGAAATTTTTATCAGAAAATGAGACATGCAAGAGGAACAAGAGTAAAAATGTAGGAATTCTTGGTTTATTACAGCCATTACCAATCCCAACTCAAATCTGGGCTGGCATTTCTATGGACTTCATAGATGGCTTACCCAACTCTAGAGGAAAGGATACTATCATGGTCATAGTGGATCGGTTGAGCAACTATGGACATTTTGTCGCATTAACACATCCTTACATAACTCAAGGTGTGGCCCAAATTTTCCTTAACAACATTTTTAAACCACATGGGATGCCTATCTCAAACGTTACTGATAGAGACCCCATCTTTACAGGCTTATTTTGGAAGGAGCTATTTAGGTTGCAAGGGATAAAACTGAGGTTGAGCTTAGTTTATCACCCACAGACGGATAAGCAGACAAAGGTGCTGAATAGATGCTTGGAAAACTACTTAAGATGTGCTACAAGGGACAGACCTAAAGATTGGAATAGGTGGTTGCCTTTGGCAGAATGGTGGTATAACACAACTTACCATTTTGCAGCAGGTACGACTCCTTAAGAGGTGGTCTATGGAAGGCACCCCCTCATCACAGCAAATTCTTCACACAAGAGTCGTCAATAGTTGCAGTTAATTCCACCTTGAGAGAAAGAGATCAGGCTCTACAAATCCTTAAGGAGCATCTGCAGGCTACTCAAAACTGAATGAAGAAGGTTGCAGACAGACACAGGTCATAAATGCATTTCCAAGAGGATGATTGGGTATACCTTAGGTTACAGCCATACAAGCAGCTTACTACCACAATAAGGAGGGACAAGAAGCTAGCTCCTAGGAATTATGGTCCATTCTGTGTCTTGAAGAAAATCGGCATAGTTGCATATAAGTTGCAGCTTGTAAGCACCCCATTTTTGCCCGCTCGGCAATCTCCAAGCTGACCAAGCTCACTTTCACACATCACATGCATATTTAGACTCTAAGCCCACCTTTTTAACTTGAATTTAGTCCACCAGTCGCTTCTCGGGCTCGTAGGGCCCACTTGAAGCTAAATGACCGTTTTGCCCCTAGTGGGCCGGTCTCCTTTCCCGACCACACTGGCTTTGGATATCAAACCGGTAACTTTCCGAGAATACTTTTTATAGTGTTATCAACCTTCCGCTACCTTTCCGGATCATTCCGAGTCAGTTCCGGCAAACCCGATACAAAATGACCGTTTTGCCCCTGGTGGGCCGGTCTCCTTTTTCAACCACACCGACTCTGGGTATCAAACCGGCAACCTTTGGGAACATTCTAAATAATGTTTCCAAATCCCAAGTCTTCTTCCAGGACAGTCCAAGTCCGTCCCGGCAGCTTCCCGATCCGATTGACCGTTTTGCCCCTAAAAGCCCGATCAACCCTTTCGACACATCCTATCCTCACTTTTCAAGTCAAATACCTCCGGGACACTATTCTAAGTGTTCCTGCTCTTTTTCAGCCTTTCGAGCCATTCCCGGTCCTTTAAATCATTCCCGGACTTTCTGGAGTCACTCCTAGTGGAGCCAGGTTAAAAATTGCTTGGTAGTCACTAGTACAGGCACCCAAATCTAGTCAAAGATATGCTGTTTGCCAACCTTAAACATTTCTTAAATGGCTGGCGCCACTAGTAGTGGCGCCAAGCCAAAAAATGGCCTGGCGCCACTCCTAGTGGCGCCAGTGTAAAGTTTGGCCTAGCGCCACTGCAACAGGCGCCAGTGTTGTCCAACCTCTATAAATACAGAGCCTCTTCCAGCATGAAAAGAATTCACAAACTAAAACCAAAAATCATATAATTCGATATACAGATCTCGAACACTCCCAAAACCCTAGCTTCCCTAGGTTTTCCAAACCTTAGTCACCATACACAAACCCTAGCCTCATATACACTCCTATACACCCCCATACACTCATATACTAACCTTCAACCTGCCTTCGAAGACTTGAAGAGTTGCAATCTAAAGTTTGAAGATTGAAGGCGGCTCTTGAAGATCGAAGATGAAGACCGAAGAAAGCAAGGCGAGCAAAACAAACAAGATACAAGGTAGGTTCTCTATTTAAATTTTCGCACTTCCCCCCTCTCTCTTCTCTCTCCTAACCCACTTGGGTTTTCTCTATTTTAATCCCCCATCTCTTTCCCCCCCTTTCTTTGCATGCTTGAAACAAGGGGACTCCCGGTCCATGTGTAGGATTAGACTATCGGAGGGTCACCGTGTCGGGGGCTTTCCTTTAGGCTAACCGGAGACCACGTGGGTCAGCCCCCTTGATTATGTGGTGAAGCCTTAGCCTTGTATGTTCACAACCCCAAAATTGCATTGTGCATATCATGATCTTGCATATTCGAAAAATTGTTTTCAAACTTGTTTTCAAAATTGCATCAAATTTCTCTTTTTCAAAACATGTTTTCAAAATCATAATCCTAAGGCGATTCTAGCTTTTCCATGGCTAGGGTTGCTTTAGGAAAGTGTTACATTCAAAGTGACTAATATGGTCCATATTTTCAAATCTTGTTGTCTTCAAAACCGCTTTCCTAAAGTGGTTCTAGCTCTCTTATAGTTGGAATTGCTTTAGAAAAGTGAGATGTTTTTACACCTTCTAAAAACTCCCTTTTCAAAAGTCTCTCTTTCTAAAATCCTCTTTTCCAACATACTTTTCAAAACTCTCCTTCCCAAAATTGTTTTCTAAAAACTGTTTTCAAAAATCTATTTTTTTTCAAAACTCCCTTTTTTCAACTCCTTTCCAAAACGCTCTTTTCAAAGTCCACTTTCCAAAAACTCCTTCCTAGAATTCCCCTCTAAAAATCTCCGTTTCCAAAAACACACTTTCTAAAAAACTCTTTCCTTAGAACCCAAATCAAACCCTAGAACCCACAATTAGGAAACCCTAATTTTCTTTCCAAAAACATGGTTTTCAAACTTTGCCCCAAACCTAGGTTTCCAAAATCTCTTGTTTTCACATCCAAATTATACATGTTTCCAAAACCTATTTTCTACGTCGAAACTATAATTTTCCAAATCTAGGATTTCTAGAATCTCCCTTTCCAAATCCTTGCCAAATCCTATCTTCCCTTTAGGAAACCAAATCAAATATTCCCGTTTAGGAAACCAAATCCAATCCTCTGTTTTTGGAAACAAAATCCAGCCTTTTCTTTTAGAAACCAAATCTAATCCCTTCCTAATCCAACTCTTTCCTAATTCAACTCCTTCCTGATCTTTCACTTTCCTAAATCTTAAGTTTCCAAAACTTGAACATAAAAATCTTTCCTAAATTTTAAAACTCAAAATCTAAATCTTTCCTAATTCAACGCTCTCCTAATTTCTCACCTTCCTAAATCATAAGTTTCCCAAAACTTTCAAATCTTTCTTTAAACATTAAGCTTTCAAATCTTTTCTAATTCCACCATTTCCTAATTCTACCCTCTTTTCAAATCTTAACTTTTCAAATCTAAGCTTTCAAACATTTCTTAAACTCAAACCTTTCCTAATCTTAAGATTTTCTAAAACCCTAAAACTTCCTAAATCTTAAACTTTCTAAATCTCAAATCTTTCTAAATTCAAAACTTTCTTAAGTTAAGACTTTCTAAATCTTAAACTTTCTAAATTTCAAATCTTTCTAAACTCTAAACTTTCCTAAAACTTCAAAACTTTCTTAATTCAAAACTTTCTTAAGTTGAAACTTTCCTAATTCAAAACATTTTTAAACTCAATACTTTCCTATTTCAAAACCTTTCTTAAAACGAAACTCTTCAATTTCAAAACTTTCCTATTTTCAAAGTTTCCTTGTTTTCTAAACATTCCAATTTTCAAAACTTCCCTATTTCAAAACTTTCCTAATTTGAAAACCTTTCCTATTTCGAAAACTTTCTAAATTCGAAACTTTCTTAATCCAAAACTTTCCCAAGTTGAAACTTTCCTAATTTGAAACTTTCCTATATCGAACATTTCCTAAAATCCAATCTTTCCAAATGTTCCAAATCCAACGTTCGAGTCAAATCTTTCTAACTCTCAAGTCTTTCCTAAACCTCATCTTTCCTAAGTCTAGGTTTCTTAAACCTCAATCTTTCCAAAACAAGTCCAATCTTCTCAATTTCAATTTCCAATCTCCTCTTCTAATTTCCAATCAAATCCAATTTTTAATTCAATCTTTTTCTTCCAATCCAACCTTCTATTTTCAATCCGACTCCGGTTCAAACTACGACTGACCTGATTCCTCCAAAAGGATACGTAGGCAACCTTTATAGGTGCGGTCACAATTTCTTTCAAATTTCAAATTCCTCCACATTTTTCAAATCTCAAATTCCAATCTATTTTCAAAATTTCAATTTCAAAATTTTTATTTCTAATTTCTCAAACTTTCCAATTTTAAATCTATTTCCAAATCAAATCAATTTCAAATCAGTCTCTTTCCAAATCTATCCTCCAACTTCTCTCTTCTATTACACTTGCATATCATGCATCATAATAGTTTTTAAACATTGTTTTATAAAGTAAATAGGATTGAACAATAGTTAGTTAAAGAGTCTCATAGGTGAATCTAGGGTAGATTGACATGTAGGTACCGAAAGGGCGGGGTAGGGTGATGGCTTAGTGCGTCTTCCCTACACGTAACCAACCTTTGAACCTAGATCACTGTTTTCGAAAGACCAAAAACGGAGTTATTTTCAAAAAGGGCTAAATGTTTTCCAAAGGTTGCTAAACAACCTAATTTTCTTAAAAACCCTCTCTTGAGAAGATATTTTAAAAATCATTTTTCAAAAACCCTAAGTGTAGTTTTCGGATTACTCTTAGTTTTTAGGTGACCTAACTCACCTTCATTAAGTTAGGTGGCGACTCCGAATCTTTTTCAAAAGCCTTTTATTCAAATCTATTTTCAATTCAAACCTAGTTGCACTCATTCTTCTAGGAGGGTGAGTTCTAACGAGAGAGTACAGTATTTTTCCCACTTATGTGAGTATTCCTCGAGTGCGAAAAATCTGGGCGCGACACAGCTGCCCTAAGATTGCAGGATTCACCTTGTATTCCATGTTTCTTGTCTTAAGAAGCATGTCGGACAACGGGTGGTCACTCAACCCACCTTACCTTCTACCGATTTGGAAGGTTGACTCAGGCCAAACCCAGTCACTATTTTAGCTCGCAGAATGGTCAAGCGCCGAAATCAACCCATTACCCAAGTTCTGGTATAGTGGACTAATTCATTTCCGGAGGACGCCACATGGGAGGACTAGGCCAAGCTCCATGAACGTTTTCCTCACTTCATGCCTTGAGGTCATGACTTATCTTCGAGAGGGAGCGAATGATGCAATCTGCAGCCTGAGAAAGGTTTGGAGAAGAAGAAATTCAAATATGTTAGAGTAACGGTCACATGGCTGAGTTGGAATTAAGTGGGTGAATCATATTAAAGTGATGACGTAGCTTTTCGTTATTGGTCCATTCTGGAATAAGGAGATAGAAATTAGTTTCAAGAAGTGCTCTGCTCGACTCTGTTTTAGAACGCTAAAAATAGAATGTTGGTTTCAGTTGGTTGAGTTCGTTTTTTCAGCAGTTAGTTTGTTAGGTCGGTTAAGCAATAGCTCTATTCTAATTTTCAGAAACAACATATAAAGATAATAGCTCTGTGTAATCAGATTCATTGAAAAATTAATACAAGTTCATTTCTTTGTTACAAGAAGTTTCTTCTTCCTAGCTGGGTTCTTATCATTGTTTCTCGAATATACTAATTTTTCTAAAGAACTACCCGACCCAATCGGGAATTTAAAGTCGTTGAAGAGTTTCGATGTCAGGCAATGCAAATTCTATGGATCCATTCCTGTGTCGCTCACGAACCTTACGCAAATTAGTACCTTGTTCCTCTCAGAAAACAATTTTAATGGTACAGTTCCTTCTTCACTTTCAAACCTTGAAAACCTCAATATTTTATTCCTTGAATATAACAATTTTGAAGGTACAACTATGGAATTTTTACCCAACAGTAAAAGTCTTTTTTATTTATCTCTTTCTTCGAATAACTTTAGTGGTCCCTTCCCATCATTGATTGCAAACCTAACAGAATTTGTTTCCTTATATGTGTCGAATAATCATCTGACAAGTCCTCTCCCTTCACAAATTACTGGACTTCCATATCTACGTTGGTTATATTTATGTCAGAACTTAATCAACGGTGCAATTCCATCACGGGTCTTCACTTTACCAGAATTGCAGTACTTATACCTTGGTTATAACAAATTCACTGGTCATATTAATGAGTTCCACTCCAAATCCTTGAGCATTATTCATTTGAGCCATAGCAACCTACATGGCATGCTTCCAAGTTCAATCTTTGAACTCAAGAAGCTCACATATCTCATGCTCTCATCAAATAACTTTAGTGGCAGCGTTGAGCTAGACATGCTCTGTCATGCAAGTTCCCTTAAAATTCTCGATCTATCTTGTAACAACTTTAGTGGTGTTGCTCCACAATGCTTGGGAAAGTTCAGCAACAATCTTTGAGTGCTCGATCTGCGGAAGAATAACTTTTCTGGCACCATTCCTCCCACGTTTGCAATGGGAAATAGATTGACAACTATTAACTTTAATGGAAATGGATTTGAAGGGCCAATACCAAAATCTTTGGCCAATTGCAAAATGCTAGAAGTGTTAGATCTTGGAAGCAACAAGTTCTCTAACAAATTTCCATATTGGTTAGAAAATCTGCCAAACTTGCATGTTCTAATCTTGCGATCTAACAAATTCCATGGACCCCTGCTGACTTCCAAGACCGAATTTTAGTTCCCTAACTTGCCAGTGATTGATTTGTGCAAGAATTTTTTCACAGGTCCATTGCCAAAAAGATATTTTCAAAATTTCAAGGCTATGATGAATGTTGATGAAGCCAATTTTCAATTGCAATACTTGGGTTATGGATATTGTTATTATGATTCTTTGATTATAGTAATCAAAGGTTTAACCTTTCAAATGGAAAGAGTCCTCACCATTTTCATAGCCATTGATTTCTCAATAAACAAATTCGAAGGTGAGATTCCAAGGACCATTGGAAGGCCAAATTCGACCCGAGGGCTCAATTTATCTCACAACAGCCTTACAGGTAATATACCAATAACACTTGGGAATTTGACGATGCTCAAATGGTTAGACCTCTCTTGAAACAAACTTTTTGGCGAGATCCCTCAACATCTAACGTATATGATATCTCTTGAAGTTCTAAACCTTTCGCAGAATCAGTTAAGAGGTCCAATACCTCGTGGCCACCAATTTGATACATTTTCAAATGATTCCTACATTGGCAACTTGGCATTATATGGACCTCCATTATCGAACACATGCAACAATCATATGGCACCACAGGCACCACACTTGATGGTCCAACAAGAAGAGGATTCAGACTCACTAAGTGGATTCTCTTGGGAAGTCATGCTGGGTTATGGATGTTGACTAGTATTTGGACTTGTTATGGGATATCTTATATTCTCTAGAGGAATACCTCAATGGCTTGTGAGGATCATTGAAGCTTGTGAACGAAACAAAGTTGGAAGGAGGTTGAAAAGGTATGCTCACAAGCACAGAGGTAGAACAAATTAGCCATGCAAGTGATATTATTTGGTAAGTGTTACAATGACTTTTAGCTTTCTTGGGCTTCATAAAGAAACTTTCTTGTTCATTATATTCGTCTGGCTTGTCTATAAAGTCTCAACCGTTTATTGTACCATACTAAATGTCATTGTTATAACTATTTTATTTATGAATAAGCAAATCACTTGATTAGGAGAACTACACATGCTCTTAGCACCCTTATTCCATCTCTTATAAATAGGGTTGGTGCCCTTACTAAGTGAATCCGGTGTATGTGTTTGGACTCACCTAGTAAGGGGACCCATTACATTTGTAAGAGGAGGAGCAAAGGTGATGTGCCACCCCAAGAGCATTAAATATTTTTTTCTTGATTAAACATTGCATGCAAAAAAGATTATGGAAGTAATAAATCAGCACTGGCAATAAAACTTCCTACTTGACATTTTTGTCCACATTATTTCCTAATTCCTGCTAACAAACATATAATCTTTCTGGGAAACAAATTTCTAGGTTATTTACATGTACTTCGCTAAATTAGCAGGTAACAGTTTGGATTTGAAGCACATTGCATAGGTCTACGATTTGCATACTAATTGTTTGATTATATGTTCGAATAATTTGGGCAAATTAATAGATAGATAGCATGCAATGCATCACATTGATCATCTATTCTTTTTATTAACATTCTTTGTACTTCGGTGGAAGCTTTCCTACATGCTGTAGTATATTGAGAGAGTTGAAGACTTAGACTCAAGCAGTGAGTCTAAACCTGTAGAGCTAGAGACAAAATCCAGCCATGTAAATTGTCAAAGGATTTCCAAGAGAGTCAAAGATTCTAGCAGATCTATTTAGCAGCATGTGTTGCTAAAATTTCTCTCATGAGTTTTTCACGCATTTTCCATTTTATTTATGTGTTGTAAATTATGAATGCTAAGGTCAAGGGATTCGATATATTGAATCTTTATTTGGATGCACACATAATTGTATAAATATTATATAGAACTCTTTAACACTACGCCAGGGTGTGAGAGTTTTCCTTCAAACCTGTCTTAAGTTTATATATGTTACACTGTTATGTGCTTGGTGTGCATTATATGCCTAAGATTAAGTTGAAAACAATATTGGGCAGAGAAGTTATTTGGTGTTTAGTTGGTGGAGGACCAACACTGACCTGCATTTTATCCTTGCGTTCGGCAAAATGGAAAAATGAAGGGGGGCTATTTCCAGAGTCAACAAATCAAATAAGGGTAGAGAATTATCCCAAAACAATTATTTTATTGTGTTTTGCATAGTTTTTTTTGTTTTAAGTTAAATGCTTATATTCAATCACTTTGTAGCATAAAAAATATTGAAAAAATAACCTAATTTCCTAGATCTGTTAAACTAGAGGGTGAATATCTAGTGATCGGCTTAATCACTCTAAAAAAATCTCTCCGCTCAGTTATGCAGGCACGAAAAATATAAGCAATAAAGCAAAAACCATAATAAACAATGAGACAAGATTTTTTCTGTGGAAACCCAATGCGGAAAAAAACCCCGTGGACCAACTCATTTGGTCCAGGCGAGCCAAGCACTATATATGAATAGTTTACACAAGTTACACTTACAACCAAACACCAAACTCCATGGATGCCGTTCGAATAGCCACGAACCACGATTTAAGTTAACTTGTTTGACTCTAGCACCAAATCACCTCAATACTTTTTGTTGCTAACATCGAATCACCACAATGTTATTTTGATGTCTACGGAATCCACCAAGACGATCTTCTCTAAATGTTCTTCAATGGTGGAAGGTTTTGTATTTTGTCTATAGAATATATGGAGAGTCGATATCTACCAATACGTCTGTCTCTAATATTCTATGCACATCCCCAACCCTATCTCCTTGATAGGTATGTCTCGATATTTGGACTCTTTATTCTTCATTAAATATGTCTAAATATATACCTAAGTCATATAGGAAAGATCTGGTCAAGAGTCCTATCAATCGTAATCTTTCCATGTAGTGCATTTAAAAAGATCTGTGACTCTTTTTCAGGTGACAAGTGCCATTTTAAGTTAGCAAGTGCCAAATTGCTGCATACGCTTGGCCCTTGCCTTTGATCTTGCCATCTTTTGAAGACTTTTTGGAATTTGCTTATGAGTTTGGTAAGTGCCATCATCTTGCCATATGGTCTTGTCAATATTTATCAACTCTCTAGAATCCACCCTTTGTATGGCAAGTGTCATCATCTTGCCATTTGGTCTTGCCAATATTTATTAATTCTCTAGAATCCACCCTTTGTATTGCAAGTGCCATCAACTTGCCATTTGATCTTGCTATTGTTTAACAACTCACTGGAATCCATTGTGTCTACCTTGGCAAGGGCCATTCCATAGTCGACTAGTGCTATCTGTGTCATTTCAGCAAGAATCCATCTTTGAGCTCTGAAAATCTTATGTAATGAGTCTGTCTTCTTCATCAGACCTAATGCAACCTAATAACATGTTTCAAACACAAATCACCATTAAAAAAAAAAAAACCCTTACAAACCAAGAGAGATACAGCAATATAGATTCATCAATAATGTTATTCATATTTCTCCCCCTTTTCGAAAGCAAATATTAAATACGGATTAATAAACAATTTGAGGCCTAAACAGAATTGAGAACTATAAGAGCTACAAGCCTAAATTGTCTATGAAGGAGATACAGTAGGGCATCCCTTCAACATGCTTTATACAGTGTTTAATGACATCATATTCTCAAGGGAACTATATTAAGCCATTAATCTCACAAGAAATCCATAGATCATGACTTGGAGTATGTATACTATGAGAAAACAA
This sequence comes from Euryodendron excelsum, assembly GCA_033060915.1. NCBI lineage: Eukaryota > Viridiplantae > Streptophyta > Magnoliopsida > Ericales > Pentaphylacaceae > Euryodendron > Euryodendron excelsum. The sequence goes on along the minus strand of CM065391.1, from coordinate 10,352,110 downwards.
TTCAATCTCAACACTTAAAACAAGATAAATAATTTTATGAAAGTGTAAGAGTGTGAGAGTGAATATCAATTCAGATATAACATGTCGTTCAAATCCTAGTTGTGATCTATGTTGTTGCATCACATTTGAATTTTGAAGATTTTCACAAACTAGAAGTCAAACCTATTGTCAACTAGAAGTCAAACCTATTGTCAACCCAACACAAAAGTTGTCGTTAAAGAGCACTTGTTCCCCCTCACTGATAGGATACCATATGAAACTTCAAAGGTTTATTCCCCTTATTGAATTTTTTGTTGCAGTCATATGGTGACTTTCACACCATTTGACTATGGTAGCTCTTACTACAGACTAAACATTCTTTGAATATACATGATTTTTCTTTTTGTTTGATAGCAGCTTTCACACACAATCATAAGTAGTCATTTCCTCATGCAAGAGTTTCATGTATTGATTTTCATTGTAAGAGAGGGTCCAATAATTTTGAAGACATTTCAATACTTGGTTAATCTAAACTATGATCATCATCAAATCCAAGAAAGACACAGAGAAATTTTTGATCACATATGCGGACAAACAAGTTGTCAAATTCAAAGTGATATGAGTACAAGTGCCACACTTAGCATGAAATAAATCACTCATTCTATAAAAGGTTGAAAAGACTTTATCATATGCACATACCTAGTCTTAAGCTACAAGACTCAGGTGAAAAAATATCTTTCACGTTCCACATGAGCAACATAATGGCAAAAACACAAAAATGCTAAAGCAAGAAGAAAAAAACTCTTTTTGATATTTTGAAATGATCTTTCAAGAAAACAAAATATTTTTGGCATTTTTTAAAAGAAATACAACAAAATTACATAACTCTAGAGGAAGGATATACAAGAAAAGCATTCTAGGCTATGAAGAACTAAATACTACTCTCTGTGATACACCCCTACTGATCTCCCAAAGGCATCTAAAGGTTTGGCCAACAAGTCTACTTTTCTTACTCAAACAGCCCTTGTCTTGGGTTTAAAAGTGGTTGTTGGCTGTTTTGGTGCTCTCCTAGGTGTGCCCTTGATGTTATGGTTTATTTGATACTGTCTTCTAGTTGATTGAACTCGCCTAGGTTAAGACAATATATCAAACCTATTGTAACAAAATATGTTTTGTTGCTAAGGTTGGTATGGTTTCCTAGCTCTAGTATGAACACAATCCACTGGCAAGTCATACAATTTATGACATTGAGGTTTAACATGTCCTCCAATCCCATAATAATGACACACATGTACAAATCGTGTAGAGTGTATAGGTCATGTGGACTTACGTCTACTATTAAAAGGATTAAATGTCTTAAATGAAGCAAACATGTTTTGAACTTTACCTTTCACTTTTGCTTGCGCTTGACCGGGAACAGCTTTCTTTTGTGGTACTTGAGTTAGAACAGCTTTCTTCTCAAATCCAATTACGGTATTGTTGCCAAAAGGCTTTTGCAAGTCTAGCATTTTATGAAGTTTTTCTAAACTTGCATTTATCTTCTTCACTTGCTCATTAGTAGCTGCCAGTTTAGATTCAAGAGACACAATTTTCAATTCAAGATCCCTTTTTTACTCTAAACAGGCATTTAAATCTTTTTGAAGTTCAACATTCTTATCAGTCAACAGAAGTTTATGAGTTTTTAAATCATTTATCACAGTCACAAACTCTAGAATCTCATGTTTAAGAACATCTCTTTCTTTTAATAGAGTATGAAGTTTGACAGTGACATCAAATTTATATTTCCTCAATTTCAAGCATTCATTATAAAGTTCAGAGTAAGCAGATTCAAATTCTTCATCTTCTCCTTTCATGTCACTATGACTCTCAGAGTCAGAGTCACTCAATTTCACTTTATTAGAACATCCAACCTTCTTGGTTGATTCTTTTATCGAGATTTTCACATTATTCAAGGTAGAAACAATAAAAGCAGTGTAATTACCATGATCATCATCAACATCAGGCTCCTCATACTCACTACTATCATCTCTAACAACAAAGTCCACTTGTCCTTTTCTTTTCTTTTTATTTGGACACTCAAAGGCAATGTGACCAAACTCGTGACATTCATAACACTGAATACCATGAGTTTGATTCTTATCAACCTTATTTTCAATTCCCAATTTATCACTGCCATTTATCTTGTTAGTAAATGAGATGTTTCCATTTCCCTTTTATAATTTAGAAATTTCTTGAATTTCTTCAACATAAGAGTCATCTCTTCTAGATCAAAATATGTTTCAAGACCACTATCTTCAATTACGTCTTCCTGAATAGATTCATTTCAAGGGTCTGTATAGAGCCAACAAGCTCTTCGACTCGAATGTATTCTACATTCTTACTCTCTTCTATGGCTGTGACCTTAGCTTGAAATCTCTCCGGTAGAGATCTCAGAATTTTTTGAACAATTCTATTATTAGGAATTCTCTCACTAAGATTAAAGCTAGTATTAACTATATCACTCAGCTTGGCATAGAATTTATCAAAGATTTCGTTGTCCTCCATTCTTATGATTTCAATTGATTTGGTTAACCTTTGAGGCTTTGAGAGCTTTACACCTGGGGTACCTTCATGGGTGAGTTCAAGCATGTCCCATGCCTCTTTAGCATGCTCACAATTAGAGATTCTAAAAAATGCATCTGGGTTAACGGCATTGTGTATAGCATTAAGAGCTTTGCTATTCCAATTGGAATTATCATAATCGGTAGCATCCCATTGTTTAATATGTTTAAGTGTAGTGACAGTGGGTGCATTATATCAATGAGCAACACATAACCAGGCTCTCTCATGAATAGACTTGATAAAAGCTCGCATTTGAGCTTTCTAGTAGGGATAATTACCTCCTTCAAGTAGTGGTGGTCTAACGGTAGATAAACCCCCCTTAGGCAAATCCATAAGAAAGTAGGTCAAGATCGCACTCTAAACAGAAATGAGTGTCTCGCTCTGATACCAATTGAAAAAATAACCTAATTTCCTAGAACTGTTAAACTAGAGGGTGGATATCTAGTGATCGGCTTAACAACTCTCAAAAAATCTCTCCACTCAATTATGCAAGCATTCCAAACATAAGCAATAAAGCATAAAGCATAATAAATAACGAGACAAGATTTTTGCTGTGGAAACCCAATGCGGAAAAAAACCATGTGGACCAACTCATTTGGTCCGGGCATGCCAAGCACTATATATGAATAGTTTACAAAAGTTACACTTAAAACCAAACACCAAACTCTATGGCTGTTGTACGAATCGCCACAAACTACGATTTAAGTTAACTTGCTCGACTCATCAATTTTCTGTTCCTCCCCAATCGCTTGACATTAGCTCCCAATCACCACGATGTTATTTTGTCGTCTTCAAAATCCACGAAGACGATCTTTTCTGAATTTTCTTCAATGGTGGAATGTTTAAAATTTTCTCTATAGAATAGATGGAGAGTTGATATCCACCAATACATCTCTCTCTAATATTTTATGCACATCCCTAACCCTATCTCCTTCATAGGTATATCTCTATATTTGGACTCTTTATTTTTCACTTGGTATGTCTAGATACATACCTAAGTCATATAGGAAAGATCTGGCCAAGACTCTAATCAATTGCAATCTTCCCATGTAGCTCGTTTAAAAAGATCCGTGACTTTTTCCCAAATGGCAAGTGCCATGTTTAAATTGGCATGTGCCAACTTGCTGCATACGCTTAGCTCTTGCATTTGATCTTGCCATCTTTTGAAGACTTTCTGGAATTTGCTTGTGAGTATGGCAAGTGCCATCATCTTGCCAACTCGTCTTGCTAATATTTATCAACTCTCTAGAATCCACCCTTTGTATGGCAAGTGCCATCATCTTGCCATTGGGTCTTGCCAATATTTATCAACTCTCTGGAATCCACCCTTTGTATTGCAAGTTCCTTCAGCTTGCCATTTGATCTTGCCATTGTTTGACAACTTACTGGAATCTATAGTATCCACCTTGGCAAGGGCCATTCCATAGTCGGCTAGTGCTATCTATGTCATTTTACCAGGAATCTATCTCTGAGCTCTGACAACCGTATGTAATAAGTCTGTCTTCTTCATCAGACCTAATACGACCTAACAACATGTTTGAAACACAAATCACCATTATAAAAGAAAACCTTACAAATATCATTTCTAATGCTGTTTTGTTTCCATCAATGTAGATGCAAAGCACTTGATTGTGAATTGCCATGTGAAAAATGACCATGGAACAAATAAATCAGCAATGGCAATAAAAATATTAGCATTGACATTTCTGTTCATACAACATATTACTTGGACCTGACATGAAATATAAATCTAGCTAGAATACGATGACCTTGTTGTGAGTTACAAACAATGCTACATATATAATCTTTCGCATGTATTTATTAATGTAGGCACCGATAACTTGTTCTTGGATCTGCTTTTGGATTTACAATCATCTTCTTTTTTTTGCCCTCAACTTCCAGTTTTTAGACATAGTTGCATCAAGAATGCTGTACAAAACCTGCAAAATTGGTGTTTTTTAGTGTGCTTTGATTTAGAAATCTAACACTTTAGTGCAATGGATTAGAAAATTGAAGCAATTTGCATTCTAATGACATTAACAACCTCAGTCTGCATTGACTGATTCAATTAGAAAATCAGTTCAACTGGAAAAAAAATGCTCAGCAATAGAATATTTTACTAAAGGCATTTGTTTTGGATCCGTAGTCTTTGAGCTCTGAGTCAGTATTCATTTATCTTCTCTTATTATATAATTACTGCTTCATTAAATGTCTTTTTTGCTTTCCTTTTCCCGTTCTTTGATTCTCTTGGTAGCTGAGAAACGGAAGGAGAAATTAAAGAAAATCTTATTTTTTTTGTTGTTTTGTATTGTTGAAAAATATATATTACCTTTATGAGCTCATTTATGTCTTAGGCAATTGAATGAGTTAAGTAATATTGTTTCTTTCGTATCAATTTATTGTTTAGGATTTCTTACCTTATGAGATTTGTAGTTGTGGTGTGGGTTGTGATATTCAATGCCTTTTTTTTTTTTTTTTTTTTTTTTCGCTTTGCGTAGTTGTGGTGTGGGTTGTGATTCTCAAGCCCATAGTTTCTCTTCTTTATTTGTTTTTTGGTTTTTCCCAGCTTTTTTTGTTTTTGGGTGATTGTTAAGTTATAAGTTATGAAATAGTAATCTCTGTATGATTTGAACTTAGTTTTTAGTTTAGCTGCACAAAATGAAAAACTATTGGTTTGAGAATCATCTTCTCTTTGAATTTTACTTACATCAGGTTAATTTAAAAACCCACCCATAAAAGTAATTTCTCTCCCAATTTACTAACTTTTTCCTAATACGTTTTCTGCAGAATACATAATCTGAGTAAGTTTTATAATTGTAGAATGCTACAATTTTACAATTGTACTCATACTAATCATCGTTTGCCACCAGAGCTAGGTTCAAAATATCTTTTCTATTGGAGAATTTTTACCTTTCAATTTCATTTTTATGTTATTTATTGTGAAAACATGTTAATTCTTAGTTTTCCATGTTGTTAGGTTTTTTTAGTGTTGGCATATTTCTTAGACAAAAGCAATGTGGTTGTAATTGTGTTTTAAGTTGTATTTGGGCCAAGTTTCAAGTGGATGCTGTCGGAGTACAAACTACTAAACCTGTGGTACAAGTTTCTGAAGCACGCAGAGCTGAAACTTTGGAAGACCATATCTCTCAAACCAGAATTGTTATCGATATCCATAATATATTAATTTTATATAACTTTTTGAGATCTACGCACTCATGTTTGAAGGTCATTCTAACGGGCTTCCTATGCATTTGAACGGTATGACGTTCGAACGACTGGCTAGATCGTTCGAACGCTAGACAAAATCAAGGACTTTTAGATTTAAATCTTTTTCGGGTTTGAAAACTTCCTACTTTGACTTATACTACGTCCAAGGTTCTAAAAATACTCCAGACTCTATATTAAAACTCTAAAGGCTTCATAATTAATATACATACAATCAAAGAGATCATCTATCTATTCAAAGAGTTTTATTGTGCTTCAAAGTTTATTGGAGTGTTTTTTCTGATTAACAACAAACTTTACACATTCTTTGACAGATTCCAAAAGTTTAAATCGAGAGCACGAGAGAACGACGAATCGTGAATGTCTAACGATCAAGTCTAAAGCTTCTATCATAGTTGTGGATCAACGTGGAGTTGTGGATCCATGGATTAGATTGTAAGTTTATTCTTGTAACTGTTCAAAGTTATAGTGTTGAGTACGTTAGAGGCTGTGTGTGACCCTATAGTTTTTTCCCTGATTTAGGATTTCTACACTAAAATCCTATGTTTTTTGTCTCTTTACTTTATTGCTTTATAGTTACATATAAGATTGACGTACTTAGATCATTGACCTGTTCTCATATTTAGATACATATGTTAATGAATCACTTTAGGCAAATCCACGCCCCAAAACAGTTTTTCACATGTTTTTAGTTACTACAATCTTAAAGCTACCACTACTTTGTGCAGTTAACTTCACTTCAATCATAATATTTTTGGATCTTAGATTTGTAAACGAAAAGAAAAGAAAGGGGATGAATTATTGTAAGTTATTTCATTTTTCATTCATTTTTCTTCCCCTTAACAAATCTAAAATCCAGACATTGCCTAAAAAATAGTATTTCTTGAATGCTTGTAATGTTGCCATAGAAGCTAATACTCATCAATTTTTGAGTCATCATTGACTCTCTAGAATGTTCTCCATCTATCCTTTCTAGATCCCTCTGTCTAGATAATTCCTTCTCTCAATATCTTCTCTAGAATGAACTCATTCTAGAATATTCTATATTTAAGTATAAATATGTGATATAGGTTTAAGTGTAAGTGTGTGGATGGTAAATGAAGATGAGCCACCACACCAAGGTTGCTTGTGTGTGTGTGTAGGTGGTAAATGGAGATGAGCCACCACACCAAGGTTGCTTGTGTGTGTGTGTAGGTGGTAAATGGAGATGAGCCACCACACCAAGGTTTCTTGTGTGTGTGGGTGGCCAATGGGTGAGAAGCCATCACCACCAAGGTTGTTTGGAGTAAGTGTGTGCTAGCACAAGTGAGTGTTCTTGTGTGTGTGAAGATTGACCACACCCTATGAGTGGAGAGTTGGTGTTGGGCAGCAAGTGTGGGTGTGTGTATGATACACACCGTGTGATGGTGTGTGGGGGAGACACACACAGTGTAAGTGAGATACTAGGCATATCTGACGTGCTAGGCACACTGGGGAGTTGGTACTGGGCACCACTAGTATAGTTAATGTACGTGTGAATTGTGTTGTAAGCACTTGTGCAGTGCATTGTACTATTGTAATATTGTTGTATCATGAGTGTATAAATTTTAGATGTTATTTGAGCTTCCATTGCATACTCAACAAGTGGCATTAGAGCATCGGGTGAAAGATCCTGGGAGATGTATCAGAGTTAGCGAAGCAGTGGATAGTTCGTGGGAGATTTGTCAGAGATAGGTGGAGACTCTAGAATATTTGTCAAAGCCAGGTGCCAAATGATGACGGGATTATTTCTCAAGGTGCTTTGAAAGGGCATGATCTGCAAGATTGGCAGCAGCGACACTGTACCGCCATTTGTAAAAAATGCCAAAAGAACGCCCATGGAGACATGTTCACAAGGGTATTTTTTATGGGAGGGGCAGCGACACTGCATCACCTCCTACATCAAATATCGAAGCACTCCATAAAAGGATATGGTTGTAATTCCAACTGTCATTAAGAATTGATGTTGAAGCACCCGAGACGTCTCATCCTACCGAAGAAGATTGTTGAAGAAACTGGCTATAGTTTAACAAGCGAGAGTCAATGCTAAGGGGGAGTGTTGAGAGTCATCATTGACTCTCTAGAATGTTCTCCATCTATCCTTTCTAGATCCCTCTGTCTAGATAATTCCTTCGCTTAATATCTTCTCTAGAATGAACTCATTCTAGAATGTTCGATATTTAAGTATAAATATGTGATATAGGTTTAAGTGTAAGTGTGTGGGTGGCAAATAAAGATGAGCCACCACACCAAGGTTGCTTGTGTGTGTGTGTGGGTGGCAAATCGAGATGAGCCGCCACACCAAGGTTTTTTATGTGTGTGGGTGGCCAATGGGTGAGAAGCCATCACCACCAAGGTTGTTTGGAGTAAGTGTGTGCTAGCACAAGTGAGTGTTCTTGTGTGTGTGAAGATTGACAACACCCTATGAGTGGAGAGTTGGTGTTAGGCACCAAGTGTGGGTGTGTGTATGATACACACCGTATGATGGTGTGTGGGGGAGACACACACAGTGTAAGTGAGATGCTGGGCATGTCTGATGTGCTAGACACACTGGGGAGTTGGTATTGGGCACCACTAGTATAGTTAATGTACGTATAAATTGTGTTGTAAGCACTTGTGCAGTGCATTATACTATTGTAATATTGTTGTATCATGAGTGTATAAATTTTAGATGTTATTTGAGCTTCGGCTACGTACTTAACATCGATTTTCTAGAGGTTAGCCCAAAGCCATATTGGGATAAATATCCCGAGTTGTTTACTTGCTGGAAAGTAAATTTTGTTACATTCAACTTGATTTTCCAAGTTTAATGACCATAGAATAGGATAAGGGGATAAGAAAACCCGAGCTGTTGTATTTGTTCAATACCACATATTTTCTTAATTTATGATTTGGTGTTGTAGGTTCCAGAGGGAACAACACTATGTGCAGCAACTAGAATTATTGGTTTGGATGTGTATATGTATGTGCTTAATTGGCTGCCTAGATACTGATAACTTCACGGAATTCAAGCTTGTGAAGCTAACACAGCTCAACAATAGCATCGCAAAGTTTAGATTCGAACTTCCTACAACTACATCACTCTTGTGCCTTCCTATTGTATAATATATAAGCTGCAAGTACATTTTATTAAGTTAATGCAAATAACTTTTACTTCCACATCTATATGGAGTTTGATGTCTTTGCTCAATTGTATTGTTCTAAAATGCTTGACCATCTCTCTCTCTCTCTCTCTCTCTCTCTCTCTCTCTCTCTCTTGCCTTTTTCTTCTATGTACTTTGTCAAACAGGGGTAAGAATAGGCAAGATGCAGATGTGAAGCTTTGTTTCCTTTAAAGGTTGAATCGTGGGAGTGGACAGTTTTCACTGAGCCATATTGTTCATATGAAAGGAGCATGGTAAGAAAATGCTGAACTTTTCAAGTTCTGATCTTTAAAAGTTATTGTGTTCTATAGTATAATTTAGTCATTTATTTCTTAGGCTCAGTTTGCATAGCTAAAAGTATTCCAGAACAGATTTTGTTAGCAAATTTAATGACATAGAATCAATCTCTTTTAGCCTGGTACTGGTAGATAAACATTATGAGTTCTCTAGTTGAGTATGTCATCCTTCATTCTTCTTGCTTTTTTTAATGAGTTGCCTATTGTTCATAGTATGAGGAAAATGATATTGGGTTGTGTTTTAGGTTGTCGAATGGTCTGTAAACCAGCTAGGTTTCTTTGAATATCGGATTTGAGGGCTTGTTTCAGGTCTTCGTCGTGAACTTAAACCTTGTATGGGTGAAGCCTTCTTGTGGATTGCAATGAATCACTTTAAGCTTTTGTTGATATCCTCGTTTTTTTGTCTATGCCAAGGGGCAGCTTCCTTTGCAGGAGATTTTGATATAGCAGTGATGTCTTACAACTCACATTATTTGGACAGATACAACTCTTAGACTGCTTGTGTGTGCATGTAGATCCACAGTATAGCATGGGTTACTTCTTGTGTGTGTGTTTGTTTGTTAAGTATTCTACTTTTTCAAATCTTAGATTTTTTTTTTTATATAAAAATGGTCAAATTTAAACTTGCACAGAGTCTTATATTGGTGTTCCAACTCTAAATAAATTAAAAAATACATATTTAATTAACTTTGTATTGGGCACAAGGTTGCATGCCTTGCACGCCACACTCTCACTAGTATATTGTTTAAATAGGAAATGCGTGGTGTGTGCAAAGCATGAGATATGCCCATCAAGTCTTGCAAGTTTAATTTATACAATTTTTTTTATAATAAACAACTATATCATGATAGAAATATGTGTAAGCTCAAATGGAATCCACTAACAAATATATGCATGTTTGAATTTTGAAATTTTATTTAGAGCGCCATAGGCAAGGGTCAACTGCTAGTGTTTTTATATATATGAACAACAGTTAAAAAAGTTGGACAATTGAGACTTTATTCTTTGTTGCAAATATATTTTCCAATATGTTGATAATTCTATTCCATTATGCCTTTTTTGGTAACTCTCTCTCGTATAAGTGACCCTACTGTGTGAGAGACTAGGAAAGAATACAAAATAAGTATGAAATTAATAATATTTTTATATTAGTAGTTAAAGACTATATTACAATTATGGGTTACATGATTTCTTAAGAAGATATTTATATTATTGATATAAAAAGAATCTAATAGTAAACTTTTATTTTGTTACTGTACAAGTTCCTAGAAATTTGATTTTTTTTTTTCACGCAAGGTGCTCAAACTTTTATATTTTATCAAAACTTGGCCTCTCTTTTTTATCTTGTGAAACATCCTACTGGGGTCAAATCATATTTTAGTGGGGTCCAATTATACAAATACTAAATATTAGATTAATTAAAAAAATTTAAATTCCAGTGGGTCAACTGACCCCACAGTGAACAAGGTGGAGTCACCCCTGCGTAGTTTCTAGGAACATTTGCCTCTGTGGAATTTTTTACGGTACCCTTACCCAACCAACAATAAAAATATACATATATATATATATATAAATAAAAAATTAGTCCCACTGATAAATAGGTCAATCTTAGTTGTAAGTAACTTTTTTTTTCTGTTTTGCAAAAGCGACCATTTAATAGAATTAAGATGAAAATGTTACTTACGACTATGACTGATTTCACTTATCACTAGGACTAACATACTTATGAGACTACTTTTTTACTGTTGAGTACCGGTATCTTGAAAACTACTTACAGTGTTACAGCCGTTCCTTGTCTCAATTAACATTTGCCATCTCGTGCATTGATAGCCCATAGTTATACAATCTGTTAGAAAGACGCAGTGATGGACGAAGGGGTACGGTCCCCCAAAACTTTCAAAGTTCTTTTAATATTTACAGATTTTTTAATATACAAAAATATATGTATAGGTATTGGCCCCTCATTATTTAAAATTTTTTATCTTGATCCCTACAAATTTAAAAAAGTTTATCTTCCCCCCCCTCCCTAACACAAATCTTGGGTCCGCTACTGGAAGAATTGGTAGTTTTGTTATGGTTTTTGTTATTACTGTTTAAGGTAATATTACTTCATTCCACTACTAGAAAAGAGACTTTTTGCCTCAAATTATTAATGACGGCAAGCGTTGCCGTCACAAAAGATGAGTTTTTGCGGCAAAGTCTCGTCTCTAATACTTCAAGACAAATAACTAGTATTTACAACGGCTGCGTCCGCTGTTGCAATTTCGAGTGGCAAATACGTATTTACCATAGAGTTTTTTGCGACGGTCGTTTCCGTGGAAAATTGTTGCTACGTGTCACGAGCTGCCCTTCAAGGTCGGGCCCATGCCCTCATTTTCCAGCCTCGTGTCAACTCTGTCATGTCTGTACATATTGTATAGAGTGTAAAAATGTAAGTTTGGAGTCGAATGCACGCGTAGATTTTCTCATGTCAGGGTGTGCGGCATCCAAATTAGTTGTGTCCTAGCCCTATCGAGAAGAGGTGTTGTAATTTTTCCGAAGGGCTAGAAAATTAGTTTAGAATCATATATAGATGTATGTAAAAGGGTTTTGTCAAATTCCTTGTAAATATTTTTGTAGACCCATTATGACTCCTCAACGGGGTGTAATGTTTGCTTGTATCAGTTTAGAAATGGCTCAAAAAGCATATATAGGGGAGGAGAGTAAGGTGAGTCCAAAGTCCCTAGTTGTTGGTTGTTGGCAAACTAAACTCCCCACCTAATTATAGTCTGGAATTGCTTTGTATATGCAATAAAAGTGATCTTATTGCTTGCAAATTGTGTGCCCATTGCTTTCGTTGTTGCTTTAAACGTTCTTAGCTTGTTGCTTCCAAATTGCTTACTTGTGCATCTTCGGGTGTGTGTGTTGGCTTTCATTTGCGAGGTGCCCCTTTGGCTGACTTGTCTGGTGCCGTCCACGACAAGTGTGACACGGCCTACTTCACTTGAAAGTGTCGGACCGTGACACTACGCAATACATTAAACGACGTCGTTTTGTTTGGCCCACTCATCAACCGAAACGACGTCTTCTTCCTTGGGCGCAGTATTCTCCTTCCCCTTTTTCCCCCAAATTGATCCAGGCTAGGTTTTGTGAAGTCTTAAGAGGCAGGAGCTCTAAAAAGTGATTGCTCTCCAAATCGATGATCTGAGTCTGCAACCGCGACTTCTTCTCGTTCAACTACTCCTCCCTCGTCGTCTCCATCAGCTACCGAGGGGGAGAGCTGGGGTTCATGAAGTCCAATGGTGGGCATATTAGGGCCAGAGGGTCGTCGTACATGAACGCTATGCTTGTGCTCGATGGATTTGAAGTCATTCATGATGTGGTCTATTTGGTTGAGGACCTGGCTAGAGGTTCAATTCCTTTCGATACATATTCGGAGGTGAAAGGGACACTCGGACCCTTCTTCATTGACCTTACGATCGAGGTATGCCCTTTTGGTTTTAATTTATTCCTTCTGTTAAATTTTATTTATCTGATGTTATTGGATCGAAGAAATTAGGGTTCCAAAATTGTGGAACTAAGATGTGAACTGTTGAGTGATGATTGTGAGAATTTATTTTTGAATACAGGGTTTGTTGAGGATATCAAATTCCTATTCCATTTTTTTTTTTCTCATTTTCGTAGGTGAACCAAACAAAAACAAAGAAGTTAGCTTCTCGCCTTCTTTTTCCTTCTCCTTTTTTTAATCATTCATTTTTCTTTCTCTCAACAAATCCTAGAACCAAACAAAGCATTTGGGTTTATTTTGGTGTCAAGCCAATGAACTTTTTTATGCTGAACTATTAAATGCAACACAACACAAATAAGGTATTTGCGATGTCGTTTGCTAGATGTACACCATGAACTTTGAAAAGCATCACAATGAGTTTGCTTTCAGATTATTGATTGATTTCCCGGTTTGATGTTGAACTTTTAACCTAAAGAAAGAGAAGCGCTACTTTATATTGATTGTTAGCTTAAAACCTTTTGCTAACACTTAATAAACATGACTTCTATAAATTATGATAGTACAAGCCAAACCCATAGTTATTTACATAAATCTTGAAATTTATTAGTAAGCATCATCTATGTTTCCAGCATTAAATCGTTATTAACATATGTTCCTTAAAATTTTAATTGGCTAGCATGACTTCTGTAATCAATCCCAACCACTTGGAATAGGAATTTTTACAATAAGGCAACTTGTATATATTGATCATTCAATTATTCTGTTTCTACTATTGTTTATTGGTAACTGTTTCCAATAAATCTTGATGGCTGGTTTTATAAAATGGTGGAGTGTGTGAGCTATATCTGATTGTCATTGCTTTTCAGTTAACTTTCCTGTCAGTCTTGGGTGGAATTATGATAACAGGTGCCAAAAGAAGACCCAATATCCTATTAGAAGTCTGCAAGTTATGAATTGTTGAAATGGAATTTTATTTCACATTTCACGATGATAGGTGACATCAATGCAGAAACTTGTTAAGCTTTAGAAACAATATGCATTTGTGTGTATGTGGACAGTAGTTATTGTATTTCCATCACTAGTTAGTTTAAAATATTTTGGTCATAAGTATGAACAATAAAATACATTATTAAACATCGGTGCCCTATAGGCATATGTTTCATGCACCTACTTGCGCATGCTATCATTTCTTTTCTAGAATGTGTATGAACATATATGAACTATTATGAGAGGATTGATGTTGGCATGCACATCAAGAACCTACCTGAAAATATGATCCTTCCACACTTCTCATCAGTATGAAACCAAGTCAACAAAGGGAACACATTAGGCTGGAAGTAAGAGCAGAAGGAGACCAAGTCAACTAGGACTTATCCCATTTAGTTGTTGTTTGGTTGCTGGCATAGGCTAATTGGTTCAGAAAGGCGGCATGGCAAGACAAGGAGAGAAGCTGGTCAATTCTCATATTTCAATTTAGTTCAAGTATGGGAAGCTGATGGGAGAAATTTGTTGGTGAATTTGCTATAGGAATTGCAAGACAAATTCTATGTAAAAAAAATTAGAGGATAGTTGCCTTGTTATACTTTGTTATGTGACAAGAACACATGCAAAAGTTTTAGGGCATAGGTGAAATTTCCGAACTACTTGGATTTATGATCACTTGGAGTTGTGCTTGATTTATGTCAATTAACTAAGCAAATCAATCACATTTACCATCATTAGCACCACCAGCGGCACCATCACAGCTAGAGCCGACATTGCCACCGGCGAGACCACCAGGACTATCATTGTCATCAGCATCGACATCATCACTACCATCATCGTCCACCACACCCTCAAGTATGATTGTTCACATTTGATTGATGTCCATTCTCAATTGATGTTCATTGTTTTTAATGTCCATTCCTTTAATATCTATTCTCAAGTAATGCTCATTTCTTTAATATCTATTCTAAATTGATGTCCATTCAAAGAGTCTGTTGGCGAGGACACATTCCGTCTCACCTCAATTCTACACCATCATCACCTTCTCCAGTACCTGCTGATCAGGTATTAAGTACATCTCATTGGCATACATGTACACAATCACACACATGTTTGAGGTTAAGGGTGAGCCTATTGAAAACCCTTCGTAGTGTTAAAAGGTTGAGGGTTAGCCTACTGAAAACCTGGATATATTGCATTTGTTTGAATTACAATTAATTGTTTATTTCAAAGCTGTTGCAAGAGTGAATTTTGAATTTTTGTGTAAATTACTTCTCTGACTGTCTCTCCAACTGTCATCCTTCAATTTTTGCTTGGTTGTCTTCCCTTCCACCTTCAATTTTTCCTTGATAACATCTGAATTTCTGTGCAAAACCTGTTTCTGTGGAAAACTTGAATTTCTATGCAAAACCCGTTGTCTTCCCTTCCACCTTCAAAGTTTTGGAAACAAACACTTGCAATTTGCCTAGCAAAGAATTTTGAATGGAAGTGTAATCCTGAGATTACAAGCCCACAAGCATTCAAGTTACTAGTTGAAGTTTGAACTAGTTAGGCCAAATCTCAGGTGATGGAAGTGTAATTTTTGGGTAGTTTGAGAAATGTTTCTTATCTGGTTTATTTCACACAGTTTTTTCATTAATTATAAGATGTATCCATACTCTTGTATATATATTATAATTAAATATAAAATGTATCATCCAAGTAGAGTTCAAGATCTTCCTCTTTTAACCATTTAGTATTCATAACCTTTCAGGTTGATCCTCAATTAATTGAATACATTTTTGCATTTTTATGCACAAATTGTCATATGCTATTAACAATAAATTCTTTATCTAACAACATCATTCTCTTTCGACGAGGATGGAGTTTTGTCCATGCTTGTGGAGCTTAAGGGCTCTTGAATGGATTCAGTCTGTTTATCTCCTGGACAGTTAGCCTTGTTGACATCTTACCATCCTTTGATTTGGTCAACTGTGAAAGAACCAAAATGGGAAGACATTTTGGCATATTTGTAGTGTTTTTACCATGAGATATGCCCTATATATATACATAGCTCATTCAAGAATAGTTGTAGTTTATACCGAAGGGTCCAAAGCTACATTCTCCCCAGAAAATATGACACTAAAAAATGATTGTCATGGGTCTCATGGCCATTGCTTTAAACCAGAAAAATTGTTTCCTGCCTTTAAACCATATATTCTCTTCTATATGTAACATATAGAGAAGATTATTCTAATGTTTCAATGGCCGTTATTTTCAAGTTTTGAGGAGTTATTTGCATGTAGTCTACTTTAAAATAGGAATTGCTTGTTCTTTAATTAGTTGATAAAATTTCAACTGAAAAATCGGGAGGCTCTTTTATTTTTCTAATGGAAATTACTCTATTCTCATAATTTGAAAATTTTCCAACAACCATACATTTATCAAATGATTTGGCGATTAGTACAATATA
This sequence comes from Euryodendron excelsum, assembly GCA_033060915.1. Taxonomy (NCBI): domain Eukaryota; kingdom Viridiplantae; phylum Streptophyta; class Magnoliopsida; order Ericales; family Pentaphylacaceae; genus Euryodendron; species Euryodendron excelsum. The sequence goes on along the minus strand of CM065391.1, from coordinate 10,335,925 downwards.
GAGATGATAACATAGTTCTAGTTTACGTGCTTTTCTCCTTGTATAAAGTTTTCGTATATATATATGTATGTTTGTACATATTTATTCTTGAAGTTGTTGAATGCAGGGGATGAGAGATTAGATACTAATTAATCTTGAGATGAAATAAGAAAATAAAACTTTATAACCTGCCAAGACAGGTACAAGGAATTTAAAGGGTCATTAATATCTGTTAATGAAATCTTTCTGTTTACAAGAAAACTGAGTTTCAACAACTCTCATGGTTGGACAATCCATAATCACTGTTGTATTTATTAATGATATTAGCTTGGAAGACTTGACAATGCACATTCTACTAGTAGATGAGATGTCTAGATCTTATCATTTTGCACTTGTCTAAATGATGTTATCACAAGAGAAATATAATTTAATTGAGTTTCCAGTGGGTAGTGGGTAACTAAGATATATATAAAATCAACAAAATGTGAAGATCAAAGTTGCTGTTTTTTTTTTTTCTTGTCACCAGAATGATATATACATATCTATGTTTATATATAAATTTGCATTGCAAATTATTTGTTGTCAAATACAAAATTAATTTTGAAAATCATTCACAGTTACTTAGCTCCTTCTCATACATCTGCTTTGTGGAGCAATCACTCCTAAATATTCAGCGTTATAGAAAAATGAGAGTCTCGAAGCCATGAAACTAAGTCTGAAATAAAATTATAACAATAAATCTGTATAAGCACCATCCCTATCCAACTTTGCTTTCTCAAAGCTTTTCATTTATCAGTCAAGTACACATCTTTCATTTTTAAAAAGAAAAAACAAAAACTTTAAGTTGGACTCAAGAACACCAAGAGAATTGAGAAGCAATTCGAAAATCAGGTTCACAAGTTTGGTAGATCGTCCTATTTTGGAGAGACAGTAGGCTCGACAGGCTTACGGCTTCCATATAATTTGCAAATTTTGGAACCTGAAAAAAATAAAAGAACCTCAAGTCAGATGGTCCCTAATTCCAACGTTTTGATCTGTTGGCTTTGGGAAACAAAAGTACAGACACCAAGAAACAGGCTTCAAAATTTTGTTCCATAATTATTTCTATCGCCCTATGAGCAACTAAACAGAATAAAAGAGAAATCAGATAGCTAAAACACTAATTTTAGTGTTTAATCTCACGGAGGACCTTGTTCTTCCTCTGCTTTTAGCGTTTGGTCTCATGGAAAGTTTTGTTCTTCCTCTGATTTTTGAGTTTTCCAATCTTTGGAAGACCAAAAAACTTAAGAAAACAACCCATTACAGGTTTTCTATTCTTGCTCGAAGAAAGAAAATGGGTTAGTGTCGAGAAGGAAAAATCAGTTCAAAGCGAGAAAAGGAAATGGGGTGTTGCCCTTTTAGAAAAGCCTTTCCATGGTATTAAAACTGTGGGAGAATCAGTTGGTTGATGTGTTGCTTGGCGATCTTATGATGTGTATTACCATTTCATTTTTTTGGTTGCTATAATTGAATGCATATATATTCTCTTATTTATTATCTCGTATATTATTAATATTATAAATTTTTTCAAGTTATACCAAGAGAGGAATACTGATGTATGGACGGACTAGACGTGACACGTGGGTGATGGGCTATGCGTAATTTGTTTATTGAATTGATTTTGTGCAGATGGTTATCTACTTTCATTTATGAAGTAATTTTGTTTAGGTGATGTTATGATCGATGGACATGTACTTTAGTTTTGGAAAGACTATTTACTTTAATTTTGTGTATAGAAATCCACGGGTAACTACGTACATTGATTTTGTGAATGCAGATTTTAACAAAATTTGGAGTTATTATAATTTTTGTTATTTCGCTATTATTGTTTTTTTTGTTATAAAAAATTACAGGGAAATTATTTTTAAAAAAAGGGGTTATTTGTAATGTTTAAATGACAAATAATTGGGTAATTAGCGACAGTTGTATTGAAGCATTGCAAATGAAATTTTTTGAAACAACTACACTTTTAGCTACGGTTATGCCCCGTCGGTCAAAATCTATACATACTACTACTTTAAGTGACGGTTATATGCTGTCACCCTTAACGAACAATAGCGACGGCAACAAACTGTCGCTAAAAGATTACAACATGTCCAATTTGTTTTGCAATGGGCCATACTGTCGCTAAAATAATTGCTATGCCGTCGCTAATATTCCTGAACCATCGCTAATACTTTTTGTGATCCTACTTTTAATTATGCCTCACATGTCGTCGCTATGCCGTCGCTAAAAGGCATTTGCGTCGGCTACTCCATCTTTTGCGACCGCAAAGCTTTGAGGCAAAAAGTCTCTTTTCTAGTAGTGTTCCTTTTTCATATCAATTTAGTTTTTCAAGATACAATATAAAAATTTTTACATTATGAAGGAAGTTTTATTTCCTTTTGATAATCAGTCAGTAGTAGAGCTTTTTTGGGTTTTTAATTTAGTAGGAAAGGTGGGTTTTATCCAATTCTGGCTTGCTCACAATCAACTCTTTAACCTCTTCTTCTGCTTCAACTTCTTTCTCTGCCTTTTCCATATCCCTTTTTCTGCATGCCCAATTCATGTGCAATCAAGAACAAAGCTCTACATTGCTTCAATTCAAAAGACAATTTTCCTTCAAATAATAGTAGTTATTGGTCCAGCATGCACCCTTTCCTCCCACTCAAAGACCAAACTTTATCATGGTACCAAGTTTTGAGTCAAATATTGGTGGTTGATAGTCAAACTGCCTGATAAAAACCAGCAGAAGCAACTGAAATCATAGTGTAACTTGGTAGATTTTATGAAATAAATATAAGAAAATAGAAGGTGGTTATCTTTTCATTTACCCAAAAATGACAATTAAATCATCATATTATGTGTGGGAAGCACTTGACACATTTTCTCGGGTTTCTCTATGTTACATTTTAAAATGTATATTAGCCTATTTTGTGCTTCATAATAGTGAGGTTGTTTTCTTGATTTTTGAGTGAAGCTTGAATGTGAGGAATTCATGTGTGAATAGGTTTAGATTGAGTGAGCTTGTGTGAGAAGAGTCTTTTTGTAATTGGTTTAGTTTTTAGGTGAGGTGATTGAGCCTTGAAAGGTGTAATACAAGCTTCTCCTTCGAGTTTGTTGTAGCTGCACAATGAAGCTTTCCCAGGAAGCTTGAATTTTTCTAAAAGTGTCGATACAGAACAGCCCACCAATAGGAGCCCCTGGCTAGCCTACTAGCGCGCTGCAGGGCATTTTTAATGGAGCTCTGCCAGATTACCCAGCCACTAGGCGCCCTTAGCCCCTAGTCTCATTGAAGGGTTTCAAGTCATCGAAAGTCTCATTGAGGATTCAGTGAGATTTCAAGTGCTTATGAACTAGTTCATGGATGTGGATGAAGTACAAAATCAAGAGACAAACCTAGAGTTGTGGATTCAACAAGTGTAAAGCATTGTAAGATTTCTTATACTATTTGTTCATTCATAGTTGCAAAATCATGTAATTGGCTAAATTTTGTGACAAGTTTTATTCCTTATAATTTGGGTTGTTAGGTGTCTATCACAACCATTTAGAATGTTTCTTAATGTCTATTTATTCGAGCTTGTACTAAGAGAGTCTTGAATGATACATAAAGTAATTGATTTTGGATTTCGATGGACGTCGATGGATTTCACTAGACTCTCGCCAAACCTCGATACCTATCGATGGATAAAACAAATTGGGTGTATTTCTATTTAGGACTTTGATGGACTTTGAGAGGCATCGATAGACTTCGCTGGACCATTGCTGAATCTCAATACCTGTCGATGGAAGAAATAGTGAAGGGTGTAAATCTGTTCAAGACTTCACTAGAGGTTGCAGCCGCGAGGTTTGCGAGATTTCTGACCTAGGGACACACGTTGCAAGCTTTTTTTCAACATTATGGAAGCATAGAAACTCTAGTTTGCCTGCTCTATAAATACGAAGCTATGGGAAGGTCAACAAATAAGTCGAAGGAGGCTAAAAACCTTTGAAAGAATTGATTTCACAATTGCTTTAGATTCAAAAGATTTCTATGAGAGTGGAAACTCCATTGAGTTCAAGTTCAAAAAACCCTTTAAGACTCCACAAGTCCATTTTCAAATTGTGCATTTGCACGAACTATGAATGACCTTATTTTCACTAAATGAAATACTTAGGCAACCTTCATAGGTGCTGCCATAACTCTTATTTCAAATCAAATTCCCTTTTCAAAACTTCGCTTCAATCATAACCCTTATTGCAAGTCAAATGTCTATTTTAAAAACTCTTCTTCAATCAAAATTTTCTATCTTAAGTCAAACTTAAAAAACTTCCTATTCTTTCAAAAATATTCTTCAAAAGTCAAATTTCAAGCCCTTTTCTAAATCTTTCAAAAAATGTTTTAAAAAATGTGTATCATTCATCCAAAAAGTGATGACCAAACCCTATTTTCAAAATTTCAATAAGTGAATAAATATAGATAGTTAATAACTGATTATTCAAGTAAGTGAACTAAGGGTGAATATACATGTAGGTATTGAAAGAGCGGGGTAGGGTGATGATCTTAGGATATCTTACTTACACGTAATCAACCGCCAAACTGTAGATTTCTATTTCAAAGACCAACTTGGAGTCACATTTCAAAAAGGGCTTTAAAACTTTCAATAGGTTGCTAAAAACCTTCTTTTTTTTTTTCTTTTTTTTTTTACCAAAAGCCTTCTTAAGAAGGCATTTTCAAAACATTTTTGAAAAATCTAAGTTTAGTCTTCGGATTACATTTAGATTTTAAGTGACCTAACACATCTTTAACTATGTTAGGTGGTAACTCCAATTTTTTTTTCAAAAAGCCCTTATTCAAATCAATTTTCAAGTTCAAACCCCCGTCGCACTTGTCCGTGAAACTTTCACGGAATGGCGAGTTCTAGCAGAAAGAGTATCTTTCTTTTTCCCGAGCTAAGAGGGCTTGGTAAAACATCAGGGTGCAACATGTTCACTGTTTGGAAATAAGGTATTGCCCTTGTATGCAGTACCATCCCTATGACCTGTGGCATTCATTCATTCAAAGGAAGTGAAAATGACAACTTTATTGTATTAAATTGCCTTTGTACATGAAATTTGAATACATTGCGGGGAGAGGGGAAACATTTTCCATAGGATCCTTTGCCTATTTTCTATACATTGGATTTATGAACTACTTTTGAGTCTTTGGATTTGCCTTCTTTTGCATTTGACGTGGGTCGGTGAGTGACCTTTGTTTCTTTGGTATCCCCTTATCGTCTTGACAATCTTATCTCCACAAACCCTTTTAGATTACGGAAACCCCTTGGGATGTTAAGTAGGTTTTGGACGAGATTGGTTTTGGACCATTCTCTCTTGGTTTGATCTTATGCATGAGAATGCAATGACTTAGAACTACTTAGAGTCCGTGACATGTGATGGGCACTAAGCATGAACAACATAACAATAGTAAATAATCATTTTAAAAGACATGAGTATGGAAATGTAAAGGCAGTCGCTCTTTCCTTCTTAGTTTTGAAATTGATGCTTGTGTCTTAAAACTGGTAGAGGTTCGGCTACATAGGAGGTGTTATATGCAGCATGAGGTTGGGGTTGACTAATACTTCCTAAAAAGTCGGATTTCTGAATCTTCAGGCCTCTGGCATCAACCCCCGAAGGGGTAAACTCCATCTTTGGTCGATGATTTAAGCAAGGGAACTATCGATAGGCTGTCAGGTAAGACATAGTCATTGCATCCACTGACAGCCACTCTGCTGTTCCTTATTCTAACTAGAAGGTAGTAACGGGTTAAATGAAAGAATGTATTCAAATGCTATGTGATTCATGCCTTTTGTGTGTGGATTTTTCGCAATTGGAGGAAAGAGCCCATCCACACATTTCATCCATCATGTAGCATTCATGCATTCATAGCAGTTTAAATCATTTGCATAGTATAAAATAAATGTGAACAATGGTTCATCTACAAAAGAAAGACAAAGAGTTAGTACTTTTCGACAAACTCAAAGCAAGATGAATAGACGATCAATGCAAGAGCATGAACATAAAAATCAAAGCAAGATTAAGAATATAGACAATGAATGCAAGTGATGATATTTGTTTTAAAAACTTTTGGAAAATAGTGTTTCATTTTACGAACTTATGTTTTTGAAAACTTGGTTTTTGAAAAATGGATAAAACTAGATAAAGTAACCAGATATTCTAAGTGAGTGAAGGGTAAAGAGACATAATAATGGCCTACCCTCTAAGTAATCCCTAATGGAGTCGCGAGCTATCGCGCCCCAGTTTTTACTCGAGTCCTCTTGGCTCGAAAAAACCCTATACTCTCACTATTAGAACTCCCCCTTTTGAGAAACGCCAAGTGCAACAGGGGTTTAATCTTGAAAACTTGATTTGACTAAGGGTTTTTTGAAAAAATTTAGAGTCGCCACCTAACATAGTTAAAGATGTGCTAGGTCACCTGAAACTTCGCATAATCTGAAGATTAAACTTAGGTTTTTTGAGAATATTTTGAACATGCCTTTTTAAGAAAGCTTTTGTAGAGCAAGGTTCTTAGCAACCTTTTCGAAAATGTTTTAAAGCCATTTTGAAAATGCAACTTTGAGTTGGTTTTCGAAAGAGAAATTTATAATCCAGGGGTTTGTTATGTGTAGGAAAGATATCCTAAATTTATCACCTTATCCTACCTTTTTAGTACCTACATATCTATTCACCCTTAATTTACTCACCAAATCACTGGTTACTTAATATTCACTCATATCCACTTTTATAATTTTGAAAACAAGATTTGGTCAGTACTTTTAGGATGAATGATGCCTAATTCATATTTTTGGAAAGGATAGGGAATTTTTGTAATAAGATTTGAAATAGAAATTTTGATTCGAGGAAAGTTTTGAAAAGGGACATTTGACTTGAAATAAGGGTTATGACCGCACCTATGAAGTTTGTCTACGTATTTTATTTGATAAGAATCAGGTTATTCGTAGTTCGTGCAAGAGCACGATTTGAAAATGGACTAGAGTCTTAGAAGGCTTTTTCAAGAATTTTGACTTGAACCTGGACTTATGAATGTTTTGGAGTATTTTTGAAATAGAACTTGAGAGAGTTTTTTTTTTTTGAAAAGTTTTGAAATCAACTCAAAAAGAGTTTTGGAAAGTTTTAAAAACTTGATTGGGAATTTTTAAAAAATAGAGTTTAGATTGGAATAAGGTAAAAACTCTTGTGAACTTGTCTTTAAAAAGTTTTTTAGAAATCATTTTTGTATACCTCATGAAAGATAAGTTTGAATATTTCATCACCTTTAAGAGATTAGCTATATAAACAACTAAACTCTTTTGAGGTTATGACTTCTAGAAAATATTTTGGAAAATGGGTTAGAAACTCCCTTTAGGGTTATGAAAACTTTACAGTTATAGAACCTTATTTCATGTCTCACTTTTCTTAGAGAACCTTTGTAAGCACTACATTTTTGCCTGCTCGAAAATCTTCAGTCCAGACCTGTAACAACGCGAGTATTTTTGGACTGTTAATAAATAAATTAAGAAAATAAAATAACCTCACGATCACACGTCGCCTTAAAAATCAATTTTACTTACAACTCCAAGTACTCAAAAATAATAAATCGTTTACCATAGGCTTCAAGATACATAACTCCCAAAAAGAATAATCACTTCAAAATAAAAATAACTCTTCACAGACTCAAAATAATAAATCATTACACTCTAAATATTCCATCGACACTTGATCCCCCTCCACCTAAAAAATAAAATTAAATTGGAAAGTATACAGTATGACAAGAGTACAAACGCTTATTTAAGGACATTCAAAGCGAAGCTAAACAAATAAATCAGTTCAATAAATTTGAAAGAAATAATAATAATATTCGAGAGCCGGTCAAAATAACGAAAACGATACTAGCAATAATCATGCCAACATTTTCAGCAGGCCCAATACCTGGCCCTTCTCAGTACTATGCCAAATATCACCCGTGTCACGTAACAATACTAAATTTCATAACTCAAAATCCCGTAGGCCATCATTCCATAATCACTTTCAATAACAGGCCAACGAGTGTGTTTCTACATATACCAATCAGTTCCATAACACATCAACCAAAACATAATCCATCAATTTTTTAAAATAATTTTATCAATGGATTTATCAACGAACACGATATTCAAGAATGTGCTAAAAGAAATTCAATAGATCTAACAATAAATATAATTGTGGATTTAAATAATAACTACAAATAATCAAAAGGAATACAATTCAGGAATAATAGGAAAAAACTCTTCGGAAAGAGATTTAGAAAGGAGCATATTGTATACATTCAGTTTACATCAAGTGTGTTCCTTGAAATTCTGCCGAGATCCCAACACCACCGAAACTATTCTACCCAAATTAAAACTAAAGTGCAATAGTTACCCTCATAGATCCAAATTTAATAATTCAAAAATACTTTTTTTATTTACTTTTTAAAAAATATGAGATGTTACAATTTACCCACCTTAAAAAATTTTTGTCCTCAAAATTTGTAAACCATGTATTGAAAACTCAAGCAATAAAAAATATAACTTCCGCTGTGCACTCTGATAAATAAAAATATTGTCTCTCCATACTAGCAGCCTATAGTTAAACCCAATGCTTTACCCATAGTCCCTAGGGGTTCATATACCTAAGCTCTGATACCACAATTAAAACAACCCGGATTTTCGAACCTTTAATAAATCAAATAACCTCAAGATCACACGTCGCAGCCAAAGATAGATTTTAATTACAATTCCAAGTACTCAAAAATAGTAAATCGTTCACCATGGCCTTCAAGATACATAACTCTCTAAAAGAATAATCTTTTCAAACTAAAAATATTTCTTCACTGGCTCAAAATAATAAATTATTACACTCTAAATATCTCACTGACACCTGATCCGACTCCACTTGAAAAATAAACTTAAACTAGAAATTATACAGTACGACAAAAGTACAAATTCTTATTTCAGGACATTTAAAATGAAGTTCAACGAATAAATTACTTCAATAAATTTGAAAGAAATAATAATAATATTAATATTCAAGAGCCGACCAAAATTACGAAAATCACAATAGCAATAATTAATCCAATATTTTTACCAGGCTCAATACTTGGCCCTTTTCAGTACCATGCCAAAAGTGACCCATGCCACGTAACAATACTAAATTTTATAACTTCATCATTTCATAACCACTTTTAGTAACAAGACATCGGGTTTGTTTGTACATGTAGTAATCAGTTCAGCTCCATGGCACATCAGCAAAAACATAATCAATCAATTTTTTAAAAGAATTTTATCAATGGATTTATCAACGAACAAGATATTCAAGAATGTGCTTAAAGAAATTCAGTCTCTCGGCAACATCACTCACACTTATATCTATGCTGAATGAATGTATTCAGCAAATTGTGCATAAATGGCTCTCCAAAGCCTTGTATTTGTTGGCCCATGAAATGGCTAATTAAAAGAAAAGTGATTGGAGCATAAGAGTGATAAGTGTATAATTGTGGAAGGAGCCAAGTATATTCATGGAAATAAATACACTTGTCAAGATTAGGGCCTAATTGTAGTTTCAATTTCTTATGGTGCACTCTTGTTATTATCTCAACCTTTTTATTTATGCATCAACCCCTTGTGCATCAATTTCCACTCTTACTAACCCTTACACCCTTTTCACTTGTGCCCTTTTAAAATTTTCTTAACAATTCATTCGCGTAATAAATCCATAGATCCTAATTTAATAATTCAAAAATACTTTTTTTATTTACTTACTTTAAAAAAATACAAGATGTATAATTGTGGAAGGAGCCAAGTATATTCATGGAAATAAATACACTTGTCAAGATTAGGGCCTAATTTTAGTTTTAATTTATTATGTGCACTCTTGTTATTATCTCAACATTTTTATTTATACATCTACCCCTTGTGCTTCGATTTTCTCTCTTACTAACCCTTAGACCCCTTTCAATTATGCCCCTTTAAAATTTTCTTGAGAATTCATTCTCATGATAAATTCATAGATCCGAATTTAATAATTCAAAAATACTTTTTTTTATTTACTTATTTTTAAAAAATACGAGATGTTACAATCTACTCACCTTAAAAAACTTTTGTCCTCAAAATTTTTAAACCAAGTATCGAAAACTCAAGCAATAAAAAATGTAAGTTCCGTTGCCCACTCTAATAAATAAAAATATTGTCTCTTCATACTAGCAGCCTATAGTTAAGCCCAATGCTCTACCCATAGTCCTTAAGGGTTCATATACCTAAGCTTTGACACCACGATTGTGACCACCTAGATTTTTGGACCGTTAATAAATAAAATAGCCTCAAGATTACACTTCGCCTCCAAAGATCAATTTTAATTACAACTCAAAGTACTCAAAAATAATAAATCGTTCACCATATGCTCCAAGATATATAACTCTCAAAAAGAATAATCTCTTCAAAATAAAAATAATTCTACACTGGAAAAAAATAATAAATCATTACAGTCTAAATATCCCATTAACACATGATTCGGCTCCACCTGAAAAATAAAATTAGACCGAAAAGTATACAATCTAACAAGAGTACAAATGCTTATTTCAAGACATTCAAAGCGAAGCTCAACAAATAAATTAGCTCAATAAATTTGAAAGAAATAATAATAATAATAATAATTGAGAGCCGCTCAAAATTACGAAAACCACACTGGCAATAATCATTCCAATATTTTCAGCAAGCCCAATACTTGGCCCTTCTCATTACCATGCCAAATGTTACCCGTGCCATGTAAAAATACTAAATTTCATAACTAACACCCCATGGGGTCACCCTTCCATAACTAACACCCCGTAGGGTCATCTTTCCCTAAACACTTTCAATAACATGCCAACGAATGCGCTTGTACATGTGTTAATCAGTTTCATAGCACATTAGCCAAAGCATCCATCAATTTTTTAAAATAATTTTATTGATGAATTTATCAACGAACACATTCAAGAATGTGCCGAAAGAAATTCAATAGATCCAATAATAAATATAATCATGGATTTAAAGAATAAACACAAATAATTAAAAGGAATACAATTCAGGAATAATAAGAATAAGCTCTTTGCAAAGAAATTTAGAATGAGCATATTGTATACATCTGGTTTATCTCAAGTGTGTTCCTCAAAATTCTGTCAAGATCTTCACACCACCAAAACTATTCTATCTAAATTAAAACTAAAGTGCTAGAGTTCCCTCATATTTTTTTCCCTTCCTTATTTTCTTCACCCCCCCCCCCCCCCCCCCAACCTCTTTTTTTTTCCCTCTCGACTCTCTCTCGGCAACATCACTCATACTTATATCTATGTTGAACGAATGGATTCAACGAATTGTGCATAAATGGATCTTCGAAGCCTAGTATTTATTGGCCTGTGGAATAGTTAATTAAAAGACAAGTGGTTGGAGCATTAGAGTGACAAGTGTACCAATGTGGAAGGAGCCAAGTATATCCATGGAAATAATTACACTTGTCAAGATTAGGGCCTAATTGTAGTTTCAATTTCTTATGGTGCACTCTTGTTATTATCTCAACCTTTTTATTTATGCATCAACCCCTTGTGCATCAATTTCCACTCTTACTAACCCTTACACTCTTTTCACTTGTGCCCTTTTAAAATTTTCTTAACAATTCATTCTCGTAATAAATCCATAGATCCTAATTTAATAATTCAACAATACTTTTTTTATTTACTTACTTTAAAAAAATACAAGATGTTACAAGACCATACCTCCAGTCAAATATCACAACACTACCAAGCCCAAACCGGCCTTTCAAAACTCTATTCAAGTCAAATCAGTAGCTTCTTGGGCCCATTGGGCCCAATTGTAGCTAAATGACCAAAATGTCCTTAGGTACTCCAGGCAACTTCTCAAGATTAGGCGGTCTCCGGAACTTATGCTTGATCATCGGAGTGGTGAAAGCACTCACAAGCTGTCTAGCCGTCGGAGTGGCCAAAACACTCACAAACAATCACATTGTCAAAATGCCCCTAGGCAGCTCAGCACATTCTCAAGAAAGTACTAATTCCTCAAGATGGTAAGTGCACCTTCTATAACTGTCCTTTGATAGTTTGGCATGATCAAGCTACCAATCAAATCGACTCTAAACCCATTCCGGTGATACCTAGTTAAAATGACCATTTTGCCCCTTGGCAAGACGGCTCGTCCTCGAGAAAATACTAAGTCCTTAAGACAGTAAGTCCACCTTCCCATGACTATCCCCCAATAGTTCGGCATATTCAATATGCCATTCTAACAGACTCCGAACCCATTTTGGTGATACCCGACCAAAATAACCATTTTGTCCCTAACAAGCTGGGCACCTCTTCACACCACACCAGCTTTGGAAATATACCGGCTTTCAACGAGGTGCTCTAAGGAGGACCCCAGTCCAATCCTGAATGAGTCCTCTGACTCGAAAGATAATAAAAGCCCCACAAAGCGTGTCATAGACGCTCTGCTCGAGTTAACTTTTTTGCTGATTCCCTGATTAAAATGCACCATCAAATGACTTGAGAAATATGTAAATGAAGAAATTTCCAAAAGTCTTTCCAACGGTTATTCCATTGATACGGCTCGATTGGAAAGATCGCTCCCCAAAGCCTCCGATCGTATGGCTCGAAAGTCGCCACTTTGAGAAACCCCTAGAGCGTCTTACAAATGCTCCGTCAGGGTTAACTTTTTCTTTAATTCCTTGATGAAAACGCACTGTCAAACGATTTGAGAAATGTGTAAATTAGAAAATTTTTAAAAGTATTTTCAAAGCACTTTGCATTGGTACAGTTCGATTGGAGAGATCACTTCCCTAAGGCCCCTATCATGTGACGCAAAAACAGCCATTTTCAGAAACTTTTAGAGCTCCTCATAGACGCTCCAAAAACATTATTTTCTTGCACGCTTCCTAATGAACTACCTCTGTCATCTAAAATCCTTTGGAGCTCCTTAAGGGCTCCCGGTTCATGAGAAACAACGGGGGAACGTCGTGGACTCATTCGATTTTTCTAAATCTTTCTCAGATTGCACGAATTTCGAAGCGAAGTCAGTATAAAAGTTTTCAATAGCACAGTTTGTGCTACATGGGGCCCAAATCTTGATAAGATCAAACAAAACTTGCCTTGCAGCCCTGTCGTGCCCTAATTTTTTGCACTCGAAAAAACACAAGTGAGAAAAACATGGTACACTCTTGTTAGAACTCATCCTCCTAGAATGACGAGTACGACTAGGTTTGAACTAAAAATTGACTTGAATAAGAGCTTTTGGACAAAGTTTTGAATCGCCACCTAACTTTGTTAAGGTGAGTTAGGTTACCTAAAACTAAGTGCAATCCGAAGATAAACTTATGGTATTTGAAAAGGTTTTGCAAAACTTCCTCAAGAGAGGGTTTTTGGAGAAAACAAGTTGTTTGGCAACCTTTGGAAAGATTTAAGCCCTTTTTGAAAAATGACTCTCGTTTTAGTCTTTCAAAAACAATAATTCTAGGCTCGGAGGTTGATTATATATGGGGAAAATGCACTAAGCTATCACTCTATCCCGCCCTTACGGTACCTACATGTCTATTCACTCAAGGTTCACTCATTTAGAATCTTTGATTATTTAATATTCAATTATATCCACTTTGAGAATTTTAGAAAGATGTTTGATATGATGCATGACATGCAAGTGCAAAAAAAGGACTTGATTTTGAAAATAGATTTGAAGAAAGAATTTGAAGCTTAAAAAAGGTTGTGGAAATTGAAATCTCAAAAAAGGTTGTGGAATTTGATATTTGAAAAAGGTTATGACCGCATCCATGAGAGTTGCCTATGTATTCCTTTGTTGAGAATCAGGTCAGTCGTAGTTCAGACTCGAGATTGGATTGAAAATAGATACTTTGAGATTTTTGGAAAGTGTGACTTGAAAATGTTTGATTTTGAACTTTGATTCAAGGATTTGAAATTGAACTATGATTTGAAATCAAACTTGAAATTGATTTTGATTTCAAATTGAACTTGAGGATTTGAAATTGAACTTTGAAGTAGAACTTGGACTTGATTTGGAAAGATTGAGTTGAGTTTTAAAATTATCTTGACTTAGATTGAAGTTTTAAAACTATCTTGGTTTAGAAAAAAGTTTTAGAAAAAGAATTGAAACCTCCTAACTTTAGTGTTAGGGTTGAACTATGGTTTTGACATTTTAGGACTTAAGTAACCTAGGGTTGAAGCATGCAATTAAAATAGGAAGGTTTGATTTTAGAAAGTTGAATTTTAGGAAAGTTTCGTATTAGAAAGGCACTAAATTAGAAAAATTTTAAATTAGAAAAGTTTCATTTTTGGAAAGTTTGGAATTAGAAAAGTTTCATTTTAAGAAAGTTTCCTTTTTAAGAAATAGTTGATTTTGGAAAGATTTAAATTTAGAAAGATTTGAAACTAGAAAGATTTGAAATTTGGAAAGATTTGAAAGTTTGAAATTTAGAAAGGTTGGAATTAGGAAAGATTTGATTTCTATTTCTAAAGTTGAAGATTGGATTTTATTTCCAAAAATAGATGATCTGATTTTGTTTCTAAAATTGGAGGATTTGATTTGATTTTCCAAATTAGAAGATTTGATTTGATATGGAATTGGAAAGGTTGAGTTTTGAAAATCTTGGATTTGGAAATCTATGACTTGGTGGAAAAAGGGTTTTGAAAATCTATGATTTAAGATAAAATAGAAAGTCATGATTTTAATAAAGGAATTAGGGTTTCCTAATCATGGATTCTAGGGCTTGACTTGGATTTCAAGTCAAAGAGTTTTTGGAAAGTAGATCTTTGAAAAGAGTTTTTAGAAAGTAGATTTGTAAAACTATTTGAAAAGAGGTTTGAATATGGACTTTTGCAAGTCTCTTGAATATTTCACTTTCCTAAAACGATTTTAAACATGAAAATATTAGAACCATTCTAAGGTTGTGATTTTGAAAACAAATGAGGTTTAAAATATGGACCATAATGATCATATTAAATGTGACACTTTTCTAAAACAATCCTAATCATGGAATGACGAGAATCACTTTAGGACTGTGATTTTGAAAAACACAATTTAGGGTTTACACCCAAAATTTGGACCTTGATGGTTACATTGAATATAACACTTTTCTAAAACAATACTAACCATGGAATACCTAGAATCATCCTAGGAGCGTGATTTTGAAACCGGTTTAAAAAAAAAAGAGATTTTGAATGTAAGTTTTGAAAGAGAACTTTGATGCAAGTTTGAAAACAACTTTGAATGCAATCTTGAATGTAATGCATGAACATGACAACCAAAATGCAATAGGGACGTGAACATATAAGGTTAGACTTCACCACATAATCAAGGGGACTAAACCCACACCGTCTTGGTTGAACTTAAAGAAAGACCCCAACATGATGACATTCAACAATTCTTCCTAAGCATGAACCAAGGAGTTCCTTATTTCAAGCATGCAAGAAAAGGACGTAGAAGATGGGGATTAAAATAGAAGAGAACCTAAATAGGTTAGGAGAGAGAAGAGAGAGGAGGATTACATAAAAGTAAATAGAAAACCAACATTTTCATCTTCTTGCTTTGATTACTTTGTTTGCTTTACTTGACTTGAACTTTTAGAGCTTTGAAGATACAACACTTGGTCTTCAATGGAAGTTTGGAATCTTGTATTTAAGTGCATAGGATATATAGAGGTTAGGGTTTAAGTGTAGGGGGGCTAGGGTTTGAGGAGGCTTGAGAGAATTAGGGTTTAGAGATAATTCGAGCTCTGTTTTCAATGAAGCAGAGTCTTTGAACTGAGTTTGAGGACCCTTTTCACGCAAGAGGAGGGTCTGTATTTATAGGTAATTGAAACAGAAACTATTACCTGTTGTAGTGGCGCTAGTGCACTTTTAAGCTTAGCACAACTAGGAGTGGTGTCATGCCATTTATTGGCTTGGTGCCACTAGTAGTGGCGCAGCCACTTAGACAAGTTTAAAGGTGGCAAGAAACGTATTTTTTGACTGTTGGGACGCAAAGCAAAAGATTTGGGCGAATGTCCTAGTGACTATCATGCAATTTTTGGCTTCGCTCTACTAGGAGTGACTCTAGAAAGTTTAGGAATGATCTAGAAGGCCGAGGATGGATGAGAACCTCTACAAGAGTATCCCAAAGGTAAATGGCATGAGAACTAGTGCCGGAATAGTTGAAAAGGGTGACCGGCCTACTAAGGGCAAAACGGTCATTTTGTACCGAGCTTACCGAAATAGACTCAGAATGGTCCGAAAAGGTGTTGGAATGTCAGGAATACTATGAGAAGTATCCTTGGGAGGTAACCGGTTTGATACCCAGAGCCAGTATAGTTCTCGGAGGCAATCAGATGCCTAGTGGCAAAATGGTCATTTTGACCGGATGCTCACAAAATTGATCCGAAACTGACTGGGAGGCACTTGAACGTGCCGAATTGTCTTTGGGACAATCTTGGAAGGGTGGACTTACCGATCTGAGAACTTAGGTACTTTCTTAAGAACTTTCTTAAGAAGCGTGCTGGAAGGGCCCAAGGGGCATTTTAGTCATTTTTCACCAGAATGAGCTAGCAGGCACTGGTATTTCTCCAGGTTTTAAGTGTTTCCGCCACTCTGACAGTGTATGACGAGTTGGTTTCCAAAGGTATTCCGTCCTTCGGTAAACATGTCACGGCCAAGAGGCATGTTCGGTCCTATGACATAAGGGGTTTGTTGGCATTTCCAATGTCGACCTGTTTGCAAGTGTTTTTATCACTCTGGCGGTTGTAATGTTTGTGAGTATTTCCGTCACTCTGATCTTGAGTTGAAATTGTGTAGCTCTAAATTTAATAAGGAATTGATTTAATTTTGCAACTTCAAATTTTATAAGGAATTGTTGAAGGTAAGTTTAATTTCCTTAGAATCGATCACAATTCTAAATTTGATGCGGTTCCTAATTTAATGAGGTTCTAAATTTGATGAGCTTCTAAATTTAATGAGAAATTAAAATACAAACTTAAGTAGGAAATAAACTCCCTTCGATAAAGAAAAGGACTTAACCCCTTAGATTTTGCACAGTTGTTGAGCAATCAAAATTTGCTTGAGGAAGCGCATCGCGGAAGTCCGCACGGGAAACTTTCTTCATCTCTTGAGGCGGCTTGAAGCAGCGAAGGAATTCCAGGCTGTTCATTTTTTCTTCAAGCTACCAGATAAGTACTCCGTAGGTTTTCTACGCATCAATCTTATGTATATTCTAAATTAATACTCTCCATCACTTTCTTTTACTACATCAACTTGTATACTTCTTGTATACTTTCTGTCTCATGTGCAAATAAACTATTTGTTTATTTGAAACACCTTCACCTAGGGCACACACTAGGCATAGCAATCTGATATTGCTATATATATATATATATTTTTCCTCTTATTTTCATCCCAAGCAGTTCATTATTAGTACTCATTCAAACAAGATTCTGCCTACAACCTAGTGTTACACAGCTTCACCAGAGCATTTTTTGCCAGCACATGCTTTGCTCTTGTGGCCATAGTTAAGATTGATTTGTCAATTTAGCCGCTTGACATTGATGTGCTTCACTGCTTTTGAGAAAACCTCTCTTTTTATCAGTACTTTTAATGGAGACTTATACAGAGTGGTTCGGTTTTCAATAATTCATCTCTATTTGAAAGAAGACCATGAGCAAAAAACCTGTTAATTTTGAATGTCATGTCTCTTAATTCAATTCTGTAAGCCTTTGTTGATGATAGAACAGTCAGGAGATCGGACCCTATTACTCTGCAAACAATTTTATCCTTTGCTGCCTGACTTGATTCTTTTTGAACTCTTGAGTTTTTTTTTTCTTGGTTAGGATTGCAGATGTCAACCACAACCATAATCCATATGATTTTGGCGTCGCTGTAATACATCTTCATACAGTAAAATCACACATTGAAATATATCTTTATTCATAATATTAGTACCATTTATTTTAATATCTCAACTGCTTTCCTCTTTTTTGGTTTTTGGATCTAGGAACAACTTGCACAATGGTGGTAATAAAGAATATTTCTTTTTCAAAGCTGCAATATTTATTTATTTTCACTGATGAAGGCGAGCTCGAGAAGAACAACACAAAACTACTTATTCATAAACCATTGATCGGCTCATTTGCCGATGCATGGCCATACCTGATTGGACAGTGGCAGTCACTCGATGAGCCAATTCTAGATCTCTGGCAAAGTATGTTGGCGCTCCATTTTGAAGATTTATGGTGAGTTTACTTTTATTCCAAACTATTGGGAATGGCTAGAAGACGTTCTGAATCGCAGCCACATCATCTTGAAGAAAGCTAGTATTTATAATGCAGTTTACGCATCTTTATTTACTTATGATCGAAATTCCAACATCTCTCGAGTATTTTGTGAAGCATGGTGCCTGCAAATAAATTCACTATATATTTCTGTAGGAGAATTATCTATTTCTCTCTAGGACTTGCATATTCTTAGAGGACTCCCTATGTTTGAGAAGTTCTATGATGGATCTATTCCATGTGCGGCGGAACTAATGGGAAAAGATGAACTGGGCCAAAGATTTATCCTAAGGAGCCGTGAATATTTGTTTATAGCCTTCCATACTATAATCGGGAATGATCCCACGAAAGATACTATCTCTATTGAAGACTGGATTGCATTATGGTACAAAGAAGCATCATCATACGCTATGCCTCCACCACGAAAAGAAAAGAGATATTCCTGCCGTAAAGCTATCGGGAATCCTACTGGAGATATTAGCGAGCATAAGGAAGCCAAGGCCATTTTAGTTAGCCTTGGCATCGATGATGACTTAGTGGAACAGACTTATCTTGTTGCATTGTTATCTTACTGGTTATGTGCTTTTGTCCTTCCAACAGAAGATGTCAACACCATTTGGCCAACCACCTTCAAAATTGCAAGCAGGATGGCTTCTGATCAAGAAATTTGCCTTACCATTCTTGTTTTAACCAGTATTTACACGATTTGAACAAGATTGCAAATTCATCCACTCTTGGAAGGTCAAAATCTTACTTTCCAACTCACTATCCTTATGCATGGCTTGCATAGTATTTGTGTACTCATTTTCTCATGGAATTCGTACCACCTGGCACTAAGATGACAGAATATTCTGGAGATAGAGCGGCCAAGTATTTTGAGGAATTTGCATCTTGAACCCTCATCCATAGAGGTGATGGTTTATCTTGGAATTTGACTTCACGCTTTCATAATGGTAAGGAGTTATTCACTGATGATGGAAATGTAGAAAACCCTTCTCAACTTGCATATTTTCTTAGCATTCATTCCAATCACTTGGTCCTTCGTTGTGGCAATTCTTTCTTCATGGAGCCCTACAACCCTCATCGCTTTGGTCGTCAATTTAGATAGTGTTAGGGGATTCCAAATGATCTCAAAGGCAATGAACGCTCCACACTTCCAATATGGCCCTTAGGCATTAGCGGATCAGCATTCAATACAGGACTAGCTCAAAAGCATTATTTCCTTCTTCGCCTATCAGTTTTAGTAGGCAAACTACTTCTTCCTTTTGTAATTTGTGGGAAAAGTTGCATGGAGATTATCTTATAAAGGGGCGAGATCTCCTTGCCTAAAATATGCAACTTGATTAAACAAAGGCTAAGAAAGGTAAGGGTAAGCAGGGTGAAATGCTTCAATCACCAACTAAGAATGTGAAGGATGCCTTAGTCAAAGTAACCACTGTCAAGAAAGTAGAGACTACTGCTCACTGGCTTCTATGCATAGTCCTCAAACGCTTAGGTAAACTTGCGATGGTTAGCAATGCAATTAACAAGTGTGCCATTCCTCAAGAAGTAGAAGAAAGCATCATAAGCAAGGAAGATTGCAACTAGAGGCCATTGCCAAATAAAGCAAAACCCTCTGCCATAGATGATTTAACACTTGGGGAGAATTTCTTTGATGGTGTGCCTTCTTCTTTGATTCCATTGGAAGACCTAGAAGAGGGGTTGTAGTGGAGAATCTCGATATACCTAATGAAGACATTGCGTCAATTTATGATGGAAGTGTAGGTTCTATCGATGGCCTCAATTTCTTTGACTTACTCAAAGATGTAAAAATCCTATTGTGAACAAGGCACTAGAATTAGTAACTGCACCAGAATCTATTGCTTATAAAGGAATTTCAGATATTGCTCTTATAAAGGCACCATTAAAACTTCCTCCAATGCAAACACGTCATACGCCATCCATGATCTCGACCTTTCAAGGGGATGAATATATTTTTGAATGCCAACGCAACTATCTTCAGCAGCTATGGAACGACATTTCCCAAAAGATTGCTAGACATGCTTGGATCTTCTTAATTTTATTGAAGAAGAAGTTGAAAAAGTTATGAATGAGATGGAGAGGACTAACATAGTAGATGCCTTGCACTTGAAGAATTTACTTGCTAACATTCTTTCAAAACATTGGACATTATAATTCTTCTCGATCTTTTTTCATAGAGAAAATGTCTAGAGAGACGAAAGTAGAGGCACTGAGAAAGGCTAAACATTCTATTTTTTATGCTGAAGTCAAGGAAGGTGAACGGCTAAAGATGGACAAACCCTTCAAGCGACAGTTGTAAACATTAACCTTAACGAAGTTCAATTGAAGAAAAAGTTGGAGGATCTACGCGTCCAAAGAGAAGAAGCGAAGTCATCACCACTTCAGAGAGAAGAAAAATTGTTGAAACTGTAAGCTAGTGTCTTAAGCCTTAAAGAAAAAGTTTCCACCATCAAGAATGCACAAGGGTAAAGTGATGAAGACACCAAATATTTGGAGTGGATGAGGAGTTACTGGAAACCAATCGGAAAGAGTTGATAGATTCCAAACTCTTTCCTTAGTTTTTATTCTTTTAATTATTTTTTTAGAAAGAAAGAAGTTTATGTAGGAAACAATTTTTCTCTTCTTGATTGAAATGAAATCATATTCTTTTTTGCCTTGAACTAAGATAGCTCAACTTTGGAGACATATTTTATTTTTTTTAATGGAAGAGCTGAACTTGAAATAGAATTTCAAGATACCTACGTACCCAAAGGGGATCAACCCGAACATAGTTCAATTTGAATTTTTATTTATTTATTTTTTGAAAGGATGACTGAACTTGAAATGAAATTCTAAGATGCCTACGTACCCAAAGGGGATCTAGTCTAATGTAGTTAAATTTGAAACGAAATTTTCTTTTTTAAAAGGGATGACTGAACTTGAAATAAAATTGCAAGTTACTTACATACCAAAAGGGATCAAGCCAAGCGTAGTTCAATTTTGAAAAAAAAAGATTTATTTTTTATTTTTTGGTTGCCATTCACAATTTAAGCTCGTGTGGGCCATGAGCATCTCTTGAGTTTCAGAAGTAGTATCACTTCAAAAATTTGTCGTTAATAGGGCCAATTCTTAAGCCATTTTCAGCAACAAGTTTGTAAGCACTATTGGAATAAACTTCGTGTACCACATATGGGCCATCCCACTTGAAGTGAATTTATTTTCGTCCGATATGTGGTGATAGGTCTTCTCATAGCAAGCACGAACTCCCCTTTTTGAAAAGAACGAAGGCAAACTTTTTTATTGAAGGCTTTAGAAAGGCGAGCTTGATAGCATTCCATACATTGTTACACTTCAAGTCTATTTTCATCAAGTACTTCTAGTTCTTCAAGACGTCGACGAGCATTGTCTTCTTGAGTGAGGCCTTCTTGAATGACAATTCTTAGTAATGGAATTTGGTGCTCAAGAGGTAGGATAGCTTCCACTCCATAAACTAGTGAATAAGGAGTAGCTTGGGTAGATGTTCAATGAGTTGTTCGGTATGCCCAAAGAGCTTATCCAATTCTCTCATGCCAATCACTTTTCAATTTCAATACTTTCTTAAAATGAAACTTTCCTAATTTGAAATCTTTCCTAAAATGACGCTTTCCTCATTCTAAAACTTTCATATTTTGAAACTTTCCTAATTCGAAATCTTTCCTAAAATGAAACTTTCCTAAAATGAAACTTTGCTAATTCGAACATTTCCTAAATCCAGTTTTTCCCTAATCTTCCAAGTCCAATATTCGAGTCAAGTCTTTCTTAATCTTAAGTCCTTTCTAAATCTTATCTTTCCTAAGTCTAGGTTTTCTAAATCTCTATCTTTCCAAATCAAAGTCCCATTTCTTCAATTTCAAATTCCAAATTCCAATCCTCTATTCTAAATTCAAATCAAATCCAAATTCCAATTCAATTCCTTTCTCCAATCATACCTTCTATTTTCTATCGGACTCTTGTCCGAACTACGACTGACCTGACTTCTCAAAAAGAATACGTAAGCAACCCTCATAGGTGCGGTCACAACCTTTTTCAAACTTCTATATCCACAACCTTTTCCAATTTCTAATTCCATAATTCTTTTCAAATGTCTTTTCTCAAATCTCTTTTCAAAATTAAATCAAATCTATCTTTTCAAATCTCTTTTCAATTTCAATTTCAAATCTATCTTTTTAACTCTCTTTTAAATCAAATTAATTTCTTTTCAAATCTATTTTCTAACTCTCTTTTTCCGCACTTACATATTATGCATCACATCTTTCTAAAAATTCTATTTCTAAAGTGGATAGGATTGGATGTTTGTTACTTGAAGACTCTCATAGGTGAATTTAGGGTGAATAGACATGTAGGTACCGCAAGGGCGGGGTAGGGTGATGGCTTAGTGCGTCTTTCCTACACGTAACCAACCTCCGAACTTAGATCACTGTTTTCGAAAGACTAAAACAGAGTTATTTTCAAAAAAAGGGCTTAATATTTTCTAAAGGTTGCTAAATAACATGTTTTTCTAAAAACCCTCTCTTGAGGAAGTATTTTCAAAACCGTTTTCAAAAGACCCTAAGTATAGTCTTCGAATTGTGCTTAGTTTTTAGGTGACCTAACTCGCCTTAATCAAGTTAGGTGGTGACTCCAAATGTTTTCTAAAAGCCCTTTATTCAAATCAATTTTCAATTCAAACCTAGTCGCACTCATTCTTTTAGGATGATGAGTTTTAACGAAAGAGTACAATATTTTTTCTACTTGTGTATGTATTCCTCGAGTACAAAAAATCTGAGCGTGACAGTTATAGACAATGGAAAGTCATCCTTTGGGCATGCATTGTTGAGGTCTTGAAAGTCAACATAAATTTGAATTTGTCCGTTTTTCTTCTTAACAGGAACAATAATTGAAATCTATGTTGGATACTTGACTTCTCGAATAAAACCAGCTTCAATAAGTTTGTTGACTTCTATTTCAATTCTAGGAATCAATTCTGGTCTAAAGCGTCGTTGTGCTTGTTTGATCGATCAAGCACCATGCTTTACTACCAAGTTATGGACAACCACCCTAGAATCTAGCCCAGACATTTCTTTAGCTCTAAACGAAGACATC
The DNA here is from genome assembly GCA_033060915.1 of Euryodendron excelsum. Classification (NCBI taxonomy): domain Eukaryota; kingdom Viridiplantae; phylum Streptophyta; class Magnoliopsida; order Ericales; family Pentaphylacaceae; genus Euryodendron; species Euryodendron excelsum. Next base: position 10,312,480 of record CM065391.1, on the reverse strand, counting down.
CTTATATTCAGTTAGCAGCTCAATATACAGCTTTTCTTCGTCCAGAGTGAGAAGAGCACTTATGTAAACCGGTCAGAGATCATCTAATGTACCGAGGTTGATTTCCTTCAAGTCATAAACAATGGATTTAACACTTTCTTCGAATGCTATTGGAGCAGTAATATGGTATGAAGAGGCCACACTTTCTTTAGTAAAGGGAATATCTGATGCTTCAGGGAGAGTTTTGGTAATCACCACAATTTTTTGTCTCGTCTTCAATACTTCATCAGTAGTCACCACCATAGTAGTATATCATTTCATACGCTACAGTATTGCACTTCTTAGCTTTTCATTATCCTCTAACAAGGAAATAGCATTTTGGATGTTTCTAGCTCCCTTGGCCTTAGAGAAGCTTGAAACACCCAATCTTTCATGAACAAACCTTCGTTTAGTAGCAGATGTAGAGACCATGCTTGATGGCCCTAATCGGTTGTAGACTAATTTTCGTGACTTTGGCTTACCCAAGTGATTAAAGACAGAAGGCTTGATTGGAGTTAGTGAAGCATCTTCTTCAATTGTGATATAGTGATTGCTTGACTTTTTTATCACAATACACACAGGAGCAAGTGGAGTGTACCCAAGACCATTTTGAGAATTTTGAACAGCATACCTTTTGTGCTTGAGCACGTTTTGAGTTGAATTCAAACAATGCACCTTTCCCCAATGGCTTTAAATGATAGTTTCCAAATGGCAGTTGATTCTTGAGGACTATATCCAACTCTTGCTGGAAGCTTGTAGGCAATTGGATCAAAACCTTATTCTACTATTTGTGAAGGCAAATCGTCATGCTCCACTTTTTGGACTTTATGTTGGTCGCATAAATCCCTTTAATGGTGTAGAAAGCTTTGTCTGGTTAAGGCTGGCGATAGGAAAATTCAAATCTTTCAAAACTTAACCCTCACTATTCTTTAACTTGGGGGCATTTTTAGCACCTCATTTTGGCCACTCGGCGATTTTTGGCCCGACTGGAAGCACCACCAAACCAACACAAGCATACTCAAGCCCAAACTGGCTTCCCAGATCCAATCCAATCCAATCTGTCAACCACCTCGCAGGCCCGCTGGGCCCATTAGAGGCAAAATAACCAAAATGCCCCTATTGTATTAGTCAATCCAATCCAGACCGACACGCCTTCCATAAGGCGATAAGTTTATTCAAATCAAAAGTCAAATCTAGTTGTCCCGTCATTCGAAAAAGTTGATCCCTCATTGATGGTAAGACCATCGAATCCAGCACAGCACGATCACCGAGAAGTTTATTCCTCAGATAGGTAGAACCCCTTTCACACTCATCTCTGCAAAGTACCTAAGTCCCCGAGATGGAAGAACGGTTCACTTCTGGCGCATGTTAGCCCGCCAACGTAGAATGTCTGCTAATCTGGCAAGTTCTTTGAGAAAGCACAAACCCCTCAAGAATGGAAGACCATCCAAGCCAAGCACGTTCCTTGAGAAAGTACAAATCTCTCAAGAACGGAAAATTGTCCCAATCTAGCACGACCTTCGAGAAAATTTTTCCCTCAAAGCGATAAGACCCTTTCAAGCCTATCCACAGAGAAAGCACCAATTCCTTGGACAAAAGTCTAGACTAGATCAAAACCAGTCAACATCGATGCCTGCCAGCCCGTCCCGCTGAAAAATGATTATTTTCCCCCGCAGCGTGCCCAACACTTTCCTTGAGAAAGTATAAACTCCTTGAAACGGTAAGACGACCCTCTAGAGCGGTCCCAAGATGGTCTGGCATGTCCTGTGCCATATGGCGTGCTGTCGCGGGCACCTAAATATAAAACCGATATCCGAAAAACAAATATGTAGTAGTGCAAGTAAAGATCGTTCCCACGAAGAGTGTTTAGCCTAGTTTTATGGTATATGAACAAGGATTGGGGGGTTTTGGATTTAATGAAAACTATCTTAATAATCACAGCTACGAAACAATGCAGATTAAAGTATTGAAATTAATCAAAAGAACTAACCTTGGTCTAGGTCAACATCCACTATCGGAATTTACAACCGATCATCGATTCAAACATATCAATTCACACATTGAATATTCACCGTCAGAATTATTTCCCTATCTCTTCTTAGTTGTAGTTAATCAGAAACAAGTGATCTGATTAACCCTAACTGTTAAACAGTCCAGAAAAAGCACACAAGGTTTAATCTAGTAACAGCCTTAAGAATTAGAGAGATTGATGAAACTAAACAACACAAGCACACGCGGTTGCATTTAATTTAGTCGAGTGCCCTTCCTAAGATATAATAATTCCCAACGTAGTAAATCATTAAATTTCAGCTACTTCACAAATCAGAGGAATAAAACAATTACGGATTTGATATCTGACTTAGTAGTAGATTGCAATGATTAATAAACTAGTAAGCCTCCTAGCGATTAAATAACACAATCATGAAAATAGGCATAAAACAATATTCGATACTCAAAGCATAAATTGAATAGTGAAAACAAATTAGATCTCACAATTCATTATTAATTCCGAGGTTTATATCTCCTTTGACCAAGATTCAAAGTTTAGCCACGCAGGGTCATGAAAGCAACTCAAATAATGACCTAGACTAATCTCAAAAACAACTAACAACCCTAGAAACAAAACAATCCCAGCTTTTATAGGCTTCTGAAAATCTGCAGCTGCGCACGACCGTTTGAATACCCTTGCCACCATTCAAACGGATCGGACTACCATTCGAACGGTATGTCAAACGCCCTTCGAACGGTAAAACTTGCTCTCTAAATCTCTCGAACGCTCTTCGAACCTGAACTTGACGTGTATCCGTTTGATGTGGCATTTGAACGCATCTTTTATCGTTCAAACGCCTCTTTGAACCGTTCGAACGCCTCTTCGAACGCTACGTGTATTTTTGCTAAAATTCGTCCCTTTTCAGCTATGATCTACTTTCTGGACATTCCATAACACCCTAAGTCAAAATATAAGACTAGTGAGTGCCTTTAGGTATCAAATAAGTATAAAAGATTAAACATTACGGGATAAAAATATAATATTTGCATTCTCATCAAATTCCCCCACACTTAACCTTTGCTCGTCCTCGGGCAAAACTCAAACTCACTTTCCTGAGATATCAAAGTCTCAACAAAAAACAACCAAACTCTTCAAAACTCATAACATATCATGAACAACATTCTCAAACAACTCACAATCACTTAGCAAGCATTTCAATTTAAAAATGGAGTAAACTGAATATATAGACCCTCACGGAAATAAACACTCTACTCTCATGTATTTAAAGGGTATATATATCACTTGAATTCATTCCAATGAAAATGATCTACCATAGGCTTGCATATCTTCTCATTCTCCATCACTAGGATCACATACAGAACACAAATCATAAGGACTTTTCAAGGGTTATAACGGGGTTTAGGATCAAGGTGGAAAATATTTGGGAAAGTAGCTTAAAAGCCATCGAGACTAGTGGAACAAAAATGAATCAACTCAATTTCAAATATATAAAACATGTAAAACCAATCACTTCATTTTACAGCTTCTATCTTTGTATAAATTCCATATAAACAGACCCATCTCTTAGCATTTTAGGAGGAATTATGAACATGGATAATCTGTAACATTAAAAGCAATTTCCTCCATTACTTCCCTTCTCCTTTTTTTTTCTTTTCTTTTTCCTCTCTCTTTTTTTCAAAATTACATCAACAATAAAACTCATGAATTGAGAATGAAAACTTTTTCCTTTTCACCAACCATAGCCCTACCACAATTTCGGACACTCCCACACTTATTTCTCGCGCACCCATACATATCATAAAGATGAACAATACTCATCTAGCGCTACGGTTTGGGTAAAGGCATTATTATTTTTCAGGTTCAAAGCTTGTAATGTGAGTTCACAATAATGACATATCAAGCTCAAAGGGGTTCACAAAGGAAAAAATTAATTACAAGGTAGGCTATTTGGCTTATGTAGCTTATAACAAAGATGACCTTAATCATATTCATGTATGCATGTGTCAATATGACCTCAAAGAGAATCAAGGCAAGTTCTAGAGAAACAAATCCAAGGAAGAATATCTCACATGAAAGAAAATAGTGACCGATATGGATGTGTCAGTCTAAAGGCTCGAAATGTCACCGACTTTTGTCTACCAAATTTAGTCACTCCAATCTCAAGTAAAATAACTAGACTAATTAATTCTAAGTTGGAAGATTACTTATTCAATCATGTTATGAATTCTTCAAGCTTAATTGAATCTGTTTATTGTTTTATTTATTTATTTTCAAAACAAATACGAAAACACAACCTAAATCCCCTCCCCCACACTTAAAACTTACATTGTCCCAAATGAAAAGTAAAATGCATAGAAAAGGCAAAGATAACTAATATATAAATGCAAAAATAAGAACAGAAAAATGAACTTCCCTTGGGTTACCTCCCAAGCAGCGCTTTTGTTTATTGTCGTGGGTTCGACTCCATGCTTCCTTCTTCAATCCGTATAGATCGGATCCTTAAGGTCCAATTTCTCCACATTCTCGACCTAGAAACCTTCATGGAATTGCTAAAATCGATGGCCATTCACCCTGAATACTTTGGAAGTGGCTAAGCTTTGAATTTCAATTGCATCATGAGGAAAAACATTAGTAACAAGAAAAGGTCCACTCCAACGAGAACGCAACTTACTCGGAAACAAACGAAGCCGGTATTGATATAGAAGAACTTTTTGACTAACTTTAAACTCCTTCCTAGAAATCCTCTCGTAATGAAAAGCCTTCGTCTTTTCCTTGTAAATTCTTGCACTCTCATAGGCATCATTGTGAATTTCCTCCAGCTCTTGTAATTGTAAATTCCTATGTTCTCCACTTTCATCTATCTTCATGTTAAAACTCTTGATAGCCCAATAAACTTTGTGTTCTACCTCAACTGGAAAGTGACATGATTTTTCAAATACCAATCGAGAAGGTGACATACCAATAGGCATTCTATATGTAGTCCTGTACGCCCACAAAGCATCATCCAATCGCAAACTCCAATCTTTCCTACTTGGATTGACCGTCTTTTCAATAATGGACTTGATCTCTCGATTTGACACTTCCACTTGTCCACTAGTTTACAGATGATATAAAGTTGACACCTTGTGCGTTACATGATACTTTTTCAACAAAGTCGCCATAGTTCGATTGCAAAAGTGAGTACCTCGATCACTTATTAGTGCTCTTGGGATTCCAAACCTGAAGAATATGTTAGATTTGATAAAATCTGCAGCAACTTTAGAATCATCAGTCCTGGTGGCTTTAGCTTCCACCCATTTCGAGACATAATCAACAACAAGCAAGATATAAACATAACTGAAAGATACAAGAAATGGTCTCATGAAATCAGTGCCCCAATCATAAAAAATTTCACAAAATAGTGTGGGATTTTGTGGCATCTCATTCCTGTGGGATATATTACCTGTCTTTTGACAAGGATCGCATGACTTACAATAAGAATATGAATCTCGAAATAGAGACGGTCAATAGAAACCACATTCTAGCACTTTTCTCGCCGTTCTCTTGGCTCCAAAATGACCTCCACTAGCGTAAGAATGACAAAAGGTTAAAATAGACATGATTTCATTTTTAGGCATGCACCTTCTGATTACTTGATCCGCATAATGCTTCCATAAGTATGGATCATCCCACACATATTATTTGGCATCACTCTTGATCTTATCTCTTTGAGTCTTAAACAAACCAGGAGGTAGTATGTCAGTAACAAAATAATTTACAATATTTGCATACCAAAGTAATGTCACACTTGTGGAAAACAATTGCTCGTCAGGGAATGTTTCTTGCAAATAAAGTTCATCCTCGACATGAGCTAAACGACTTAAATGATCGGTGACACGATTTTCTGTCCCTCTTTTGTCTTTGATCTCCAAATCAAACTCACTCAAGAGAAGTATCTATCTAATTAATCTTGGTTTTGCCTCTTTCTTCGTCATCAAATAACAAAGAGATGCATGATCAGAGTAAACAGTGACTTTAGTGCCAAGTAAATAAGATCGAAACTTTTCTAAAGAAAAAACAACAGCTAAAAGTTATTTTTCAGTAGTAGTATAGTTTCTCTGAGCATCATTCAAAGTTCTGGAAGCATAATAAATGGCATGAGATGCTTTCCTAAGTCTTTGACCCAAGACAGCGCCGACTGCATAGTCACTTGCGTCATACATTATCTCGAAAGGAACACTCCAGTCAGAAGGCTGGATAACTGGGGTAGAAGTCAATAGTTCCTTTAGCTTATCAAACACCTTTTTACATACTTCATTGAACTCAAAAGCCATGTTCTTTTGTAGTAACTTGCATAGGGGTGATGCTATTTTGGAGAAGTCCTTGATGAATCTTCGGTAGAAACCTGCATGTCCAAGAAAAGAATGAACTTCCCACACACTAGTGGGATAAGGTAAAGATTGAATAATGTCAACTTTAGCTTTGTCAACCTCAATTCCCCTAGATGAAACAACATGACCTAACACTATACCTTGTTCAACTATAAAATGACATTTTTCAGAGTTTAACATAAGGTTAGTTTCCATGCATCTTTGAAGAACAAGTGTAAGGTTATGCAAACAATTATCAAAGGAGTCTGCATAAACTGTGAAATCATCCATAAAAACTTCTATGATATGCTTAATATAAACTGAAAATATGCTAACTATACACCTTTGGAAAGTGGCGGGGGCGTTGCAAAGACCGAAGGGCATGCTACGATATGCAAAAGTCCCGAATGGGCATGTAAAAGTTGTCTTTTCTTGATCCTCTAGCATAATTGCAAACTGAAAATAACCAGCAAAACCATTAAGGAAACAATAGTAAGAATGACCAGCTAACCTTTCAAGCATTTGATCAATAAAAGGTAAAGGGAAATGGTCCTTGCGGGTTGCAGCATTTAATTTTCTATAATCAATACAAACCCTCCACCCATTCTGAACACAGGTAGGAATTAACTCATCATTTTGATTTTTCACAACAGTTATTCCAGTCTTTTTAAGAATCACTTAAACTGGGCTAATCTAATTACTATCCAAAATAGGGTAAATCATTCCAACTTCAAGAAGTTTAAGGATCTCCTTCTTTACTACTTCCATCATGGGTGGTTCAATCTTCTTTGTCGTTGACGAGAAGGTTTTGCTCCCTCTTCAAGTAGTACACGATGCATGCATGTAGATGGGCTAATTCCTTTAATATCCGCAATTGTCCAACCATTAGCCGTCTTATGCTCCTTTAGGACCTGCACAAGTTTTTCTTCTTGCAACTCACAAAGTTTACTAGAGATGATCACTGGTAATGTTCCTCTGTCTCTAAGGAACACGTACTTGAGGTGACTGGGGAGAGACATCAAATCTGGAATAGGGGCCTGCAAAACAAAAGGTAAAGGCCTCTCGTTAGAAACTGGTAATGCAACATAAGGCACGTTACCTAACTATTGTAACTTCGGAAAATCATTTAGTGCTGCAACAATTTCTTGCAGATCAGTACTCAATGCTAACTCTCCATTTTCTTCCTCAAGATGCTTACTGATGGCAACTTTCAATATATCTTGTCTATCAAGTACAAAAACTTCATATGCTAAAGAATTAATCACATCAATAGAATAAACAGGATTATCATCACAAGGGTATTTCATGGCATCATAAATATTAAACTTAACAATTTCACCATCAAATTCCATGGTAAGTGTGCCACTATGGACGTCCATCTTGGTCTTAGATGTCTTTAAAAATGGTCTTCCTAACAAAATAGGGGCATTTTGGTCTCCATTTTTCATATCAAGCACATAAAAATTAGCAGGAAAAACCAAATTGTTAACTTGTACAAGAACATCTTCAACTACACCCTTAGGATAAGCATTAGATCTACCAGCCAATTGAATCACTACACCAATTTTATTCAAAGGTCCAAGTTTCAAAGAAGTATATATAGAATATGGCATGACATTAATAGAAGCCCGTAAATCAATCATGGCCTTCTCAAATCTAGTGTTACCTATTGTACAAGAGATAGTAAACATACCTGAATCCTTACACTTCGCAGGGAGTTTTCTTTGAATAACTGCAGAAACATTCTCCCCTACTCTCACCTTCTCACATCCTTTAAGTTTCTGTTTCCTCTAAATTGTACACAATTCTTTAAGGAATTTGGCATAACGAGGTACTTGTTTGATAGCATCTAAAAGTGGAATATTTACCTCGCATATATGAAAAGTCTCATATAAATCTTTAGTTTGCTCATCTTTTCTAGATTCTGCTAAAGCCTGAGGAAAAGGAGGTACAGGTTTATAATCAGAAAGAGGTGGGAACTTACGCTTAGGTACGTCATCGTCATTGGGAACATTCCCATCTACTATGATATTTTTCTCCTTTTCTTGGTTCGACGGTTTAAGGGCTGCCTTTATTGGAATCTCAATCTCTTTACCACTTCTGAAGACGATTGCACTTGCATTTTCTCTTGGATTTACTATCCTCTGAGAGAGTAATTTTCCTGAACTTTGGGCTTCTAGCCGACAAACTGCGGTTGCCATCTGACTCATCTGATTGTCCAGATTTTGAATACTGGCCCTCGCCTCTTGTTGAAATTGTTGTCTCCTGCTGAAATTACAAGGTATTAGTGGCAAGGGACTTAACAATATCTTCTAAAGACATACCTGAATCATAACTTTGGCCCAATTGTTGTCTAGGGGGGTATGGTTGCTTATATTGCTGGTAGCTTGGACGATTTTCAATCACGGGCTGATTTACTTGTGGGTTCCCATAGCTAAGATTGGGGTGATCCCTCCATCGCACGTTATACGTGTTTGAATATGGATCATACTTTCTTTGCGGTTTTCCAGAAAAACCACCTGCTGCATTCACTTGCTCCATGAGCTCCTCTTGAAGAGTTGGACACATATTGGTTGGATGCCTTGCTACTGAACAGATTCCATTAGCCTTCACTGTTTGCATATTACCTACAGCCATTTGACAAACAAGAGAAGTTAGACTTGCAATTTGTTGTTCAATGGAGGAAATATTTACCTCATTGACATGCTTGGATGAATGGTCAAGTCTAGTGCCAAATTGGTGAGAATTAGCTGCCATATTTACAATCAGATTTCTCGCGGCCTCAGGAGTTTTATCCACCAAAGCTCCTCCACTAGCAGCATCAATCATGCTCCTATCAGTAGGCAAAAGGCCCTCATAGAAATATTGAATAAGAAGTTGCTCACTAATTTGATGATGGGGACAACTTATATATAATTTCTTGAAACGCTCCCAGTATTCATGTAGAGACTCTCTATTGTGCTGTCTGACACCACAAATTTCTTTTCAAATGTTGGCCGCCCTTGAAGCTGGAAAATATTTCTCCAAAAATAATCTTTTCATCTCGTTCCATGTGGTAATGCTTCCAGAGGGTAGATAATAGAGCCAATCCTTAGCCGAATCCTCCAAAAAAAAAATGAGAAAGCTCTTAATTTAATTTGCTCTTCAGTTACTCCCGTGGGTTTCATACTCGTGCATACTATATGAAACTCCTTTAGATGTTTGTGGGGATCTTCACCTACAAGACCATGAAAAGTGGGCAAGAGATGTATTAATCCAGATTTTAATTCAAAGTTAGTAGGAACGTCTAAAGTAGGGAATGTTATACATAAGGGTTGTTGGTTTAGATTAGGTGCAGCAATTCTTTCAAAGTTTGATTTCTAGCCATGACTTCCTCCTCTTCTGAATCAGAATCGCTAGCAAATAGGGAATCAAGAGCTAGATCATTCCCTATAGAATTTCTCCAAGCGTCCCTTATTGACCTGTGTAAAGTTCTCTCTATTTCTGGATCGCACTGCAAATCACCTTGATTAGAAAATCGAGTTATGCTCATAAACACTCAAGAAAACTCTAACCAACCTTGAAAACAATTCAGAGACAAAATCTAGAGTAATGAAATTAATTGAAATAATTTTTTTTAAATGAAATAAAGATCACAAGAAGTACAAAAATTAACTAAAATCACTCCCTGGCAACGGCGCCAAAATTTGGGCGTGCTGTCGCGGGTACCCAAATATAAAACCGATGGATGTTAACCCCTATCTTGGGTTCTTCTCTTTTTTAACCCCTATCTCTAAACCCCCCTTTCTTACATGCTTAAAAACAAATGGATGTTAAGTCCACGTCGAGAGTGAATAAGAGGAAATTACTGATCTGAACTCTCTTCTTGGCCCTCACTTGCTTCATGGCATGGCCACAGGGCCCTTTTGCAATTTGGTGATACCTAAACCTTGTAAGTTTCATACCGTTTCTGTCGTTAAATTACATTTGCATTCATGTCATTCCTCTATCCTTAAAACCATTTTCTAAAGTAATTTTCTTAAAATCACAATTCTAGGTGGATCCTAACCCTTTATGGTTAGGGTTTTCCTAGAAAAGTGTGACATTTTAAATGGCTCCCATTAGCCTACATTTCCTTCTTTTAGAAAAATTCACTCTCAGAATGATCCTAATGTTTTCATGATTAGGGTTGCTTCGAGAAATGTGTGACATTCAAAAAGACCCGAAGGGTCTACATTTTTGGCTTCACGCTTCTATTGTTTTCCAAAGCCACAAGCCTAAAGTGATTCTAGCTTTTCAATGGCTAGAATGGTTTTAGACAAAGTGCAATATTCATTTGGATGTTTAAAATCCAAGTTAGGGTTTCAAGCCCTAAAACATGTTTTAAAAAGACTCAATTTTTGAACCATTTCCAAAATTCATATCTGTTAAACTTTAGAAGTTTAATCATAGGAAAATCTCATTTTTGCCAACTTGGAAACCTTCCATTTTAAGCCAAAATCCTACCATTTTCAAACCATCAAAATTCTCCATTTCCAAATCAATCGAAACTTCCTTTTTCCAAACTTTCATTTTTAATCAAATCAAAACCTTCCATTTCAAATCCCTCAAATCGCTCCTTTTTTAAAATTTTCAAATTTAAATCTAATTTAACTTCTTCCATTTTGGAAACAATCCAAACTTACCTTTTTCAAAATCAAATCAAAACCTTTTCAAATCTCAATCTTCTTGAAAAGGAAACATTTCAAAAATCAAATCTTCCTAAAAATGAAACATTTCCAAAATTTAATATTTTCAAATCAACTCAAATCTTTTCAAATCTTAATCTTCCTAAAGAAAAAATATTTCAAAATAAAATCAAACCTTCCAAAAAAGGAAATATTTTCAAGTCAAATCTTTCTAAAAAGGAAACATTTCAAAAGTCCAATCTTCCTAAATAGGAAACACTTTCAAACTTAAACTTTCCTGAAATGAAAACTTTCTAGAAATGAAAACTTTCCAGAAATAGGAACCCATTTCAAAATTCCAACTCTTTCGGACTCTCGTTCAAACTGCGATTGACTTGATCCTCTTTAAGGAGGTACATAGGCAACCCTTTATGGGGTGCGGTCACAACCCTTTTCAAATTCTCAATTCCATTTTTCAAACTCAACTCCCTCTTTTAAACTCTTCTTCAAATTATGTTTTTAAAAGTTTTTTAAGTGGGTAGTATTAAACATAGGTTACCGGTAAGTCATAATTAAGTTAGTTAAATGTGATTAAATATATAGGTACTACAAGGGCGGGGTAGGGGGTAGGGTGATAGTCTTAGGACATCTTCCCTTCACGTAACCAACCCCCAGACTTAAGGTTTTCTGTTTCAAAAACCAAAACCAGAGTCAATTTTGAAAGGGCTTTCCAATGCTTTTAGGATTGCCGAACAACCCTACCTTCTAAAACCCTCTCATGAGGCCTTTTTCTAAGAAAAAAAAAATTTCAAAACCTAAGTTTAACCCTCTGGTTTTACTTGGTGTAGATGACCTAGCACATCTTTGAATATATGAGGTGACGACTCCAGAAACCTTTTCAAAAAGCCCTAAATCAATTCCATTTCAAATTCAAACCCCATCACATCCGCCATTTTAGGAGGATGAGTTCTAACGAGAGAGCATCGTACCAAATTTCCACCCTCGGGCCCGAAAAAGAGGAGGAAGGGCCCAGTGTCTAGAAATGGGGCGCGACCGCTTGGTGTCTCCGCTGGGGATAGTTAGAGGGTTTGGCCTATGTCATGTCTAGTCACCCTTCACTCACCTTAAGTTCGCCAGTTACCTTTTTTAGTTATATCCACTTTCTAAACTTTTCAAAATTCAAAATTTTCAAAATGGTCTTTGTTTTGTAAAAAATCAAACATTGCATTCATTACATGCTCTTGCATTATTCATACATCAATATTTTATATTTGAGTTCCTCGAAAGTACTAACTTTATGCATTTGTTTTGTAGGTGGACCCTTGTTCACATTTTAATTTATGTTCATAAACTGCCATGTATGTTATGTATGATAGGATGTATGGGAGTTGTTAGGCTCTTTTCTCCAATTTCCAAAATCACAGACACTTGCATATGCATTTTCATGGAATATTAACCCTGGTTATTATCTTGTAGTTAGAAAGGGGAACAATACATTGACTATTGGTGGTAAGCAAATGTGTTACCTAACCAACGGTCTTTAGATAGTTCTCCTGCTCAGATCACAACCTATAATGGCACTACCCCAGGGAGTGGGCCTAGGTTTGAAGATCTGGGGGCCGAGCTTTTTAAGAAACATTAATAGCCCTCAACCTTATGTTCATATAGCACCCATGCATAGCCAAACTTCTGCCCGATATAAGACACATGTTTTTCAAAAACCAAGGAGGAAAGAGTGACCGCTTTTCAATTTCCTTATTCCTGTTGTTATTATGCTTATATACATAAATGCCTTGCTATCAATATCTTGTCATTCATGCTATTATACTGCCCATGCATATGTAATCATCCCAAGGTAAGAGTTCCAAAGTTATTCAAGCCACTTGCACTCGATGCATATGATTAACGTCTAAGAGAATGTCCCACGAGTCAATCTCAAATCATAAGCCTATCCAATTCCTAAGGGTTCCAAACCCTAAGGGTCATGACATGCATCTAAGAATCATTTCATAAGAGGGCCCCCAATCCCTCTCACTCAAAAAGATAAGGTTGCCACAAGACAAGGGACAATCCGGAGATAAGGTCATTCAACAACCTCCCAATATCAATAAGGTGAAACCAAAAACTCAAAAAGTAGTCTATGTAGATAGGCAAAAAGTCCCATGAAAAATGTTCCCTTCCCCCAATCTATGTAATTTTGGCTTTTTATCTGAAAAGAAATAAAATTGTTCTTTCTATTTCCCTTGAATAAATGGTTGTGTAAAATGAATGAAACAGGCACAGGTATGGTATCTGCATACAGGGGCAACCCCCTATCTCCAAAAGTGAGCAAACACAGTATGCTTAGTCCCCCTCTCAAAGCAAGGGCACCCATAGGGCATGCATTGCATATAAACTTTCAAATCAAGGCACTAACTTCTCATTTGTTTCGTGTCATCTGTCTCCCCCCCCCCCCCCTTCATCTCTCAAGTACCAAGAAAATCAAAGACGAAGAAAGGACAGAAAAGGGGGTTTCTTAAACTGTTTATCTATTGTCATTATGTTGTGCACATATTCACTACTATCATGCTCATGCATCAATATCCATTCTAAAGACACAAGTTCCAAGAAACTCAAGTCAGCGCATTTTCATCAGTTATAGAGAGAAAGGAACAATCCGATCTCATATTAATCGAACCTACCCAAGCTCCTAAGGGTTTTCCAACCCTAAAGATTCATGGCATGCATAGAACTATATTTTAAGAGAGCCTCAAATCTCTCTCCATCCATGGAGATGGGATTGCCCAAACAAAGAAGCATCAATAGGCCCATGCCTAAGAGGTATTATATTACATATAGGGGCAACACCCCACCTCCAAAATAGACTCAGCATCATGGCTAGATTCTCGCGAAGAAGGAACATCCATAGGACATGCATTACATAAGGTCTTCAACTCCACATGCTAATTCCATTTGCTTTTCTTTTTCTTTTTCTAGGCCCAAGAGCACAACTAAAGCTATGTAATCCTTCTGCAGTCCTACCCAATCCATAACTTTTGCAAGGATGAGCCTATTAAACAGCAGAAGGGATTGACCGGTCATCAACAAAGTGTTACCTCTCAAGCAGTAACCTCCACAACATGTTCTGACAATCGTCATCTATACATCGATATGACAAAACTCTCCAGTCACTTTACAGTTAGAAAAATGGTCACCAACTACTTTGGCAGCAGAAGGTACCAACCTAAGATGGGACTAAGGGCACAAGCTATGGGGTGGTCCTCTGGAAAAAAAAAATAAAAATAAAAACAAAAATAAAAATAAAAACAAAAAAAGAGTGTCATTCCGTCCCTAATCATCGATTGAAAATCCATGCCTCATCTTCTACCGACTCACTCTCCTCAAGGTCTTGCCAATCTAGAATTTGGCCGACAAAACCATCCATCAAATTCCCAGACCCTAAAGACCTTGGTAAAGCCTACAGGAGGAACCCTTGATTTTAGCTTGTCAAAATGTCATGTAAATATCAAGTGTATAACAAGCTAATCTAAAATAGAGGACTCTTGATTATGCTAAAATATTTTTTCTAGAAAAATAAAAATTATAGGGTATCCCAAAAGCTGGCATCTTTTGACCCTAAAGACTCCCCAGAGGTCCTCTATAGATTGTCACAGATACCGCCAACAAGCTAAAATAGCACATGATATCAGAACTTCAAAATCAATCACAACAGCTCAGCATCCAACCATTTACAAACAAATGAGACTATTGAGTCAGCAGAATACAAATGTCAAGAAGATCACAAAAGTTGGCACGAGCAACTACTCTTTTACAAAGTCCCAGTCAGAGTCTCAACTTGTGCAACACCACCCTCATTGATCTACTATAATAAGATAGTTCTGCTGGTTAAAGAAGGAACCCCCTCTCTCCAAATCTTTGACGAAACTCAAACCACCGAAGCGGTTTGAGTAGCCTTGCCTCCTAAAGAACAACATGCCATCTACTATGCCTAGTACAATCAAAGATGCATCTCCAGATCCTTCAGCAGAAAATTCAAACCTCGACAGGAGACTTCGTCATCAAAAAGACAACTCTTGCATGGCAGAAAGCTAGAAGCAAAGTTCAACAATGAAGACTCAAAGTCATTGATGTTGGCAGAGACGGATAGGAAAGTTTTCCTAGCACCCATCAACTCAGATTAGGTAAACCACTACTATGTGTAATCGAAAACTCTGATAGAGCAATGGTAGCAATGATTGAAATGAAGAGAGGCCCTCAATTCCTCTTCCATACAATTAAGCAGAACCCTTGCAAAATCCCCTTGAGCTTGTCACATTTCCATCATATAACTAGCCTAGTGATCACCACCCATAATAGATCGAAAACCAAAGCATATAGGCAAAAAAAAAAAAAAAAAAAGGAATGGCTCTAGTAATGTCGTTTTTTGCCAGGTAAGTGGCAGAAAACAAACAGGAGTCGTCTGGCAATTTTCTGTTGGATAAGTGGGTGAAAATGAATGGGAAAAATTTAGCAATGCCAAGGTCAAAGTCATCAAATAAACGACCTTAGCATCAATCATAAAAGTAAAGGGTAGCAAAAGGGATGAAACTATTAAAAGTGATCATGGGAATCAAAACCGAGTAGAATGATAAGTTTGAGCCTTCTATCCTATTCTTTCAAAAACCCAACTCCTATCTCACGTTACAGTCCAAAAAAAAAAAGACATTTCGGATTCGTCAAAGCTGTCATTACCCTTCAAAGTAAGATGGTTACACTGGAAAGTGCTCTATCCAGCAAGAGTTCTGAGGAGACAACTTCTATCCCAACTCAACAAGTGTTTCATTGCACCCCTGTCAAAAGCAACATCAACAGTCTTCAACCAAAGTAACAACTTCAGTCAACAACAGACAAGGAGTCGTCTTCATCGGCATCAATGAGAGAAACCACAAGACATAGCCTGAGAACATAGTAAAAACCCTCCGGGGCACTATGGGTAAAAGAGTAGGGTCATGGCAAAATACAAAACTACTGACATAGTGAAAATCCAAAAAGGGGCACTAACGTGCAACAATGGTAGAGCCGGCATCTGTGAAAACCCGCAAGGGCACAGGTGGCAAAAATGGCTTAAATGAAAGAAAAATAAAAACTAAAAAAGAGAAAAGAGAAATGAAAAAGGATCAATTCTCTTAATCAACAATCCAAGACGGCCTTAACGAAGCAACGAAGTCTCACGCCTCAACAAATGGGTCAACGGGTGCCAACCTGTGTAGAACCTGCATTGGTTACAGATTTCTAAACTCAGCATGGCAAACTGATAAGTATGAATGTCATAAGTCATTTATTAAGATTACTCTGTTATATCTTAATATTTGCTAATGAGATTTTGGGATAGGTATAAGTTCAATAGGCATCTCCCTAAGCTTTCTCAGGTCCCAAGGTGTCCTTAAGCCTAGCATCCTGGTGTCTCAGCCTGACAAAGTTCAATATCCAGCCATCTAGAGCATTCAACTATCCAGAGTGTCTAGCTATCCAGAACATCATGCTATCCATACGTGCCCAACCATCCAGAGTATAACCCAACTGGAGCAGGTCAGAAGCCTAAAGTCTCCAGCACAACTCCTAGACAAGAGCCTAAACTATCTGCAGCCCTCCTGGATAAGAGATTAAACTATCTATGCTACTTATAGACTGCTCCTCTCAGCCAACTGAGTAAATTTTGGCAGCCCGAGCCATAATCCTACCCTTTATGGCCAACAAGAAATAGAATGGGGCAATAAACCACCCTCGCCTCTCTAATCAACCTTTGACTCCCCCAGAGGAGTATCATTCTGCCAAACGGAGTGTTGGTTCAAGAACACATTAACCTTGGATTTCCCTAGAGGAGTATCATTCTACCGGACGGAGTGTCAGCTCAAGAAGTATTAGATTCCCGACATCAACCTTGGACCTCCTCAGAGACGTATCATTCTGCCAGATGGAGTTTCAGTTCGAGGTAACTTTTCTATGCATTTTTTCTTCAAAAAGTTCAAGTGTAAAGTCAAAATGAATTTCCTAAACATTTTGCTTTTTAAAAAAAAAAAAAGTATCGAGTTAAAATGAATTTTCTATATATTTTGTCTTCAAAATTTTAAGTTTCAAGTCAAAATGAATTTTCTGTATGTTTTGCCGGATAAGGTGAATTTCCTACACATTTTGTCCAAGTTTCAAATCAATCTCGATTTCTAAACTCTTTCCTTCTAAAAGTCTATCCCAGTTTTCTAAACTTTTGTCCTTAAAAAGTTATTTTCAAAATAAAAACTATTTTCTAAACTTTTAATCCTTAAAAAGTTGGTTTCAAAATCATTTTCGGTTTTTTAAAACTTTTACCCTCAAAAAGTTATTTTCAAAAGCAAACTAGTTTTCTGAACTTTTAATCCTCAAAAAGTTGGTTTCAATTTTAATTTCTGGTTTTCTAAGCTTTTAATCCTCAAAAGGTTAGTCTCAAAATCATTCTGAGTTTTCTAAACTTTTATCCTCAAAAAGTTCAGGTTTTAACTTTCATCTTCAAAAAGTTTCTGTTTTCAAACTTTATCCTTCAAAAGTTTATCTCAAAAAATCAAATCCCGGTATCAAACTTTATCCTTCAAAAGTTTATCTCAAAAAATCAAATCTCGATTTTAAACTTTTTCCTTCAAAAGTTTACTTCAAAATTGAAATCCTGGTTCAAACTTCATCCTTCAAAAGCTTATCTAAAAAAAAAATCAAGTTTCGGTTTCAAACTTTTTCCTTCAAAAGTTTTTGTTCAAAATCAATCCTATTAGTTTCTTAAAACTTTTTCCTCCAAAAGTTTTTATCTCTCGTCAAATGACGGGATTTCCTATATCTTCTCCCCTTGCAAAAGAAAAAAAAAAGTTCAATTCTAGGTTTTCTAAACTTTTTCCTTCAAAAAGTTTAGTTTGAATCAATATCTCAGTTTTAAAAACTTTTCCCTTCAAAAAGTTTCTATCCTATTCAAATGTCCGGTTTCCCAAGTTTTCCCTTTAAAAGCCCCATCTCAAAACATTTTCAAAGGTTTTCCAAACTTTTTCTCCAAAAAAGTCATTTAAAAAATCATCTTCAAAAACCAGTTTCCAAGTTCATCAACTCCGCTCCCTCTGATCGCCTCGCGATCCAAATAGGGTCCTTTATTATTTTCTGTCTCCGACAAGCAAAGACAGAATAAGAGGGGCAACTATTAGCACCCTATTTTAGCTACTCAGCGTTCTCCAGCCCAACCGGAAGTACTTGATGCGGATCGTATAGCTGACGAGTACTTGGAGACGCGGAGGCGGCGATATACCCGGACCGGGGATCGGCAAACTTCAATTGACCGTAACTTTTGACTCGTAACTCCGTTTCGCCATTATAATATGTCGTTGAAAAGGTATTGACGAGCCGGAGAAAGGGGAAAATATGAAATGATTTATCGGCCTAGGAAATCGCGAAAAAATGCTTCTAGGTGTCGTTTTGGCCTGTTTTGTTTTCTTTGGGCTTTTTTTTGCTTTGGGCCTTTGTTTTTTTTTTTTTTTAATTAATCCGGTTTGTCTCGGGCCTAGGGTTTCGTGTCGCATATTTATAGTCGCGTTACGACTCTTTTTCAGCAGTTTTTTATGTTTAATAAAATTTGTGTGCGTTTTGCACTTTCCAATCATTCGGTATTTTCTACGAAAATCAACGAGTATTTGATGCCCTAGAACCTAGCGTTCGTGGTGAATCGATAGGTTGCAGGACGACTCTGAATCCGGTATTCGTGGTGAATCAACGGATTCGAGTGCATTATCTTGATCTTTAACAGCCGCTGCATCAGTACCTCCAAACCAACACAAGTATACTCAAGCCCAAACCAACTTCCCAGATCCATTCCAATCTGTCAACCGCCTTGCGGGCCTACTGGGCCCACTAGAGGAAAAATAACCAAAATGTCCAATCCAGATCGACACGCCTTCCATAAAGCGATAAGTCCATTCAAATCCAAAATCAAATCTAGTTGTCCCATCATTCGAGAAAGTTGATCCCTCATTGATGGTAAGACCATTGAATCCAGCATGGCACGATCACCGAGAAGATTTATTCCTCGGATCGATACAGCCCCTTTCACACTCATCTTTGAAAAGTACCTAAGTCCTCGAGATGGAAGAGTGGTTCACTTCTGGCGCCTGCTAGCCCGCCAATGTAGAATGTCCGCTAATCTGGCACGCTCTCTGAGAAAGCCCAACTCCTCAAGAATGGAAGACCGTCCAAGCCTGGCACGTTCTTTAAGAAAGTACAAATCCTTTAAGAACGAAAGACCGTCCCAATCTGGCACGACCTTTGAAAAAGTTTATCCCTCAAGGTTGTAAGACCCTTTCAAGCCTGTCCCTTGAGAAAGTACCAATTCCTTAAACAGAAGTACAGACCAGATCTAGCCCAGTTAACACCGACGCTTACTAGCCCGTCTCGGTGAAAAATGACCATTTTGCCCCCCAGCGGGCCGGCACATTCGTCGAGAAAGTACAAAGTCCTCGTAACAGTAAGACCACCCTCTAGAGTCATCCTTAGATGGCTCGGCATCCCAGTGCCATCCAATCAACCCCGATCCTTTCTCAGAGGTTTCTCGGTCAAAATGACCGCTTTGCCCCTAGGCATCTAAATGCCCTAGGAAACCATACCAGCTCTGGGTATCAAACCGGCAACACCCCAATCAACCCTAGTCAATCCCAGTCAACCCTAGACAATCCCAATCAACTTTGGTCAACCACAGTCAACCCTAGTCAACCTAGTCAACCCCAATCAACTCTGGTCAACTCGATCAATCTTGGTCAATCCTAGAACTCCCAAAATGAGGCGACCACTATCTAATCACCCTCTTTAGCCATACCAGCTCTGGGAATCAAACGGGCAACCTCCGGGACACTTTTCAAAATATTCCCTTTTATTTCCAGCCAAGCCCCGCCGTCTGGCACCTTCCCTTGTCAGACCAGAACCTCTTTGCTCCATTTCGAGTGAAGCATAACCTTTCTTTAGCCATGCGCCACTAATAGTGGCGCATAACTCCCCAGAATCAGTTACGAATTGCCCAGCCTTGTATCCAGCATTTTTTAAAGCTAAAATTAAACGACCCTTCGCCGCTCATAGTGGCGCATGGCCAAGCCCAAAGCGTGCGCCACTATGAGTGGTGCACAACCATCTTAAAAATGCACTATAAATACAGACTTTCCCCCTCTCTGTTTTGGGTCAAGAAAATTCCTTTGAAACTCTCCCCCTCCATTCCAAACAGCTCCTGGAGCCCATTCTCTCTCTCAAAGTCCCGTCGACCGAGTCTGAAGTCCGAACTCCCAAAGCCCTAGCTTCCTAGCTCCACCGAAGGACCGCCTCACTACCCAGAAGCTCCAAAAACCTTCCCAAGTCAAAGGCCCAAGCCTCCACTAAAGAAAGAAGCAACAAGACAAGAAAATCCTCTTTTTACTTTTCTGTACTCCGCCACTTTCTCTTCTCTCTCTGAACCCACTTGGGTTCTTCTCTTTTTTAACCCCCTATCTCTAAACCCCTCTTTCTTGCATGCTTTAAAATAAGAGGATGTTAAGTCCATGTCGAGAGTGAACAAGAGGAGATTACCGATCGAGTCTCTCTTCTTGGCCCTTACTTGCTTCATGGCATGGCCTCAGGGCTCTCTTACAATGTTGTGATACCTAAACCTTGTATGTTTCATGTCGTTACTATCTTCAAATTGCATTTGCATTCATGTCATTTCTCTACCCTTAAACCATTTTCTAAAGTAGTTTTCTTAAAACCACAATTCTAGGTGGATCCTAACCCTTTATGGTTAGGGTTTTCCTAGAAAAGTGTAACATTTTAAATGGCTCTCGTTAGCCTACTTTTTCTTCTTTTCAAAAAACCCGTCCTTAGAATGATCCTAGTCCTTTCATGATTAGGGTTGTTTCGAGAAATGTGTGACATTCAAAAAGACCCGAAAGGTCTACATTTTTGGCCTCACGCCTCTGTTGTTTTCCAAAGCCACAAGCCTAAAATAATTCTAGCCTTTCAATGGCTAGAATGGTTTTTGGCAAAGTGCGATATTCATTTGGATGTTTAAAATCCAAGTTAAGGTTTCGGGCCCTAAAACATGCTTTCAAAAGACTCGATTTTCGAACCATTTTCAAAATTCATATCTGTTAAACCCTAGAAGTTTAATCATAGGAAAATCTCATTTTTGCCAACTTAGAAACCTTCCATTTTTAATGCAAATGAAATATTTCAAAATTAAATCCAGCCTTCCTGAAAAGGAAACATTTTCAAGTTAAATTTTCCTGAAAAGCAAACATATCAAAAGTTCAATCTTTCTTAAAAGTAAACATTTTCAAACTCAAACTTTCCTGGAAAGGAAACTTTCTTAAAATGGAAATTTTCCAGAAATAGGAACCTATTTCAAAATTCCAACTCTTTCAGACTCTCGTCCGAACTACGATTGATCTGATCCTCTTTAAGGAGGTACGTAAACAACCCTTCATGGGGTGTGGTCACAACCCTTTTCAAATTCCCAATTCCATTTTTCAAACTCAACTCCCTCTTTTAAACTCTTCTTCAAATTCTGTTTTCAAAAGTTTTCTAAGTGGATAGCATTAAACATAGGTTACCGATGAGTCATAATTAGGTGAGTAAAAGGTGATTAGACATATAGGTACCGCAAGAGCAGGGTAGGGTTATAGTCTTATGACAGCTTCCCTGCACGTAACCGACCCTGGACTTAACAATTTCTGTTTCAAAGACCAAGACCGGAGTCAAATTTCAAAATAGCTTTCTAATGCTTTTAGGGTTATCAAACAACCCTACCTTCTAAAACCCTCTCATGAGGATGTTTTCCAAGAACAAAACCTTATCCAAAACCTAAGTTTAACCCTCGGGTTTTACTTGGTGTAGATGACCTAGCACATCTTTAAATATATTAGGTGGCGAGTCCAAAAACCTTTTCAAAAAGCCCTAAATCAATTCCATTTCAAATTCGACCTGTTGCATTCGCCATTCTAGGAGGACAAGTTAAATGAGAGAGCACCGTA
Organism: Euryodendron excelsum; assembly: GCA_033060915.1. Taxonomy (NCBI): domain Eukaryota; kingdom Viridiplantae; phylum Streptophyta; class Magnoliopsida; order Ericales; family Pentaphylacaceae; genus Euryodendron; species Euryodendron excelsum. Next base: position 10,290,426 of record CM065391.1, on the reverse strand, counting down.
CCAAATTCCCAGCCCTAGGCCTAGAAAGAGAGTGGGAAGGGCTTGACGTCCGGAAATAGGGCGCGACAGGCATATAGCAAAGAACTGGGGGTGCCTTAGAGATGGTTTTCTTTTCCTCATCATCGATAAGACCTTTTTTGCTTTGATCAGCTCCTTTCTTTTTGTTGGTAGGAGCAAGGTCTTCGTCAATTCAGACTTCATACCCCTTTTGAGACTTAATCACATTATTAGTATTGCCCCCATTTATGGATGGATGCACTGAAGGAGTGGCTAATGCAAGGTCAACTAAGCTACTTGATCCAAATTGAACCTCCAATCTGGGTGATGTAGGAATGCATCTTTCAAGTCTTTGGGTTCATTCATGGATGACTATGAGATCAAAAGATCTAAAGATAATGGCTGTTTGGTTTGTCACCACCACACTGGGGGGGGGGGGGGGGGGGGGGGGGGGGGGGGGGGGGGGGGGGGGGGGGGGGGGGGGGGGGGGGGGGGGGGGGGGGTCTTTTTCTTCTTCTAGCATAATCTTTCCTTGGGTGGCTAATCCCAAGATTCATTCCTTTAGAACGAAACAACATTGAGTTGGATGACTGACCAAACGATGGTACTTGCAATAGTTTGGATCATTAACCTTCCCAGCTTCCTCAGGTCGCTTCATCTCTAGAAGCTCGATAACATTCAGTTCTAATAGTTGATCAAGCATTTTAGGGACTTCGGTATTAAGGAAGGGGTACTCCTTAGCTTGCGTTTCTTGTAACATGAGTTTCTTCCTCCATTTAGCTTAAGTAGAATTAGCTTTCTCTGCTTCTTTCTTCTTGGACTAAGCAGAGATTTTGACTGGTGCAGTGATTATAGTCATGGACTCTTTGGTATTTGGTTTAGAAAAAGACTTGTTGCTCCCTTTTCGATTGTCGGGTTTATTTTCTCCTTTATGAGAATCTTGGAAAGGTGGCCCTTGACTTTCGTTTGCAGCAATACTAAGTTCCATATCATGAGCTTGCATTGCCAATTCTTTAAAGGTTTTAGGCTTGATTCCTTAAAGAATATAACGTAGGCCCTATTGCATGCCTTAAATGCACATCTCAATTGTAGAAGTTATTACCCTTGAGTGTCCACATGAATTGTTTGACGAGAAGATCTCAATCAGTTCCAGCATTGTTACATGTTTCCACGAAATGAGCAACATGTTGTCTTGGATTCCCTTTGCCATTGAATTGTTGGAATTTTGGTGGTTGATAGCCAGCAGGCATCTTCAATCGATCGATCCTCTGAGTGTAGGGCTTAGCATAAGTTAAGGAAGATTTCAGTGGTCCCTTATACTTATCTTTGATAGCACCTAGAATGATCTCCATCAATTGATCAGCAGGGATTGATCTATCTGCCAAGACTTGTAACTTGTTCTAGGTCTCTGGTTGTTTGGTAGAAGACTTAGCAACATCTTGTATTTTAGGAGGATTGGGAGCAGCTTAGTTCGATTCTCCCATACTTTCTATCTTGTTCATCATGGACGCCATCTAGACATCACAATCTTGCACCATTTTGCATAGCGCCTCAATAGTTTTCGCCAAGAGAGCAACTTATTCTTCCATGGAAAAAGCATTTTCATGTTATGACAAACATGGCACTAGAACTGAATCTGCAACCATGCCATAGGAAAAAGGTAAAGGGAAGGGCAAAAGCTGAAATGAGAAGGGAGTGGAGGAGTGGGATTGGTCACCACTTTCCCACACAACTTTAGCTAAATCCCATGAAACTATGGGGGAGGGGAAATCAGTTATTCTAAAAGAAGAGACCTCCTATTCGTAGAGTAATATAGGATGAGAGTTATAGAGAAAGAAAAGGAGAGAAAAAGAGAGAGGCAGAGGGGGAGCTCTAGGAAATCAGTGACGGGGAGAACTTGGGGAAGGCAAGATCAGAGAAAGGGTGGCTGAACCAAGGTATATACACACTCCCCTATCTCTTATATAGGACATGAATCATCTGTAACTGATCGGAAAATTTTCAGAAATCAGCTTGAAGCCATTGTTTTCGGCGAGTAGGCAATTTAGGGAAAATGGAAGAAAAGCTTGATCTCAGAAAATTCGACCATGCATATTTAGTTTAGGCCATTTGGGTTGAGTTTAAAGAGCTTGATTTAGGTTTCCAGAGGCCTTAACACACCCAGATCGTTACACCTTGGCTGCCAAAGAGTTTATCTGTCTTTTTTTAGGAAATCATGATTAATTGGTTTGCATGTTGTGCGATTGCCTTACATGCATTTGAAATCTGTTTGAAGCGAAAATAGAAAGAAGATGATGAACATTGGGTTAGCAAAGCCCAACCATGATTTTAGGCTGTCATTTGGACCAGTGGGTCCCAAAAAGAATATAGTCAATCTATAATCTGTTTGCCCAGTCCGAAAGTCCTATATACTTTCTTGATTCTTAATTGAAATAATATTTTGAATGGTTGATTCTTTTTTAAAAATTCTAGATTACTACAAATTTATGTGGCTTGATTTTACCTATATATAAACTCTGGAAGGAAAGTGGGTAAGTTTTGAAAATATCTACTCATTATTATGTATTTGGAACATTTCAAATAAAGAAATACTCATTTTCTGTACAAAATATAAATATAAAAAATTAAAGAAAACCAGCCACAAAAAGATTTTTATTGGAGCTAATATTTTACAATAATAATTTAGAAATTAATTAGCAGTATTTTTTAAAATTTTAGTTGTCCAAAACTTGATATAAATTATTCGGATAATCCTGAAAAAAATTACCTGGACTATTTATTTTAATAAATTTAAAGCGCTAGAGGCTATTACATAAATAATTTTAAAAGACTTTGAAAAACCCTTACGTGTGTCTGGGATTTTCGAAACTAAAAGATGATAGAGATCATACCTATTAGACCGAGTGGATAATAAGGGCATTTTGATCATTCCACCTTATGACGAGTAAACTTAGGATCATTAGAGAGTCTTTACACCATATAGCAGGATACTTGAGTTATTGTTAATAAACAACTCACGTAAACCAAGATGAATCCAAGAGGACTACTGTATTCAACTTGGATGATTAGGTAGGGGTACCAATCCAAAGTAACAATATGTCTATTTCATTTCGATATACATCTTTTAAACTATACAATTATCTAAATTAAAAAGCATGATTTCTTATTATGTTCTTTTTGAACTATACTATTGTATACTTTCAACTGTTATACATGAGATAGCAAAATAAAACTATTCATTGTTGGATTAAGTAATATGGTGATGAAAATGAAGTGGGCAGTTATGGTCCAAAGTCCAGACCAATGCGGGCTTAGTTGTAAGTCCAGACCGTTACGGGCTTAGTTTTGAGCCCATACCGATGCAGGCTTGGTCACAAGTCTAGACCTATGTGGACTTGGTTTTAAACCTAGACAATGTGAACTTGGTTTTAAGTCCAGACCGAAGCAGGCTTGGTCTTGGCCCAGACCTTAAATAGGGTTAAAGAACTATGCTACCCGATTTAAGAATTAGTACGCGAAAAGGGAAGATAAGGTGGTACCTTGAGCACAGTAAAGAAATGAACTATTGCTTGTTGAGATATCATAACTTTACTGAATTTACATGACATGTGCTGAAATTTTAATGTATCGTATATAATTTTGTATATCATTAAGTATTGTAACACTTGTTCTGATTTCAAAATTTTTGTTTTCATCTGCTATCTTAGAAATGAGTTAAATACAGTTTTATGAAAAACTTAAACTTATTGTATGCTGGATAATACACTACTGCTAGGCTTTACGATGAACATTTTAAGTGCAAGGTGATAAACGTGATAAGAACAACATTAGGGATTTCCAAAAACTATGTTGTACATCAAGAAATGTCACAAGTGAAACCCTAGGATCCAATTGTCTTCTTCCTAGTTTTTGTAGGATTTTGAAACTATTACAATTTTCGTTTAAGAGGTGTAGAGATACCAGATGATTGTAATGAGATATAATGATGAGGTGTGGATTTAATGTGTTACTTGAGCTAGATTAGAGACTGAAACTGTTATTATTTAGACTATAACATTTCGACCACTTGTCGGTCCTTATTGGGGGTGTTAATGCATTCAATGTGGGATTAGCGAGTGGTCTACGTCACGCAACCTGAAAATCTCTGGGTGTAGGAAAACCAAGGCATGACACAAAGCACTCCTACTCGGTCCCATTATAAGATCTAATAACTCACTTTGATACTACTTGTATTAGAGCTACTATCTATTTTTTTCCCTATAACATCTATAACCAAGCTCTTCCCACTGGGTCCCATATAAGACCAACTACCTACGCTCTAATACCACCTGTAACGACTCAGATTTTATGGACCGTTAATAAATAACCTCAAACAAGATTTAATGACGCTGCAACTCCAAATGTACAATTATAATTAACTCCCAAAATACATCCTCAAGGTGATAAATATGTTTCCTCCAAAATAATAATAATAATCAAATCAACGTACTACACTTAACTTCCAAAATTCTTTGCATGGTTCAAAATTATAATTTTATTTGCTCTCAATATTTCTATGTGACCTCAAAGCGAAGCTCAATAAATAAATTAGTTCAACAAACTGGATAAAAAAAATCGATAGTCAAACTGATCAAAATCATGATAAGCCACGCTGGTAATAATGATCAATTCCAATATTTTTATTAGGCCTAATACCTGACCCTTCTCAATACCATGTCAAACGCCACATGTGCCACGTAATTATTCCAAATTCTATAACCAACACGACGTAGGGTCATCTTTCCATAACCAACACTCCATAGAGTCACCATTTCATAACCTTTTTCTATAATAAGCTAACAGGTGTGTTTATACATGTACTAATCAATTTCACGGCACATCAGCCAAACCATAATCCAGCAATTTTTTAAAAATAATTTTATCAATGAATTTCTCAACGATCACAATATTCAAGAATGTAATATCTTGAACCTCTATTATTTGATTAAATATGAATTTATTAATCATTGTATTATCTCATTTTATTTTAAAGTCAATATTCACTAATTAACGCCTATATTGTAAAATATGCTTTATGTGTGACACACATGGGAAAAGAAGAAGAGAAGAGGAAAAAGAAAGAAGAACAAGAGAGGAGAAGATTGAAGGAAAAAAAAGCTCAGAGAGTCTCAACCCAAGCCAAAAAAAGCCATTGATGAACTTGAATAAGCTTAAAGAAAGGTATGAACCCTAGCTTGCATGTGAATATATGTACATCTATGTGAGTTGGGACGTTTGGGTAATGTTTGGCTACTCTTTTAAGTCCCATTTGGCTAGATTTTGAAGCCTCATAAGCTTATGTTAAAGGTTTGATAAGAGGGTTTGTAAAACCCTCAAATTTGTGTATGTGGGTTTGAGATTTCAAAGCCTAGATCTCTTTGATTTACATAATTAAAGTATTTTACTTTGAGTTATTGTGGTCTTCTTGGGTAAATCTTTGTACCCTAAAAGCATTTGAGGAGTTTGAAAAAGGTTTAATGAAGTTTGGTTTTGGGTTGACTGAGATTTGGGAATTTTCGAGTTTGAAATCTGGGTTTTCATGTTTCTAGAAAAGGGAGTCGACCCCTTTGCCCCAGGAGTGGACCCTATACTTTTACGCTTTCAAGTTCATACTCTATATGCATAAATGTTTATGTATTGCTTTATACATTAGATATAAATGCTAGTTCATGGTATTTTCATGCTCGTGCATCATTGTTATTCGCTAAGTATTAGCTTATGCTTTCTTAAATGTTTTCAAGTAGTCAATCTAGGAGGCTCTAGAAGGAGGCCATATGTGGATTTTGAGCTACTGCTCATGGGCCTATGTTATGTTATGTGTATTTGAGTTGCACCCTAATGTTTTGGTAATATTATAAATGATATGACTGTGTCGGCCTCAAATAGGCTCATATGTACGTTTATGTTTTGGATTAGGCACAGCTCTGCCATGTATGACACAAGTTATGATTTAAGCTATAAAAATCCTATTTCTGCATTTATGAAATATTTTAAATGATTATGCACAGGTGTTCAACCGGTTTATGTAATGTGACCTTAGGTAGCCTTGCAACTGGCCAGTGATGTATCCTAAATTCACATAGGCCAGGTTACGGGGCATGATAGATGTGCCGGAAGAAATTTAATAGACCCATCAATAATATAATTATGGAGTTAAATAATTAGCACAAATATTCAAAAGGATTACAATCAGAAATGATAGGAATAAACTCTTTGCAAAGAGATTTAAAAATAAGCATATTATATATAACCCGGTTACCTCAAGTGTGTTTCACCAATTTTGCAGGAATCACCACATCTCTTCAAATAATTTTATTGAAACCAAAGTAGTAGAGCTTTCCCCTCTCTTGGCCAAATGGCCATCCAATCTTTTTTTTTTTTTTTTTTTGCTTTCTCTCTATCCTTAATTAATCTCGGTTCCCCCCTCACTCACTGAACTCCCCTTTGTGTTTGATTTACAGCCTCCCCACAACACTACTATTTATACTAGTGTTAAGCATTGCTTTGAATGACATCTAAAGTCCACTTGGTATCTTGAGTGAAAGCCATTCTTCTTATGTTAACTCTTGTCCTTCCATTTGTTTCTTTGCACATAAACATTCAAGCTACACTTGACAACCCATCACATGCAAAGACTTAGAACAAGACTAAGACAACAACCAAGCCACGTGCATTGCTTTTCTTAAGCCATTACACCAAGTCATATTTATTCTTCTTGAAGCCATCCATTGGCTTGCATACATCTCAAAGTCTACACTTTTGGAAACTCCTCATATATCATTCCATGTTAAACCCACATATGTAATACACAAATGTCTCAAATAAATTATAAATCCCTTAAAATTCTACAACATGACTCTTAATTAATGTCTTTCAAAGAAATAAACGATTATAAAGTCGTTACAAAATTTTGGGGTATTACAGAAAACACTTCAAGTGAGCACAAGATTCATATGGTTGATTTGTGACAACCTCTCAAGAGAGAGTTATTTTGGAACCATTCCAATCATGAACTCAAGAGGGTTAAAATTTCAAAACCCCTCTAGAGAGGGTTGTTTTGAAAACTACTATTACACACCAAAACCACCCAAGTAAGTATGTGATTCATATGGTGGATGTATGACAACCACTCAAGAGAGGGTTGCCTTGGAACCTATCCAATCACACATTTAAAAGAGAGTAAAACCTTGAAAATCACTCTAGTGATGATTGTTTTGAAATTTATTTTATCCAAAACTCAAGAGAGCCATATGAAATGATGCCAGTTAGAGGTTAGGTGGTTTTAAAAGCATGCTAGGGCATAGGAATCTAAGGTTGTTGGCTGGAATCTGAGGAAACTGCAATTTTGAAGAACTTTTGAAGGACAATTTGGAAAACCTTTTAACATGAACTTTGAAGAACTTTTGAAGATAATGAAAATAGTTATTTGAAAAAGGGTTTTAAACACCAAAACAAAGTCATAACAAGCATTTCATGGACATTATAACAAGTACAATGCAAAGGGTATGAACATACCAGGTTTGGCTTCACCACCATTGCAAGGTGCTCTAAGACCATACCAACTTAAACTAAGCCCATGAGAGGTCCCAGAACGCCATGATTCTCATAGGCTTTCATCTAGGCATGGCCTTAAAGCTCTCTTATTTCAAGTATGCAAGAAGGTGGGATACATAAACTTAAATGGAGGATACCTCGATCTTGTAACCTTCTAGTCTGCCATTACTTAAAGCTTGATCTTTAATGGAGTTAGAATTCTTCTTGAATTTGAGAGACTTAGAGCTTTTTTGGAATTTTGAATTGTCTAGAGAGAATTGGGTAGAGTTTTCCCACTGTTTTTGTCTTTAAAATACACAGAGGGGGTGGCCTAGTATTTATAGACAAACTGCCTCAGGGTTGGCGCATATATTACATACGCTAGGCCAAATGTAGCCCAGGTGTATGTACCAGGGTTGAGTCACTAAAAGGGTGCCACATGGCACCCTTGTACTTTCTAAACTTGGGCCGCAAGAAAAGTTTTGTCTCGATTTGATCAAAATTTGGGTGCATGTAGCTTATGCTCCTCCGTCAGGAACTTTTATGCCCACTTTACCTCGATATTCGTGTCATCTGGGAATGATTCAGGAAAATCTGGCATAGCGGCGATCTTCCCCATAGTTTCTCTTGAACTTAATGCCCTCGGGGGGTGTTAGATGTTTCCAGATGACAGAGATATCATCTCGAGAAGTGAGCTTAAAAATAAGCTTTCGGGCTTAGTTAGTTTCCCAAAATGGCAGTTTTTGGTCCATGCGATCGTGGCCTTCGGGAAATGATCATCTTGATCAAACCGTACCGATGGAAAGTTCTTCAAAAATGCTTCAGGAAATTTATTGATTTATGCATTTTGCAAGTCGTTTAGCTATGTTTTAATCAGGGAATCATGATTTGAAACGTGACACAAGAGGCGTCCTTTTATTTTGTCCCAAGTGTCGAAAAGTTCCCTTCTTCGAGCCGTTCGATAATGAATTTTGGATGATATCATCGACAATCTGACTGTACTAATGGAAAGCTTATCACTTGAGCTTCGAGGAATTTCCTAATTTGTGTATTTCGTCAGTCGTTGGACAATACGTTTAGTTAGGGAAGTGAAGAAAAAGTCAACTTTGGGGAGTGTCTACAACACGCTCCGTGAAGCTTTTATTTATTAAAGTGTGTTTCGAGTCAAGGGACTCATCTGGAAATGGTAGGACCCTCTTCAGAGTGTCCCGATAGATGTCGGTTTAACTCCCGGGGTCGATGTGGTCTTCAAAACGCATTTAGCCACACAGGGATAAAATGGTCATTCTGATCAAAACTTGTTAAAATGAGACTGGAATGAACTCTATTCGTATGCAAGGGTATGTTTGACTACCTAGAGGAAGTTTGGGGTAGTCTTACCACTTTGGGAAACTTGTACTTCCTAGGGAGCATGCCAGGTGCCCAGGAACAAAAATGGGCATTTCGACTGGGGTTCTCTAGAATGAGACAAGAGGGGGTTTGAATGAAAAATTGAACATGCCGAACTATCTTGAGACAGTGTTGAGGGTGATCTTACCGTCTTGAGGGATTGATACTTTCTCAAAAGACGTGTCGGGCTACTTAGGGGCAGAACGGTCATTTTTCACTGTGTCGGGCTAGCAAGTGTCAGTGTTGACTTGGGTTTATGAGAGTTTCTGTCACTCTAACGATTGTGACAAGTTGGTTTCTAAAGGTATTCCGTCTTTCTGTAAATGTGTCACGGCCAAGAGGCGTAGTTGGTCTTTTGATATGTGGTTACTTGGGGTGTGCCCTCGTTGACCTGTTTGTGAGTGCTTCCCCCACTCCTGTGGTATTGACGATAGATTCCGGAGATTGCACGATCTCAAGAAACTGCCCGATGCCTATAGATATAAAGAACATTCTACATAGTAGGCATCGGAAGTGAACCATTTAAAGTTTGTGAGTTTTTTCGTCACTCCAACGGCATTGGCAATGGGTTTCGGAGACCATCCATTCTCAGAAAATTGCCTAGAATGCATAAGGGCATTTTGGTCATTTTGGCCTTGAAACGGCCAAATAAGCTTGGAAATGCATTTTAACTCTTGGAGGGTTGACTTGATTTTTGGAAAGTCGGTTGGGACTTGATAGTATTGTGAATTTTTATTGAGGACTTTATTAATGCTAATGATAACAATATTGGGAGAAATAGATTAGAAATATAATATCAAAAAAGTATTTGAAAGCATAAAAAAATAGTATAAATTATAAGGAGTATGCTTTTAGAGTGTTTCCACAACGGTTATTTTGGAGTTTTTGACTACGATTTTTGAATTATACTAAAGTTTCTAATATGCATCCAAAATGTTTTGTACAAGTTTTTCTTAAAATTTTATGTGGATATCATCTCCATTAAAGAAACAAGGGAAAACAAATTTCTCCCTCGAAAAGAGTTTTCAAGTAACTATGTTATGGAGCCTTCAGAAATCAAGATATTGGCCTCTTACATTCGGTGGTTTCGGAATACTAAATTAAAAGGCTAGTGAAGTTTCTAACTTGCAATTCTGAGTGCAATATATACCAATTCTGTTCTATCACTCGTATCTTATTTTTTAACAAAGTAGAGCAGTTGGATTAAATTCGTGGTTATAAGGAGGCCTTATCTTATTCTTCGGTCACTAATGATTCATGGCATCGTTTTATTTATAAAATATTATATTACATTAACATAATGTAATTATTAATTGCTTCTCATTATAAAACAATAGACATATACTATAATGACTTGTTTATGTTACACTTGTAACATACTGACCTTCACAATAGTATTTGGTCGGAGTACAACTATATATATTTGTACGCATAGCATTTATTTAAACTAATCTACTTGATATATAAAAGCAAATTAAACAGTAATTCAGTTTTACGGGTTTACATTGGACAACAAAACTATAGGATACAGCCCATTTATATTTTGAGAATTACAAATCAACCTTTCGAAAGACGATTCATGCTAGATGAGGTGTAAAATTTTGGAACAAACAGTTTCCCTTCACCCATTCTAGTTTATATGACTCATGTACGTTTATTTCGTAAACTTAATTTATCTAATTAAACTTCTAACACAAACACAACACGTAGAATAGGGATGAAGGTCCCATACCATGGGATATCAATGGTTTAGTCACTCATGGACTCGATTCCGAGGCTGTCCCCTCACAAGATATTAAGCGGTCTAAAATTAGGGTGCGACATTTGACAAAGGTGTCAAACTATCCAAAGTCGCCAAAACAATGATGCAGATACTAGAAGAATAGATTTAGAGTTCCAAGTATGCCATCATGTTTTCTTGAAGGTCTCCCCTTCCAAAGCAGTGACCTGATTTGGCAAGAAAGGGAAGAGTTCAAGTTACCATGGGTCGTTTCAAGTACTTAACAAAGTTGGCCTCGTTGCTGCCGCTTACCTCTTCTGCTCGAGTTTTTGCGTATCTGCAACACGTTTCATGTTTTTATGTTGTGGTGCTACTTATACAATCCCTATCACGTGTTGGATTATTATCCTCTGATGTTCATAAAGACTTGAATTATATAGAGTAATTGGTTTAAATCTTAGATCATCAAGTCCAAATGTTGAGGAATAAGAGCATTCCTTTAGTGAAGGTTTAGGAGCACAGTCATTCTCTAAAAGAAGCCATATGTGAGAGAAGATGAAATATGAGGGAAGCACCCCTACCTGTACGACATTCACAATAGGCCAATTTTAAGTTAGTCGAATAATTTTTTGATTTGTCCTAACAGAACTCTTGTCCAAGTCAAAACTGGAACGTGACAGTAGGCTAATTTCAAATTAGTTCATCTCAATTCATTTGGTTCGTGTTAAAGTTTGGTGTGATATGTTTGGATTTAGTGGGTAAACATTCGAATTTCCTTGGTCAATGCGTAGGTTTGAGTCTCTATAGCTGTTTCATAGAGCTAAACCTACTTTTCAGTACCTAAAGCATATGATGAGACCTAAATTTTGGCTCCAACGTGACCTAAACTTCGGCCTCAACGTAGGTGGAGTGGAGTGTTCCACAAATGATTGTATTGTGCTAAGGTGCAATGCTTCCCTAGCGAATATATAGAGTAACCTTTCTGCATATCCATTTTCTATACCAAAAAAAAAAAATACATGTGATATGCTCGATAATTTGAAATATAGACAGAAACATATGGCTCTCATATATAAGGTAAAGAGAATTAAGGGTAAACATGCATCTTAAGCATTACAATATCTAGCATAACTTGACTTAGGAGGTTTAATAATGGATTTTTTTAATACAAATAATTAATTCCCTTAAATATAAATGCTTGAGGTTAAAATTATAATATGGTTAAATGGCGTCAATTTACAGGTACCTCCGTTATTTAGGTTATTAGTTCAAGTTCTTTCAAGTGGCACACGCTTTGGTTAGATATGCCATGTTTCTTGATTTCTGTCAAGATGGTCATGTACACCTTAAGATGTCAAATTAAACAAAGTACAATAACTATAAATATAAATATGGTGTTGTACAATACAAAGTAATAACCATTTATAATTTCATCTAATTTACATGTAAAATTATACTTTATGTAGCAATTATATGAAGTAGTACTTTATTAGAATCTAATTTGTCAAAAATATTTCTTTGTTATTGTATTAAAAATAATAATCTATGTGGTATATATAAATTGAAACCATTGTTGTTGTGGTTACGGTGTGGCTCTTAAGTTTTGATTAAAAGAATTTTCTCGTTCAAAAATATAACATATGTATATAAGTACAATTCTTTTAAACAACCCTTTAGTCCACTATGTTTGCTTTTTGGGATCATAGTTCATTATATATATATACATTTAGTTTATGTATTTTATGATGTTTGTTTTACGTGAAAAATATGTGATACTTTAATTTTTACGAATATTTATTATTTATATAAATTTCATGTCACTATATTATTCAATTGAAAACAATTCCATTATCTCCTCAACATTTTTAATTATTAATTATATCATTATACAAACAATTTATCTTTGTTTTCATATAAATGTTTATATAGAATTACATGGATCATGATGAGTATATTAGCTTTCAATTTAAATAAAGCATAAATGGGTAGATGAAGACATAATTAAGTTACATAAAAAATATAAAAGACATTTATTATATTTATTTTAAATGTGAATTATCACAACAAAATAATGCACCTAAAAATTTAGAAAACAAATCGGGTGCAAAACGGCTAGTGTACATGTGTAAACCCATGGGTGGGTCCGACCTTCAAAACCAAAGAGCAAACCAAAAATAGGGATAGCAATAAATAGGAGAATAGTGAAGATCCGATCGTATCCGCCTTGTTTAGAGATATGTAAGATACATAATAGAGATAAAAGTGAGAATAGAAGTCAAAATAAATATCTATAGAAGGATGAACTATATGCCGATTTATGGGAGGGGAGATGGAGGATACAAAATAGGAGTGGAGGTCAAAGTGAAAATTCGTACAGGGATAGACTAAATTCTTTTTTTGCTGCCCCCGCCCCATCCCGCCCCACCACACCCCAGCTTTTAGCAAATTTTTTATTATTTTTTTTATATAAATTGTTTTTAACATTTTATGTATGGTGTGTTAGTAATACTATCATTATACTTTGTATTGATTAGTGTCCAACTTATATTCAATAATTTTTTAATATTGTTTGTTGAATGAGCCTTTAATTTATTATTTTAAACTTTATTTCTTTTAACAGTATAATAATACTAATTTGATTTATATGTAATCTAAAATATTTAGATATTAATTTCATTGTACTCTCGGGTAAAAATTATGATATTATTAATATTTTTATTTATTTTTTTTTTTTTGTCCTTGTGATGTTTATTTCTTTTATATCAATAAAAAATAAAAAAAATATTTGGGCTTGGGTTTGGGCCGCAGGCGGAGGGCCGAAAAGTTCAATGCCATCGATCGTCTGTTGCACGCCATCCTCCAAATGGTCCCATCCTCACAGACGTGAGGTCCCGAGCCTCGTCCTTCATCTCTCTCTCTCTCTCTCTCTCTCTCTCTCTCTCTCTCTCTCCCCTTAAAATCGAGAAATATTCCTGAAATCTGTGTTCATTGCACAATTTGTTTGTCTGCTGTTGTAAAATTCACCTGCTCTTTTCGTTCTGTTCCGACGGTTGCGTTGTGTTCTTCTTTATATTTCTGAACTCTCGTCCTTTCGGAATTCGGAAGCAAAATTTCCCAAATGTTTTCAGAGCCCCACGCAGTCTCTCTCTGCTGTTCTCTGCCATAACCCAACCCTCCATCAAAGGCTTCCTCTTTTCAACTCCGCTGTTGAATTCATTGCAATTGCAGTTTTGGTATGGTGATGGTCTCGATTTAAATAAATTCTCTCTCTCTCTCTCTCTCTCTCTCTCTCTCTCTCTCTCTCTCTCTCTCTTAGTTCCGGATATTGGATTGAATAAAAGATGAGTACCCTGTTCAATTTCGCCACTGGTGGTTGAGTTCCGAGGAAGAGGAGAGTGACGCCAGACTCCAGTAACACCTGCAAAACACTCTTATTATTATCGTTACGCGCTTTGTCGTCTGCCTTCAAGTTCCTGTAGAGGTAAAAAAAAAAAGGCTAAATTTGTTGTAGGACTTTTCATTCGTTTTTGTGATCGTTGATTTTAGCGAAATTCTTTATTTCTGATGATACGATATTTTTTGTCGACCGGCCGATGCTTCAATTTTGTCACTTTTCTTTTTTTGTCTTTAATTATAATTTTCTTTTTTTTTTTTTAAAAGGTTTGATTAAAATATTCTCTTTGGATTGTGTTGTGGGACTGTTTGTATTGCATAACAAATCTCTCAGTTTATCGTTCTTTGCGCTTACAAGTTTAATTTATTGGAAAAATAAGTACTTCATGCTCTGCACACGGACATGTTACAGGTATATGTATGTTTAGGAATAATTATATTTTACCCTTTTGTGGTTTCGGTCAAAATCAGGTAATTTCTCTGTGGTTTAAAAGTGAACACATGACCCTCTGTGATTTTGGACTAATTTGTAAATGGATGGAAACCGTTAGATTTAACAAAAATTCTATCATAGGGATATTTTTTTCATTTTATATCTTTAAATTAGACCGTTAAAAAGATGATTTGACTCTTTTATGCCCAAAAAATTATAAAAATTAAAGATTATGACCCTTTTATGTCAAAATAAAGTATTGTCTATCGAGTTTTTTATTTTGTTATTTCACAAAGTTGTCCTTTTGGTGTTCTAATTTGAAGATATAAAATGACCAAATCATCTTTTTGAAGACATAATATTTAATTTTCATAATTTTTTGGGCATAAAAAGGTCAAATCATTTTTTTAATAATCTAATTTAAAGATATAAAATGACAAAAATAACCCTATGATAGAATTTCCGTTAAATCTAACGGTTTCTATCCATTTGCAGATTAGTCCAAAATTACAGGGGGGTCATGTGTTCACTTTTAAACCATAGGGGGGTCATCTGATTTTGGTCCAAACCACAGAGGGTAAAGTGTAATTTTCCCTTATGTTTATGTTAGGGGAGGCAAATGGGGGGTTTGGACGGGTTTAAATGGATTTAAGTATAAATAGGTTTAATCTAAAACTGTCTAATTAACAAACGGATTAAATATGAGCGGGTCACTAATGGGTCAATTTAAACCTATAACCTAAATTTAACCCATTTAAACCCATCAACAATAGTTCTTTCAGAACATAGAAATACAAAAGAATTTTTTTTTTAAAACTAAAAATTCCTTATCCCTACAAATAAAACAATAAAATTGATCAAAAAAATTCAGTTTTTTGTTTGGTTGCCCAAAAAATTGAATATGTAAATAATGTCATTTCCCTTTCCCTTGACAAAAAAAATCTAAGATTCAAATATAGAGCAAGTTAATCTATATAATAAACTTATAACTGGTGCCCAAAATATCATAAAGAGTAGCAAATATCCACATGTAAGCCACTAGTAGAAAAGAAATACATCTTTGAAAATGTATCAAAAACATTAATGACCAATTTGCCTAAGTAATAAACATAAAAGTCAAACCACTTGGTAGTTCTCCGTGGATAGAATTGTCCTCTGAATGACCTTTTAACATGAAATTAGATCGTGCAAAAGGCTCCTGTTTACAGCAAGGCTTCTTCATAAACTCGATTGTTATGAATCTATGGTTTTGTATCTAACAGGAACTGAATTATAGACCATCAGGCAAGGGCAGGGTCTTAAAAAGCTATTAAGGGACAAACATGAAAACCACAAGGCAACCTCACATTCCTGAAACTGGACAACTAAAGCATGGTTGTTAAGGGCTTACATGTATTGAACAAGAGCATATTTCGAGCTCAGAGTAAGGGCTGCTGACCACAGCATTTGCAGTAAAACATGTTCAAACGAAACAAACTAGCGATAAAATACTACAGCAATCAACACTGACATATTTCAAGCTCAGACTAAGTTTATAAGCTGTTAAGTACAAATTCTACACATAATGAAATGGAAAGAATGCGTCTTCACTAGAAGTTGAATATCCCAAACTAAAGAGCGAGATCTGCAAGCCTGCGAAAATGGAGAAATAACTCAAGTTGGCTGTCTCATTATCCATAAATTAACTTTTAGGTCTTCATAAATTGCCTTTCAAGTAAAAAAAAAAAAAACAATTCTTGGTCAGAATGGAATTAGGGTCATTCATTTTATTTTATTTTTAGTTTTTTCTGCTAAGCACCTACAACATGCAAAAGACTGAAAATAAAATACTGAAAGATTAAAAGAACACCCAGCTCAAGCAGTGCAACATCCTGCATTAATCATCGTAGGGAAAAAACACCAAAATTCTCCGCAAGTTTTGCCTCCTCTTCTTCTGAAACTTCTAAAACTACATTCAACAATCACCAAAGAAGGTAGATTAAAATAATTTAAATTTTATTTGAATTACATTGATAAATAACTAATTAATCTCCAATAAAATCTTCGTCTATTTACTTACCTCCTGAATCGTATAACCAGTCTCGAATGCATAATAATGCCTCCACATGCTTTGGCATGATTGAAGAGCGATATTTATCAATAATCCAACCTCAAATACTAAAAGCAAACTCTGAAGCAACAGTGGTGATAGGAATACTCAAAATATCGAGTGCCAGTAAAGAGAGTTATGGATACCGGATACTACTTGCCTTCCAATAGCTAAGGATATTCAAATCCACATTTTGTTTCCTGTCAAGTCTAGGTTCTTCCAAGTATAAATCTAACTACGACTTAATTCTATGCCGCCCATATTACTGACTCTCAAATAAATCAAACTCTTACATGAATTTTGCAATAAATGAATCAGAATAATAAATATAAAAGGATAAATAATACTAGTGTAAATAATTAAGTACTTTCTTACATCCATTTCATCAAGTATGTCATCTTTATTGCCTTCACTTGTACCATATGTTGTTGATGATGCATTGATTGTAGAATTAGGAGCATCACACACATACTCTTCAAAAAGCAAATACAACTTCTCACGAATAGTTCTCACCCTTTCCTAGTTGCCAGATGGTCTCAATTTATGAATTCACCCAGATTACATTATGGTTTGACCATTTTGTTCATAATGCCAAGGTCAACCAATACTTTTCAAAAATCAACATTGAATTACAAGATTTTTGTTTTTTGGTAGAGAAAATTTTAAAAATTGGATACAAATTAATCTGTATCTGCTGAGGAAAATTTTAAGATTTTTGAGTTGTTTATGGGTTCCATTCACATTGTAATCTAACTAAATTGATGACCCAAGAGCATGAACTTACTTCACTGGCAAAAAGGATTCAACTATAGAAAAGAGAAAATAAAATAAAAATAGACATTATTCTAAGCCATCTTTTCTTGCATAATATAGTATTAAGGCCGTCTTTAGTACCAAAAGAAGAAAAGTTAATTAGGCCATTAACCTTGAAAGAAGGGAAGAACATTCCAAGAAACAAGAGAGACTTACAGGGAAATATTAGTCTGAGATGGTTCTTCTCTTTCCCTGTTTCTTCTCCAGAACAAAATAAGCATTTTCACTACCAGATCATTCAACATAGAAGGTGTTACCCATTTCCCTAGATCATGCATCCAAGCATATTAGACCATGGTTTTTGTAATGAAGCCAGGAAAAAAGTCCCCCCCCCCCCTCTCTCCCTTCTTGAACCACATAATTAGAATAAAAGATTAAATTGAAGTTAAATAATAAAATTATATAAAACACAGATATAGATAATAAAAAAAAAACCTCGTCTCAGGAAGCAGAAATCCATTTAAAAACAAAAAATCTATGTCAACAACCTACATAAATCCAACAAAAAACACTCAATCCCTAACATGGAGTGCTAACAAATCTGAAGAACATGAATGGCACCTAAAATTGCACACAAACATCAATATAAACAAAATTCATTAGAGATGACAACCAAATCGTAACATCTATGAAATCCATAAGAAACCCGTGAGAAATTTAATAGAAATTTGACAGATTTAACAAATCTGAAGAACAAATCAAGCAAAGAAAAACAGAAAAAAAAAATCCTGATCAAACCATTCAACTTATGAAGCAAAGGGCCTGAAAAAAAAAAAAAAAAAAAAAAAGAAGAAGAAGAAGAAAACTAATAGGTTTCAATAAACTTACAGTGTGAGCTCAAGAAGCAAAGTGTGAGATGATATGTCCGTTCGCTCAGAGATCCAAAGGAGAAATTTCAACCTGAAGCTTCCCTAAACTGTAAGATATGCTACCCAACTTCCCGTTGTAACATGTCGATAGAGATCAAACGAAAGATGGAGAATATTGCCGTAGGAGCCAAAGAATTGCGAAGAGAAATTCAAAGAATCCCAATTACAAAATTGCCGAGAGAAATTTAAAGAATCCCAATTATGAAATAGGGTTAAAGGTTTTCGATTGTTCACATGCCGACAAACATCGATGGAGCAGCTGGGTTTAGGTTTGAAGAATTCTGATTCCAAATAGGGTTGGGCCTGTTGGGGGGCTCATGTTGCCAAATGGGTATGTTTAGGTTTGTATTAAGTGGGTGTATAATGGGTCTAGTAGGTTAACCTATTTAAACCCATTTATATATAAGTATGTTGTATTTAGCCCAATAATAGCCCATTTATAATAATTATTGGACTCAAAACCATTTAATATAAATATAATTGGGCGGGTTGATAGTTATGGGCTTACTTTGCCGGTCCTAGTTTATGTCCAAATCTGCTCACTGTTCTTGAATTCTTTACCAGTTTATGTAGTGCATATATAACGCTTAGCGATTTTGAAGGGCACATCAGTGTGTGCCCTAGTAATCTTCTATGACTCGTTAATTATGTCTCTTTCACTGGCTTGTTGGAAAAGACAAAAGTCTCATTTTTCTTTGTCAATCTTTCTGATTTTTAATTTTTGGGTATTCCAAGGAAGGTGCTTTTAACATGTAACATGCCAAGAAATTTTCAACTACAAGCTTAGTGCCACATAAAGCTCAAGGTCCTGAACAACTTGCAAATGTTGGAGTTTTGGGTGGATCTACAGTAAGTACCCCTCCAACAGGGGGGAAGCGGGAAGCAATGGCTGCTGTGGACTTCGGATCTTCATGATGGCTTTGTGGATGCTATTACTTAACTTGGTGGATCAGAGAGTGGGTTTCTTCTTTTCAGTGGCAGAATTATATATTGGTTGAATTTATAGTTTTCCTTTGTTCTACATATTTTTGGGTAATATGGTTGGCCAATTAGAATAGATAACTACAAATAACTCATAATTTATAGACTTGGTGTTATGTACTCATTAGTCATCCCCTTGCCAAATTATTGGTGGCTGTATTTATGGGCTAGGTTTCTGGTTTTTCATGCATTTTCCAACTAAAATGGAATATTACTTGAGCCCCTAGTAGTTTTCCGGATAAATTGAGACATCGGGCATTTCCAGCCCACCAAGCGAAACCGGTGGTTTCTTGGTCACGACCACAATACCTTTATGAAGAATTGATCACATTGGAATGATTCCGCGGCGAGCCAAATCTTCTTTGAATTTGATAAAGTATATGGGCATGATTAAACAAACTAATTTGAGTCATCTGTTTTTCCCTTTACTCACAGTCAATATTTTGTTGCAATTGACAGTGTAAAACTCTTAAGAGGGAAATGTATAAAACTCCATGATTTATGAAGGTCGTTAAGGTTCAATTGCCGTACGCTGATTGTGCAAGTTAATTACGTTTCATGAAAGTTTGGTATTTAAGCAATACTAACGCAACACACTTCTTCCTGTTAGCTCATTAGATTATTACGAGTAGCGTAATTTTCAACTTGACTTGGCATTACTTCTGAACTCAAACATTAGATAATGTTTTTTATGGATTGATTGATTAATTTCATTATTTTTCAATAAAAGTTGGATTTTCTGAGTTCACCCATTGTCTTAAATCGCTGTATCAGTCAACGTAATAGTCGTGGTCACAGCCTGGGTACAACAGTATCGGGTGTATTGGCTATTGTGTAATGGGAACCAGAAACCAAACTGGTGAATTTTTTGAAGCACTAGTAAACACTAAAAAGCTCAGTGAGAAGTATATTCTGACATTGTTTATCATAATTTGAATGTTTATAATGGTGTATAATTAACACTGTATGTTGACACAAATTTTAAACTTAGAAAGTTTGAGTCTGGATTTTAAATTTGCATTCACAAAATCTACTGTGTAGCATTCACAGTGTTGATTGTTTATTTTGTGAACTCTTATTTTCAATCAAGTCCTCCGATTAATAAAGAACAACAAAACCAAAAGAAATAAACTTGTAAGGAAAGTACTTTTATTGCATTTCATAAGGTTTCAAAATCTTGTTTACAAAATACATGGACTTAACACCCTTTAAAAATAACATAAGGATTGGAACCATTTATCTATCGATCGCCATTTGTGGAATTGTTCGAATCCTTAATTATCGAATCCTTTTACTTCAACTGCCCTTTAATCTTTATAAGTCTCAAAGTATTTCTGGTTCTCCAATACTCGTTTCTTCTCTTTCTATATCTTTCCTTGCCGAATCTTCTTAATTTCAAAGTTTGAGAAACGTGTATAGTCTGAAATTTTTCCAAAAGTCTCCCGCCCCCCAAATGATGACCCTCTTATTTATAGAGAGTCCTTCAGATAAGGTTGCTTATCTCTTCTTTGAATTTGAATTTAGGATATTTATCGTTACCCTCAATTTAAATCAAAGATATCTTCCACTAAAATTTGAAGATATTGTTATCCTTGTTTGAATTTTGAATTCAAATTGTTGATGCCCTAATGTCGCAAGCTTCATAGGGGCTTTGTATGTGTCATATACTCATTTGATCTTTAACTTTTGACCTCTAAAAGCTCCACGTGGCGCACCATCCTCAACTCTTATTTGATTAAAATTTGTGTGCCAACAAATGCCCCCTCGTGATTCGTACAAGCAAATTTTGATGGTGCGAATCACGATAATTTGACACTTTTCTTGCACCGTCAATGCATTTTCTCTAATGTGGACGCCTGATCCCTTTGTCTTTAGTTTGTAAGAAAAGGCTTTACCCATGATTTTAATTTATTTTATTTTATTTTTAAAGGCTGAGGGAAATTTTTTATTTTTTATTTATTTTATTTTATTTATTTTCCTCATTTGTAGGAGTAAGGCTAATAAAATTTTTACTCCACGTTTTGTATGGAGGATATAAAATTTTGTATTTTTATTTTATTTAATTTTATTTATTTATTATTTATTTATTATAGGTAATATTTTTAGGTTACCCATAATTTGTCTGCCTTTAGATTTTATTTGGACTATTTTATTTATGCATTTAGATTTCATTCGGCCAACTTTGCAGGACTAAAATTTTGGTTATTTGGTGGCTTCCAATATTAATTCTAGCTCAAGATTTAATTATATGTGGATGACCTATGATTTAATTGGGCCTTGAAATGTTGGTTGGGCCTTCTGAAATCTTATGGCCTTAACAAGACATTTGTTATTTATTTTTTTTAATTTGGGGCAGATTGTTAGTGGGCTTCAATTCACGACCCGTTTGAGAAGATTTTGTTGGATAAACTTTACTAAGAATATGTATTTAAGAGACTCTTTAAGCTCTTAGATATCTATTAAAATATTCATCTTTATCTTTTTACTTTGCTGTAATCTTTTTCAATGTCCTTATTTATTTGGACTGGAGTTCAGTAAGAAATTACAATCATAGTTGCAGTAGGACTTAGCTTCCTATATAAAAGTAACTCAACACCCAAAATTGTAACACAATTTATTTGAAGGAATTCGATCAGGAGAAGAAACCAACAAGTTAGTACCCCCCTTTTTTTTTCACATATATATTTTTTTACTACATGTCATATCCCATCATGGTGGACTAATAGATTGATTTTTCTTCTTCATTATTTGCACGCCTGGGTATTATTCACAAATATGCTTTCTTGTCATGATCTTATTTTGTTTGTTTGTGGAATGAAGTGTGGGTTTCATCCTATTGAATATTGCCATTGTGGGTCTTTTAGAGAGAGAGGAAAAGAGACGTGGACTGATATATGTATTTTATGAATTTGTAGCATTTGTCATGTGAAGACAAAACAGTACATCTTTTTGTTTGGTTATATTTGTATATCTCAGATTTTTATTACTTTGTCTTGTACAAATATGCATATATATTCATCTTTTTTGTTGCTACTTGTCTTTTGTACAATCTGCTTTTATATGTTTCAAGAGTTTTTTTCTTTTTTTATTTAGTTTCTTTCTTTTTATTGGTCTGCACTTTGTGTCCATATCTGCGTCTACATCAAATGGTTTCTTGCAGACAACAAAACAGCTTCTCCTTTTTTTTCTTCTATTTTTTTTTTTTCTTTTTTTTTTTTTTATGCAAACTGTTTAGGTGGATTTTTTTGCAAATTGATTGTTACTGACCTGGGTTTAATTGGAATTTGGGTTCACAGGTTCTTGATTAGGATTATTTTTTTATTTTATTTTATATACATATATATATATATATATATGAAATTTCTTAGAGAGAGAAAGATCTCGGTCAACCAAAGTCTTAATTTTCTTTCTTTCTAGACTTAGGCGTAGCCCCCTTTGTTTTTTTTTTTTTTTTGAACAGTTTGTATTATTTGTTGATTCAATGCGTATGTACACAATATATATTATAGTGTCTATACATCTGGACATGATCTTTATCTTTTAGTTGAGATATGTTGACAGTGTACTGCAAGAGAGGATATGGGTTTTCTATTTTTTTTTTATTGTCTTTGCAGAGTTTTGGTTTTTTTTTTTTTTTTTTTTTTTTTGCTACCTTTGATTGTTTGGCTTAAGAATTCCACTGTTTTGATGTGGACCCCACCTGCATAATGGATAGGTCACGTGAAACCCTTCATTTTTTTTTTGGGTGCTAATTTGGAGAATTTAATTGTTTCTTAGAAAACTCTCTTATTATTTTTTATAAAGAAAGCAATCCCCTTTCTGTTGATTTGGGCTTTTAATTTTATCAACCTTTGGTTATTTGATAGTTGTTTTCTATTTGCTGGGATTTCATTGAGCATCTCACTTTAATTTTTGGCTTCCTTTCAGGTAATTAAATTTCTATCAACTTTTATTTTGAGTATTTTATTTTTTAGATATTAATTTGTGTCATTTTAAGGACTGTTATACCCTTTTCGAAATCATTATTAGACGAGTTCTTGAATATTGTTACAAAAAAATTTTTTCATTAGTCTTGAGAGGCCTTTTGAGGAAACTTCTCGTTCGTCTCACGTAAGGCCTTTGAGAGTTAAACTTTGTTACCATATTCGCGATCTTTTCTGATTTTGTATTTTACACAAATTACTTTGACATGAGGCTCTTGATGGATTTCACTCTCCATCTGTCTTGTAGAAGCTCTTGAAGAAGTTTTTTCTTCATCTGTCCCATTTAGACTTTTGAGGAATATTATTCTTCATTTGTCTTTCAGAAGCCCTTCAGGAAGTTTTTTCTTCATCCGTCTCATTAGGCTTTTAAGGAATATTATTCTTCATTTGTCTTTCAGAGGCCCTTAAGGAAGTTTTTTTTCTTCATCCGTCTCGTTAGGCTTTTGAGAAATATTATTCTTCATTTGTCTTGTAGAGGCCCTTGAGGAAGTTTTTTCTTCATCCATCTCATTAGGCTTTTGGGGAATATTACTCTTCATTTGTCTTGTAGAAGCCCTTGAGAAAGTTTTTTCTTCATCCATCTCCCTTAGACATTTAAGGAATATTATTCTTCATTTGTCTTGTAGAGGCCCTTAGAGAAAATTTTCTTCATCCGTCTCCGTTAGACTCTTGAAGAATATTATTCTTCATTTGTCTTGTAAAGGCCCTTGAGGAAGTTTTTTCTTCATCCGTCTCCCTTAGGTAAGGAATATTATTCTTCATTTGTCTTGTAGAGGCCCTTGGAGAAAATTTTCTTCATCCGTCTCCCTTAGACTCTTGAAGAATATTATTCTTCATTTGTCTTGTAGAGGCCCTCGACGAGATTTTGCTCTCACTCATCATTTGTTTGGCCTAACCATTAACAAGTTGAGCTTACTTCTTCTTCTTCATGGAAAAGACACTTGAGAACCTCCGTCGTGACGAAGAAGACGTGCTAGACAAGGATGGTCCCAGAATTGCCAGACACAAGCCTATCTCTGCTCTCTTGTCTTCTAGAGAGTTAAAACCATATATTCCTCTTCACATGCCACATGACCTAGTGTACGAAGGGATTCAAAAGCGCTGTGATATCAACGAGAAAGGAGAAGTTAAGCATCTTGGTTCCTCCTCAGTTTCTCTTCTTCGTCCTTTCTCTGATATTGAGAAAAGTCATTCAGTTTCCCCTTCTAGCTTTGGTGTAATGCTTAGGAGGATGAAGAACGAGGGCTTGGAATGGGATTATTCTTTTAGTATCCACAGTGCTCCTACCTTCTTCCAAAGTCCGATCTAGCAATATTAGTTAGACGACATATTTTCTTCTTCTTCTGGAATCTTGGAGCAGGCCGGTGTTTATTCTGCAGTTTATCTATCTCGATTTGCTCATGCTAGGGATGCCAATTTGTTTAAAGGCTTCTTGGAACGATGGTCCCCGGATACCAACAGTTTTCATTCCATTTATGGGGAGATTGGAATTTCTTTATGGGATCTTCATCGCATTAGTGGTCTTCCCATTGTAGGAGAGTTTTATGAAGAATATACTCCTACCAATGATGTCATTTATTCTAATGACACATCTTCCATTTGTCGTTCCCTTTTCAACATTCATGTTGCCTTTCCTGAAGCCAAGAAACTTGCTGCTTGGGCTTCTTGTTTCGTACATCCTTCTGACGAGACATCTTCTGGTTTCTGTCGTAAGCCACGTATTCCTGATGGGGTACATCTTGCTGGTTTTTTGGCATGTTGGCTTCGTGGATTTGTATTTCCCCACTTTCTTGGTGAAGTTCGCCCTACCACATATGTTATGGCCGGCAAGATGGCTACAGGTGTCAGGTTCAGTCTTGTTGTCCCTGTTCTTGCTTTCCTTTATCGTTATCTTAATAGGATTGCTCGGTCACCTTCCCCTGGGAAAGACAACATACAAGGTCCTTTTCACTACCTTTATGGCTGGATTTCCCGTTACTTCCCTAAGGCATATTCTCATGAAGATCCTCAGGTCAACTATCTAAACTTTAATGAAGAATTCCTACCTTATTTAGGGT
Source organism: Euryodendron excelsum (assembly GCA_033060915.1). NCBI lineage: Eukaryota > Viridiplantae > Streptophyta > Magnoliopsida > Ericales > Pentaphylacaceae > Euryodendron > Euryodendron excelsum. The sequence continues at coordinate 10,265,130 of CM065391.1, read as the reverse complement.
TTATAGGAAATCAATCCGCAGCTCAATTTGCTCCAATTCGACACTAGGCTCTTTTTTTAGTCATTCTAGGGAATTCAACTTTAGAGCTCTTGATCTTAGGGGTGAACCACCTAGAATTCTTACAATTGATGAAAGAATGACCTCTTTTTGGCATAGATACTTAATTTCTCTTCATCCTGGAGTATTAACACTCAAGGTGGGCTTATCTTTCATTGCTGAGCCTTATTCTCCTAACCGTTATGCTCGTCAATTTGGGTTTGTTCAAGCATGCCCCAAACCTCTTGACCAATCTTGTCGCCAATCATTACAACCTTCTGAATTTTACTATCATTGGTATGAGATGATGCGGCGAGGTACAGGGTCTTTGAGTTTGCCTGATTCTAGAGTCTCTCCATCCGTGACAGAGCCCTATGCTAACTGGTGGACAACTTCTTCGTTCACCGTGCTTCAATTTATCTGCCATCCTAGACCAAAAGCTTCAAAACCTTCAAAGAAAATGCAAAAGAACAAGTCTAGAGGCCCGGAAAAGAAAGCTAAACAAGGCTTAAGTGGAGAACATATTTCCCATAATTCTGGGTCTTTCCCCCTTTTGAAGCCTTCTCCTCGACCTTACAATCGTCTTCTCAACACTTTCGAAGACATGTGTAAGGAGGCATACAAAAGGTCATTTATCTTTGAGAGTCAATCCTAATGCTAAGATTGATAGCTTGGAGAGCGTTTTCCCGAGAATAAGCCGAGTTGCTCATTGTAGAGGGACTCCTTCCAATCCGATGATTATCGAAATTTCACCTTATGGACAAGGATGAGAAGACCATCCTAGCTGTTTAAGGACCCTAGTCATAAGTTGGATGCATTAGGGCTTATCCGAATAAGGAGTATAGGACCTCCTCTTTCCCCTCCTCTTTATGAATCTTCTACTTCTGCTTCTTTTGAGGATAACACTTGTGCTGATTCTAATATTAAGGGTGGTGGCGAAGATGATGACGAGTTATATGACTATAACCCACTATTTGCTTATTCACCAGATGATACTGCTTCTCATCATTCTTTTAAAGAAGAAGTCCACGTTTCCCTTCAGCCGGCACAATTCACTTATTCTCTTAAGGCTCCTCCTTTTTCAGGTGACTCGTCAATGACTTCAGCCCCGACTAATCTTTCTTCATCAACACCTGTTATAGGTACATAGTACTTTCTGCATTATTTATTATTCCATATTTGTAATTTGATAACAATATCTTTATTATTGCTATTTCAAATTTCTTTCTGGCTTTGCTACTTATGCTACTTCTGGAGATGTATTGGCAGCTTCCAATTTGAAATCTCCAAGCCATGGTGAGTTATAATATTTTCCATGGACCTATACACATTTCATGAATTTTTATGGATCTTCCCTCCTAACATAAAATCGCTTTTCAAGTGTAGATTCCATTATCAACTCTACTTTTAATGATGGAATGCCAACTCCTACACCGCAACCTTCAGACCATGGTGAGTTGCATTCTTTGAGAATCCTTATGTACATTTTCTTCACTTTCTTTTCTGACATGGGATTGTCTTTTAGGTACATATGGTCTCATAAATGATGCTGAGTTAGAAAGCTTGCTTTCTAAACTTGAGAAACCTGTTGGTCTCAATCTTCCAGACATATCAACTCATCAAGGTGCTGTTTCCATTCAAAGTGGCATAATATTGTCCTTGCAGTCTGCCCCAGATATTGCTAGCATGATAGATATTGCCAATGGAACTTTTGCTGTTTTCAAGAGGATGGGCTTAAGTTTTGCTCCATTTTTCGAGAAGGTGAGGACCTTTATCAAGTATTCAATATTATTAGCTCAATTGCCCAACTTTCTGAACCAAAGCTCTACCGTTGAAGATTTGGAAGCCCAATACCAAAGCAAGAAACTCTATCTTAACAAAGTGACTACGCAATATGAAGAAGTATTCTCTCTAGTCACAGAGTCTGGTCAACATGTTACGAAACTGGAAGAGGAAATTTCTCGAACCAAAGAACTTCTTCTTAAGCTTGAGACTCAATTACCTTCAAGTAAGGCTGAGCATTCTTCTCGTACCAGCCGCTTAACTCAGATTGCCATGGATGTATCTAAATCAGAGAAAGACTTGCAAAGTACATTGGATGCTTTAGCTCAAAGTAAGGAGAAGAGTGTGAATCACGCTGCTGTGACGCAAGCCTTTGAAAGGGCAAATGCTGCCGTAAGTGAATAGATTTTATTACTTTGATTGGATTGGACTTTTATTAGGATGGATGTAACTTTGAATTTTATCTTTTTCATCTTTTATTTTGTTTATGGAAATAAATGGTTAATGTGATGGTTTCATTTGTTTTAGTTGTACACAGTTTGTACTCTTGCGGGCCAGGAGTATCCTGAGATTTATCACCTTGGACTTTGGTGAGGTATTTTAGCAGTTTAGCCACATACTGCACCATTGGTGGGTCTTCAATGAATATTTTATTGTATGTTTTAGCCGTTCACAGTTTATACTCTTGCGGGCCAGGAGCTTTTATTTATTTGTTTTTATTATTTTTTATTTTATTTTATTAATTGCCCTAACTTTTGCCTAGGCCACCCTTTCGGGTTTTCAACCTAACGGGCTTATTATTATTTTTTCACTGCCTTAATTTTTGCCTAGACTGCCTTTTTTTGGTTTTCAATCTAGCAGGCTTGCCCTAACTTTTGCCTAGGCCGCCCTTTTGGGTTTTCAACCTAGCGGGCTAGTTTTTTTTTTATTTTTTTTATTTTTTTAAGGGTAGTACCTTTTTAAGAACCTTGCATTGGTGGGAGGTATAACTCTTTGACCATCCATCGTGGTTAACAAGTAGGCTCCATTTGAATAGACCTTCTCAATCACATAAGAGCCTTCCTATTTAGGTTCGAGCTTTCCTTTAGTTCGCCGAGTCACAATGATCGGTGTTCGAACCATTAACACTAAGTCTCCTTTCTTGAAACAACGGAGCCTTACTCTTTTGTTAAGGCATTTGCCATCCTTTGTTGATATATCTCCAAATTTTGTTGGGCAAAAAGCCATCGTTCATCCAAGGTTTCAAGTTCAACCAATCTTACCATTGCACTTTTATCTTTAGTCAAAGATTCTTGTATCGCGACCCTTAAAGAAGGTATTTGAACTTCAAGTGGTAATACTGCTTCCCCTCCAAACACTAATGAATAAGGTGTTGCTTGAGTTGGAGTTCTGTATGAAGTACGATAAGCCCACAAGGCTTCTTGTAGTTTTTCATGCCAACTTCTTTTATTTCTGTCCACCATCTTCTTAAGTATATTGTAGAGGGTCTTGTTGAATGCTTCCGCCAAACCATTTGCAGGTGCATGATACCGTGATGAATGATTGATCTTTATTTTGTACTTGGAATACAACTTGTACAATGCATTACTTTTGAATGGCTGTCCATTATCTGTAATGATACTTTCAGGAATTTTGAATCTGTAAATGATGTGAGTCCTGATGAAATCTGCAACAGTTGTAGTTTTTACTTCTTTTAAGGCCACTGCTTCTGCCCACTTTGAGAAGTAGTCTGTCGCTACCATGATGTATCGATATCCTGCTGAAGATGGAGGCACAAAAGGTCCAATCACATCCATACGCCAAGCTGCAAATGGCCAAGAGCAAGTTGTGACATGTAGAGGCTCTGGAGGTTGATGGATAAAGTTCCCATAAAATTGACAGACTTGACATCTTTTTGAATAGTCAATGCAATCAGAGATCATGGTCGGCCAATAGTAGCCTAATCATTTTAGTTGCATGTGTAGCTTTGGGCTGCTCTGATGTGCACCACATACTCCCATATGTACTTCTGCCATGACTTCTTGAATTTGTCCTTTGGCCAAGAGTAAGTTGTGACATGTAGAGGCTCTGGAGGTTGATGGATAAAGTTCCCATAAAATTGACAGACTTGACATCTTTTTGAATAGTCAATGCAATCAAAGATCATGGTCGGCCAATAGTAGCCTAATCGTTTTAGTTGCATGTGTAGCTTTGGGCTGCTCTGATGTGCACCACATACTCCCATATGTACTTCTGCCATGACTTCTTGAATTTTTCCTTTGGCTATACATCGCATGTATATTCCGTCCAGTGATCTTTTGTAGAGTGCATCATTCCATAAAATGAACTTAGTGGCACGCCATCTCACCTCGGCATGCTTTGCTTTTTCTTCTGGCAATCTCCCATGTTGGAGATAATTCATGAAGGGCTCCCGCCAATCTTCCTCATCTTCTTTTGTGCAAATTGTCAAGACTGGAGCAATATTTGGAATTTTATTTAAAGGCTGGAAAACTCTTCTTTCTCCTACAGTTATAGTGATTGTCTTATTTTCTGGCAAGGCTAGTGACGCGGCCAAACCTGCCAAAGAGTCTGCTCGAGTATTCATTCTTCTTTTGATATGAAAAATGTGCACTTTTCTGAATTGTGAAAGCAGTTGATCAGCCCTCTCATGGTAAGGAGTGAGACTTGCCTTTTTCACTATATATTCCCCACGTAATTGCTTTATTACTAACTCAGAATCCCCATATATGGTGAGTTCTTCAACAGGAATTTGTAGTGCTAGTTCCAGTCCAGCAATTACAGATTCATATTCTGCCTCATTATTAGAGCATCCTTCTGTCAAGGCGAAAGAGTGAGGAACTATTGCGTTATCTGGTGTCACAAACACAATGCCAACCCCTGATTTATTATTTTTGGGATTCTCTTGTTTCTTGCCATCGGGGCTTCTTGAAGCTCCATCAAAATACATTTCCCATCCTTTTTATACTTCTATCTGCATCACTTGTTCATCTGGTAGATCAGTGGAAAGAGGTGAGTCATTAGGAACAGGGTGTGCTGCTAAGAAATCTGCTAAGGCTTGCCCTTTTATGGCTTTTTGGGACATATATTCAATTGAAAATTTTTGAAGAAGAATAGCCCATTTCGCAATTTTTCCCGAAAGAACTGGTTGTGAAAGTATATATTTCAAAGGGTCAGCCTTAGATATTAATTTGACTTCATGTTCAGAGACATAGTGTTTAAACTTCTGCAATGCAAATACCAAAGCCAGACATGTTTTTTCAATCAGGGAATAGTTAACTTCTGCACCAACCAAAGTACGACTTAGATAATACAAGACATTTTCCTTCCCTTGGTCATTATATTGGGCTAAGAGTGCTCCTAATGAGTGATCAAGAGCTGCAATATATAACAGAAGCGGTCTTCCTTTTATTAGGCTCATGAGCACCGGAGGTTTCATAAGGTATTCTTTGATGCTATTGAAGGCATTTTGGCACGCTTGGTCCTATTCAAAGGGTACATCTTTCTTCATTAACCTTGAGAATGGTAAACATCGGCCAGCCAGATTAGAAATGAATCTTCTGATGTAAGCCAATCTTCCTTGTAAGCCTTTTAACTCCCTTAAGTTCCTTGGGGGAGGCATTTCAAGGATTGCTTTGATCTTTGTTGGATCAACTTCGATTCCTTTGCTTCGAACCATAAACCCAAGAAATTTTCCTGAGGAAACACCAAAGGCACATTTCATCGGATTCATCTTAAGTTGATGACGCCTTAAGCAATCAAAAATTCTTCTTAGATCCTCAAGATGGTCTTCCTTTTTCCTTGTCTTGACAACAATATCATCAACATAAAACTCAATAATGTTATGAAGCATATCCTCGAAGATCGAGGTCATGGCTCTTTGATAGGTAGCTCCAGCATTTTTCAGACCAAAGGGCATCACTTTATAACAAAAGACTCCTTTTGGAGTTCTGAAGGCTGTCAATTCTTCATCTTCAGGTGCCATTTGGATTTGATTGTATCCTGAATATCCATCCATAAATGACAAGGTCTCATACCCTGTAGTTGCATCTACGAGAAGCTCAGTTATGGGTAGAGGAAAATCATCTTTGGGGCATGCTTCATTCAAATCACGAAAGTCAATTTAACACTGATTTGGCCATTCTTCTTCTTGACTGGTACTATGTTTGCCAACCATGTCAGATATTTCACTTCTTTGATGAATCCAGCTTTGATGAGTTTGTCAACCTCAGCTTCAATTTGGGTTGACAATTCAGGTCAAGTTCGTCTCTGTGGTTGTTTGACCGGTCACTTCCCAGGGTATATAGCAAGTTTATGAACTGCAATCCTTGGGTCAAGACTAGGCATCTTAACATAGTTCCATACAAAAATGTCTCGATATTCCCTTAGGAACGAAATATATCTTTGAGCCTGTTGTTCAATCAGGTTTGCACTGATAAATGTTGGTTTATTTTCACCTTCATCACCGAGGTTTATTTCACGAAGTTCATCAATGGTAGCTTGTCCTCCTTCTTCTAGCTCTCTTGGTGCAACACATGCCTCTTCGTCTTCTTCTTCATATAAGTCTCTTGGGACTTTTTCTGTAGTGGTCATGTTTACTGAAAGCTGATTGTCTATGGAAGGTTCATGATATCCTAACCCCTCTTTTGTTGAAGTGATGGGTTTCCCTTGTTGGATGGCCTCTATTTGAGACTGTGTTAACATAGCATCAAACGGTGCAACTTCTTTTGTTAAGACTTTTCTAGGATCCAAACCGAGTTTTACCAGCATATGTGTAGTTCTTACACTATATTTAGGCTTTACAGCATTAGAGAGCGGGTCTCCTATATTTGAAACTTGTTCTGCATCCACCCTTTGTTCAAGATCACCCATTGAATGAAATCGAATAGGCTTTGACCCTTTTTCTTTGGAGGGAACTACAAACTTGCTGTAGGTGTCCACATATGTGCATTCAGTCTTCCTTAAGGGTAAGATAAATTTATCCTTCAATTCTAAGGTTGGATTTATCGGGACTAAGGCACTTGCCCCCAGCTTTCTTTCAAACTTCGGGATGTATCGAAAAGATTTTGTTGCTGGAGCTTGAGTACCTTCTGTTTTCTTCAGATCTTTTTCTTTCTCTTTCTTCCGTGACGTCCCTGAATTAAATCGAGCATCTGCATAATAGGCCTCTACCCTATTAAATGGATCACTGTCGGCTATAATTGTCCCTTCTTTTTCAGACCCCTCTTTAGAAGGTAGTGGATATTTGATTCACTGATGGAAAGTAGAAGGTATTGCGTAATGATTATGCACCCAAGGGCATCCTAAAAGGGCATTGTAAGAGGTATCCACGTCAATCACCAAGAATTCAGTATCCTCCTCAATGTCTCCAAATTTTGTTTGTAACTTGATTTTTCCCATAGGACGTTGTTCATTTTGGTTGAATCCCGGGATCACCAGATGACTGGTCGCAGATGTGAAAGTGGGACACCTAACAAGTTTAGGGCCCTTCTTGGCAGAAGGTTTACAGTCGATCCTCCATCAACCATGACCCGAGAGACTTTGGTGGTGAGGATACACCTAGTGATAAACAACGGACGATTGTGATCTAACACTTCGGCATACATGTCATCATCACCGAATGTAATCATGGTCATACACATAGCAGTCCCTTCGAGACCCTTTACTACAGGTTCCTGATGAAAATTCTCAGGCCTTGATAAGGCATATATCAAAGACTTTCTAAGTTCTAGAGACATCTTCAGGGCGTCATAGACACTCAATAGTGTTGGAATTTTCTTAAGGTGAGCTAGAACATCATACTTTACTTGCTCTTCTTCTTGCAAGACTTCTTCTCGTACAATTGATGTCTGAGGGTCTTAAGTTGTATTACGTGGTCGCCTTCGATAAGTGAGGTAAGTTTGACATGCTTTGGCAATAACTTTATTTTTGTTCTCAACCTCCTTTAACTCATCATTAATTTGGACCATGTTGATAGACCCGACAGAAGATCGATCATCATCATCAGTCATTTCTCCTTCATCTTGCATTTTGGACACATTTCTCAAATGTTGTGGATCTCGCCTATAGAAACATTGAGATTCTATGAAAGCATTTTTCATCGCTTCCCAACTGGGCACCACAACTCCTTCAAGGGCACAATACCAGTCAAATGAAATTCCGCCAAGGGAAAGGGGAAATTGACGTAAGCAGAGAGCTTGATTTTGAGTTGTATCCCCGCATTGCCTCAAAAAACGTTTAATGTGTTTTTCAGGATCCCCATACCCTTCATATATCGCAAAGTTTGGGAGTTCATATTCCTCTGGAAATGGTGTCTGCTCAACCCATGGAGGGAACAAATCTCTGGGTCTGAAGCTTCCCATTTCTCACTGATCAAGGGCAGCTTCAATCTTTTCTTCGACAATTCCTTCAAAAAAAGAATAAGTTTGGACAGTTGTATGGTCTTCATCTTCCCAAGGTTCTAGCATTTCAAGTTCTATAGGTCTTGGGGTGTAAAACGTCTTATAGAATTGATCCGCCATTGTATCCCAATTAGGGATAGAGTTGGGAGGAAGACTAAAGAACCAATCAGCTACCCATCCATCCAATAAGAGAACAAACTGTCGTAGAAGCAACGCTTGGCTCTTCACAGTATTCCCACATTGAGCGAGAAAACGAATTAAATGACGCCTTGGGCAACCAACCCCATAATACAATGGAAATTGAGGCACTGCATATCCTCATGGGAATGGGACTCTTTCGACCTATTGAGGAAACGGATGCCTAGTGATTTGGTTAGCTTTAACTATATGGTCTTGGGGAGCTCGAGGTTCTTCTTCCTTTACAAAATTGTTACTTTTGCTTGAGTCCCCCCTTTTCTGGCTTCAATCTTTGCTTTCTCATCATCATTTGGACTGCTACTGATTTGGACTTCTCCATTTACAAAATCCACATCAATAGTGATGACATTACAAGGAACATCAAAATGGTCACTTGACACACTTTCTCCATCATAGGTTCTCACTGGAGAGGGGTATTGTGAGCTTTCAGGGGAAAAATTAAGTTCCGAATCTTCACAAGGGATTTCGATTTGTGATAGCTTTCTTCGTTTCCCAGAGTAACTCAGCAATTCATCATCTGATTGACATTTTAACTCATTATCTTCAAATTGCAGTCGTCGTCACGAATGTCTCATGAGCTCTGTGTCAGACTTGTACTCCAAATTTCTTTGTTCTGACTCTCTTATGTATTCTGAAGTATTCATATAGTACATTGGTGGTACCGGAGAGTACTCTGGTGAAACTGCCATGAAAAGCTATGAATCTTCTTTTGGAAGGACGGAGGTGTATGTTGGTGATATTGCCTCATGTTTCGGGGAGTCAGGTATACAAATGGGGAATGAAGCATGCCCTCCTTCCTTAGTTTCAGGACCTGTTACTTCTTCTTCATCATCGCTTATCACAACGATGGTCAAACAAGGGACTACATCTGCCTTATCTTTCTTTCTTTTGCCAAAATGTGCTTGTAACTCATCAGACTGAAGTTCTGGAGGCAAGAATTCCTCGAATGTAATTGGAAAACGAGGAGGTTATTCAAGAAGCTCCTCAAGGACTAATTTTTCTCCTTTTCTTTTCTTGTGAGTCTTCTTCTTCTTATCTTTAGTGACTTTGGGTCTTTTCTTCTTCTTGGAATCCACCGTCTTTCGATGCTTCTTAGTTTTTGCCTTCAATGCAATATTTTGCTTCTTTTTCATACTTTTTTATTGATACACAATCCATTCTCCTTCGTCACCATCATTAGTAATGACAGGGTTAGCTGTTGTTTTTTTTGAATGGGGGAGAGTGATGACTTTTGAATCAAGGAGTTATTAGATTTTATCCTTTAAAACAAAACACTTCTTTAATGGATGACTGATCAAACGGTGATATGGGCAATACTTAGGCTCATCTGTCTTGTCTACTTCATGAGGTCTTTTTACTTTAGGAAGCGAGATCAGGTCTTGTTACAAGAGATCTTCAAAGAGGTCTTCTACTAAATCATTCTCGAAAGAATATTTCCTCTCTATCCTTTCCTTCATGCTGACCTTTTTAGCATCTCCAGGCTTCTTGGCACCAATTATCAGAGGAGCCCTATTCCTAATAACCACAAGAGCTTTATTTTTTGTTTCGACTACAGCTGAGGTTTCAACTTTATCAACCACCCTTGGCCTTCGTCTTTTGCTTAAGTGTAACTCCATATATGTGCCTTGGTCCACAAATCATTGAACCCTTCAAAAGTTTAAGCCATCAAGGCTGTTGATAGTTCATGACAGAAGTTTTTTAGGCACATCCTTATAAGCTCTAACTAGGTGAACTTCTGAGGACATGCAAATGTTAGAGCTCTCCACCTTGCTATGAAGTTAGTGACCGGTTCATTGTCACATTGTTTCGTTTCGATAAGCTCTGGTACTCCAACACGTCTTTGTGTATTACAAAACTACTTGAGGAATTCTTTAACCATAGCATCCCAACTTGGGATTGAGCTTTCTGGGAGATTAGCATACCATGTAAATGCAGATCTTTCAAGGGATTGCACAAACAATTGTAGACAAAGAGCCTCATTTTGTGCTATAGGCCCACATCGTGACAAAAAGTGTGCCACATGTTGTCTCGGGTCACCTGTTCCATCAAACATCTTAAAATCTGGCTGAGAAAAGCCGGGTGGAAATGGAATGGCATCCACCCAAGCGGGGTAAGGTTTTCTGATCATCTGAAAGCTTTCATCATCTTTTTCTCTAGCTTTTCTTATTTGTTTCCTTACCATGTCATCAATCATGGCCATAAGCATTAGATTTATACTACTATTTGTAGGGTCTTGGATGCCAGGAAGATAAGGACCATTGCCCCCAATGAAGACTGGGGTAGTTTGTATCCCATTTGATGCCCCTTGAGTTGCGGGTTGTGCCCCTTGCGCGGCTGTATCCTTTGAAGATAGAACATTTCCTACACCTTTTGGCGTAGATATTTGAGCTTCGAGATTTTTCATATGCTCCATCATGGTAGCTATTTCTTGTTCTCTCTTTTCAAGTTGACCTTGTAGAGCCATCATCCTTTCTTCTAAAAGTTGTTTCTCTGGTCGAAGTTGCGAACTCCCATCTTCTTATTCGACATCAGCCATCATTACTGTAACCTTACGGATAGTTTCTTTATCACCCATTCTTCGACTTGTCGATTCAAAAGAGTATAACGAGGCAGAGTCATCTGATCCATAAAGTGGATTTTCGACTCTGGAGAACTTGTTGAGATTTGGAGTCTCCTGTTGTGGTTTTTTATTCTGAGTCTCCATTTCTTTCTCATGGATCTTGTCATTGGTCCAAGCCTTAGTATGTTTTCTGAAGCAACACTTCTTCTAACCTTCGTTCCCTCTGTTGAACCAATTGTTGGTGTTGATGCGGTTTGTAAGTCACAGTTGGCAAACTGATCATTGTCCATAGTGTCGCGCCCAGATTTTTCGCACTCGAGGAATACACACACAAGCGGGAAAAATATTGTACTCTCTCGTTAGAACTCACCCTCCTAGAAGAATGAGTGCCACTAGGTTTGAATTGAAAATAGGTTTGAATAAAGGGCTTTTGGAAAAAGTTTGGAGTCACCACCTAACTTGATTAAGGTGAGTTAGGTCACCTAAAAAAAAAAAACTAGGAATAATCCGAAGACTACACTTAGGGTTTTTGGAAAACGATTTTGAAAATATCTCCTCAAGAGAGGATTTTTGAAAAAACAAGTTGTTTAGCAACCTTTGGAAAACATTTAGCCCTTTTTTGAAAATAACTCCGTTTTTGGTCTTTGAAAACAGTGATTCTAGGTTCGGAGGTTGGTTACGTGTGGGGAAGACGCACTAAGTCATCACACTACCCCACCCTTTCGGTACCTACATGTCAATCTACCCTAGATTCACCTATGACAGTCTTCAACTAACTGATGTTCAACCCTATTTACTTTAAAAAAACAATGTTTAGAAAAACATGATGCATGACATGCAAGTGTAAGAAAAGAGAGAGTTGGAGAATAGATTTAGAAATAAATTTGAAAAGAAATTGCTTTGATTTTAGAAGGGAGATTTGAAAGGGATAGATTTAAAATTGAAAAGTTTTGGAAATTGAAAATAGAGATTTAAAAATAGATTTTTGGATTTGGAAATTGGAAATAGAACATAGAATTGGAAACTTGAAGAAGATTGTAGAATTAGAGATTGGAAAGAAATTATAGAAATAGAAATTAAAAGATGTTATGGAATTTGAAACTTGAAAAATGTTGTGACCGCACCCATGAGGGTTGCCTACGTATCCTTTTGGAGGAATCAGGTCAGTCGTAGTTCGGACAAGAGTCCGATTGAAAATAGAAGAGTTGATTTGGAAGAAAGAGATTGAATTGGAAATTGGATTGGAAGATTGAGAGATTGAACCTAGAATAGAAGATTGAAGATTGGAATTTAGAATTTTAGAATTGAAGAAATTGAATTTTGATTTGAAAAGATAGAAATCCTAGACTTAGGAAAGAGACTTAGGAAAGGTTTGACTTGACTTGGAAGGTTTAGGAGATTATGAAAGATTGGATTTAGGAAATGTTTGAATTAGGAAAGGTTTCAAATTAGGAAAGTTTCAAATTAAGAAAGTTTTCAATTAGTGAAGTTTTCAAATTGGAAAGTTTAGAAAACAAAGAAGTTTTGAAAATAAAAAAGTTTTAGTTTAGAAAGTTTTGAAATTTGGAAAGATTTGAAATTTAGAAAGTTTAAGATTTAGAAAGTTTTAAAGTCTTGGAATATCTTGAGATTAGGAAAGGTTTGAGTTTAGGAAAGGTTTGAAAACTTAGATTTGGAAAGGGGAAGAATTAGGAAAGGGTGGAATTAGGAAAGATTTGAAAGCTTAATGTTTAAAGAAATATTTGAAAGTTTTGGGAAGCTTATGGTTTAGGAAGGTGGGAAATTAGGAGAGAGTTGAATTAGGAAAGATGTAGATTTTGAGTCTAAAAGAGAAGGTTTAATTTTATTTCCAAAAACGGAGGATAGGATCTAGTTTCCTAAACGAGAAGATTTGATTTGGTTTCCTAAAGGAAAGATGGGATTTGACAAGGATTTGAAAAGGGAAGTTTTGGAAACCCTAGATTTGGAAAACCATAGTTTTGACGTGGAAAATAGGTTTTGGAAATGTGTATCGTTTGAATGTGAAAACAAGAGGTTTTGGAAACTTAGGTTTTAAGGCAAGTTTGAAAACCATGTTTTTGGGAAAGAAATTAGGGTTTTCTAATTGTTAACTCTAAGGCTTGACTTAGACTCTAAGGAAAGCGTTTTTGGAAAGTGTGTTTTTGGAAACAAGTTTTTGGAAGGAAAACCCTAGAGGGGATTTTCTAGAAGGAAGATTTTGAAAAGAGAGTCTTTTAGAAAAATTTTTTATGAAAGATTGTTGGAGAAAGTTTTTGGAAAGATTTTTTAGGGAACGCTTTTAGAAAGTGAATTTTGAGGAGAGGATTAGAAAGGAGTTGAAAAAGAGAGTTTTGAAAAATAAATTTTTGGAGGAAGTTTTTGAAAACAACTTTGGAAAGGAGAGTTTCAGGAAAGCGTGTTGGAAAAGAGATTTTTAGGAAGAGATTTGAAAATAGAGTTTTTTGGAAAATATAAAAACGTCTCACTTTCCTAAAGCGATTCTAACCATAAGAAGGCTAGAACCACTTTAAGAAAATGGTTTTGAAAACAACAAGGGTTGAAAATATGGACTATATTAGTCACTTTGAATGTAACACTTTTCTAAAGCAATCCTAGCCATGGAAAGACTAGAATCACCATAGGATTGTGATTTTGAAAACATATTTTGAAAAAAAGAGATTTTGACGCAATTTTGAAAACGAGTTGAATGCAAGTTTTGAAAACGAATTTGAAAACGATTTTTGGAATATGCAAGATCATGATATACACAATGCAAATTTGGGATCGTGAACATACAAGGTTAAGGCTTCACCACATAATCAAGGGAGCCGAACCCACGTGGTCTCCGGTTAGACTAAAAGAAAGCCTCCAACACAGTGACTCTCCAATAGTCCAATCCTACACATGGACCGGGAATCCCCTTGTTTCAAGCATGCAAAGAAAGGGGGGAAAGAGATGGGGGATTAAAATAGAGAAAACCCAAGTGGGTTAGGAGAGACAAGAGAGAGGGGGAAGTGCGAAAATTTAAAGAGAAAGCCTACCGTATGTCTTGTTTATTTTGCGTGCCTTGCTTGTCTTCGATCTTCGTCTTGATCTTTGTCTTCAATCCTCAAGAGTTGTCTTCAATCTTCAAACTTCAGATTGTAGCTCTTCAAGTCTTCAAAGGAGGGTTGGAGGCTAGTGTATAAGTGTATAAGTGTATGGGGGTGTGTATGAGTGTATAAGGCTAGGGTTTGTGTATGGTGGCTAGAGTTTGGAAAACCTAAGGAGACTAGGGTTTAGGGAGTGTTCAGACCTCTTTCACGCTGGAAGAGGCTCTGTATTTATAGAGAGAGAGGAATGTACTAGCGCCTGTTACGGTGGCGCCAGGCCAAACATTACATTGGCGTCATGCCATTTTTTGGCTTGGAGTGGCTCCAGCCATTTAAGAAATGTTTAAGGTCGGCAAGCAACGTATCTTTGACTAGATTTGGGCGTCTGTACTAGTGACTACCATGCAATTTTCAGCCTGGCTTCACTAGGAGTGACTCCGGAAAGTCCGGGAATGAGTTTGAGAGACCGGGAATGACCCGAAAGGTTGGAAAAGAGCAGGAACACTTACAATAGTGTCCCAGAGGTATTTGACTTGAAAAATGAGGACAAGATGTGTCCGAAGGGTTGATCAGGCCGCTAGGGGCAAAATGGTCAATCGAGTTAGAAAGTTATCGGGATGAACTCCGACTGTCCCGGAAGAAGACTCGAGATTTGGAAACATTATTTAGAATGTTCCCAATGATTGCTGGTTTGATACCCAGAGCAGGTGTGGTCAAAAAAGGCGACCGGCCCTCTAGGGGCAAAATGGTCATTTTGCACCGGGTTTACCGGAACTGACTCGGAATAATCCAAAAAGCTAAAGAAAGGTTGAGAGTACTATAAAAAGCATTCTCGGGAGGTTACCGGTTTGATACCCAGAGGCAGTGTGGTCGGAAAAGGAGAACGGCCCACTAGGGGCAAAACGGTCATTTTGCACCGGATTTGCCGGAACTGACTCGGAATGATCCGGAAAGGTAGAGGAAGGTTGAGAATACTATAACAAGTAATCTCAGAAGGTTACCGATTTGATATCCAGAGCTGGTGTGGTTCCCGAGGCGTTTGGATGCCTAGGGGCAAAATGATCATCTTGACCGAAAAGTCTCGGAAAAGGCCCAAGGGGCAGTTTGGTCATTTTTTACCTAAGTGGGCTAGTAGGCACTGGTGTTGACCTAGATTTTGAGTGTTTCCGTCACTCTGATGGAGGTCGTCGTGACACAGGGGTTTGTTGGCAATTCCCTATATCGACTTGTTTGCAAGTATTTTCGCTACTCTGACGGTTCACGATCATTCCCGAGACTGCCTGATCTCGGGAAGCTGCTAAAGGGGACTTAGCGCCTGTGAAGTCAACTTTCTCAGAAGGCATGCCTAAACAAACATTTCTACATTGGCGGGCTATCAGGCGCCAAAGGTGGACCGTTCTACCATCTAGGGGACTTGGGGTCTCGTCCCGGTCGACAGGTTTAAAGGGACTTACCGTTTCGAAGAGGTTTTCTTTGAAAAACGTGTCGGACCATCTCGAGGAATAAACTGTCTTGAGAGAGGGATTGGAAAGGGGTCTTATCGCCTTCGAAAAGACGTGCCTGATTTGGAACCATCTCGAGGGATAAACTGTCTTGAGAGAGGGATTGGAAAGGGGTCTTATCGTCTTCGGAAAGACGTGCCCGATTTGGAACCGTCTCGAGGAATAAATTGTCTCGAGAGAGGGATTGGAAAGGGGTCTTATCGTCTTCGGAAAGACGTGCCTGATTTGGAACCGTCTCGAGGAATAAACTGCCTCGAGAGAAAGATTGGAAAGGGGTCTTATCGTCTTCGGAAAGACGTGTCTGATTTGGAATAGATTTACCATCTCGAGGAATCAACTGTCTCGAGAGAGGGGTTGGAAAGGGGGCTTACCATCTTCGGAAAGTCATGCCTGATTTGGAACCGTCTTGAGGAATAAACTATCTCGAGAGAGGGATTGGAAAGGGGGCTTACCGTCTTCAGAAAAATGTGCCTGATTTGGAATAGATTTACCGTCTCGAGGAATCAACTGTCTCGAGAGAGTGGTTAGAGTTAAAATTGGAAAAGACAATGCCCCTAAGGGCATTTTGCCTCTATTTGGGCCTGGTGGGCCACGAGGTGATGGATAGACGAGATTTGGATTTAGAGAGTTGGTTTCGATTGGAATACGTCCATATTGACTTGAGTACAAGTCTGGACAGAGCGTAGACTGTCGAGCGGTCAAAAATGGAGTGCTTACACATAGCTTCAAAGGAGCCTCCTCCTGATTTTTCTCCTGACATTTGGGATCCTCCCAACATAAAGATTGGAGACTCAATCTTTTTCTTCTTTGAGTCTAAGCCCCCAAGGGCTTTTTCTATTGCCCCTATGACATTTGAGGCCACAGATCTTTCTTCAACTCTTTTGAGAGCTCGAATTTTTCTTTGCTTCTGCTTTTTTGTGCTTAAGGCTTTTATTGGTGTAACTCGTCGAGCTCCTACAAGCATTGAGGAGAAAATTTCAACACCACTTATCAAGCTTTTTGGTTTGAAGCTCGGTACTGGAGAAGGATCTTTTCTTATAATTTTTCTGCCGATACCTCTTATGGTTGCCACATTCTCTTTAGCTGCAGCATTTTGGGCTGCAATCACTACCTTTAATGATTTCTCGGCTTGCTTGAGCAGCTGACTTGCAGCCCATCCTATTGGGGCAACTGTGCCTGCACCCATTGCAACACTTGAAGCTTCGCAGGCCTCTCTTTCTTTGATAAAGAAGTTTCTTGTCAGGAATGTGATTCTCACTGCCTTTAGTTCTTTTGCAGCTTTCAAAAGATCTTCAGTCTTTAACTTTAGATTCTTTGCTTTTTGAAGAAGATTATCATTTTCCATAAATGTTGTGTAAGTCAACCCTGATGAGGGGACCAGCATGCATGTAGTACGAGCCACCCTATATTGGATGACAAGCACAGAGGTTCTGGTGTTGGTCAACCCTGTTGAGGGGACCGGCACACATGTAGTACGAGCCATCCTAGGTTGGACGACAGGCATAGAGGTTCTGGCGTGGGTCAACCCTGTTGAGGGGATCGGCACACATGTAGTACGAGCCATCCTAGGTTGGACAACAGGCACGGAGGTTGTGGCGTGAGAAGCCTTCGAGACCGTAGAGAGCCTCGATAGCTCTAAAGTCTTGTGGGTGACAAGAGCTGGGGCGAGAAGGGCATCCTTCCAAGACCTTCCTTCCTGTGCAGCATCAACATTCCTATCGAACCAAGACGTTTTGTTAGCATGAAGCAACAAAAAACTTTATATATATTTTTCTAGTTTATATTCTTTAAAAGATGGGAGGAAAAATAGGGTCCCATCGAGCGTGCCAGAAATTTGTTGACACAAATTTCAAACCCAGAAAGTTTGAGTCTGGATTTTAAATTTACATTCACAAAATCCGCTGTGTAGCGTTTACTGTGTTGATTGTTTATTTTGTGGACTCCTATTTTCAATCAAGACCTCCGATTAATAAAGAACAACAAAACCAAAAGAAAGAAACTTGCAAGGAAAGTAGTTTTATTGCATTTCATAAGGTTTCAAAACCTAGTTTACAAAATACATGGACTTAACACCCTTTAAAAATAACATAAGGATTGGAACCCTTTACCTATCGATCGCCATTTGTGGAATTGTTCGAATCCTTGATTGTCGAATCCTTTTACTTCAACTACCCTTTAATCTTTATAAGCCTCGAAGTATTTATGGTTTTCCAATACTCGTTTCTTCTCTTTCTATATCTCTCCTTATCGAATCTTCTCAGTTTCAAAGTTTGAGAAACGTGTATAGTCTGAAATTTTTCCAAAAGTCCCCCCCCCAAAAATGATGACCCTCTTATTTATAGAGAGTCTTTCAGATAAGGTTGCTTATCTCTTCTTTGAATTTGAATTTAGGATATTTATCGTTTTCCTCAATTTAAATCAAAGATATCTTCTGACAAAATTTGAAGATATTGTTATCCTTGTTTGAATTTTGAATTCCAAGTGTCGATGCCCTAATGTTGCAAGCTTCACAGGGGCTTGTACGTGTCATATACTCATTTGATCTTTAACTTTTGACCTCTAAAAGCTCCACGTGGCACACCATCCTCAACTCTTATTTGATTGAAATTTGTGTGCCAACACTGTAGCACCTAAAAATATGTCCAAATGATATTAAGTTTCATGGTAAAAAAAAATGGAGAATTTTATTTAGTAACCGAATATCACTATCTAAAATAATTAGAAATGCTATTAGAAAGGATAATTCACAAGAATAAAGTGAACATAAGTCAGTATTTGTTTAGCATTTGATAATTGGTACAATGGTAATATAAATAGTATGGTAATAGTAGTGGCTAATATGTTTGCATGTTTATGCTAACATCCATTTCTCCTGGATTCATTAATTCACGAGTCACACCAAAGAGAACAGCATAGAGGATCTTGTGCTGGAATTGTTGTCTATATTATTTCTTGTGCCTTTGAGTCCGAATTTGGTGCATGAGCATTTCATTACTTTGTTGTTGTCACGCCTTCAACCTAATTAGATATTATTAATATCACATTAGACATGTACAGGTTACCGTGCTTGCAAACTACACTTTACAACACATCAAAAGATAAACTGCAAATTGACTCAACGTATATATATATACAAGAACTATGCATCTATACCGTTCCATATAGTAAAAGTAAGTTATAGGTTATTTACAACATTACAAATTTATGAGATAAAACATTATATAAAATCAAGTCTTAATGGCTTGTACAAAACATGCAAAAAAGTAAAGTAACAAAAGCTCGCCTTTAAGACTCGACACCACTAACACCAACATGAATGCCACCGCAACGACAACCAGGACTACAGTTAATCGAACTCCATCATTAACTCATCTGTCAAAAAGCTTTGTGTGGGCGTGAGCTGAAAGTTAACGTGTTCACAGTAGATAATCAAATTTATAAAGAATAATAACATTCACAATACACATTCAGGTATAAATGATTAATAGATATAGATAACATGAATGCCTCAATGCAATGAATGGGTCACCCATATGTGCACGCAAGTTTAGATAAGTTGGCCCAATGAGTGATGGCTCGTTATCAAGGATGTCTCATATCGACACCCTTTTAGATCAATTTCACATCAGTTAATCTTTAGGTTAGTCTTAAATCGACAAAACTTTCCACCATGAAATGGATTGGCACACGATATGAATGGTATGTAATGCCACATTATATATAATCTCATCAATATTATGTTATAGATAACCATCAAACAATTCATTATGAACAACACTAGCTATTTTTTCACAATTAACACCAACATTCATAACAATACAAACAATATATTAACTTCTATATGAATAAGATTATCTCAATTCTCACATTTTACTGTACCCACACACCACAACAAAAATCTCACTCATTGGATGTCATTGAAGGATCTTGCCCTCCGATAGCTCCTATCACCACAACTGTGTTAGTTTAGGAACCTCAATGTATAATTTCGCCGTAATACTTAAACATAATGTATACACCCCCAAACAAGTTATAGAACTGACATGATGTACTTAAAAATGTCATATGATAATCTCAATTAAGCTCCCAATGTAATGCAATGACTGAAAAGTATCAAAATTCACTAAATCCTCTAATCTGCCAAAAATGACACTGACTTCATAAAATGGACACAACTTCGTGAGCTTATATCAAAATATTTTAAACCTTTGAAAATAAAAACTAGACATCTTAGAGAGTATTCAGATTAAATTTTACATTTTTTGAATAAGTTTAAGTATTTATTTGGTATTTTATAAAACAAGACAGTGCTGTAGAAGTGAGAATTCAGCTACAGATGGTTCATTTTTGAGTGATTCTTAACATAGGTAAATGATATCAAAATAATTTTAAATTTGGTACATATTATCATCTACCTATCTAATAGATACAGTAAAAATTTTATAATTTTTTGACTACTCTAACTTGATTTAATGTTCTGTCAAGATAAGGGTCGCAAATCTGGGCATTAGAATTCTACATAGACAGTCCGACTTCAAAAATTCACTATAATTTAAAATTACAATATTTTTTAGTGAAACAGTAGCCCAAATTACCATCATAACTCTACGTTAATGTGTTAAAAAATTCAGTCACAAATAATGTTTTTAGCTAAACCAATTCGTCACAAACATGAAGAATTTGGGTTTTCACCATGGAAACCCCCAACCACCCCTCTTCTATCATCTTCTTTCACCTCTTTTCATGGCATCAAACATACTAACTCACCAATGACTCACTAATCAACTCAACAATGATTACATGACACATGTCACACATACATGCACCTATATAATTTTATATACCAATTAACTATACAATAAATGTAATTAAATTACTAATTTAATTAATTCTAATATATAATTAAACTAATTATGGAATTATGAGATTAGGGTCTCACAACTCGCCTCTCCTTAAAAAATTTTATCCTGAAATTCTCTTAGCTCGTGAGAATAGATATGGATACTATTTTTGCATTATCTCCTCACTCTCCCATGTAGTTTTTTTTATCGCATGACTCCTCCAAAGAACTTTCACCAACGGTATCACCTTATTGCGAAGCACTTGATCCCTTCGGTCTAGAATCTGAACCAGCTCCTCAACATAACTCAAATCATCTACTAACTCTACTAGTTGCTGAACCAACACATGATTTTCTACCTACTCCAAGAAGAAACTTTAAGAAACGTTTGATTTCCCATCGTCGGTTATCCGCTTAAATTTTCTGCCTACTCTATGCCACCTTCAAATGCTCTTGAACTGTCTTAATTTTCTCAGTTATGTCTTAGATCATCTTCAGACCCAACAACTGTCTTTCACTGACTTCACTCCAACATATCGGAGTTCTACATCTCCTACCATACAATGCCTCGAATGGTGTCATACCAATACTAGATTGATAACTGTTGTTATACGCAAACTTCATCAAAGTAATGTAATCACCCTAACTACCTTTGAAATCAAGCATATAAGCTCGTAGCATATCTTCCAGAGTCTGAATAGTCCTCTCATATTGTCCATTTGTGTAAGGATGAAAGGTTGTATTAAATTTCAATGATGTACCCATAACTTGCAAAGACTCAACCAAAATCTCGAAGTGAACCTTAGATCCCTGTCCGAAACTATAGATACTGGCATTCCATGCAGTATGACAATCTCATTCACGTACAACTTAGCATATCTATCCAGTGTATAAGTAATCTTTACTGAAAGAAAATGAGCTGACTTGGTCAATCTATCCACAATAACCCATATAGAATCATGTTCACTAGTAGTTTTCGGTAGTCCAGCAACAAAATCCATAGTGATATGGTTCCATTTTCATTGAGGCATCCAGAGTGGTTGCAACAAACTCACCAGTCTTTGATGCTCAACTTTCACCTGTTGGCAAGTTAAACATTTTGTTACGAATTTAACAATATCCTTCTTCATCCCTGGCCACCAATATATCTCCCGAATATCTCTATACATCTTGGTGCTCCTCAGATACATAGCATATAATGAGTAATGTGCCGCCTCTAAAATTTCATTCTTGAAAGCTGAATGACTAGGTACACAAAAGCGATTTCCCAACATCAAAGTTCCATCCATCTCCTCACTTGTGTATTCAAGTCTCATTGAGTGAATAACTACTTTAAGTTTTGGTGATCCGTATAAATTTCACAAGGTTCCACGTATAAATAATGCCTCCATATCTTCAATGTGAATACTATTGCTGCCAACTTCAAATCATGAATAGGATAGTTCCTTTCATGTGTCTTCATCTGTCTTGACACATAAGCGATCACCTTTCCTCGCTGTATTAGCACACACCCTAATTCTTGATGCGAAGTATCACTATACACTACAAAGTTTCCCTTCCCGGAACGAAGTGTTAATATTGGTGTTGAAGTCAGTTTGATTTTTAACTCCTTGAAACTACGCTCGCAATCAACTGTTCATTCAAATGCCACATTCTTGTGAGTCAACCGTGTCAAAGGAACGACAATAGATGAAAAGCCATGTATGAATCTCTTGTAGTAACCTGCTAATCCTAAGAAACTTCTAACCTCTGAAACATTCTTCTGTTGTTCCCAATTTATAATAGCCTCAATTTTCTTTCGATCGATATTAATTCCCTCAACAGATATCACATGCCCCAAAAACACTACTTCCTCAAACCAAACTTTATATTTGTTGAACTTAGCATATAATTGCTTATCCTACATTGTTTGCTATACAAGTCTCAAATAATTCTCATGCTCTTCTTGATTATGAGAATATATTAATATATCTTCAATAAGGATGATCACAAAAGAATCAAGAAAATGTCGGAATACTCGGTTCATCAAATCCATGAAGATTGTTGGTGCATTAGTTACTCCAAAAGGCATCACTAAGAATTTATAATGATCATACTGAGTACGGAATGTGGTCTTTGGTACATCGCTGTCTTTTACTTTCAGTTGATAATATCCAGATTTCAAATCAATCTTTGAAAATATTGCAGCTTCTTGCAATTGATCAAACAAATCATCACTTTGAGGTAAATGATATTTGTTCTTTACAGTAACTTGATTTAACTGTCGGTAATCAATACACAATCTCATGGTGCTATCCTTCTTCTTCACAAACAAAACTGGTGCTCCCCACGGCTATACACTTAGTTGAGTGAATCCCTTATCAAGCAATTCTTGCAATTAAAGTTTCAACTCCTGCAATTCGAATGGTGTCATTCTATACCGTGAAATTGAAATCGATGTAGTTCCCGATAACAATTCAATAGAAAACTACACTTTTCTGTTTGGTACCACCCCTGAAAGCTCATCTAGGAAGACATTTAGAAAGTCTCGAACTATAGGAATATCAGATAACTTCAATTATGATTTGGTAGTGTCAACTACATATGCAAGATATCTTTTACATCCTTTTTGTAACAGCTTCTTAGCTTCCAAAACTGATATCAAATAAGCTAAAACTACATATCTTTTCCCTTGAAATTTGAATTTTGCTTCAATCGGCATTCTAAAAATAACTTCTTTCTTAAAGCAATCAATAGACGCATGATAAGAAGATAGCCAATCCATCTCCAATATCAAATCAAAGTCATGAATAGCCAACTAAATCAAGTCAACCGCCAACTTGTTACCCCTAATCTTCACCACACAATCTTTATATACCATGTTTACTACAATCACATCTCTCACCGATGTAGACACAAGTACAGTTGTGACAATGAACTACATAGTCTATTCAAATGCATACTAAATGCAATAGAAACAAATCAATGTGTAGAACCCAGATCTAACAACACATATTCCTCTTTATTAGCTATAGATAACATACCTGTCATAACATTAGGAGTAGCCTGCGCATCCCTCAGCATCCTGGCATAGACTCGTGTTTGAGTGCGTGATTCAGGCGTTATAGCTTGTCCTTATTGTGCAACCCTTATTGCTCCCCTGCTTCCGCTAGCCACGTTACCTACTAATGATGTTGTCGCAAGATTCTAAGTACAGTTCCTTGCTATGTGTCTCAGCTGTCTACACTGATAGCATTTGTCAGACCACGGTACAGGACAAGCTCTAATAATATGCCCCTCAACCCTATATCGATGACAAATGATTCTCCCGGTGCTACTCCTCAAAGATCTCGAACTGGTAGACCTAACTAGTGGTCTCCATGCTCTTCGGCCCCTAGAATTTCTTGTGCTTCTTGCATTACTGAACTGTGCACCGCCTGATCTAGGATTAAATTGTACTTGTCTTTGTTCCACAATTGGAGCAGATTTTGAAGACCTTTGTCGAGATGTTCCAGCTCTAGAATCAAACCTCCCCTTCTTGAACTGTTCCTGTCTACCTGAATATTCATTCAATCTCTCTCCACATTTTTGGATTTGTTTATCAGTTCCACATACCTTGTGAGTTCAAATGGAGATACGCGAGACCGAATAGGCAAGTTTAGGCCATGTTCGAACCGCCGGCATTTTGTATCCTCAGTGCATACTAAGTCGAGTGCAAATCTGGATAAAACTGTAAAGTGCTCTTCATATTCTACTACTGACATTCTCTCTTATTTTAATGTGATGAACTCTTGCTCTTTTTGATAATGGTAGATAAGCAGAAAGTATTGCTTATTAAAGATCCCCACAAACTGTTGTCATATGATCGGTCTTCCTTCGAGTTGAGCAGTCATCATGCATCTCATAACTTTCCACCAATTTTGGGCCTTACCTTTTAACATAAAAGTAG
Organism: Euryodendron excelsum; assembly: GCA_033060915.1. Lineage (NCBI taxonomy): Eukaryota > Viridiplantae > Streptophyta > Magnoliopsida > Ericales > Pentaphylacaceae > Euryodendron > Euryodendron excelsum. The sequence continues at coordinate 10,240,794 of CM065391.1, read as the reverse complement.
CCAAGGATAATCTTTGTTCATCAATTACTCCCACTACCTCAAAGATAGCCTATAACTTTTTTAGCCATTCCTCGGCCACTAGTGGATTAGTTGCCCCACAAATTCTAACAGATTCAACTTTATAAACTATTCATACAAAATAGTACTCCTTGGTGCTGGTCTTGCCATATGAGATTCTATAAATTGTGCCATAAGATTAGCAAGTCTGTCAGTAGCATCGGGAACATGTGGTTCGTGAGCTCTTTGCTTTGCACCTCTAATTGAAGCTAATGACTCCTCTCCAAACTCTTGTTGTGCCATTTTTTCTGCACCAAATCAGAATAAGTACGCCATATATATATAGTTCACACACTCCTTAATGACCTCACCAACATCGATAACAACTTATGGTTCACTGCACTTTAGAGCCCAACTTTACATCATAGCTTTAATATATAACTAGGCCATAAAACACAGTTATGGTACAAACCACAGCTCTGATACCAAGTTGTCACACCCCTAACCTAATTAGATATTATTAATGTCACATTAGCTAGGGTGTGATCGCATAGGCTACTATGCCTGCGAACGATACTTTACCACACACTAAAAGATAAACTGCAAATTGACTCAACATATATATATATATATATATACAAGAACTATGCATCCATACTGTACCATATAGCAAAAGTAAATAATAGGTTATTTACATCATTATAAATTCGTGACATAAAGTATTATATAAAACCAAGTCCTAATGGCTCATACAAAACACAACAAGAAAGTAAAGCAGCAAAAGCTCGCCCCCAAGACTCGGCACTCCTAATACCAACATGGACGCCATCACGGCGACAATCAGAACTATAGTGAACCAAACTCCATCCTTAACTCACCTATCAAAAAGTTCTATTTGGGCGTGAGCTGAAAGTCAACGTGCTCACAGTAGATAATTAAATTCATAAATATTGATAACAAACACTCACAATGCACATCTAGGTATAAATGATCAATAGATGTAGATAGCATGAATGCCACAATACAATGAATATATCACTCACATGTGCGCAGAAGTTTAGATAACGTTGGCCCAATGAGTGATGGCTCGTTATCAAGGATGCCCCACTCCGACACTCTTTTAGATCAATCCCACATTGGTTAATCTTTAGTTTAGTCCCACATGTCCTCCATGAAATGCATTGGCACACAATATGAATGGGTATGCAATGACACCTCATATATAACCTCATCAATATTACATTATAGATAATCATCAAACAATTGAATATGAACACTACTATCTATTTTCCCACAATCAACATCAGCGTTCATAATAATACAAATAATATATTTACTTCTATATGAATAAGATTATCTCAATTTTCACATTTTACTGCACCCACACACTATGACAAAGATGTCACTCATTGGATGTCGTTGAAGGATCTTGCTCTCCGATAACTCTTATCACTACAATCGTGTTAGTTTAGGAACCTTAATATATAATTCTATCATAATACTTGAACATAATGTATACACCTCCAAAAAAGTCATAGAACTAACATGATGTACTATAAATGTCATATGACAACCTCGATTAATCTCCCAATGTAATACAATAATTGAAAAGTACCAAAATCCACTAAGTCCTCTAATATGTCAAAACTGACACAAGCCTTATAAAATGAACCCAATTTCGTGAACTTATACCAAAAAATTCTAAAACTTTGAAAATACAAACTAGACATCTCAGATAGTATCCAGATCAAAGTTTACATTTTTTGAACACGCCTAAGTATCTATTTGGTATTTTATAAAACAGGGCAGTGCTGCAGAAGTGAGAATTCAACTGCAGATGGTTCATCTTTGGGCGGTTCTTAGTATTGGTAAACGATATCAAAATGATCTAAAATTTAGTACATATTAACATCCACATATCTAATAGATATATTAAAATTTTCATAATTTGTTGACTACTCTAACTTGGTCTAATAGTCTGTAAAACTAGGAGTCGTAGATCTAGGCATCAGAATTTTGCAGAGACAGTCTAACTTAAAAAATTCACCATAATTTGAAATTACAATATTTTTAAGTGAAACCAAAGTGCAAGTTACCATCATAACTCTAAGTTATTGTGTTAAAAAATTCAGTCACAAATAATGTTGTTAGCTAAACCAATTCGTTACAAACATGAAGACTTTGGGTTTCAACATACTAGCATAGAAATGAAATAGATCAAGCGAGAACATCATGAATTTTATATCAATTGATGAATACAAGTTGGACACAAGTTTTTCTCCTTGAATTCCCTTCGAATTCTCTTCCTGCATCTTCTTCTTTTTCTCCTTTCTTCTCTCTTCTTCCTGTTCTTCTTTCTCTCCTTTCTCCTCGCTTCTTCCTCTTCTCTGTCTCTATCTCTCCTCCATTCAAATGGTGAGGAGTCCACAAGCTTCTCATCTAACTTTTCTACTCCTAGTCAATCTAGCTAACTTCTCCACCAAAGAGTCCACCAACTAACTCACCAATGACTCACCAACTAACTCCCCAATAATGAAATGACACATCACACACACATGCACCCACATAATTTTACATATCAATTAACCATGCAATAAATGTAATTAAATAACTAATTCAATTAATTTTAATATATAATTAAACTAATTATGGAATTATGATATTAGGGTCTCACAGTTGTACTACTCAAGCTATATTTTTTTTCTTGCCAAGCTTCTTAAAGACTTCAGTCATATTTGGTTTAGTAAGTCAGTCGTTTTGTTACTGAAAAATTGAGATTATGTAATTATTGAATTAAATGTTCAACATAATATTCAAAGTGAAAATAGAAGGGGAAAAAAACTAATATTTATGAAAAAAAATAATAATAATTTTCTAATGCTGACGGGCCTATCGGCACCCGAAATGGCAGTATCGGCTGATACAGCTGTGATATCATTTATCACCAATGGTATGATACATAACGGCAATACGTAAAGCATATCAATGGCTCATGTATCATAGCCTAAATCATACTGTTATTTTACAGTTTTTGTCAATATCAGAAATAAACACAGGGAATTATAACACTAAATCATTCCACATAAGAATGGGGAAACTTTTAAGAATTTATATTTCTCATGTGATTTTGGACACCTCCTTGGAGTGCTAAAGAAAAGATGTAAAAGAGTTAGGTTTTGGCCGTTCAACTTAGTTGAACAAGTGGTTTGAAGTTTTGTCTCTTGTTTGTTGTCCTATTGTAGATAGGACTATGCATATTATTGGAAGCTGATCTATTTACTACTGTATTTTTATTGCTTTTCATATTTATTATATAATCCTTTTTGTTACTGACATTTCCATAAAGACGTTTTGTCCCATAAGTGAATTGGCGTGCCACATAGGCCACCAGATCAGGTGGTGGGTTAATGCGGTAAACAAATTCGTGGTGTATGTAGCACCGCTCTAAAAAGGACTCGTAATAAAACTTTAATGACTCCATTGAGAACTTCATGTTTCTCTTGCATGAACTGGGCTTCTTCGTTAGAGAAGGAGAAAAAGAAGAAACATGGAGATTTACATAGAAAACCTTCCAAACTGAAGGGAACAATCATAGAGACTCAATCCACCAGTAGAAACGAACAAGGGGCTTGCACCACAGCCTTCACAAATTATACCTCACTTCTCTGATTCAACAATTATAATCAATTTGCAAACTCTCCATCGACATGGACTGCCTTCACGCTTGCTTGTCTTCTTTCTGGTATCAAACAACAATGCCTTCCCGTAGAGTTTTTTTGTGGGAGGAAAGCAATCCTGGATTGAGACGAATGAGCTCTATTTGTAGAGTGGCTGCTGGGGGCATCATAACTGCTTGATGATGTGGTTTCATTGATGTGGCGTAGCCACTTCTGAAATCTTCACAATCTTGCGTCATATTACTAGTTTTCTTGTTAGAAAGGTTTCAATTTCTGCTGTTGTGTAAAATAGTTTAAATTTCAATATATGTTGTCGCATTTGGCAGTATCATCCTTTATCACTCAAGGGGGAGGTCTTTTTGACATCAGTAGTGACCCATGACATGCAGCCCGGTGACTTGCTGCCACAGTGCCGCTGGATTGTCCTAAATTGGGTGATGTTGCATGGCCTCTGTGTAGCACATCCTTCAGCAGTTTACTTCCGTATGTCAATGCCCTTGCAACACCTCTCTATTAGAAGATAATTAACCTTCAACATAACTTGGTGTATTGTTATAAAACTTTTTGTTTCATTATTGGTTCTTTTAGACATTAACCACCATTGCTTTGTTGTGTCCGTCTCATTTGTTAAGAGTCATTATGAACGTCAGTCATCTAAGGTTTATGATAGTGCCCTCCAATATCTATGGTGCTGTAAACTTGTACTTTTTTGGTGTTATCAGCTGCATCTGTACCCTATATAAACATATATATATATATATGTAATACATAAAGGACATTACCCAGTGTTAACTGTATGTATAGTACGGCTTGATACGAGAAGATGGATGCTAGTTGAATTTCAATTTAACACTACATACAAGCCTAATTTCCGGAGAGATAAGGCTTACCCCATTTTTTCCGTAGAGATAAGGATAGCTGGATAGAAGCCTAACTTCCGTTATCTATAGCATAGTGTGTTAAGGTTATCTTCTAGAGATCTTTCCCTATAGATAAGGGAAATTAGGCTTCTAGACCATTCCATGGAGAAGTCTCCCCCTCTTGATTGGACTGGCCTAAAGGCAACTAAATCTGCGGTGTAGTTCTAGTGTTGTGGTGACACCTTCATCCCATACCACCAAGCAACAAGATCTCAGAATTCTTGCAGTATTTGCCAAAGATTGTTGAGCATGCCTAGACTTGCTTCTCAGCCTAGATGGAGTCGCATGTTTGGATGACTGATGCAGTTTGCTAGACCAAAGGACACTCTTAAGTGCTATTAGCCTCCATTCATTCTTTGGATCTGACATGCCCCGTTTGGTGTGACGTGGTACCAAGATGGGTCTAACATATGAGGCCTCCTGGAAGGTTACCATGTAGAGATAGATATGTTGATATGTAAGGCGCATGTTGATGTGGCATACACGTGGCAATTAGTTAGCAAACCACATCAAATTGTTGGCTTTTAGAGAAAGAAGAATGGATTGGGGGTGACAACCTATCACTCGAATTGTTAATAGAAGATCAACTAAGGTCTCATTGAGGTTTTGGTAGGACCATGGCTTATGTTAAATTGTGAGAATTGATGTTAGTATTTATTGAGCTGAATACACTGAACCAAATTGTTCTTTTTATTTAATCAGTTTCAAAGTAATTGCTAACTTTAAATATCCTTGTATTTTATTGGAGTTGGGATACATGTGCAAAATTATGTTTACTTTTAATTACTTTTTGCAGTGGATGGTGCATTTTGAGCTAACAATTTCTCATGGATTTGGCTTGGGTAGCATGGCCTAGATTTGGTGTAAATTGAAAGATTTCTGTTGCTTCTTTTTTTTTTCCCTTCTTTTACCTTTTTTTGGGATGGCAAAAGTCAAGACTTCTCCTCATAGTTGTCATATTATGTCCTACTGTGTATTAAATTCTCTATGCTCCATATCATGTATTGTATGTATGATTGTATCATACATCGTCAGATATATTTCGTTGCATGAGTAATCGTTCTTTGCATGACCGATTACGTATTTGATATTCATTGGTGAGATATAATGCCAAAAATAGAACAAAGAAGTATAAGAGTAGAGAAAGAGAGGGCTCAATAACCGGGGACAAAGAAGAAAGCAGTTACCTGAGAAAAGATAGAAGAGAAACAGAGTACACAGAAGAGGGCAGCTAACTGAGGCGAAAGAAGTGAATGGAGAAGAGAGAGGGAGAAAAGAGAAGGGGACGCAGCAACAGAGAAAAGGAAGAAGAGAAACAGAGATGGAAGAATGGGAAGAGGGGAGAGAAATCCAGAGCGTGTTTTTCTAATCAGTCAATCCCCAAAACATAGGCTTACAATTTTAGTTTTATATCACTTAGCGCCCAAACCTAGTTTCTCCTTCCAAAGGTATCAAAACCATACGTCGCACCGGTCACTTCATTTAAATAACTGATGTAAGAAGCGTGTGAGCACTAAAGTGGACGTGGGTAACCACCACATCATAGGTTATAAAAAAATAATTTTAAAAAACAATTGTTCTAATTGCTCAAAATAGATAAGATAAATAGATTTCAAGTATCTAAACTAGATTATCAGGAGTGGCTAATCTTCCTTGCTTTTTTTTTTTTATTGCTGATGGCTAATCTTCCTTGCTTGGGGTTGCAAATTTTAGTCTTGTATGGCTGCTTCGTCCAGGCACCGGAAATGAAGCTTAAGTGCATGCGTAACCGAGTCCTTTGTGGCAGGATTGATAATTAAACCACCCCCAAAAATCGTTAAATGAAAGACTATGTTCTTTTTTACAGCGGCACCAAGTTTCAATACCTCAGAAGATACTAGCTGATGAGTGTGTGAAGGGTATGAGAGGTGAGTGATCAAATCTGGTTGAGGGAGATCCTCTGAAAAGTTACAACAGGCGTTCTCTAGGTGGAGAATCACCAGACGTGAATGAGAGAGAGCTAAGGCGGTCTAAGGAAGAGAGAGAGAGAGAGAGAGAGTGGCAATATATGCCAAAAGAGCTAGAGACTTGTGGAGAACTTGTGTTGCTTCTCTATGTCTTGTGTTGTTGAGGAGAAGTCTCCCCTTTATATAGGCAAGAGAGGCCATTGAGGATTCGCTCCTCAACCTATAACCTGCAAGCGTTCAGGTCTGATTGCTGGTTCTCCGAAGGCCGACATTCCAAATGTCAACACTGTGCTAAGATTTACTCAGAGGATGGCATAGATTCGGCCAAGTGTCAGCAGTGAGCTTTTATTAAATGCCTTTATTGTCTTGCTTTGATGACGTGATTTTCGTGGAGACCTCTCTCTCTCTCTCTCTCTCTCTGTGACTAGTCAAAGGGGCCGAGGTTCTCGAGGGCGAGCCCCTCCAAGGGTGAAGCCCCTCGACGAACCCTCAGCTCTAGCTTCCAATCCACTTGTACCCTGATGGTCCCGCATGAGGGTGACCTCAATGTGGTCCCTAGGTCCTTCTCCCAACCTAGGTTATGGAAATACAATTATAAAGAATTATGGCCTATGGAGAAATGATCCAGAAAAGAGGGTGCTCAGAGGAGAAGTTCCATGGTCGTGCCAAGAGGTGCCGAACGTGAGGTTATAGGCGAAGTGCCCTTGGGTGGAGACTCCCTTAGTCCCGTCGAAGGAAGTGCCTTAAGGCCAAGTATGGAGAGGTGGGCCAAAGGAAAGGGAGTTTGGCAGAGAGGTTCCATGGTGGTGGCAAGAGGTGCCGAGCGCGAGGTTATAGCCAAGGTGCTCCTAGGAGGGGGAGCTCGGCCGGAGAAGTTCGATGGCTGCACTAGGAGGTATCGAGCATGAGGGCCCTCTTAGTGCCCTAACTCGGCGGAGACGCTCTTCTCGCTATTTTCGGTGGGCGAGGCTACCTTTATAGCACCTCAAAAATTTTTGGTGACTTTAGAAATATTTATTGCTAGATCCATGGTAGTTTTATTAGAATAAATATTTGAGGTGATAAATATATTTAGGAGCAAATGTGACTTATTACCAAAAATGGATTATACACTAGTTTTATGTGTGGCAGGAATTGTTTTGTTAAGCCATTAGTTCTTGCAAGACAATAAAATAGTAAATAGGGGAATGTGGTGGTTGGCTAGAGAGAGTCCCGATGATTTGTTAAGCATGCAAATAGGTGGCAACTTATATGCTTTCTCGTGTAAGGTTACCAAGTGCTTATTAAGATGTCTTTGCATGGCAACTCATTCACATGCAATACAACAGATGGTGGGGTAACATGTCAAGCTCAAGGGAATTCATATGCCTATTTAAAAGAGGTGATTCGGCTATAATTTTCTCACAATTGCTCTAAGCAAGACGAGCATGGGGTTGGGGGGGGGGGGGGGGGGGGGGGGGGGGGGGGGGGAGTGTGTTGCCGCCAACTGGGTGCCAAGGAAGAAAGGGAGTTCGGGTGAGAGAAGAGAGATCCAATAGGGAGAGGAAGAAAGGAAGGAAAGAAAAGAAGGAAGAGATCCGATAGGGAGAGGAAGAAAGGAAGGAAAGAAAAGATGGAAGAGATCCGATAGGGAGAGGAAGAAAGAAAGGAAAGAAAAGAAAGAAGGAAGGAAGGAAAAAAAATTAGAGGGAAAGGAAAAGAAAATTTTGAGGAAATTCTAACACTTTGATTTAGTAAAATTATTTAGAGAGCTGTAGTGATGTCTGCAAAATTGGTGGAACAACACTTGAGGTAAATGGGTTGTATACATTATGCTCATTTCTAAATCCCTTTGCAAAGATTATATTCCTGTTATTCTTAAATTATATTCATTTTGAATATTCATCTTTGTTGTTAAATCTCTTGATTATAGTAGGTTGGCTCTGGTAAATTTATTCCGTCATATTCTTGATTATCGTGTTTGTTAATTTGCTGATAAAATTATTTTTTAAAAATTGCTGGTTATGTGTTGGCTAATGTGCCGTGGAACTAATTAGTATATGTACAAATGTGTCTGTTGGCCTGTTTTTAAAAATTGGTTATAGAATAGTGACCTTACAGAGTGCTGGCTAATGGAAGGGTGACCCTACGGGGTGTTGGTTATGAAATTTGAAATCTTTACGTGACACGGGTGGTGTTTGGCATGGTGCTAAGAAGGGCCAAGTATTGGGCTTAATGAAAATATTGGAATGATTATTACCAGCGTGGTTTTTCTGTGATTTTGATTTGCTCCTAATAATTATTATTATTTTTAATCTGAACGGTTGAATGGATTTATTCGTTGAGCTTCATTTTTAACTGTTCTAAACTTAGCATTTGTATTTTGTCTTATTGTATTCTTTAAATTTATTTTTCAAGTTGAAACATATAAGATGCTAGTGAAATATTGAGAGCATAATGGTTATTTACTTTGAACCCGTGAATAATTATCTTTGCTTTGGAAATATTATTTTGGAAGTTATGTATTTGCAGTCTAGAAAAAATTATTTATTCTTTTGAATTACTTGGAGTTGTAATTTTTATCTCGAGGTTACTTTTTGGGAGTTGACGAAAATTATACTTGTGGAGAAACAATTATTTTAATCTATGGAGATTCATCTACTATTTTGAGAGTTCATTCCTTGATGACATGATGAAAAAATATCATTTCAGGTCATTTGGATTATTATTTTATTTATTAACGGTACAAAATTTCGGGTCGTTACAGGTGGTATCAGAGCGTAGGTATTAGGTCTTATATGGGATTAAGTTGGATATTTTGAGCTTGAATATTTGAGGAGATATTTATGAAATTTTGGGTGTGTAGGAATTTTCATATTACAGAAATTATTTTTTTATCAAAGTGCGGAGTGGAAACGAGGTAAATTTCAAGGACGAAATTATTTTTAAGGAGGTTATATTGTAACACCCCGAAAGTTTTTAGTGACTTTAGAATTATTTATTGCTAGAGCGATGGTTGTTTTACTAGAATAAATATTTGAGGTGATAAATATATTTAGGAGCACGCTTGACTTATTACCTAATTTATTTTACGCATTAGTGTTAATGTTGGCGAAAGATGAATTATATACTAGTTTTATTTGTGGGAAGAATTGTTTTGTCAAGCCATTAGTCAAGGGAGGACCGACCAAGGGCCAAGGGTAGGCGGCCGCCCCCCCTAAATCTGGAAATTTTTTTTTTTTTTTAACCCAATCCATTTTATATTTTGCTAAGTTTATCCTAATGATTTTTCTCCATTTGAGCTTATAGTACTTAATAATCAACTTGAGACCTACATTCTAGATGCAAACTCTAATGATAAATTTTCAAAAATGATAAGGATTGTTGGACTTGCTCAAAAGTTAGTTCAAAAGAAAAAGGATAGTGTTTGCTCATTAGTCTATTTGTTTGTAAAATTGGCATTGATCTTACCAGTTGCAACTCTATTGGTTGAGAGTTTTTTTCTGCAATGAAAATTATCAAGACTCCATTATGCAATCACATGAGAGATGAGTGGATGAATGATTGCTTGGTGTTATATATTGAAGGGGACATATTAAAAATCATAGACAATGAAACTATTTTGCAAAGGTTTCAAAATATGAAACAACGAATAGGATTGATGTAATTTGTCATTTACTTTTATTTGAATGTTGTTTTGTGTAAAAAACATTTGTTATTAATATATAGAATATTGAATATTATTGTATTCGTTACATTATTTTAGAATTAATCATCTTACTCAGTGGTGGATGAAGGGGAGCAGGCGGGGTCACGGCCCCCCAAAATTTTGAAAATCTCCTTTATATCCTATGAATTTTTAGATATTTCATATATAATATAGTGTATTGCCCCCTAAAATTACTAAATTTCCTTTCACCTTTGTAAATTTTTGAATATTTAGAATATTATATAATGTATTGATTTTCCAAAAGTTAAAATATTTTTTTTAATCCTCTTATCAACCAAAAATAATAATTTTTTCGCCCCTCACCAAAATCTTGAGAGTCTGCCACTGCCATTAGTTCTTACAAGACAATAAAATAGTAAATAAAGGATTGTGGTGGTCGGCTAGAGAGAGTCCCGTGAGGATGATTTGTTAATAATACAAATAGGTGGCAAGTTATAGGTTTTCTCACGTAAGGTTAACAAGTGCCTATTAAGCTGTCTTTGTATGGCAACTCATTCACATGCAATACAAGAGATGGTGGGGGAACGTGTCAAAGTCAAGGCAATTCGTATGCCTATTTAAAGGAGGCCATTCGGCCTTTGGTTTCTCACAATTGCTCTAAGCAACACAAACATAAGAGATAAGTGGGGGGTTGCCATTTGGCTGCCAAGGAAGAGAGGGAGTTCGGGTGAGAGAAGAGAGATCCGAGAGGGAGAACGAGAGGGAGAGGAAGAAATGAAGGAAAGAAAAAGAAGGAAGGAAAAAACAAATAGAGGGAAAGGAAACATGAGTAATATTCTACTACTTTGATTTTAGTAAAATTATTTAGAGAACTGTGATGATCTCTCCAAAATTGGTGGAACAAAACTTACGTAACCAGGTTGTATACAATATGCTCATTTTTAAATCTCTTTGCAAAGAGTGTATTTATGTTATTCTTAAACTGTATTCATTTTGAATATTCGTACTTGTTGTTAAATCTCCTGATTATATTATTGTTGGCTCTAGTAAATTTCTTCTGGCACATCCTTGATTATCATGTTCGTTGATTCCCTGATAAAATTATTTTTTAAAAATTGATGGTTATGTTTTTACCAATGTACTGTGAAACTAATTAGTACATATACAAACATGTCCGTTGGCCTGTTGTTAGAAATTGGTTATGGAATGGTAATCCTATAGGGTGCTGATTAATGCAAGGGTGATCCTACATAGTGTTGGTTATATAATTTGAATTTTTACGTGACACGAGTGGCGTTTGACATGGTATTAAGAAGGACCAAGTATTGGGCCCACTGCAAATATTGGCATGATTATTACCAACGTGGTTTTTCTGTGATTTCAATTGGCTCTTGATAATTATTATTATTTTTAATCTAATCGATTGAACTAATTTATTCATTGACCTTCATTTTTCCTAAATTGAGCCTTTATACTATGTCGTATTGTATACTTCCTGGTTAAATTTTATTTTTCAGGTTGAAGCATATAAGGTGCCAGTAGAATATTGAGAGCATAATGGTTAATTACTTTGAGCCTGTGAAGAATTATCTTTGCTTTGGAGATATTATTTTGGAAGTTTTGTATTTGGAGTTGAGAAAGAATTATTTATTCTTTTGAATTACTTGGAATTGTAATTTTTACCTTGAATTTACTATTTGGGAGTTAACCAGTAACGACCCAGATTTTCGGATCGTTAATAAATAAAATAAATAACCTCAAATCACGTCATTAAAGAAATGAACTCTCAAAATATTAGATAAATCTCCATACATGAAAATAATTGTGTCTCCACAAGTATAATTTTCATTAACTCTCAAGTAGTAACCTCGAGATAAAATTAAAACTTCAAGCAATGAAAAAGGATAAAAAATTCTTGCTAGGTTCAAAATACATAACTTCCAAAATACTATCTCTAAAGTAAAGATAATTCTTCACAGGCTCAAAGTAATTAATCATTATGCTCTCAATATTTCACTAGCACTTTATATGCTTCTACTTGAAAAATAAATTTTAATTGGGAAGTATACAATACGACAAAATACAAATGCTCAGTTCAGAACAATTAAAAATGAAGCTCAACGAATAAATCAGTTCAACCGATCAGATTATGAAAAAAATAATTATCAGCAGCCAATCGAAATCACAAAAAAAATCACGCTGATAATAATCATTCTAATATTTTCATTGAGCCCAATATCTAGCCCTTCTTAGTGTCATGCCAAACGCCACCCGTGCCACGTAAAAATTTTAAATTGCATAACCAACACCCCGTATGGTCACCCTTCCATTAACCAGCACCCTATAGAGTTACCATTTCATAACTAATTTCTAACAACATGCCAACAGGCGTTTTTGTACATTTAGTAATCAATTCCACAGGACATCAACCAAAACATAACCAGTAATTTTTAAAAAATAATTTTATCAGCGAATTAATGAACACGATAATCAAGGATGTGCCAAAACAAATTTATTAGAATCAACAATAATATAATCGGGAGGTTTAACAAGGAGTGCATATATTTAAAATGAATACAATTTAGGAATAACAAGAATACACTCTTTGCAAAAATATTAAAAGATGAGCATATTGTATACAATCCGATTACCTCAAGTGTTGTTCTACCAATTTTGTAGAGATCATCACAATTGTCTAAATAATTTTATTAAAATCAAAGTGGCAAAATTTTTCCCACATTTTTTTATTCCTTTCCCTCTATTGTTTTTTTCCTTCCTTCTTTTCTTTTCTTCCTCTCCCTCTTGGATCTCTCTTCTCTTACCCAAACTCCCTCTCTTCATTGGCAACCACTTCGCAGCCCCCCACTTATCCCTTGTGCTCGTCTTGCTTAGAGCAATTGTGAGAAACCAATGGCCGAATGGCCTCCTTTAACTAGGCATATGAAATGCCTTGACCTTGACACTTAACCCCATCATCTGTTGTATTGTATGTGAATGAGTTGCCATGCAAAGACACCTTAATAGTCACTTGTTAAACTTACATGAGCAAGCCTATAACTTATCACCTATTTGCATGCTTAACAAATCATCCCTCACGGGACTCTCTCTAGTCGACCACCACATTCCCCTATTTACTACTTTATTGTTTTGCAAGAACTAATGGCTTTGACAAAACAATTCCTCCCACAAATAAAACTAGTATATAATCCATCTCTAACTACCATTAACACTAATGCGTAAAACAAATTAGATAATAAGTCACACGTGCTCCAAAATATATTTATCACCTCAAATATTTATTCTAGTAAAACTACCATGGGTCTAGCAATAAATAATTCTAAAGTCACCAAAAAATTTTGGGGCATTACAGTCTAACCTCCTTAAAAAATTTCAGTCTCGGAAATTTATCTTGCTTCCACTACATACTCTGATATAAAAATATTTTCTCTAATATGAAAATTCCTATACACCCAAAATTCTGTAAATATCTCCTCAAATATTCAATATCAAAATATCCCACTTAGTCCCTTATAAGACCTAATATGAATTCTCGTTCTCTAGACAACCCAGGTTATGACACTGTAATAATTCTAACATTACATAATCATAAACTAAAGCTCCAATCATAACCGAATGAAAGGGAATACTACATAGATAGTTTCCAACCCCCAAAATTTAGTACAGTTTCAATTTTCAAAGTCTGGGACATTGACTTAGAAAGAAAATTACGATGATAAACTAAAGTAGTTTTGCCTTCGCAAAAAAGTCTATCGAAAGTCATTTCCATATCACCATCTATATATTTCCATCTAAAATATCTCATGAAATGGGGGTGAACTGTGAAGCTCAGCAGTGAAATAACAACCCACAACATAATAAGTTTGCAATTTAAGCAAAACAGTTAGAAAATTGACAGCAATTCATAAAACATATTTCAATAAAATTCAATTTTTCTTTCTCCAAGTTCTGGAAGTATAGCCAGAAAAAATATATTAATAATCTTTCTTGAAAACAATTTCTTGAAAGCAATCATTGTTAAAGTAACACAGCAAGAGACACATCATCATCCCTTTCGAGCCAATTACTTTCAGTAACAATTCAATGACGCCATTATCTCTTTCAAGCCCAGTCACTACATTCAAAACACAAGTGATGGCATCACCCCTTTCGAGCTCAATCACTTTTAGAACAATGGTATCACCACTTTTGAGCTAGTAACAATTCAGTGACGATACAACTCCTTTCGAGCCCAGTCACTACATTCAAAACATAAGTGATGGCATCACCCCTTTCGAGTCTAATCACTTTCAAAACAGTGATATCATCATTTTTGAGCCAGTAACAACATTTCCAATCTCAATAGTTAAATCATTTTCATCAGTTGTCTCATTACATTTCAAAACAATTTTCAAGACATAGAATAAAATAAGCTTTTGCAACGAAACAACATATATCTTGCTCAATAGTTGAAAATAATATTAATATTCAAAATATCGAATTATAGATGTAGGTTAGGTATTCCCTGCCTAAATACTCTCATGCAAGCTCGGTGACATTTTCAATTTTTATGCCAAATCTGTAAAATCAAAATCACCGTTTCAACACATGCTCAAAATGTGATTAAAATGGTACACATGTCTAAATGACTTCATAGATCCCTCCTATAGATCTAGTTATAATCCCTGAGCTTTCGTACACTCGTATTGTTCATTCGGTTTATCACATAGTTTCGTTTATTTACTTATAATATCACTTTTTGTAAAAAAAGTTCTCAAACTCTAAAGGTTAAACTATGTTATAAAATTACTAATCTTTATAAAACAAACTCTCAAAACTCTTTTAAAATTTATTTAATATACCTTGGAGGCAAAATAATTTATAAAACTAAGTTTAGGCTTTAAGTATAATTTTCTATAGAAATTACTATTTATAAGACTAATTTAGAACATAAAAAAAATGTCAAATAGTTTTATTTTCACCCAAACTCTTGATTGAAGCCTTAGAAGCAATATAAATAGGTTACGGTAATTTTCTTTTAAGTTGGACAATTTTGAAAATAGCATTTTGAAATAAATAAATATTTTCAGGTAGATTTTATTACCTAAAAATAGGTATAATAGCATAAAATCATTTTCAACATCACTATCCTTTTAGAAGGTTTTAAATAATAATTTTAGGCTACTGTAAGTTTTGATTAATTTTTTGAAACTCTCAAATATTTTTACTTTTAATTTTAGCAAGATAAATATAGGAAAAACACTTACACTAGCTAACAATTATAAAATAAAATATATAAATATTCCTGAGGAGGTGAGGGAGACATTCGAATAAAGCCCAATCACCAAATTCTCCCCACGCACCCACACGGGCCACCATATGCATATGGTGTTGGTCCCTCATACACTGTTCATCAACCTTGTTGTCGCGGAAATCTTGTTTCAATGCCATTTCGTTTTTCAGCCTTTTCTCACTTATTTCTCAATGGATTTTGATGAATCAAGTATAAAAAATTATCTACTCTTCAAGCCCAATCTCCCCATTCTCTCACAATAATTTTTCATGAAGGTTTGGGCCTAAAAATGGCCCCCAGAAAGTGACTGTTATTGCTGATTTTCGCAGCAAAATTTCATTCAAACTTTGAATAGAGTTTTCTCTTTCGTTTCTCAATGGTTTTGAGTGAATTTAGTGTCGAAATTGAATGCTTTAAAAAGATCTATCGGTCATCTTAGAATTGAAATAAGGGGTCATTTGACCACCCAAATTGAGCTCTAAAAATTACTGCGCATGATAGAATTTCACACAGTTCACTATAACTAGAAGGTTCTCCATTTCTATGGGTACCCATTACACCCAAGACTGCTAAAGCTTAAAATCAACTTATGAACTACGAATACACATCATCTAATTAGAATTTAATGCATGCAAATCAGTTCCTAACAGATCTTTTCTTCATGCAACCCGATCAAGCTACATCTTTACAAATTGTGTTGGCAGCCACGGTATGAAGCTATGGGTCTCTTAAAAACATAAGAGGACCTCTAAAAACTTCTTAAAAATCATCCCAATTCATCGGAATTGAACATGCATAGTTAGGTTTCCATTTTTCCAAGCTTTTCTGAACAGCCAGTGTGCCGAAACTGTGGTCTTTGGCAAATTTTGTGGTTATTTCCAGCCATGCATGCAAGCCTATATAGCAACAAGTGATGAATTTATACCTTAAATCAGCCTTCTCTTGGTCTGTTCTAGCATTCCCCGAAATCATCCTTCTTTATTCTTTACGCGGCAGCCCCTTCCCCTTTCGTCCTCTCTCTCTCTCTCTCTCTCTCTCCCTTTCTCTCTTTGTAATTCCCTTCCTCTCTCATCACCAAAGCTCCTCGCTACACAAGTGACATAAGCTGAATTCTTTAATAAGAATGAGGAGAATACAAGGCCTAGCCTTATTTACATAGGTCATAGCTGGGTGAGGTCAACTCCAACGCGTTGCTGCCCCTTGAGTAGGAAAAAGTTACAGTCTGAAACGAAGCAACAGAGAAGCTCCACCATCTGTTCTTGATGAGGACCATTGGTATTGAGCGCCCTATTTGGAAGGTGATAGGTTTTTGGGGTTTCTTCCTAGATTCAACGAGCGAGGTCCTCCTTTAGCCGACGCAGTTTTACTCCCCCCCTTGGCTGACGAGGGCACCTAGGAGTTCATTCCTCCAAGCTCGGTGTCCTATTTTTGTCTTGAGCAAGGTGACTTTCCCTATAGTTTTCTTAAGTATGAGGGTTATGTCAATCCTTCCAAAGGTATGGATGTGTGGACTCGAAAGGTGCTTGATAACGAGGCATTCATGAAGGTGTTGAGCAAGGCCAACATTCTACTTACTATTCGGAATACCGTGGGCTTCTTCGTTTTGAGGAATAAGGATTGCCTGGCTACCATGATATCTCGATGGAGTATGAGTTCTTATATATTTGTGGCTTATTGGGGCGAAATCAATCCCCTTTGAAAGATGTTTGTGGCTTGATGTGACTCAACGTGTTTGGCAACGTTGGGGTTGGGGAAGGTATCAACAGGGGTTTGGGGGAGGTGCAGGCTTTTGTTTTGCAGAGAACAATGTGTCTTTGGCAGAGGTTGCTAGTTTCAAAGTGAGTCATGCCCCTTCTTCTCTAGGTGTGGTGTCTTTGGCTGAGGTTGCTAGTTTGGAGTGAGCTATGCCCCTTCTCTTGCCGTGATGACTGATTCTGTCATGGTAGCCTTGACTGTGGCTAGTAGGGTGTTGCCTACGCCCCGCCCATTCATTGTGTTTTTTGATCCTTAAGAGACTATTAGGGGTCCAACAGAGCGAGTACCCACGTCATTAGGGGAAAAGCCTTTGACCTTGGGGAGGAGTGCTGGAGTTGATGCTTAACTATTGCCGTGAGATCGAGTTCAGCTACTAAGGTGACTAGCATTGTTGAGCCCCCGAAGGGCATTGAGGTTGTTTGAGAAGAGGGAGGGGTGGTCATTTTGCAGCAGAGAGGGGAGGAGGTTATTCTTGTGTTTGCAGCTCTATTTACTGGGGTGAATAAGGAGATGTGAGGCCACTTGTTCTAAGTTCTCAAGGTCATGCCAGACACTTTTTTGTATATGGCACAGAGAATTCCTTTGTTCTTAAAGGTTGCCATGGAAGGATTCGGGGATTATCTTGGTGTCCTCGAGTAGACGAAGTTGAGCGAGGCCTCAAAGGCTTATTTTGGGCAATTGCTTCGTATGGTGGGGGATTTGAATTAACCCAATTGAGGTTTTATTGGTTGGAGGAGTGCGTCAAGGCTATGGTGAGGTAGCTAAAGAGAGTCTTCCTTCAGTCGCAGTTGAAGGCCATTGAGGGGAAGCTGGCTGAGGCCAAGCTTGTTATGAAGAAACTCAAAGCCAAAAAAAAGAAGAAAGAGCGAGGCTAGGTAAGCTGGGTGATAGGCTCGAGGGGGCTTTTGATGTAAACGGGCATGCGGCCCAGGAGATTCTTTAGACTTAAGTTTAATTTTGCTTTTGTAGCCACAGTTGGTCTTGGTGTAGTCCTTTTCTTTTGATTAATGAAGTTTGTCTTTTTGTGGAACTTCCTTGGCTTGATTCCTTGTGTTGTGCATTGGAGGGGCCTCGACTTGGAGAGCCTCGTAGTTGAGAGGATCCTTTGGCTGAAGGAACTCAGTTCTGTGATGGCCTCGAGGCTAAGGGCATCCTCTAGTTGGGAGGCCATGTAGTTGAGGGTCTCTTTTTGCTAAAAGGGTTCTAGCTGAGAGCTTTTGGAGATGAAAACCTACTGAGTAATCTTTGACTGAGGGCATCTTGCCGAGGGAACCTCTTGGTAGCCTTTTTGTTGAACGAGCTTAAATTAATAGGGCCTTATAGCTGAGGGCACTCATATTGAGGGAGCTCAAGTGGAGAGGGTCTTCATGGTTAAGAGGACCCTTTTGCTAAAAGAGCTTTGACTGAAGGAACCTCTTGGTTTGAAAGAACCTAAAGCTTTACTAAGGGGACCTTATGACTGAGGGAACCCTTGTTAAGGGGAACTTGCTAAAGGAGTCTTGGTTGAAAGCACTCACAAGCACGAGCTTGAAGGTAGGATAACGTGTGAAATTCTTAACATGACAAAGCCCAACCATTGAAAGGAGCATGGGGAGTAGTAATTTAGGTGGGCAGAGATTACACTTTGAGAACTATAAGTCAAGGCGAAGGCTCTTCATGCCTGAGTCAAGTCAAAAGAGATCACAAGTAGAGAGTCTTGACCCCAAAAGGGGAAAGTATGGAGGTATATAACACTCGAGGGTAAACCCATACGAGTGCTTAGCCGAGGTTAAAGGAGAACTCAATTGAAGACGCCAGCCCCCAAAGTGTAGCAATTGGAGAACCTCAACCCCAAAGGGGAGCGTATGGAGATCTGTAGTACTCGAGGCTAAACTCGGGCGTTTAGCCAAGTTATAGAACATTTGGAGAACCTTGACTTCAGAGGAGAGCATTTGAAAAGGAGCATTTGGAGAACCTCGACCCCGAAAGGGAGCGTATGGAGATATATGATACTCAAGGCTAAACCCACACAGGCGCTTAGCCATGTTGGAGATCACAGATGGAGATGTCTTGACCCTGGATAGGAGCGATTAGAGAATCTCAACCAGGGGGGGAACAATTAGAGAACCTTAACTTCAGAGGGGAGTGTATTGAGATATATGATACTCGAGGCTAAACCCATACAGGTGCTTAGCCGAGTTAAACATTTGGAGAATCTCAACCCTAGAGGGGAGCGTATGGAAGTACGTAATACTCGAGGCTAAACTTGCACGGGCGCTTAGCCCGAGTTAAAAAGGATCACAAATGGAGATGGGCATGCTCAGCTGGAGATCGAGCGTGCCCGGGGTACCCCTCGAATGTAATAGAGCTCGAGGTTGGGATACTGCATGCCTAAGCCAAGTCAAAGACTGAAGCATTAGCTCTTCCTCAAGATCTATGCCTCGAGCCAGTAGATTATCTGGCTTGTAGTAGTAAAGCACCCATTGTTGTTTGAGTTTGTTGAGGGCTGACTTTTTCTTGAGACACTTAGAGCTTAGTCATGATAAGCACTCAGTATGCAAGCGTCACTCCACTTTGGCAAGTTGTGGAGTATATTACTAATGTGAATAAGCCTTATCTCCCTCCCTTATCAAGGAACTTGTGAGGGAGGGGTGAATAAGTTTGTCATTTCAAGAGAATGATATCCACTACTAACCATGACCCTTAAGGAAGGGGCCGAGGCGAAGTGAGGTAAGGTGAGAAACATGTTGAGGCCCTAAGGGCGAGTACATATAGTAGGCAAGCTATTTCACTTGAGGCTGAGGGTCCTCAATGCTGAGGCGAACATTTCCACTTGAGACCGAAGGTGCTCAATGCAGAGGTGAGCATGCCTCGAGGTGAGTCATTTCACTTGATAGCGTGAGCACTTATGGTTGAGGCGAGCTATTTCACTTAAGGCTAAGGGCGCTCAAGGCCTTAGCCTTAAGAGGGAGAGGACACTCGAGGCCGAGGCGAGCTTGCCTCGAGGTGAGGGTGCCTTAGGCTAAGGAGAGTATGCCTCGACACAAGTAATTTCACATAAGTCCAAGGCCGAGGTAAGTTTGCCATGAGGCGAGGGTGTCTTAGACTGAGGAAATCATTCCTTGAGGCAAGGTATGCCACTTGAGGTGGCACTCAAGGTTAAGATAAGCATGCCTTGAGGCCATTTATTCCATTTGAGGCTGAGGGCATTCAAGGCTGAAAGGAACATGACTCAAGACGATTCATTCCACGAGAGGGTGAGGGCCCTTAAAGCCGAGGCGAGTATGCCTCGAGGCGAGTCATTTCACTTGAGACCAAGGGCGCTCAAGGCTGAGGCAAGTCATTTCACTTGAGGCAGAGAGTTATCACAGAGAGGAGAGGAATCAGAGGGTTCTTTTTAGTGAGTTGTGGGTTGACCTTAAACCCTTCTCGTTGGCTTGGGAGGTTGCCCAAGTCAGCTAACACCAAGGGAGCAGCGGGTTTTTAAGAAAATAGGTTGTTTGGCAACCTTTAAATGTATTTAAGCCTTTTTTTGAAAATAACTCCATTTGGTCTTTGAAAATAATGATTTAGGTTCGGAGGTTGGTTACGTGTAGGGAAGACGCACTAAGTCATCACCCTACCCCACCCTTGCAGTACCTACATGTCTATTCACCTTAGGTTCACTCATTCAGAATCCTTGATTCATAAATGTCCAAAAACTATCCACTTTAGAAAAGAATTTTGAAAAATAAGTTTACCATGATGCATGATATGCAAGTGTAAGAATTTGATTTGATTTTGAAAGTAAATTTGAAAAAACTTGATTTGATTTTGAAATGGATTTAAAAAGATAGATTTCATTTTTGAAAGAAAGTTTTAGAAATTGGAAATACAGATTTGAAAATAGATTTTGGAATTAGAAACTTGAAATAGATTAAGGAATTAAAAACTTGAAAAATGTTATAACCGCACTCATGAGGGTTGCCTACGTATCTTTTTTGGGAATCAAGTCTGTCGTAGTTTGAACAAGAGTCTGATTGAAAATAGATATTTTGAAGTTTTGAAAAGTTTGATTTGAAAACATTTGATTAGAAAAGAGTTTAATTTGAGAAAGAGTTTGATTTGAAATTGAACTTATACTTAGAATTGAACTTTGAACTTGGAAAGAAAACTTGGACATGATTTAAGAAAAAAGAAGTTGAGTTTTGAAAACATGTTTACTTAGATTATAAAACCAACTTGGTTTAAGAAAAGAATCTTAGAAAGGAGTTGAAATTTCCTAAATTCGGATTAGAGTTGAACTAAGGTTTAGGTACCCTAAGATTTAGGTATTCTAGGGTTGGAACATGTAGTTGTATTAGGAAGGATTTGATTTAGATTTGACAGGTTTGATCTTAGAGAGTTGGATTTAGAAAAGAGTCGAATTAGAAAAAGTTCAAATTAGGAAAGTTGGATTTAAGAAAAACTTGGAAAAAGATTTGATTTGATTTAGAAAGATTTCACTTGGAAAAGACATGGCTTGAACATTTGACTTGAAAGGGTTTGGAAAGTTAATGTTTAAGAAAGATTGAATTTTAGAAATCTTTGAATTTGGAAATTTTCAAAATAGGAAAGTTTTCAAATTAGGAAAGTTCCGTTTTAGAAAAGCTTTATTTTAAGAAAGATTTGAGCTTAGGAAAGTTTTGAACTTAGAAATATTTGAAAAGTTAAGATTTAGAAAGTTGAAATTTGGAAAGGTTTGAAATTAGGGAAGTTTGGAATAGGAAAGGATTGAATTACGAACTATTTGATTCCTATTTCCTAAAATTGAAGATTTGATTTTATTTGATGATTTGATTTGGTTTTCTAAATTGGAAGACTAAATTTGATTTCCTAAGTTGAAGGATTAGATTTGGTTTCCTAAGTAGGAGGATTAGATTTGACTCGGATTTGGACAGGTGGAGTTCTAAAAGTCTTAGGTTTGGAAAGCTATGATTTTGGTATAGAAAAATAGATTTTAGAAATCTAAGATTTGATGTAGAAAAGGAAAGTGGAAATTAGGGTTGCCTAATCATTGGCTCAAGGGCTTGGCTTGGACCTCAAGAAAAAGAGATTTTGGAAAGTAAATCTTTCGAACGGAGTTTCTAAGAGGGAAACTTGAAGAGCGTTTTGAGAAAGTAGAATTTTGAAGAGAGCTTCTTTAGAAAGGAGTTCTTAGAAAATGAATTTTTAAAGAGAATTTTTGTAAAGGAATTTTGAAAAGAAGTTTTGGAAAGTGAAACTTTTACAAAGAAAGTTTTTAGTAGGAGATTTTTTAAAGCGTTTTAAGAAGTAGATTGGAAAAGAAGTTTGGAAAGAGATTTGAAAAAGCGATTTGGAAAGAGAATGGAATATGGACTTTTACAAGTCTCTAAAAATATCTCATTTTTCTAAAATGACTCTAACCATAGGAAGATTAGAAGTATTCTAGGATTATGATTTTGAAAATAATAAAGATTTAAAAACATGTATGTAACTACCCGGCTAACCAGACCGTTAAATAATAAAATGAACAACCTTAAAAGATTTAGTTATGCTACAACCCCAAATGTACCATTATAAGTGGCTCCGAATTTAATTCTTGAGATAAGATTACAACTTCAAATAACTCACAACAATAATAATAATTCTTCTTAGGCTCCAAGATATTTTAACGCCCAAAATAATGACTACAAAGTAAAGCCTTAAAGTGGTACTCGACCAGCACCTTATATGCTCCCATCTTCATGCCAACTTCTGTCACAACCTGGCTTCGCGCTCACTAGGTCGCGACCGTGGGGGCGTTGGGGTTATAAATTTTAACAAAGCATAATAATCATAAATCTCATCATAAATCAAACAGTTCAGTTAACATTACATCAAAGTAGAAAGACTAGTGAAACATTAGCAAAATGTCTCTTTACAAATGCAGCCCAAAAGAGATCTAATTAACTCGAGAGTTTTAAAGCGATAGGCTAGTAGGGGGAAAACTCGTTCCCACTATCATTTTCTTGGAAAACCGATTGATGCTTCAACTCTTGAAAAATATCCCATAAGATAGGAGTGAGCTACGAAGCCTAGTAGGAATTTCATGAATTCTATAAAGCACAGGTTTAAATGCAATGCAATAAAAAGATAGCATGCCACATATATGTCCTTTGGAATTCTTTTCTATTTTCATCAATATTAGGATCCTTGCAGGTATGTCTTGCCCGGGCCAATTCAAGCCAATGGGGCCCGCCCATGATTCATCCTCTGTCATCAAGTCCAGCGGGGCTCATCCATGATTATCTAGCCCAATATCAAGCCAGTAGTACTGACCCATGATATCGCTGAATATCAAGCCAGTTAGGTACACCCATGATATAAACCCGAGGTCATTTCCTTTCCGGTTGTTCCACCCTTATTCCTCCCCAGTGATGCACGCATGTAGTGAATGTATAATTGTAGGAAATAATATAATCAACAACACAATTGGCAAGAAGGCATAAAGTCAACACAGTAATTGCAAATCATATAATAAGAAGAAAATAAGCATGATTGTATCTAGGTCAAAATGGTCCTTGAGTCACGTGTTGTCTATCGGACAAAGAGCCGGTAGTTGGTCATCTTTTCCAGTTATCGGTAATTGTCCATACTTGCCCAGATTCTCGGTGTTCAAGGGTTGCAATTCTTACAATCAGTTTATCAGTGTTAAGTAACAGAATACAATGGGTATCTTGGTGGATTTAGGCCTTGGAATCCTTTCCGTCTCTCATTAGGAATGGCATTGCTGGGGTCGGGACCGAAGAGGATTATCTGAAATTTTTACCGGGAGGTCTAATGACCCACACTCTCCCATTTCTGGGTTCCCCATATTATTTGAGGTATCTCGGCAAAATTTCAGATTATTCCCTTTAATATTGCAATTTATATGATTTTCTTTGTCAGAACACAGATATAATTCAACAAAAAATCATATAAATCTCTGAAAAATCTAGGAAAATAGGGGAAGGCCTCTTTGGGTATCATAATCACCCCATAAAAATTTCAGGCCGAGGTCATGTGGGACGCGGCCACACGCGCTTGGGGGAAGGAAGGCAGTGCCTTCATCTTCTTCCTCACGCGGCTGGGGGCTTCCGTCGCCGATTCCCGCCAATCTATGGTCCTCCTGGTCATGCATGTGTGGCCCAGAGAATGTTATGGACCTGAGCTACACACTCATGGTCAGTGCTCAACCTACAGTGGCTGGAGGTGGCCGTTTTTGCCAGAAAAGCTCGGCTACATGGCGGAACCCTAGGGTTCCAGACCTGCAACTGAGCTTTTGGGCCTCTTCCCGTGTTTTTCTGGAAAAGTGTCCTTCACAAAATTTGTTCGGCACGTCGAGATGAAGAGGACCCAACTGGCCTCGTCGGATTTGGTGGCCGGTGGTCGGAGTTACGGCCTGAAGATCGTTTTCCAACGAGTTTGGCCCTCTAGGGCCATTTCGGCTCTTACACAAAGGTGGGAGGCCTCCCTTGGAGTCCATGGAGGTCCTGGAGAAGCCTCGCACCGCTGTGATATGCCTTGGCCCCTACCTTGACTTGTTTCAACCAAACAGCTGATGAATTCTCACTTTTTTTCTCTCTCCCCGATTTTCTGGTTCATGACTGGGTTAGGGTGAGTTTTTGCTGGGTTTAGGTAGGTGAGGGTTTGGGGAAGGAGGCTCAATACCTGCTCCTTCGAATGGGTCGAGCTGGTCTCCTTCTTCTGCCTCCCTCTACTCGGTTTTCTTTCTTTCTTTCTACAATCTTTCTCTCTCTTCAATCTCTTGTGCAACTAAGGGTCTAGAGGTGTGTGTGTGTAGGTGAGGGCTTTATATAGAGGTTGGTTCGTTGGTTTGTGGCTACTTTTCCGGTTCATGGAGGGGGCTCAACTCCCACGGGTGTTCCCTCTCCTTCTCTCTCTCTCTCTCTCTCTCTCTCTCTCTCTCTCTCTCTCTCTCTCTCTCTAAATAGCTCTCCCTCTCTCTCATATAACACTCTCACTGCCCTTACTCCCTCTCTATATCAGCTGCTATTAGGTTGTATGGGGTTTCATGCATGGTTCTTCTCTTCTCTTTCTCTCTGTAAAACATCCAACAAAAGCAGTCAAAGGTTCCCTTGCATTCATCAAGGAATACTCATGCATTGGTGAGTGTATATGCACACACTCCACCTTATTCTCTTGGTCTCTCTCTCTTCAATTCTCTCTCTACAACTTAGTCACCTATTGGTTGCATAGGTATTCTTAGCCCGGCAAGTGGGGAGGCAAGAGAGTTTAATATATCTTCTTGCCTTGTGATAAGTGTGTGAGACTTTGACCAAGTGTTGTGATTGGTGTGTGTGTGTGTTTATTTTATGCATTGTGGTTAGTGTGTGTTGGCTTAAGAATTTTAATGTGATACATGAGGCATATATGTATCACTCCACCATATAATAAGGTCTTACACAGCGTAGGGGAGGTGTATTACATGCAATAGGTATATGGGGTAGTTAGCCATGCAAAGGTGATGGGCGTGGCAATGGTTTGGCATAAATTTAAAGAGAGCCTTGGTCCGAAATGGCTGAGTTTGGGACATCAATTTTTATCGAATGCTCATTCCAAAGGTGTAGATAGAAAGCTCTCAAAAAAATTAATCGGTTTAGACTCAAATTTCGTACGATTCCGATATCGAGTGAGAGAGAAAGCTCAAACCAAAGTTTCGGTAAAATCGGGTGCAAATTTCCAGGTGCAGCGGCTTTTGGGGGATTTTCGGGAGACCAAAACACTGTGGAATTGATTTCTGAGATTACGAAGGGGTTGGGCTTGAAAAGTAGATAATTTTAGACATTTGATTCGTCAAAATCCATCGAAAAACGAGAGAGAAATCTCCAATTAAAGTTAAGGCGCAATTTGGTGTGGATTTGTCGGGTAATGTATTTCGGAGCCCTTTCTCGGGAAATGGAGTTTCTAAAAAGCCGAGTTTCAACATACCGACAGGGTTGGGCTTGGAAAGACCCCACTCTTGAGTTACGATTCCTATGGTTGGGTCTATTCAGTCTCGCTAGGGATGTAATGTAGTTAAAAAGGAAATTACGGGTATTATAATGGACCATATTGGTCTCATTAAATATAACACTTTCCTAAAGCAACCCTAACCATGGAATGGCTAGAATCACCTTAGGATTGTGATTTTGACAAAATCGATTTTAGGGTGTACACCCAAAACTTATTTTACACTTTCCTAAAACAATCCTAACCATGGAGTGGATAGAATCATCTTAAGATTGTGATTTTGAAAACAAAATTGAAAGAGGAGATTTTTAACGCAAGTTTTGAAAGAGATTTTGGTGCAAGTTTTGAAAACAAGTTTAGAAAAATATTTTGAAGAGATGTATGAATATGATATGCACAATGCAAGTAGGGTCGTGAACATACAAGGTTTAGGCTTCATCACATATTCAAGAGAGCCGAATCCACATGGTATAAGGTTGAATTAGAAGAAAGCCCCTGACACAATGACTTTTCACCATTCTTCTTACACATGAATCCGGAATACCCTTATTTCAAGCATGCAAGAATTGGGGGGGGGGGGGGGGGGGGGGGGGGGGGGGGGGGGGGGGGGGGGGGGGGGGGGGGGGGGGGGGGGGGGGGGGGGGGAAGCAGATAGGGGATTAAAATAAATAAAAAAAACCCCAAGTGGGTTCAAAGGGAGAAGAGAGAAAGGGGGAATTGTATAAACGTCAATAGAAAACTAACCTTGTGTCTCCTTTGATTTGCTTGTTTTATTACTTTATGTCACTTTCATCTTCGAGAGCTTTGAGATTACAGCACCTTGAATCTTCAATGGTCGGCTTGGAGACTTATATATGAGTGTGTAAAGTGTATGTATGTTAGGGTTAGAGTGTATAGGGGCTAGGGTTTGAAGAGGCCTAAGAGAGTTAGAGTTTGAAGAGAGTTCAAAGTTTGTATATCGAGAGACAGAGTTTCTGGAGTTAGATTGCCGACCTCCTTCACGCAAGGAAGAGGCTCTGTATTTATAAACAAAAGATCGACTTGGGGCCTATTGTAGTGGCACCAAGCTAAAATTCCTTCTAGCGCCACTAGGAGTGATGCCATGCCAATTTTTGGCTTGCAGTGGTGCCAGCCACTTAGGAAAGTTTTAAGGTCGGCAAGCAACGTATCTTTCAAGCTTGATACGCAAGGTAAAAGATTTGGGCGCCTATATTAGTGACTATCATGCAATTTTTGGCTTGGCTCCACTAGAAGTGACTCCGGAAGGTTTTAAAATGTTCTGGAAGGCCGGGAAGGGTCTGAAAGGCAAAAAATGGGTAGAAACCCCTGAAATAGTGTCCCCGGTGTAACGGACTTGACAAACAAGGTCGGAATTGTCGACCGAGCATTTGGGAGCAAAACGGTCAATTAGACCAAAAAACCACTGGAATGGACTCGGAATGGCTCATAAGAGGACTTGAAAGTTGGAAACATTATTTAGAGTGTTCCAAAGGAGTGCCGGTTTTATACCCAGAGCCAGTGTGGTTGAAAAAAATGACCGGCCCACCAGGGGCAAAACGGTCATTTTGCACTGATTTTGCCAGAATTGACTCAAAATGATCTAAAAAGGTATAGAAGTTTGGGAATACTATTAAAAGCATTTTCGTGAGGTTACCGGTTTGATACCCAAAGCCGGTGTGGTTCTTAGAGGTATTTGGATGCTTAGGGGCAAAATGGTTATTTTTACCAACTAGTCCCAGAATCAGTCTGAAACCCACTAGAAGACATTTGAACATGCCGAATCGTCTTTGGGATGATCTTGGAAGGGTGGACTTACCGCTCTGAGGACTTAGGTACTTTCTCGAGAAACGTGTTAGAAATGGCCCAAGGAGCAGTTTGGTCATTTTTCACCGGAGTGGGCTTGCAAGCACTGGTGTTGTCCTGGGCTTTGAGTGTTTTCGTCACTCTGACGGTCTGTGATGAGTTAGTTTCCAAAGGTATCTCCTCCTTTGGTAAACGTGTCACGGCCAAGAGGTGAGTTCGGTCCCGTGACATACGGGGTTTGTTGGCAATTCCCAATGTCAACCTATTTACGAGTGCTTCCACCACTCTACCGGTTGCGATGTTTATGAGTGTTTCCACCACTTTGACGATTCGCGTTCATTCCGGAGACTGCCTGATCTCGAGAAGCTGCTAGGTGGACTTATCGTCTGAGGAATCAACTTTCTCGAAAGACGTGCCGAATTATGGACATTCTTCATTAGCGGGCTAGTAGGCACCAAAGGTGGCCCGTTCTACCATCTCAGTGACTTGGGTTTCGTCTCAGTCAACGGGTTTGAAGGGACTTATCGGTACGAAGAGTTTTCTCAAAAAACGTGTCGAATTGGATGGTCTTACTGCTTGAGGGATCAACTTTCTCGAAAGGCGTACCAAATTTGATTTGAATTGGAATTGGACTTGAAGTTGATTTTGAGATTGAAACGGGGACTTATCGTCTCGAAGAAGATGTGCCAATGGGAATTGGACCAAGCAATGCCACAAAGGCATTTTGGTCATTTTGCTTCTATTGGGCCCAATAGGCCCACGAAGCGATGGATTAATTGAATTAAGTTCAAAAAATTGATTCAAACTTAAACATGTCTATGTTGATTTGAATACGAGTTCGGAAGGACCAGAGATTACCGAGCGAACAAAAATGCGGTGCTTATAGCGGCCCCTCTATTTATGTCTTTGCTTGTCGAAGATAGAAAACGATAAAGTAAGAGTCTTATGTTGACTGCTAGGCAATCAGAGGGACGGACTTTGAAAATTTTTTGGAAATCAGAGTTTGAAAATGAATATTTGGCCCAAGGGGGTGTTCGAAATCGTGTTTTGACAGGAAAAAGGCAAACTGCCTGGATTTGGAAGTGGCGCCTTTGGCAAATTTGCTTTGGCACCACTGCTAGTGGCGTCAGGGCTGGGATTAAATCCAACAAACTGCTAGTTCGACGTTTTACGGGATTTGAAAGATTTTTTGAGAATTTGAGAGTTCTTTGTCGAGGTCTCGCAAGGAAGAAACTTAGAACTTCGAAGGAGTGGACTTTAGGACCTAAGAAGGTCGCCGGAAGCAATTACCATTGTTAGAAAAGTAGCTAGAGAAGGGGATTTCGCTGGAGGATTTCAAGAGGTGAGTTTTTGGTTTTATGTTGATTTTGACGTATAAAACTCTGTTTGAGTCATGTAAACAGCCAAAATTGATGCTTTGACATGTTTTGAACGCTCTGCTGATGTTATTTTGATGTTTTGATGCTTGTTTGATTTAGTTAGAGCAATTTTGCATGATTATGTGAAGGGGGGTTTATACCGGAATTAGGGGTTTGTCCTTACAACCTTGGGTATTGAGTTTTATGACTAGATTTTTATTCTATGTACCTTAGAAAAATGTGTTTAACAGCCGTGTGAAGTTTCGTGATTCTTTGAAAACTCGGTGAATTTTTAATTTTTTGGAAAACAGAAAAATACTCAGAAAATAGAGAAAACTAAGAAAATTTAATAAATTGATGGAATTATTAGAGTTTAATATTTAGAAAAATATGGGAATAATTTTGAAAAAATTTATGGCAACTTTGGAACCCATTGGTTTTTTGAAAAATAAAACATGCCTTTTGAAAATCTAGAAAATGTGCACGGGTGTTAGTGATATGTGATTGTGATGCTCTGAAGTACATGGTTTGTGTTTTATTCTAATGTCGTGGGCATTAGAGGGACAATTTTTAATCAGAACTCAGTCGAAATTTTTTGAAATTCATAAAAGAGTTGAAAATTTTGTGAAATAAAATCTTTGTAAAGGAAAAAAATATAAAACCGTTAAGGGCGGGGCCTTTTTGGCAGAGAAGACCCTAAAAAACTCGAGGGTATTTTAAAAATTTTTGGACAGAAAAACTTAGGAGATTTTTAGAAGAAAAAAAATTCGAAGGAAAAACTTGGGAAAATCTTTTGAAAATGAACTTAGAAAACTTGTGAAATGGAGGAGCTCATAAAACTTTGAAATTTGATAGAAATTTTGGAAGAAGAAATTTTGATTGAAGCTTTGAAAATTCGCGACGATATGTTTTGACTAAGAATTTTGGAAAATGTTAAACTTAATTGGAATAGAGATATTTCTGGAAAACGGAATTAGCAAACCTTTGTGAAGGATTGGAAAAGTTTAAGATTTGATTCTGAAAAAGTATTTTTGACCCAAATGTTGAAAATAGATTTTGGAGGGAAACATTTAAAAACCTTAGGATTTGATTTTGAAAATTATTTGAAAATGAACCTTTTTGAAAGTTGATTTTGAAAAAGAAACTTTTGCAAGGAAAGAGTTAAGAAACTCTTTTGAGGAATTTTTGGAGAAAATATTTGGAAAATTGATTTGGGAAGGGACTTTTGAAGGGAAAAACTTTTTACGAAACCTTAGAGAGTTGATTTTAGAAAAGAAATTTTTGAAGGAAAATTTTAAGAAACCCTTTGAGTTCATTTGAGTGGAATCTATTGAAAGTGATGTCATTTGTTTTCATTTATTCCATTTTTGTTATTATTATTTTTTGTTTCATATTTCACTTTGTTTTTATCTTTTGTCTTATGAACTGCATATATTTTATATTAATACCTCATTCCTGGGTTTACCTTTCAAGATGGCCGATGCAGGCGATGATGGTTCTAAGAGGAGACGCCGATCTAGGAAGGCGGCCTGGACGGACTTTATTGGGAGTTCCAGCCACTCCAGGGGTAGTCAGCGGTTTTTCGGTCGAGCATCGTCCAGCCAGAGTGGAAGGGGGAGTAGACCTCTAGCCAACCCCTTCCCACCAGTTGAGCATGCCTTCGAGGAGGAGATGGATGCGGAGGTGGAGGCCCCAGGCCTTGGAAATCGAGTGACAGGTTATGGTCGAGCGTCCATCAGGCATCTGCAAACGGATGTAGATCTTGGTGACTTGGAGATATCGGATATTCCACCACTAGGGGATCTTGCTTATCATCCTAATGTATATTCTAGACAGCACCTGCCTCCTCCATGCTTTCATACATCCTTCAGAGGGGTCGTTCACCATGTATTTATGACCATGCACTGGGCTGCCCCTCCTACCGGGCCTTCTTATCAGAGATTGGGTTCGGTGCATTCATAGGCCTTCAGGATAACTGCCTGAACCGCCATCTAGTGTTGGCACTTATTAAGAGGTGGTTTGGCGGGACCGAGACTTTCCATTTTGTGGGCTTCGAGCTGGGACCTACTCTGTTGGATTGGGCTATCATTACCGAGCTTTCCTTTATTGGTCGACGGATCACCTTACAGTTAGTTAGTAGAGGCGATACGTGTATTTTGCTGGACTTGCCTCCTCCTGAGCATTCTACCTTCCCAATTTCTTGACTTAGTTGGAATGATAGCACCGCCTGCCCAGCGAGACATCATGAGGTGAAGACTTGTTTTGTATATCATCTTCAGCTGCTTCTACAACAACAACAAGTCGCTCGTGCCTTTTCGGTTGGTGAGCATAATAGTTGATCTTGGGGCTTTGTTTGAGCTGGATTTGGGGGTCCTTCTCCTTCGGCTGCCTCCTTCGATCAATGCAGGTCTGGACTTGCTCCCGTTGGGGCAATCTGACTGGTTTCTGGCCCTTTCTTGTTTGGTGGAGTTATGAGTACCAACCAGTCTGTCGTCTCGAGGTTATTGAGGATGACCTTTACCCCCATGCTTTGAGGTGGGCTCATGACCGAGTAGCCCAGTGGTCGAAGATTACTGACTTTGTGACAATCTCGGTTAGCTTGGAGCTTATTGAGGCGAGGGATATGACGTGGTGGCCATTTGTTGGATCGGTTCATTATGAGGTGGTCAGGTACTTGGTCCCGTTGTCTTTGTCGAGAGTTTCCTTTCTTAACAATGATTCCTGGGAGTCTTATTTGGGAGACCGACATGGGTGCCAGTTCCACGAGGAATTCTAGTCAGCAGGGGATCCACTAGAGTACATGGTTAGAGCCTTGGTTAAAGGGATCCCCATTCCATATCAGGACCATCAACCCGATGCCCGTTTTTTGCTTCCTCCGGAGACTGATTATGCTGCACACTTTGGAGCCCATTCTATAGGTGCTTTTACGTAGTTCGAGGTGGCAGTCGGTAGGTACGTCGTTGGCTAGAAGGTGGTGGACTTGTGGCATCGAGCCAGATGATATCTGCCCCAGGCTAAGTTTACCGTTGTGAGGGACCAAAGGGACCGGTACTAGACTGAGAGGGACTAGCTCCAGATGGAGGGGAACCATTTCCATGTAGAGGTAGCTTCCTTGACAGCACAGTTGGCTCAGATAGGAGGCAGTGGGGTATAGGATGCTGAAATTTTTACAGAAATATATATACATGTTAGGGATGCAACAATTAATATAATGAATGGGGCACTGTCAAATTATACATCCCTAAAATGGCAACTACTTCCTTATCAGGGGTTTTGGTCTCCCTTTTGGCTTGAATTTACCTTGACTGGAAGATAGCATTTTGTGCCATTCTCAACTTTTGACCCACTCCGATTTTCTACCTTGGGTTACTGTATACGATCATTTGGCTTGAACTCTCAACCCTCAAGCAATTGGCAATAGCTTACCTGACCTTTAGCAGAGCGATGAGCAGGCAATCTTTCAATCTGAGGAGACTTTGCTTTAGGACCGTAATGTAGGCTAAGTTATGGGGTTTCGAAATAACGGGATATGCAAGCTCAAATTTGATGTTGCTTTTAGCAAGGTTTAGATATATACCATCCTTGATTATTTTTCCGGCAGGTTTTATCTTTCCGATATTCTTCCTCAACTTTGGCAACACGCCTGGTGCATTTAGATCAAGTAATCCTTTCTCAATTAGAGTGGACTTTAATAGGGTTGTAATGTAGGCTATGGTTTGGGGTTTAACAAGAAAAGGTAAAGGCTTGAACCTATAGCTTCTATTGGGCTCTTTTTATTACCTAGGATCACCTTTGGACTTTCCTTCTTACCTTTATTATATACTCCTCAGGATATTATGAGAATTACTCTTTTCCTTCTGGCCTTTCTATATACTTTTCGAGATAAACACGACTCTTCTCTGGCCTTTTCTCATGTATGCCCCCCCATTTTTTCTTTTTTGAGCCTCTTACCCCTTGGCAACTTTTTCTTCTTTACTTTTCTTTTTCTTCCATTTCTGCTTTTCCTTTTATCATTTTTAGGAGATGAACACTTCTATCACTTCTCTCTCCTAGATTTTTCTTAGCATTTCCATTTAACCCATTGTGGGTGGTGAAATAGAATTGATTTAGGGCTTTATGAAAAGGTTTTTGGAGTCGCCACCTAACATATTTAAAGATGTGCTAGGTCATCTATGTAAGCACCCCATTTTTCTCACTCGGCAACCTTCGGTCCGTCCAGACTTGTATTCAAGTCAATATGGAAGCATTCCAATTCAAACCAGTTTTCTAAATGTAATCTAGTCAATCGATCACTTCGCGGGCCCGTCCTGCCTAAGTAGAGGCGAGATGACCAAAATTCCCTTGGGGTATTGTCCGGTCCAATTCCAGTGGGCACGTCTTCTCGAAGATGATAAGTCCCGGTTTCAATCTCAATTCTAAGATCAAAATCTAATTCCAGTACAGTTCTAGTTCAAATTGAATCTGACACGTCTTTCGATAAAGTTAATCCCTCATACGGTAAGACCCTCCAGCTTTGGCACATTTTTTGAAAAATTCTTCAGAACGGTAGGTCCCTTCAAACCCATCAACCAGGATAAGACTCCAAGTCCCTGAGATGGCAGAACAGTACACCTTTGGCGCCTACTAGCCTGCCAATGAAAAAATGCCCGTTATTCGGCACACCTTCCGAGAAAGTTGATTCTTCAGGCGATAAGTCCACTTAGTAGCTTCCTAAGATCAGGTAGTCTCCGGAATAATCACAAACTGTTAGAATAACAGAAGTACTCATAAACATCGCAACCGTCAGAGTGGCAAAAACACTCGTAAACAGGTTGACATTGAGAATTGCCAACAAATCCATTGTGTCACGGGACCAAACTTGCCTCTTAGTCATGACACGTTTACCAAAGGATGAGATACCTTTGAAAACCAACTCGTCACAGACCATCAAAGTGACCGAAACACTCAAAACCCAGGTTAACACTAGTGTCTGCTAGCGCACTCTAGTAAAAAATGACCAAACTGCCCTTACAGCTTTCTGGCACGCTTTTTCAAGAAAGTGCCTAAGTCCTCAAAGTGGTAAGTCTACCCATCCAAGATTGTCCTAAAAGACAATCCAGCACGTTCAAGTACCTTCCAATTAGTTTTGGGCAAATTTGAGCCAATTCCGAGACCATCCGATCAAACTGACCATTTCGCCCCTAGGCATCCGAGCGCTACGGGAACCACACCGACTCTGGGTATTAAACCGATAACCCTTCAGGGATGCTTTTAATAGTATTCTCAATCGTTCAATACATTTCTAGGTCTTTCCAAGTTAGACCGG
The DNA here is from genome assembly GCA_033060915.1 of Euryodendron excelsum. Taxonomy (NCBI): domain Eukaryota; kingdom Viridiplantae; phylum Streptophyta; class Magnoliopsida; order Ericales; family Pentaphylacaceae; genus Euryodendron; species Euryodendron excelsum. The sequence goes on along the minus strand of CM065391.1, from coordinate 10,206,142 downwards.
CAAACTTAATGCAAAATGATCATTTTGCCCCTAATGGGCCGGTCGCCTTTTACAACCACACCGGCTCTAGGTATCAAGCTGGAAAACTCCGGGAATATTCTCAGTAATATTTTCAAGCCTCAAGCCTTCTTCCGGGACATTCCAAGTCCATCCCAGTAGTTTTTCGGCCCGATTAATCGTTTTGCCCCTAATGACCCGGTCAACCATTCCAACAAATCCTGACATCATTTTTCAAGTCTACTACCCCCAAGACACTATTCTAAGGGTTCTTGTCCTTTTTCGGCCCTTCAAGCCATTCTCGACCCTTTAAATCATTCTCGGACTTTTTGGAGTCACTTTTAGTGAAGCCAGGCTAAAAATTGCATGGTAGTCACTAGTACAGGCGCCCAAATCTTTGAAAGATACGTTGTTTGTTGACCTTAAAAGTTTCCTAAGTGGATGGCACCACTAATAGTGGCGCCAAGCCAAAAAAATGGCCTAGCACCACTCCTAGTGGTGCCAGTGGAAAGTTTTGACTGGCGCCACTGCAGCAGGTGCAAGTTCAGTCTTCTGTTTATAAATACAAAGCTTCCTCCAGTGTGAAAAGGTCTACAAACATAGTCTAAAAACTCTACTCTTCGATATACAGAGCTCGAAGTCTCTCCAAACCTTAACTCTCTTTAGGTTCTCCAAACCCCAGCCCCCATACACTAAACTCTAGCATACATACACTCATATACTAGCCTCCGAAACCTCCATTGAAAACTTGAAGTGGTGCAACTTGGAAGCTCTTGAAGACCGAAGTAAAACAAAGAAAATAAAGCAAGCAAAACGAAGAAGACACAAGGTAAGCTTCTTATTCACGTTTACATGATTCCCTCCTCTCTTTTCTCTCTCCTAACCCACTTGGGTTTTCTTCTATTTTAACCCCCATCTTCTACCTCCCTTTCTTGCATGCTTGAAACAAGGGACTCCCCGGTTCATGTGTAGGATTAGGCTATTGAAAGTCACCATGTCGGGGACTTTCTCTTAGTCTAACCGGAGACCACGTGGGTTTGACCCCCTTGATTATGTGGTAAAACCTTTAACCTTGTATGTTCACGACCCCAACTTGCATTGTGCATATCATGATCATACATCTCTCCAGAACTTGTTTTCGAAACTTGCATTAAATCTTCTTTTTCCAAACTTATTTTCAAAATCACAATCCTAAGATGATTCTAGCATTTCCATGGTTAGGGTTACTTTAGGAAAATGTTACATTTAAAATGATTTTCATGGTCCATATTTTCAAATCCTTGTTATTTTCAAAATCACAATCCTAGAATGGTTCTAATCTTCTTATGGTTAGAATTATTTTAGGAAAGTGAAATATTTTTAGAGGCTTGCAAAAGTTCATATTCAAATCTCTTTCCAAATTATTTTTTAAACTTACTTTCCAAAACTTCATTTTTAAATCCTCTCCAAAATCTATATTCAAATCTACTTTCTAAAATCTCTTCTCCAATATACTTTCTAAAACTCTCTTCAATCTCATTTTCAAAATTGTTTTATAAAAATTCCCTTAAAAAAACTTGCTTTCCTAAAAACTCTTTCCAAAGATCTCTTTTCTAAAAATCTATTTTTCAAAATCCCTTTTTTTTTTAGTCCAAGTCAAACCCTAGAGCCATAGTTAGGAAACCCTAATTTTCTCTCCTAAAACATGATTTCCAATCTTGCCTCAAATCATAGATTTTCAAAATTTCTATTTTTCACGTCAAATCTTAAATTTCCAAAACCTATTTTTCATACCAAAATCTATGGATTCCAAATCCTATTTTTCATATCAAATCAATATCCTTCCAAATCTAAGTTTTCCAAAATTTCTCCTTTCCAATTCTATGTCAAATCAAATCTTCCGTTTTTGGAAACTAAATCAAATTCTCCGTTTTTTGAAACAAAATCAAATCATCTCTTTTTTGGAAATAAAATCCAATCTTTTAAGAGAAATAAAATCTTTCCTAATCCAAACCTTTTCCTAATTTCAACATTTCCTAATCTCAATCCTTCCTAATCCAAATCTTTCTTAATTCCAATCCTTCCTAATCTCATACCTTCCTAAATCTTAAGTTTCCAAAACTTAAACTTTCAAATCTTTCCTTAAACTTTAAGCTTCTTAATCTTTCGAAACCCAAACTTTTTCTAATTCTAAAACTTTTCAAATTCCAAATCTTTCTCAAACCTAATCAATCTTTCCTAATAAGGAAACTTTTCAAATTCAAAACTTTCTTAAGTTGAAACTTTCTAAATTCAAAACTTTCTAATTTCAAAACCTTTCCTATTTTAAACTTTCTTAATTCGAAACATTTCCTATTTTAAACTCTCCTAATTCAAAACTTTCCTAAAATGAAGCTTTCCTAAAACGGAACTTTCCTATTTTGAAACTTTCCTAATTTCAAGATTTTCTAAATTCAATATTTCCTAGACGTCAACTCTCCATGTTTTCTAAATCAAACTTTCCAATCAAATCTTTCTTAATCTCAAGTCCTTTCTAAATCCTATCTTCCTAAGTCTAGGTTTTCTAAAACCAAGCTTTCCAAAATCAAGCTTTTCAAGTTCAAGTCAAATTCAATTCAATAACATGCTTCAACCCTAGGTTACCCTGAGTCCTAGGATGTGTAGACCCTAGTTCGACCCTAACCCTAAAGTTAGGAAGCTTCCAACTCTTCTCCAAAAATTCTTTTCTAAACCTAGATGGTTTTTCAAACGTCAATTGAAGTCGAGATGTTTTCAAAACTCTATGTTTTCAAATCAAGTTCAAAGTCAATTCTAAGGTCTATTTCAAATCCTCAAGTTCTTTTTAAAATTAAAGTCCAATCTTTTCAAATCTTCCGAGTCAATTTCAAATCAAAGTTCAATTTTCAATCTTCAAATCCAAGTTCAAATCAAACTCTTTTCGAATCAAATTTTCTATCGAACTCTCGTCCGAATTACGACTGACCAGATTCCCCAAAAGGGATACGTAAGCAACCCTCATGGGTGCATTCATTACTTTTCTTAAGTCTCCAATTCCATAACTATTTTCAAATTTTCAATTCTCTGATCTACTTCAAGTTTCTAATTTCAAAATCTATATTCAAATCTTCAATTTCAACTTCTAAAACTTTCTTTTCAATCTCAAATCAAGCCTTTCTTTCAAATCTATTTTCATAATTGAATCTATCTTTTCAAATCTATTTTCAAAATCAAATCAAATTCTTGCACTTGCATATCATGCATCATGTCAACCTCTTTTTCAAAGTTCTTTTCTAAAGTGGATAGTATTGGACATATATTAATCAAAGATTCTAAATGAGTAAATCTAGGGTGAATAGACATGTAGGTACCGCAAGGGCGGGGTAAGGTGATGGCTTAGTGCGTCTTCCCTATATGTAACCAACCTCTAATCCTAGATCACTATTTTCAAAGACCAAATGGAGTTATTTTAAAAAAAAAGGGCTTAAATATTTCCAAAGGTTGCCAAACAATTCTTTTCTTAAAAACCCTTTCTTGAGGAAGTTTTCAAAATTATTTTCAAAAACTTTTAAGTGTAATCTTCGGATTGTGCTTAGTTTTAAGTTACCTAACTCTCCTTAATCAATTTAGGTGGCAACTCCAAATGTTTTCCAAAATCCCTTTATTCAAATCAAATTTCTAATTCAAACCTAGTCACAATCGTCTTTCTAGGAGGATGAATTCTAACGAGAGAGCACTGTGTTTTTCTCACTTATCTTTTTCGGGTGCAAAATATTGGGGCACAACAATCTACGCCAAGTAAAACCCAAGGGTTAAACTTAGGTTTTGGAAAAAGTTTTGTTCTTGGAAAATGTCCTCATGAGAGGGTTTTAGAAGGTAGGGTTGTTCGACAACCCTAAAAACATTAAAAAGACCTTTTGAAAATTGACTCCAGTTTTGGTCTTTAAAATAGAAATTCTTAAGTCCGAGGGTTGGTTACATGTAGGGAAAATGTCCTAAGACAATCACCCTACCCCGCCCTTGCAGTACCTATATGTCTAATTACCTTTTACACTCCTAATTGTGACTCATCGGTTACCTATGTTTAATGCTATCCACTTAAAAAACTTTTGAAAACAGAATTTGAAAGAGGGAGTTGAGTTTAAAAAATGGAATTGAGAATTTAAAAAGGGTTGTGACAACATCTCATGAAGGGTTGCCTACATGCCTCCTTAAAGAGGATCAGGTCAATCGTAATTCGGATAAGAGTCTGAAAGAATTGGAATTTTGAAATGGGTTCCTATTTTTAGAAAGTTTCCATTTTTAGAAAATTTCCTTTTCAAGAAAGCTTGGGTTTGAAAGTATTTCCTTTTCAGGAAAATTGGACTTTTGAAATGTTTCCTTTTAAGGAAGGTTTGACTTGAAAATATTTCCTTCTCAGGAAAGTTTGATTTGATTTTGAAATATTTCTTTTTCATGAAGATTGAGATTTAAAAAGATTTGAGTTGATTTGAAAAGAATGAGTTTTGAAAATATTTCATTTTTAGGAAGATTGAGATTTGAAAAGATTTGATTTGAGTTGAAAAAATTTGAGTTGATTTGGAAAGATTGGGTTTTGGAAAAGTTTCCTTTTTAGGAAGATTTAATTTGGAAATGTTTCCTTTTGAGAAAAATTTGAGATTTAAAAAGATTTTAATTTGATTTGAAAAGATTTGATTTTGAAAAAGGCAAGTTTGGATTGTTTCCAAAATGGAAGGAGTTAAATTAGGTTAAAATTTGAAAGATTTTGAAAAATGAGCGATTTAAGGGATTTGAAATAGAAGGGTTTAAATTTGATTGAAAAGGAAAATTTGGAAAAGAAAAGTTTCGATTGATTCGGAAATGGAGGATTTTGAGGGTTTGACAATGGTAAGATTTTGGCTTAAAATGGAAGGTTTCCAAGTTGGCAAAAATGAGATTTTTCTAATATTAGACTTCTAGGGTTTAATAGATATGAATTTTAGAAATGATTCGAAAACCGAGTCTTTTGAAAATATGTTTTAGGGTCCGAAACCTTAAATTGGATTTTAAACATCCAAATGAATATCGCACTTTGCCTAAAGCCATTTTAGCCATTGAAATGCTAGAATCGTTTTAGGCTTGTGGCTTTGAAAAACAACAGAGGCGTGAGGCAAAAAATGTAGACCTTTCGGGTCTTTTTGAATGTCACACATTTCTCAAAACAACCTTAATCATGAAAATACAAGAATCATTCTGAGAACGGGTTTTTGAAAAGAGGCAAATGTTAGGCTATTAGAAGCCACTTAAAATGTTACACTTTTCTAGGAAAACCCTAACCATAAAGGGTTAGGATCTACCTAGAATTGTGGTTTTAAGAAAACTACTTAAGAAAATGGTTTTAAGGGTAGAGAAATGACATGAATGCAAATGCAATTTGACGACAGTGACGGCATGAAACATACAAAGTTTAGGTATCACCACATTGCAAGAGGACCCTAAGGCCATGCCGTGAAACAACTGAGGGCCAAGAAGAGAGCCCCGATCGGTAATCTCCTCTTGTTCGCTCTCGACATAGACTTAACGTCCTCTTGTTTTCAAGCATGCGAGAAAGGGGGGTTTAGAGAAAGAGGGTTAAAAAAGAGAAAAACTCAAGTGGGTTCAAAGAGAGAAGAGAAAGTGGGGGAGTACAAAAAAGTAAAATGAGGATTACCTTGTCTCGTTACTTCTTTCTTTGGTGAAGGCTCGGGCCTTTGACTTAGAAAGGTTTTAGAAGCTTCCAGGCCACAAGGCAGTCCTTCGGTGGAGCTTGGAAGCTAGGGCTTCGGGAGTTCAAACTTCAAACTCAGTCGATGGGACTTCAAGAGAAAGAGAGAGGGCTTCGGGAGCTATTTGGAATGGAGGAGGAGAGTTTCTGGAGGATTTTTTCGACCCAAAACAAAGAGGGGGAAGGTCTATATTTATAGTGCAATTTTAGGGATATTGTGCGCGACTCATAGTGGTGCACGACTTAGACTTGGCTGTGCGCCACTAAAATTGGTGCACAGGTCATTAATGAATGCTTGAAAAAAAGCTGGATACGAGACTGGTCGATTCGTAACTGATTCTGGGGGGTTATGCGCCACTAATAGTGGTGCACGGCTAAAGAAACGTCATGCTTCACTTGAAATGGAGCAAGGAGGTTTTGGTTCAAAAAGGGAAGATGCCGAATGGTGGGGCCCGGCAAGAAATGGAAGGGAATACTTTGGAAAGTCCTGGAGGTTGCCAGTTTGATTCTCAAAGCTGGTATGGTTAAAAAGAGTGACCAGATAGCAGTTATCTTATTTCGGGAGTTCTAGGGTTGACTAAGATTGACCGGGATTGACCAGGTTGATTAGAGTTGATTAGGGTGTTACCGGTTTGATACCTAGGGCCGGAGTGATTTCCTAGCGCACTTGAATGCCCAAGGGCAAAGCGTTCATTTTGATCAGGGAACCTCCGAAAAAGGACTAGGGTTGACTGGATGGCACTAGACATGTCGGGCTGTCTAGGGATGGCTCTGGAAGGTGGTCTTATTGTTTCGAAGACTTTGTACTTACTCAAGAAATGTGCTAGGCCCATTGGGGGCAAAATGGTCATTTGTCATGGGACGGGCTAGCAAGCGTCAGTGTTGACCGGTCTGGATCTAGTTTGGACTTTTGTCCGAGGAATTAGTACTTTCTCAATGGACAGGCTTAAAAGGGTTTTACTGCCTTGAGGGATAAACTTTCTCGAAGGTCATGCCAGACTGGACAGTCTTCTGTTCTTGAGGGATTAACTTTCTTGAAAAACATGTTAGGCTTGGACGATCTTCTGTTCTTGAAGGGTTTGTGCTTTCTTAAAGAACGTGCCAAATTAGCGGACATTCTACATTAGCGGGCTAGTAGGCACTAGAAATGAATCGCTCTTCCATCTCGGGGACTTAGGTACTTTTCGAAAATGAGTGTGAAAGGGGCTTTATCGATCCTAGGAATAAACCTTCTCGGTGATCATGCCGTGCTGGATTGAATGGTCTTACCATCAATAAGGGATCAACTTTCTCAAATGACGAGACAATTGGATTTGAGTTTAGATTTGAATGGACTTATCGTCTTATAGAAGACGTGCTGGTTTGGATTGAACTAACTAATGCAACAGAGGCATTTTGGTCATTTTGCCTCTACTGGGCTCAATGGGCCTGCGAAGCGGTTGACAAATTAGAATGGATCTAGGAAGCCAGTTTAGGCATGAGTATGCTTGTGTTGGTTTAAGTGTGCGTTTGGTCAAGCCGGAGATAGCCGAGTGGCCAAAATGGGGTGTTAACACTAGGGTATAGATATCCTAGGGTTTAAACATGCAATTGAAATAGAAAGGTTTGATTTTGGAAAGTTTAATTTTAGAAAAGTTTCGAATTAGGAAGTTCTATTTTAGGAAAGTTTCCATTTTAGAAAAATTTGAATTAAGAAAGGTTTGAATTAAGAAAGGCTTGAAATTAGGAAAGATTTGGAAGTATGAAATTAGGAAAAGTTTGATCTCTATTTCCTAAAATTGAAGATTGAATTTTATTTCTAAAAATAAATGAATTGATTTGGTTTCCTATTTGAAAAAGATTTGATTTGACTCGAAATTGAAAAGCTTTAGTTTTGAAAATCTATCATTTTATGTGACTTTTGAATTAGGAAATCTATGATTTTATGTAGAAGATGGTTTTGGAAATCTATGATTTGATGCAAATAGAAAGTTATGATTTTATGTGAGAAAATTAAAGTTTCCTAAACATGGACTATAGGGTTTTGACTTAGATTTCAAGACAAATAGTTTTCGAAAAGTAAATCTTTGAGAAGAATTTTAAGATGTGGATTTGCAAAACAATTTAGAAATGTATGAATATAGACTTTTGAAAGTCTCTTAATATCTCACTTTCCTAAAATGATTCTAATCATGAAAAAACTATAACCATTCTAGGGTTGTGATTTTGACAACAACTAGAATTTGAAAACCTAATATGGACTTTGATGGTCTCTTTGAATGTAACACTTTCGTAAAATAACCCTAAACACGGAATGACTAGAATCATCTTAGAGTTGTGATTTTTGAAAGACAATTTAAGACATAAACTCAAATTTGAACCTTGATGATCATATTGAATATAACACTTTCCTAAAATAACCCTAACCATGGAATAGTTATAATCATCTTAGGATTGTGGTTTTGAAAACAATTTTGGGAGGAAAAGTTTTGAATGCAAGTTTTAAAAGCAACTTTTAATGCAAGTTTTAAAAGCAACTTTTAATGCAAGCTTGAAAACACTTTTGAATGCATGATTATGATAGCAACAATGCAATAAGGATATGAACATACAAGGTTAGGCTTCACCACATAACTAAGGGAGTCAGACCCATACCGTCTTAGGTGGAACTCAAAGAAAATACCCGACACGGTGATTCTCTCTTACGCCTTTCTAGGCATGAACCAGGAGGTCCCTTGTTTCAAACGTGTAAGAAGAGGAGGTAGAAGATGGAGATTAAAATAGAAAAAAATCTAAGTAGGTTAGGAGAGAGAAAAGAGAGGGGGATTACATAATTTAACTAGAAATCGTGCATTGTCTTCTTATTAGATTGTATGCTTCAATAGAGGACTTGTTTGAACTTTGAGTTGATCTTCAAGAGCTTCCAATGGCTAGACTTGACCTTCAATGGATGTTTGGGGGCAAGGATTTGAGTGTATAGATTGTATAGAAGCTAGGGCTTGAGGGGACTTAAGAGAATTAGGGTTTTGAGGGAATTCGAGCTTTTTTTTCAGAGAGGCAGAGTTTCTAGAATGATTTTGTGGACCTAGAATACACATGGGGTGGCCTGTATTTATAAGCCACTGAAATAGTAACTAGCACCTATTGTAGTGGCGCCAGGCTAATTTGTGGCTTGGTGCCACTCCTAGTGGCTGGCACCACTTACGGAATGTTTTAAGGTGGCAAGAAATAGATCTTTGACCTTTCTGACGCAAGACAGAAGTTTTGGGCGCCTGTCCTAGTTACTACCATGCAATTTTTGGTTTGGCTTCACTAGGAGTGACTCTGAAAAGTTTGGAAATAATCCAGAAGATTTCGAGTAACCAGACTAGACGGGTAATGGATGAGAACCCCTGAAAAAGTGTCCTAGAGGTAGCTGACTTGAGAACCAGAGCTAAAATAGTTAAAAAGAATGACTAGCCCCCTAAGGGCAAAACAGTCATTTAAACTGGGAAAACACTGGGATCAACCTGGAGTGATCCGTGAGAAGACTTGAAGGTTAGAAACACTATTGAAAGTGTTCCAAGGGATTCCGATTTGATACCCATAGTCAGTGTGGTTGGAAAATGCAACTGATCCACTAGGGGTAAAACAGTCATTTTACACTGAGTTTATCAAAATGGACTCAGAATAGTTCAAAAAGGTACTGGAAGGTTGGGAATACTATTAAAAGCATCCTCAGAAGGTAACCAATTTGATACCCAGAGCCGGTGTGGTTCCCGCACGCGATTGGATGCTTAGGGACAAAGTGGTCATTTTGATCAAATGCTCTCGGCATCGATCCGAAAGCGACTGGAAAGCACTAAAACGTTCTAGATTATCTTTGAGACAATATTGGAAAGAGTGGACTTACCTCTTTAAGGTCTTAGGTACTTTCTCGATGTAAGTACCCCATTTTTAACCGCTCGGCAGTCTACAGTCCGTCCAGACTTGCAGTTAAGTAAATATGGACGTATTCCAATCGAAACCAATTTTCTAAATCTAATCCCGTCTATTCATCGCTTCGAGGGCCCACCAGGCCCAAATAGAGGCAAAATGACCAAAATGTCCCTGGGGGCATCATTCGGTCCAATTCCAAATCAGGCACATCTTTCCGGAGACGGTAAGTCCCCTTTTCAATCCTATCAGGCACGTCTTTTCGAAGATGGTAAGTCCCCTTTCCAAATACAAATCAGGAGCGTCTTTCCGAAAACGATAAGTCCCCTTTCCAATTCCAAATCAGGCACGTCTTTCTAAAGGCGGTAAGTCCCCTTTCCAATTCCAATTCCAATCCCTCTCTCGAGACAGTTGATTCCTCGAGACTGTAATTCTATCCAATCCAGCACGTTTTTCAAAGAAAATCTCTTCGGAACGATAAGTCCCTTTAAACTTATCGACCGGGACGAGACCCCAAGTCCCCTAGATGGTAGAACGGTACACCTTTGGCGCCTGCTAGCCCGCCAATGCAGAAATGTCTGTTTAGACACGCCTTCCGAGAAAGTTGATTCTCAGGCGCTAAGTCCCTTTAGCAGCTTCCCGAGATCAAGCAGTCTTGGGAATGATCACGAACCTTCAGAGTAGCGAAAATACTAGCAAATAGGTCGATATAGGGAATTGCCAACAAACCCCTGTATCATGCAACCGCCATCAGAGTGGCGGAAACACTCAAAACCTAGGTCAACACCAGTGCTTGCTAGCCCACTTCGGTGAAAAATGACCAAACTGCCCCTAAGATCATTTTTCGGCACGTTTTTCGAGAACACATTTGAGTCCTCAGAACGGTAAGTCCAACCTTCCAATATTGTCTTAAAAGCAATCCGGCATGATTAGGTGCCTTCTAGTCAGTTTCGAGCCAATTTTGAGACTAATCAAGATGACCATTTTGCCCCTAAGTATTCGAATGCCCTGGGAACCACACCGGCCCTGGGTATCAAACCGGTAACCACCCAAGAATGCTTCCTATAGTATTCTCAACCTCTCTTTATCTTTCCGGATCATTCCGAGTCAGTTCCGGCAAGCCTAGTGTGAAATGACCGTTATGCCCCTAGTGGGCTGGTCGCCTTTTCCAACCACACCGGCCCTGGGTATCAAACCAGTTACCTCCTGAGGATGCTTTTTATAGCATTCCCGACCTTCCTTTACCTTTTCATATCATTCCGAGTCAAATCCGGAGAACTCGATGCAAAATGACCGTTTTGCCCCTGGTGGGCTGGTCACCTTTTCCAACCACACCGGCTCTGGGTATCAAACCGGCAACCATTGGAAACATTCTGAATAATGTTTTCAAATCTTGAGTCTTCTTCCGGGACATTCCGGGTCTGTCCCGGCAGCTTTTTGGCCCGGTCGACCCTTCCGACACATTCTATCCTCATTTTCAAGTCAAATACCTTCGGGACACTGTTCTAAGTGTTCCTGCCCTTTTTCTGGCCTTTCGGGCCAATCCAGGTCCCTTAAACCCTTCCCGGACTTTCCGAAGTCACTCCTAGTGAAGCCAGGCTAAAAATTGCATGGTAGTCACTAGTATAGGCACCCAAATCTGTCAAAGATACGTTGCTTGCCGACTTAACAAACTTTCCTAACTTGCTGGTGCCACTAGTAGTGGCGCCAAGCCAAGAAATGGCCTGGCGCCACTCCTAGTGGCGCTAAGAGGAAATTTGGCATGGCGCCACTATAATAGAAGCCAGGTCTATCCCACCTCTATAAATACAGAGCCTCTTCCAGCGTGAAGGAGGTCCAAAAACTCAGTCTAAAAACCCTAATATTCGATATACAGAGCTCATAACTTCCCTAAACCCTAGCTTCTCTAGGTTTTTCAAACCCTAGCCACCATACACAAACCCTAGCCTCCTATACACTCATACACACTCCCATATACTTATACACTAGCCTCCAACCCTCCATTGAAGACTTGGATTGCTGCAACTCGATGCTCTCGAAGATCGAAGACAAGCCCTCAAAGACTGAAGTGAAGCGAAGACCGAAGAAAAGCAAGGCGCGCAAAGCCAAGCGAAATAAACAAGACAAACGGTAAGTTTTCTCTTTAAATTTATGCACTTCCCCCTCTCTCTTCTCCCTCTTAACCCACTTGGGTTTTCTCTATTTTTATCTCCCATCTTCTTCCCCCCTTTCTTTGCATGCTTGAAACAAGGGAATTCTCGGTCCATGTGTAAGATTGGACTATTGGAGGGTCACCGTGTCGGGGGCTTTCTTTTAGTCTAACCGGAGACCACGTGAGTTCGGCCCCCTTGATTATCTAGTGAAACCTTAACCTTATATGTTCACGACCCCAATTTGTATTATGCATATCTTTATCTTGCATTCTTCCAAAAATCATTTTCAAACTCGTTTTCAAAACTTGCATTAACATTGTTTTTAAAATTGCATAAAAAATCTTCTTTTCAAAATTTGTTTTCAAAATCACAATCCTAGGGTGATTCTAGCCTTTCCATGGCTAGGATTGCTTTAGGAAAGTGTTACATTTAAAGTGACCGGTATGGTCCATATTTTCAACTCCTTGTTATTTTCAAAACCACTTTCTTAAAGTGGTTCTAGCATTTTTATGGTTAGAATCGCTTTAGGAAAGTGAGATATTTTTATACTTTCCAAAGACTCTCTTTCCAAAAGTCTCTCTTTCTAAAACCCTCCTTTTCAATATGCTTTCCTAAAACTCTTCTTTCCAAAGTTGTTTTCAAAAACTCTCTCCCAAAAATCTATTTTCCAAAACTCTCTTTTCAACTCCTTTCCAAAACTTCTCTTTTCAAACTCCTTTCCGAAACATTATCCTCAAAATTCACTTTCTTAAAAACTCTTTCCAAAAAGCTTCTTCCAAAATCTTATTTTCAAAACTCTCTCAAAGTTCTACTTTTCAAAAACTTCCTTCCTAAAATTCTTTTCAAAACACATTTCCTAAAAACTCCTCTTTAGAATCTTTCTTCAAAATCTTCGTTTCCAAAAATGCACTTTCCAAAAACCCCTTTTCTTGGAGCCCAAGTTAAACCTTAGAGCCACAATTAGGAAACCCTAATTTTCCTTCCCAAAAACATGATTTTCAATCCTTTATTTTGGCATCAAAATCTAGGTTTCCAAAACCTATTGTTTTCTATACCAAAATCCTAGGTTTCCTAAACCTCCCTTTCTATATCAAAATCATAAGTTTCCAAAAAACCTCTTCTCCACGTTAAAACTATAGTCTTCCCAAATCTAGGATTTCTAAAACTTCCCTTCCCAAATCCATGCCAAATCCAATCTTCCCTTTAGGTCATCAAATCCGATCTCCCGTTTAGGAAACTAGATCCAATCCTCCATTTTTGGAAACAAAATCAAACCTTATCTTTTTGAAGCAAAATCCAATCCTTTGTTTTAGGAAATAGAAATCTTTACTCTTCCTAGTCTAAATTTTTCCTAATTCAAATCCTTCCTAATCTTCTACTTTCTAAATCTTAAGTTTCCAAAACTTGAACATAAAAATCTTTCCTAAATTTCAAAACTCAACTTCCATATATTTCCTAATTCAACCCTTTCCTAATTCTATCCCTTTCCAAATCTTAACTTTCTAAATCTAAATTTTCAAATCTTTCTAAAATTCAAACCTTTCCAAATCTCAAGATTTTCTAAAACTCAAACCCTAAAACTTTTTAAATCTTAAACTTTCTAAATTTCAAATCTTTCCAAATCCAAAACTTTCTAAATTTGAAACTTTCTTAAGTTAAATCTTTCTAAATTCTAAACATTCCTATTTCGAATCTTTCCAAAATTCTAAACTTTCCTAAACTTCAAATTTTTCTAAATCTAAAAACTTTCTAAACTCAAAACTTTTCAACTTTCAAAACATTCCAAATTCAAAACTTTCCTATTTTGAAAACTTTCCTAATTCGAAACTTTTCCTAAAATGACACTTTCCTAATTTCAAAACTTTCTTAAAATGAAACTTTCCTAAAACGAAACTTTCCTATTTTGAATCTTTCCTAAATCGAAACTTTCCTAAAACGAAACTTTCCTATTTTGAAACTTTCCTAAATCGAAACTTTCCTAATTTGAATATTTCCTAAGTTCCAACTTCCCTAATCTTCTAAGTCCAACTTTCGAGTCAAATCTTTCTTCATCTCAAGTCCAAATCCTATGTTCCTAAGTCTAGGTTTCCTAAACCTCAATCTTTCCAAAACAAGTCTAAATCTTTCTTCCAAGTTTTACCTTTCCAAGTCAAAGTCCAATCTTTTCAATTCCTAGTTCCAAATTTCAAATTCCAATCTTCTATTCTAAATTCAAATCAAATCCAAATTCCAATTCAATTTCTTTCTTCCAATCATACCTTCTATTTTTAATCGAACTCTTGTCCGAACTACGATTGACTTGATTCCTCCAAAAGGATATGTAGGCAACCCTCATGGGTGCGGTCACAACATTTTTCAAGTTTCTATTTCTACAAAATAGATAGGTAGGTATTGAAAGTGCAGGGTAGGGTGATGATCTTAGAATATCTTCTCTACACATAGCTGTCGCGCCTAGATTTTTCACACTCGGAGAATACTCACACAAGCGGAAAAAATGTTGTACTCTCTCGTTAGAACTCACTCTCCTAGAAGAATGAGTGCGACTAGATTTGAATTGAAAATTGATTTGAATAAAGGGTTTTTAGAAAAAAAAAAAGTTTGGAGTTGCCACCTAACTTGATTAAGGTGAGTTAGGTCACCTGAAAACTAAGAATAATCCGAAAACTACACTTAGGGTTTTTGGAAAATGATTTTGAAAATATCTCCTCAAGAGAGGGTTTTTAATAAAATAGGTTGTTAGGCAAACTTTGAAAAATATTTAGCCCTTTTTGAAAAATAACTCCTTTTTGGTCTTTGAAATCAGTGATCCTAGGTTCGGAGGTTGGTTACGTGTAGGGAAGACGCACTAAGCCATCACCCTACCCTGCCCTTTTGGTACCTATATGTTAATCTACCCTAGATTCACCTATGAGAGTCTTTAACTAACTAATGTTCAATCCTATCCACTTTTGAAAACAATGTTTAGAAAAACATGATGCCTGATATGCAAGTGCAAGAAAGGAGACTTGATTTGAAAATAGATTTGGAAAAATATTTGAAAAGAAATTGATTTAATTTAAAAAAGAGATTTGGGAAGATAGATTTGAAATTGGAATTGAAAAGAGATTTGAAAAGAGTTATGGAATTGAAAACTTGAAAAATGTTGTGGAATTAGAGATTAGAAAGAAATTGTAAAAATAGAAATTGAAAGATGTTATGGAATTTGAGATTTGAAAAAGGTTGTGACCGCACCCATGAGGGTTGCCTACGTATCCTTTTGGAGGAATCAGGTCAGTCGTAGTTCGGACAAGAGTCCGATTGAAAATAGAAGAGTTGATTGGAAGAAAGAGATTGAATTGAAAATTGGATTTGAAGATTGAGAGATTGAACTTAGAATAGAAGATTGAAAATTGGAATTTAGAATTTTGGAATTGAAGAGATTGGATTTTGATTTGAAAAGATAGATTTGGACTTGTTTTGGAAAGACGAAGGTTTAGGAAACCTAGACTTAAGAACTTCGAAAAGAAGGATTGGATTTGACTTGGAAAGATTTTAGAGAATAATTGACTTGAATATTTGGACTTGGAAGATTAGGAAAGCTTGGATTTAGGAAGGGTTCGAATTTGGAAAGTTCGGATTAGGAAAGTTTCGAAATAAGAAAGTGCCATTTTAGAAAAGTTTTCGAATTAGGAAAGTTTTTGAAATAGGAAAGTTTTGGAATTAGGAAACTTTCAACTTAGGAAAGTTTTGAAATTGGAAAGTTTCGTTTTAAGAAGGGTTTTGAAATAGGAAAGTATTGAAATGTTTTGAATTAGGAAAAGTTTAGATTAAGAAAGGTTTAGAATTTGAAAAGTTTTGAATTAAGAAAGTTTTGAGTTTAGAAAGCTTTGGATTTGAAAAGATTTGAAGTTTAGGAAAGTTGAAGATTTAGAAAGTTTTTAGAGTTTTAATTTCAGAAAATCTTGAGATTAGAAAAGATTGAATTTAGGAAAGGTTTGAAAACTTAGATTTGGAAAGTTGAGATTTGGAAAGGGATAGAGTTAGGAAAGCGTTGAATTAGGAAAGATTTGGAAGCTTAATGTTTAATGAAAGATTTGAAAGTTTTAGGAAACTTACGGTTTAGGAAGGTAGGAGATTAAGAGAGAGTTGAATTAGGAAATTAGGAAAGATTTTTATGTTCAAGTTTTGGAAATTTTAAGATTTAGGAAAGTAGAAGTTGAGGAAGGATTCGAATTAGGAAAGATTTAGATTTTGAAATTTAAGGAAAGATTTAAAGTTTAGGTTTAGGAAACTTATGGTTTAGGAAGGTAGGAAATTAGAGTTGAATTAAGAAAGGTTTGGATTAGGAAGGGATTGGATTTGGTTTCTAAAAGCAAAGGTTTGATTTTGTTTCCAAAAACGGAGGACGGGATCTAGTTTCCTAAATGGGAAGATTGGATTTGACAAGAATTCGGAAAAGGGAAAGTTTCTAGAAACCCTAGATTTGGAAGTGTAGAATTTTGACGTAGAAAAGAGGTTTTGGAAATGTATATAGTTTGGATGTGAAAACAAGAGGTTTTAGAAACCTAGGTTTTAAGACAAGTTTGAAAACCATATTTTTGGAAAGAAAATTAGGGTTTCTTAATTGTGAGTTCTAGGGCTTGACTTGGACTCTAAGGAAAGAATTTTTGGAAAGTGTGTTTTTTGGAAACAAGTTTTTGGGAGAAAATCTTAGAGAGGAGTTTCTAGAGGGAAGATTTTGGAAAGAAAGTTTTTTAGAAAAATTTTTAGAAGAAGATTGTTAGAGAGTTTTTTGGAAAGATTTTTGAGGAGAGTTTTTCTAGGAAAGAGACCTAGGGAGCGTTTTTGGAAAGTGGACTTTAAAGAGAGCGTTTTGGAAAGGGGTTTAAAAAGAGAAGTTTTGGATGATGGATTTTTGAAAGGAGTTTTTGAAAACAGCTTTGGAAAGAAGAATTTTAGGAAAGTATGTTAAAAAAGAGATTTTTAGGAAGAGATTTTTGAAAATAGAGTATTTTAGAAAGTATAAAAACATCTCACTTTCCTAAAGCGATTCTAGCCATAAGAGGGCTAGAACCACTTTAGGGAAGCGGTTTTGAAAACAACAAGATTTACAAATATGGACCATATTGGTCACTTTGAATGTAACACTTTCCTAAAGCAATCCTAGCCATGGAAAGGCTAGAATCACTCTAGGATTGTGATTTTGAAAACATGTTTTGAAAAAGAGATTTTGATGCAATTTTGAAAACAAGTTCATAAACGACTTTGAAAACGAGTTTGAAAACAAATTTTTGGAAGATGCAAGATCATGATATGCACAATGCAATTTTGGGGTTGTGAACATACAAGGTTAAGGCTTCACCACATAATCAAGGGGGCTAGACCCACGTGGTCTCCGGTTGGACTAGAAGAAAGCCCCCGACACGGTGACTCTCCAATAGCCCAATCCTACACATGGACCGGGAATCCCCTTATTTCAAGCATGCAAAGAAAGGGGGGAAAGAGATGGGGGATTAAAATAGAGAAAACCCAAGTGGGTTAGCAGAGAGAAGAGAGCGGGGGAAGTGTAGAAATTTAAAGAGAAAGCCTGCCGTATGTCTTCTTTATTTTGCGCGCCTTGTTTGTCTTCGGTCTTCATCTTGATCTTCATCTTCAATCTTTAGGAGTTGTCTTCAATCTTCAAACTTCAGATTGCAGCTCTTCAAGTCTTCAAAGGAGGGTTGGAGGCTAGTGTATAAGTGTATGGGGGTGTGTATGAGTGTATAGGAGGCTAGGGTTTAGTGTATGGTGTCTAGGGTTTGGAAAACCTAGAGAAGCTAGGGTTTAGGGAGTGCACGAGCTCTGTATATCGAATTATATGATTTTTAGACTGAGTTTGCAAACCTCTTTCACGCTGGAAGAGGTTTTGTATTTATAGAGAAAGAAATACACTGGCGCCTATTGCAGTGGCGCCAGGCCAAACTTTACACTAGAGCTACTAGGAGTGGCGCCAGGCCATTTTTTGGCTTGGTGCCACTACTAGTGGTGTCGGCCATTTAGGAAATATTTAAGATCAGCAAGCAATATATCTTTGACTAGATTTGGGCGACTGTACTAGTGACTACCATGCAAATTTTAGCCTAGCTTCACTAGGAGTGACTCCGAAAAGTCTGGGAAGGCGTTTGGGAGATCGGGAATGACCTGGAAGGCTGAAAAAGAACAAGAACACTTAAAATAGTGTCCCGGAGGTATTTGAATTGGAAAATGAGGACATGATGTGTCGGAAGGGTTGACCGGGCCGTTAGGGGCAAAACGGTCAATCAGATCGGGAAGCTGGCGGGACGGACTTGGACTATTCCGAAAGAAGACTTAAGATTTGAAAACATTATTCAAAATGTTCCCAAAGGTTTCTGGTTTGATACCCAGAGCCGGTGTGGTCAAAAAAGGTGACCGGCCCACTAGGGGTAAAATGGTCATTTCGCACCGGGTTTGCTGGAACTGACTCGGAATGATCCGAAAAGATAAAGAAGGATTGAGAGTACTATAAAAAGCATTCTTGGGAGGTTACTGGTTTGATACCCAGAGCCGGTGTGGTTGGAAAAGGAGACCGGCCCACTAGGGGCAAAACGGTCATTTTGTACCGGGTTGGCCGAAATTGACTCAGAATGATCCGGAAAGGTAAAGGGAGGTTGAGAAACTACAAAAAGCAGTCTCAGAAGGTTACCGATTTGATACCCACAGCCGGTGTGGTTCCCGAGACGTTTGGATGCCTAGGGACAAAATGGTCATCTAGACCGGAAAGTCTTGGAAAAGGCCCAAAGGGCAGTTTGGTCATTTTTTACCAAAGTAGGCTAGCAAGCACCGGTGTTGACTTGGGTTTTGAGTGTTTCAGCCACTCTGACGGCGGTCGTCGTGACACAGGGGTTTGTTGGCAATTCCCTATATCGACCTATTTACGAGTATTTCCGTTACTCGGACGGTTGTGATGTTTGCGAGTATTTCCGCTACTTTGACGGTTCGCAATCATTCCCGAGATTGCCTGATCTCGGGAAGCTGCTAAAGACGACTTAGCACCTGAGAAGTCAACTTTCTCAGAAGGCGTGCCTAAACGGACATTTTTGCATTGGTGGGCTAGCAGGCGCTAAAGGTAGACCGTTCTACCATCTAAGGGACTTAAGGTCTCGTCCCGGTCGACAAGTTTAAAGGGACTTACTGTTTCGAAGAGATTTTCTTCGAAAAACGTGCCAAACCGTCTCGAGGAATAAGCTGTCTTGAGAGTGGGATTGGAATTGGAAAGGGATCTTATCGTCTTCGAAAAGACGTGCCTGACCGTCTTAAGGAATCAATTGTCTCGAGAGAGAGATTGGAATTTGGAAAGGGGACTTACCATCTTCGAAAAAACGTGCCTGATTTGGTGTAGATTTACAGTCTTGAGGAATCAAATGTCTCGAGAGAGGGGTTGGAATTGGAAAGGACAATGCCCCTAAGGGCATTTTAGTCATTTTGCCTCTATTTGGACTTGATGGGCCCGCGAAGCGATGGACAGACGGGATTTGGACTTAGAAAGTTGGTTTCGATTGGAATATGCCCACAATAACTTGAATACAAGTCTGGATGGAGTGTAGACTGCCGAGTGGTCAAAAATGGGGTGCTTACAGTAACCAACCTCGGACCATAGATTTCTAATTTCAAAGATTAAGTCGGAGTCACATTTTCAAAGGGGCTTTAAAACATTTTCAAAAGATTGCTAAAAGCCTCACTTTCAAAACCTTCCTGAGAAGGCATTTTCAAAAATATTTTTGAAAAACCTAAGTCTAGTCTTCAGATTATACTTAATTTTAGGTGACCTTATACATCTTTAACTATGTTAGGTGGCATCTCCAATTTTTTTGAAAAAGCCCTTATTCAAAATCAAACCCCCATCGCACTTGTCCTTTAGGAGGTTAGGTTATAATAGAGAGAGTATCGAGTTTTTCGACCTAAGAGGGCTTGGTAAAAACTAGGGCACTATAGGCGTAAACCGGCGCAAACAAACGAACGGACCCTTACTTCTGCAAGGTCGGACAGATTCCGACTTTAGCAAGGTAGGCTAAAGTGAGTAAAGAACAGATCTGACTTTATGGTAGGTTCAGTAAGAGCAGAGGAGATCAGATACACGGACTAGAAAGAGAGAGAGAGAGTTTCTAATACAAGAGCGAGCGAGACTGCCAGCCCTGAAGAAAACATTAGAGCTCGAGGAACCGGCTTGAACCGAGGAGAATGCGCACAAACTACATAAAAAGCGTTAGTCAGAAGCTAAAGTGAGTTCTATCCTTCTTTACTCACTTTATGGTTGGTCCGTCCTGAGCAGAGCGGAAGCTTGCTGACACCGTTCGGGCTTCAAAAAAGGCAATCCCTTCGCTACTCCGAAAAAGCCGATAAAAGGGCTATTCCTCCTATGAATGCCGGCGGGAGCTATACCTACCAAAAAAGAGTATACTTTGATAAGCGTACAGAGATCTATTTCCTCTGGAAACTGCTCGAACAGAGAAGAAAGCGCTCGAGCCGACTTTATCCATCGTGATGAAGAAAAGAATATTTGCAAGAAAATTCCTCTATCACACAACATTCATATGTTCAAGTACAATAGAAATTTCTTCCAACTTGGGTGGTAGGAATTCCTATTTGGCAATACATCATTTTGTCATACATTCATGTTTTTATTTTTGGATCTTAATAATACATGTCTAAGAACACATGTTAACCATCCTAAAACCTTGTGTGGACTTGGCAATACATCATTTTGTCATACACTCATGTTTTTATTTTTGAATTTTAATAATATATGTCTAAAAACATATATTAAGCATGTTGTGTCTAGTTATACCAAGAATCTAGGGGAGTAGATGTAGGTTAACAATGTCATCATTTTAAAATGTAGCAAATTGGTTTTGCCGTAGCTAGAGGTGAAATTGAGCCAAGCCCAGCCGAGTTTGAAATGGTTCCGAATAGGCTCGGCCAATATAACTTTTGTTTGAGCTCGGCTTGAGCTCCAGTCACTTTTTAGCTTTAGTGTTTGAGCTCGGCTCGCTTTTTAATAAATATAGTCGGTGTAAACTCGGCTTGGCTCGATAAGAAAGTTACTAGCCCAAACTCGAGCTGAAGTTTGAATTTTGGCTCGGTGTTCAAGCGTGACATTGAAGGAGCATGTACTGATGCACAGCTCTTTGTCAACTTTGCCTTAACAAGACCTAAATAGTGTAGGTTGTAACTTTTTGACCACCTTATAACACAATGTATAACAGTATTATTTGCCAACTGTCATCCAACTCCATTGATTACAATTTGAAAAAATTATTTTATCTGAACACCACATACATCAAATATTCAAAGACATAATAAAGGGTTATATCCATCATAAAGGCTAGGCCAACGTTTAGTAGCTTAAAGAAATAGAATACTAATTAGAAAAATGCAAAAGCATCCACAAAAAAAAAAAAAAAAAACCCAATTGGGGGTTGTTTAAAATTTACCAACAATAGTTTGCAGCAAAAATCCAACAAAAGTAATCAGAATTATCCAATGAATAAATTAAAAAATTTAGCAACCATGTGCATCTTCAATCATTATGAATCTATTCAAGGAAAAGTTTGTCTAAAGGATTACTACCACTAGTCTCCAACTAAATGTTCATTAAAGAAAAATATTATAAACACACTCAAAGCTCTTCTATTTAAGTTGCAGGTCTCTAAAGTCTGAATTATCTACCTCTTTGACAAAGAAAAAAAAAGATAATAAAAGCAAACACTTGAAAAGATCCTTCAACTAAAATTCCATCTTTTGGCCTTCATGCTCAACCTGCAAAGCATAAAAAGTTTAAAAAATGTCATCAGATTGCAAACATTGAACTATAATAGTACATTAAAAAGATTAAAATGTACTTGTGGAAGCATCATAATGAGATATGTAACAGTCAGAACTACTCTAAGCATACTTTTTGCATGGACTCTTCATCACTTTGCAAACAAAAAATAATAATCATTAGGTGTAAAATTGATATTATTAGACTAAAATTTAAAGGCAAATAGAGATATAGGCATAAATGTGTATATGTATATATATATAATTCTTACATCTAACGACCTACTCACCCCAAAACTAGAACGAAGCCAATCCCCAACACAAACCGAAGCGTGCACTGTATCTAGTTTCAAAGAGCTTCGATATTGATCAAGAACTCGACCTCCAGCGCTAAAAGCAGACTCTGAAGCTACAGTCGTAATAGGAATTGATAATATCCATGTTTGATAGAATTTGAAACTTGAGAGTGTTTGCCTTCCTCCAATCTAAAGCACCAAACTCGACGTCTGATTCTCCTTTGCAAATGTAATGTCCTTCATCCAAATATATGTCCAAATTAGATTTACTTGGTTCAATAGTATCCAACTCTTGAGCCCACATATCAAATGCTACCATACTCTTGGTTTTTCCTTTAGCACTTCAACTAGTAATGTTACTATTAGAAGAGCTGTCTACTTGAGAATCACAGGTTCTCATATTGCTTGAAGCATGAGCTGTAACATAATTATCATAAAGTTCATGCAATGATGAACGAACAAGATCAATGTGTTTCTCAGATTCAGCAATTGAATAAATTTTTGGAAAGCAAAATTCAATCAGTTTCATTTTGTATCTAGGGTCCAAAGCTGCTGCCATAGCCATTAGTAAATTGCACTCTCTGCAATACTTATCAAATTTTTCACTCATTTTAAAAGTCATATCTCTCATATAGTTCATTTCCTCTGCCAACTTGTGATTCAAAATTTGTTTTATTTTCCAAATCTCTGGAAGAAATAAGTTAGATGTCGGGTAAGAAGAACCAGAGAAAACATTTGTAGCTTCATTAAAAGCATCCAAAAACTTATAGACCTCTCGAGCCCTCTCCCAATCTTCTGCAGATGGTAGCCACTGGTAGTATGGATCTCTTTTTTTGTATCTTGGAAATACTTCCTTGAATACTAGTGCAGACTCTAACATTGCATATGTAGAGTTCCAGCGTGTAGAAACATCCAGAATCAAATGTTTTGACGTTGGGAGTTGTAGCTGCTTAACAATCTCAATGAACTTATGTAGCCGTGAGGGTGACATTTTTAAGTACTTCACACTTTCACGGATATTTCCAATCACATCTCGTATCTCGCTTAATCCATCTTGCACCATTAGATTTAGAACATATGCACAACATCAAACATGAAAAATCTTGCCCTTGAAATAAAGATTTCCCTTCACTGTGAAATTGTCTTTCAAGTTCCTTACAACCACATCATTTGAGGAAGCATTATCAAGTGTTATCGTTGACACTTTATTCTCTATGCCCCAATCAAGAAGACATTAGAATATACTATCAGCAATAACGACTCCGGTATGTGGTGGTGCCAAACCACAAAAGTTTAAGATACGTTTTTGTAACTTCCACTCCAAATCTAAAAAATGGCCAGTCAAACACATGTAGCCAATTGTCTTATTTGAAGTCCATAAATCGGCCGTCAGACTAATTCGCGCAACACCACCAAACATCTCTTTTAATTTTTTTTTCTCTACTGCAAATATTTTCATGCAATCATTTCTCACTGTTACACCTGACACTGTATCAAACCGAGGATTAAGCGACTTGCACAGCAATATGAAAAAATAATGCTTCACCATCTTGAATGGGTATTCATGCACAATAATCATCTTAGCTATACATTCTCTTACCTTCTCTTCATCGTACTTGTAAGTAGTCAATTTGCCACTCAAACCAGTAGCTATATCCTCTAGACTCATAGGCTCAGTAGTTAAAATCCTTTGTTTTTTCATTGTAGCTAGACGAACTGGACAATTGATCATATGTCTATGGAATTGAGTGGTTGAACCTTGAGAATTCATAGCAATCTTTGCACCACAATAATTGCATTGCGCTTTCTTGATACCGTCTTTGACAACAATGGTGAACTCATCCCAAACTTTTGATTTTCTTTTCCTAGCATTTTTCTAGAGAGGATTTGTTGCATTAACTTGAGCATCAACAATCTAAACGTCCTCATCAACTTTCTTAGTTACAGTAAACAATGGAGTATGTGTATAAGAATTATTGATTGGTTGAGTGTTCGACATATCTGTCAAAACAACACAAACACAAACATAATATTGCCCTAGGAACAATCACCACAGGTTAGCTATGAGAAATACAGAGTATTAAAGCAATTTTTCAATAAGGCTAATGATATCTACAAATGCCTTTCTAGTAACCAAATGATGTTGATAAGTGTTAAAACATGAGAATTCAAAGCAAAATGACAGTTTATGCCTTTTCTTTTTTTCTTTTTTTTAAATAAAAAAATAAAATTATAAAAACCAAAAAAAAAAAGAAGAATCAAACTACCAAAAAAAAAAAATAAAATCATGCATAATGCAAACACATTACACTAACCCAAACCCTTTTGCACTTCAAAATCTGAACATTAATGGAGAACTTTTTGTAGAAGATTCACTCCCTAACAAACCATGTAAACACTAATTGATGGGCAAATAAAACGTAAAAACAAACACTCCATGATAACAGATCAATTGAAGAGATCAATATATCATACAAATATATTCTTACTAGTAAAGAAATTGTAGAGATACACAATACGCATCTACAAATAAAAAAAAATTATAAAAAGAAAGGTAATAGAGGAAACATACTTCTTCAAACTTTTGTAGTTGAAATCTAAGTGCAGTCGTCAAACAACTGAAAATCCAACTTTTAGAACTAACCCTAATTGATTCGTCTGACTTCATATCAGATTTTATAAGAGACCCTTTTCATAAGATAAAGGGTCTATTGTGTTCTACACTATCCCCTGGAGAATTTCGTGAAGCAATAGAAGTGTTAAAAGAGAAATATACTTATGTGACTATGTTCATCATATATATATATATATATATATTTATATACATATGTATGTCTGTTCATGAACTTATTGAGCCGGACAAATTCTTGTACGAATTCGGTTCAAAATTCACAACGACCAAACTATTTAGATCGGGCTCAGTTTGTTGAACGAATCCAAACGAGCCGAAAGCCGAGCCGAGCCCGAGCCGAACACGATCTGCTCGGGTCACTTTTCAGCCCTAGCCGCAGCAGCCTATACTTGAAAAATCCTTGTTGACTTCACTGTGACCATCAAGGTATCAACTATTTCGAATATTTTTAGTAAGACAACCAGTAGAAGTATCTTCTGGAGCAGCTCATTTCGGCGTGTTCCATTCAATGCGCTCATAACCCCCACTTCCGACTCCAATTAGTAGGCGACGGGGACAGACACGGGAAGAGAGAGAGAGGGAGAGAGAGAGAGAGCGAGAAATGGCTTGCTGCTCATTGAGTTTCCCGGTGACGGCAAAGCCAAAATCTCCATCATCGACTTCAGGTGCTGTTGCCGTGTCTCCCTCTTCCTACTATTCAAGTTCAAGATCTACTTCACACTCACGATTGCTGCTATCGTCATGCGGCATTTGTCATAGCCCATCTCCGTCCCTACACTACGATGAAACCCTAATCCGGCGACGTCTCTCGAGGAGGCCTCCCAATTTCCTGGTGATGAATTTGATTTCGAATTCCATTTCGACTTTTCATTGAAGAATTTTTTGGAATTGGCTTCTCTCTGACTCTGTTTGGTGGCTGATAAATTGAAGGAAATAAAACAAATTTCACCCCAAAAAAAACCCCCCCAGAAAACTGAGGAAATTATTCCTAGATTTTCTTGTTAACCAAACAGGGGGGATTTGAATTTCTTTTTGATAAAATTAAATTAGATATAGAGTCAGGTATGAGAGCTTTCTCTTTCTTACTTACCATGTATGGGCAGGTTGTATCATCAAGCAATAAGCTAGAACCTCTGAAGGTCATGATATCTGGGGCTCCTGCTTCAGGCAAAGGGACACAATGTCAACTCATCACTGAGAAAGTAAGTAATTGTTTCCCATACTCTTCCCATAAATTGGAACTGCAACTATAATTGGCTCTCAGCTGGATATGCAATTCCATCTTTTAGATCACATCTGTTTTAACTTGTTTGTCGGCTTCAGTAAATGATAAATGAACTTAGGCTATGCCTATACATTAATTGGTCTATATTTAAATTAATTCCTGTTGAATTTTCAAAAAGTCTTTCCTCATTGCTTCATTCCTTTCCATTCTCTTTGTTTTCCTCTAGGACCTGTCATTATTTAGCCAAATTAATTCCTGGGTGGGAATGGGAAGCAGATGAAAAATTTACACTTACTTCAACTCAGACAAAGCCTACCTCGTTTGCCGACTTGCACCTAAACTGAAAGCAAAGAAATTTTTTTTCTTTTTTTTTTTTTCGAGAGAGATTCTTGCAGTTTGGGAAAGACAATGGCTACCCATTGGACATATTGAAAACCATGCGAAGGAGAAGGTTGCTGATGCAGAGCGACATTGTCAGAAAACATGATGTTCGATCTCATAATCTTGTCAAATTTAATAGTATGATTGAAAATGTTTTGGAGATCAAGACCCATTGTTTTTTTAACCAATTACTTCATTTAGGCCTCAAAAATCATGTTTTGTTCCGTTTTAGAAAAACATTGTTTTGCTTATAATTTGGCCTAGGAGTTTTTTTTATTTTGCCTAGATTTTATCTAGATTGTTTCTTTAGGTTTCTTCTTTCTAGTATCAAAATTTGGCCTTAACTTGAATTTGTCATTTATTGGTAATTTTTTATTTTTTTGGTATTTTTGTAGTTATTATGCTTCATTAGAGTCCTATTAGGGTTTGGAGTTTTCCCTTATAAATTCGACTCTTCCTGAAGGAAGTTTTTGAATGATATTATTGAAAGCTCTTTCTTATTCTTCAACCTTTGGTTATTTTTCATGAGTCAGCCAATGGTTGATGCCTTTATTTCTAGTATTCAAAGTGAATCTACAAGTTTAGAAAAGAGTTGGTTTCCGCGTATTCGTGATCGAATCAACTGTTACACCCCCATCCCAATTAGATATCATTAATGTCACATTAGGTGAAGCGTGATCGCACAATTCACTGTACCTACGAACTATAATTTAATCCACACCCGAAAATAGAGCATAGCGGGATAAACACCATTATTTTATATAACCATGGGCCAACCATACGTAAATATAAAGTGCATCATAGTAAACCATTCGATAACCTTACGCACATCTTGCAAATATAGTTATATAACAAACCCTCATAAAACTCAAGCTAACATAAAATAAAATACAAATATAACTTAAATCCCAACGTCTTATACGAATATGACAAGAAACTGAAAGCAAAGCAACAAGAGCTTTCCCAAGCCCCGAGCCACGATATCCTGACATCGACATGAATGCCACTGCGGCTAAGACCAAGACTACAATGAACCAAATTGTCATCTCCATGTTACCTGTCAAAACAATCTGTGTGGGTGTGAGTTAATTGTCAACGTGCTCACGATAGATAATCGAACTCATAAAAAACGTTATATATAATCACAGAATTAGTTATTAATAGATAATTCATCAATAAATGATATATCTTGTGATGCAATGCATGAAACACCCAAATGTGCGCGCGATTTAGATAACATTGGCCCAATATATCGATGGCTCATTATCAATGAGTGCCTACCGCGGCACCTCTAGGTTTGTCCACTGTGACTAAGCCTTTGGTATGCCCCCCATGGCTAACTCTCTCCAATGTAATGCAAGACATACAATATAGATGGTATGCAATATCGTCACATACATATATATAATCACCAATATCACCTTATATATATATATATATATCACCGATATCATCTCATATATGACCACCACTAACAACTCATATGAATTCACCGCCTCCATACATATTAAAAAACAAACGATCCATTCAATATGAATAAGACTATCTTATATTCTCTCCTGTCACCGCACACACACCCGATGAAGTTACTCCTTGGTTGACATTGAAAGATCTTGACCTCCTTTAGCTCTTATCACCACAATCATGCTAGTTTCAGAATCACACTGTATAATTCATTAATAAATATTGCACATAAAAATATAATTCACTAAATATACACATTGAACATAATCATTTGAAAAAAGGCTTAAAAGTGCCAATATCCACTAAGTCCTCTAATCTGTCAAAACGTGCACATGCCTCATAACATAGACACAACTTCGTGAGTTTAGACCAAAAAATTTCAAAACTTTGGGAGTGCATACTAGACATCGTAGAGAGTATGCAGACCAAATTTCATATTTTTTAAACAAACTTAAGTATTTATTTGGTATTTTCTAAAGTAGGGCCGTGCTGCAGAAGTGATAATTTAACTGCAGATGGTTCATCTTTGATCGGTTCTTAATATAGGTAAACGACATCAAAATAATCTGAAATTTGGTACAGTTTATCATCCACATATCTAATAGATGCAGTAAAAATTTCATAAATTTTTTGACTACTCTAATTTGGTCTAATGCTTTGTAAAGCTAGGGGTTGCAGGTCTGGGCATCAAAATTCTGCAGAAATAGTCCGACTTAAAAAAATCACCATAATTCGAAAATTATAATATTTTTGAGTGAAACCAAAACCCAAATTATCATCATTTTAAATTATAAGTTAAAATGTTCAAAAATTCAGCCATAAATAAGATTTGTAATTAGGTCAAAACGTCTCTAAACAACAGCCCTATCACAGAGATGACTTTGGTTATGACAGCTGTGGATGATTCTAAGTTTTTACTATGAAAGCCCTTACCTCCTACTCCCATTTACATGGCATATAAGATATAAACATGCAAGAACTCATGAATACACCATCACATAACCATGAATATGAGATGTCTTACCTTAGGAATGAAGACACAAACCTTTCCCTTCAATCTTTTTTTCTTCTTCTTCTTTCTCTCATTTCTTCTCTCTTCTTCTTCTTCTCTCTTTTATCTCTTCTCCATACGAATGGTGAGGAGTCAACAAGCTCCTCACCAAACTTTCTTCTTTCAACTGCTAGTCAATCTAGCGAACTTTTCCACCAAAGAGTCCCATCAAAGAGTCCACTAACTCACTCACCAATAACTCACCTACGAACATACCAATGAAGAAATGACACATGTCTCACACACATGCACCCACATAATTTTACATACCAATTAACTATGCAATAAATGTAATTAAATAACTAATTCAACTAATTCTAATATATAATTAAACTAATTATGGAATTATGAGATTAGGGTCTCACAACTCTTCCCTCATTAAAGAATTTCGTCCCCGAAATTCTCTTACCTCATGAAAATAGATATGGATACTGTTTTTGTATTATTTTCTAACTCTCTCATGTAGCTTCCTTGATCATATCGCTCCTCCAAAGAACTTTCACCAACGATATTACCTTATTGCGAAGTACTTGATCCCTTCGATCTAGAATTTGCACCGGCTCCTCAACATAATTCAAATTATCTGCTAACTCGATCGGTTGCTGAATCAACACACGAGATGGATTTGACACATACTTTCTCAACATAGATACATGAAAAACATTATGTAGCTTGGACATTTCTAAAGGTAGATCTAACCTGTCAGCCACGGTACAAACTCTTTCCGCAATAGTATATGGCCTAATGTATCTCGGATTCAATTTATCCTTCCTTCCAAGTCTCATGGCGCCTTTCTATGGAGAAACTTTAAGAAAAACTTGATCTCCCACATTGAATTCAAGTTCACATCATCGGTTATCCATATAACTTTTCTGCCTACTATGTGCCACCTTGAAGTGGTATTGAACTGTCTTGATTTTCTCGGTTGTGTCTTGGATCATTTTTGGATCCAACAACTCTCTTTCACCGACTTTACTCCAACATACTAGAGTTCTACATCTTCTACCATACAATGCTTCGAATGGTGTCATACCAATGCTAGATTGATAACTGTTGCTATATGCAAGCTCCATCAAAGCAATGTAATCACTCCAACTGCCTTTGAAATCAAGCATACAAGCTCATAGCATACCTTCCAAAGTTTGAATAGTCCTCTCAGATTGTCTATTTGTCTAAGGATGAAAGGCCGTACTAAACTTCAATGCTGTACCCATAACTTGCTAAAGACTCAATCAAAATCTCGAAATGAACCTTGGATCCTTGTCCGAAACTATAGATACTGGCGTTCCATATAGTCTGACAATCTCATTCACATACAACTTAGCATATTTATCCAACGTATAAGTAATCTTTACCGGAAGAAAATGAGTTGACTTGGTTAATTTGTCCACAATAACCCATACAGAATCATGTCCACTAGGAATTTTCGATAGTCCAACAATAAAATCCATAGTGATATGCTCTCATTTCCATTGAGGATCGAGAGAGATTGTAGTAAACCCATAGATCTTTGATGCTTAGCTTTTACCTGTTGGCAAGTTAAACATTTTGTCACGAATTCAGCAATATCCTTCTTCATCCCTGGCCATAGTATATCTCCCGAAGATCTCTATACATCTTAGTATAATGAGTGATGTGCCTCCTCTAAAATTTCATTCTTCAAATTTGAATGTTTAGGTACACAAAAGCGATTTTTCAACATCAAAGTACCATCATCAAGAATAGAGAAATTAGTGCTCACCTTCTCTGCCACCTCTTGCCTCATCTTTGTCAATTGCTCATCTTGAATTTGAAGTTTTCGGATTCAATCAAGCAGCAATGGTCCCACCCGAAAATGAGCTAACATGACACCCATACCTTTCTGTTCAAACCAAGGATAAAAATTTTGTTTCAAAGAGTCGTTTCGGTTGGCTCAGAAATCGAAACGTTTCGGAAACATTTTGACAATGTTTCGTAATGTTTTGAAAATATTTCAAAAGTGACAAATATTAAAATAGTAAAGTACAATCTTTTGTATAAAAATTGTACACCTTTTATAAAAATTTTAAATTTAGATTAATACACCTTATTGTTTAGGTATATAACATTGTGTTTTGGTGCATTTTTCTATATTTTGATGTGTTTTGATTGTAATAATAGTGTTTTGTTATTTCACTAGGGTTTCGTTTCGGTCTTTTAGGAAACGAAAACGTTTCGGTCGTTTCGGTGGAAATAAATGAAAATTTTGTTCTTTAGTTCAAACTCCACTCCCAAAGAAGTCACTTCCACATATAATTCTGCCCGATAACATAGCATGCAAGCCAGTCTATTGGAAGACTTCCGACTCAAAGCATCAACCACTACATTGGTTCTTCCGGATGATAATGAATCAAACATTCATAGTTTTTGATTAGTTCCATCCATCTCCTCTGTCGTGCATTCAAGTCTCGTTAAGTGAATAAATACTTTAAGCTTTGGTGATCTGTATAAATTTCACAAGGTTCCCCATACAAATAATGTCTCCATATCTTCAATGTGAATACTACAGTTGCCAACTCCAAATCATGAATAGGATAGTTCATTTCATGTGTCTTCAATTATCTCGACGCATAAGCAATCACCCTTCCTCGCTGCATTAGCACACACCCTAATCTTTGATGCGAAGCATCGCTACACACCATAAAGTTTCCCTTTCCGGAAGGAATTGTTAATATTGGTGCTGAAGTCAGTTTGATCTTTAACTCCTTAAAACTACACTCACAATCAACTGTCCATTTAAATGCCACATCCTTGCGAGTCAATTGTGTCTAAGCAACATCAATAGATGAAAATCCATATATGAATTTCCAATAGTAACCTGTTAATTCCAGAAAACTTCTAACCTCTGAAACATTCTTCGGTTGTTCCTAGTTCATAATAGCTTCAGTTTTCCTTCGATCAACATTAATTCCCTTAGCAGATATCACATGCCCCAAAACACTACTTCATTAAGCCAAAATTTGCACTTGCTGAACTTAGCATGTAACTGCTTATTCCGTAAGGTTTGTAATACAAGTTTCAAATGATTTTACGAGAGTATATCAATATATCATCAATAAAGACAATCACAAAAGATTTAAGAAAAGGTCGGAATATCCAGTTTATCAAATCCATGAAGATAGCAGGTGCATTAGTCACTCCAAAAACATCACCAAGAATTCATAATAACCATACTGAGTACGGAATGCAGTCTTTGGTACATCATTGTCCTTTACTTTCAATTAATGATATCCAGATCTCAAATCAATCTTTGAAAATATTGCAGCTCCTTGCAATTGATCAAACAAATTATCAATCCGAGGTAAAGGATATTTGTTCTTTACAGTAACCTGATTTAACTGCTGGTAATCAATACACAATCTCATGGTGCCATCCTTTTTCTCTGCAAACAAAACTGGTGCTCCCCACGGCGATACACTTGGCTGAATGAATTCTTTATCGAGCAAGTCTTGCAACTGACATTCTATACGGTGAAATTGAAATCGGTGTACTTCTCGATAACGATTCAATAGAAAACTCCACTTCTCTGTCTGGTACCACCCCTGGAAGCTCATTTGGAAAGACATCTGGAAAGTCTCAAACCATAAGAATATCAGATAACTTCAGTTCTAATTTAGTTGTGTCAACTATATGTACAAGATATCCTTCACATCCTTTCTGTAATAGCTTTTTAGCTTCCAAAGCTGATATCAAACAAGTTGAAACTACATCTCTTTTCTCTTGGAATCTGAATTCTGCTTCATTCAGCATTCTAAAACTTCTTTCGTAAATCAATCAATAGACGCATGATAAGAAGATAACCAATCCATCCCTAATATTAAATCAAAGTCAAGAATAGCCAACTGAATCAAGTCAACCGCCAACTCGTTACCCTCAATCTTCACTACACAATCTTTATATACCATGTCTACTACGATCACATCTCCCACTGGTGTAGACACAAGTAAAGGTTGTGACAATAAACTACGTGGTCTATCTAAATGCATACTAAATGTAATAGAAATAAATGAATGTGTAGAACTCGGATCTAGCAAAACATATGCCTCTTTATCAGCTATAGATAACATGCTTGTCACAACATTAGGAGTAGCCTGCACATTCGTCAGTGTCATGGCATAGACTCGTGCTTGAGTGCATAATTCAAGCGTTGTAGCCTGTCCCTGTTGTGTAACCCTCGTTGCTCCCCTGCCTTCACTAGCCATATTACCTACTGATGATGCTGCTGTAAGATTTTGAGGACAAATCCG
Source organism: Euryodendron excelsum (assembly GCA_033060915.1). Lineage (NCBI taxonomy): Eukaryota > Viridiplantae > Streptophyta > Magnoliopsida > Ericales > Pentaphylacaceae > Euryodendron > Euryodendron excelsum. The sequence goes on along the minus strand of CM065391.1, from coordinate 10,173,267 downwards.
TGTTATGTGTCCCGGTTGTTCACACTGATAGCATTTGTCGGTCCACGGCACCAGACAATCTCTAACAATATGCCCCTCAACCTCACATCGATAGTAAACGATTCTCTCAGTGCTACCCCCCAAAGATCTTGAACTGGTAGACCTAACTGGTGGTCTCCATGCTCCTTGGCCTCCAAAACTTCCTGTGCTTCTCGTATTACTGAACCATGAACCGCCTAATCTAGGATTAAATTTTACTCGTCTTTGTTCTACAGTCGGGAGTAGATTCTGAAGGTCTTTGTCGTGAAGTACCTGCTCCCGAATTAAACCTCCCCTGCTTGAATTGTTCTCCTCTTCTTAACATCTCATTCATGTCCTGTTCCACGATCTTGGATTTGTTTACCAATTCCACATATCTAGTGATCTCAAACACAAAAATTTGAGACCTGATTGGTAGTTCCAAGCCTTGTTGGAATTTTCTGCACTTGGCATCTTCAGTGCGTATTAAGTCGGTTGCAAATCTAGACAAGGTTGTGAATTGCTCTTCATGTTCTACCACTGACATCCTTTCTTATTTCAATAAAATAAATTGTTGCTCTTTTTGGTAACGGTATATGAGAGGAAAGTATTGCTCATTAAATATTTTCACAAATTGTTGCCACGTAAGCGCTACTATCTCAGTTTGAGCATTCGTCATTTGTCTCATGGCTTTCTACCAACTGTGCCTCCCCTCGAAACATAAACGTAGCCAAAGATAGATTTTGTTCATTAGTTATCCCCATCGATTCAAATATAGTTTCCAGCTTCCTTAGCCACTCCTCAACCACTAATGGATCAGTTATCCCCATAAATTCTGGCGGATTTAGTTTCATGAATTGCTCGTGCAAAGTTGTACTCCTTGACACCGATCTTACCATTTGATATTCCATCTACTGTGCCATCAGATTCGCAAGTCTGTCGGTTGCATCAGGTTAATTCTGAACACGTGGTTCATGCTCTGCTTGCTTCACACTCCTGACTGAAACTGATGAATCTCCTCCTTTCATTGTCCTAGGTGATTCTTTTTGTGCCATTCTTTCTGCATCAAATCAGAATAAGTACATAATATATATATATATATATATAGGTCACACACTCCTTAACGACCTAACCAACACTGACGACATCCTATGGTTCACTGCACTCTAGACATCAACTCCACATCATAGCTGTAGTACATAATTAGGCTATGAAACACAGTTCTGAGACAAACCACAACTTTGATACCAAGATGTCACACTCCCATTTCAATTAGACATTATTAATGTCACATTAGGAGATGCGTGATTGCACAGGTCACCGTATCTGTGAACGACACCTTAATCTACACCCGAAAATAGAACACAGCGGGATAAATACTATTGCTTTATATAACAATGGGCCAACCATACGTAAATATAAAGTACATCAGAGTAACCATCCTATAACCTTACACACATCTTGTAAATATAGGTACATAACAAATTCTCATAAAACTCAAGCTAACATAAAGCAAAATACAAATATAACACAAATCCTAACCTCTTATATAAATATGACAAGAAACTAAAAGCAAAACAATAAGAGCTTTCCCAAGTCCCGAGAGACGACATCCTGACACCGACATGAATGCCACCGCTGCTAAGACCAAGACTACAGTGAACCAAACTGTCATCTCCATATTACCTGCCAAAACAGTCTGTATGGGTGTGAGCTAATTGTCAACGTGCTCATGATAGATAATCAAACTTATAAAGAACGTTATATACATAATCACAGAATCAGCTATCAATTGATAATCCACCAATAAATAATATCTTGTGATGCAATGCATGAAACACCCAAATGTACGCGCGATTTAGATGACCTTGACTCAATATATCGATGACTCGTTATCAAGGAATACCCACCGTGGCACCCCTAGGCCCGTTCACTATGACTAAGCCTTTGGTTAGCCCACTATGGCTAACTCTCTCCAGTATAATGCAAGGCATAAAATATATATGATATGTAATATCGTCACATACATATATATAATTACCAATATCACCTCATATGTATATATCACCGATATTAACTCATATATGACCACCATTAACAGCTCATATGAATTCATCGTTACCATAGATATTAAAAAAACAAACAATCCATTCAATATAAATAAAACTATCTTATATTCTCACCTGTCACCGCATACACACTCAATAAAGTTACTCCTTGGTTGACGTTGAAGGTTCTTGACCTCCTTTAGCGCCTATCACCATAATCATGTTAGTTTTAGAACCACATTGTATAATTCATCAGTAAATGTTGCACATGCAAAAATTATTTACCAAACATACACCTTGAATATAATCATTTGAAAATAGGCTTAAAAGTGCCAAAATCCACTAAGTCTTCTAATCTGCCAAAACTGACACAGACCTCATAAAATGGACACAACTTCGTAAGCTTATTCAAAAAAATTTCAAAACTTTGGGAGTACAAACTAGACATTATAGAGAGTATCTAGACCAAATTTTATATTTTTTGAACAAACTTATTTGTTTGGTATTTTCTAAAATAGGACAGTGTTGCAGAATAGAGAATTCAACTGTAGATGGTCCATCTTTGAGCGGTTCTTAACATAGGTAAACGACATCAAAATGATATGAATTTTGGTACATATTATCATCCACATATTTAACAGATACCGTTAAAATTTCATAATTTTTTTGACTACTCTAACTTGGTCTAATGTTCTGTCAAGTTAGGGGTTGTAGATTTGGGTATCAAAATTTTGCAGAGATAGTTCGATTTAAAAAATTCACCATATTTCAAAATTACAATATTTTTGAGTAAAACCAAAGCTCAAATTACCATCATAACTCTAAGTGTTCAAAAATTCAGTCACAAATAAGATTTGTAATTAGGTCAAAACATCTTCAAACAACAGCCCTATTACAGAGATGACTCTGGTTATGGCAGCCATGGATGATTCTAACTTTTTACTATGAAAGCTCTCACCTCCTACTTCTATTTACATGGCATATAAGACATAAATATGCAAGAACCCATGAATACACCATCACACAATCATAAACATGAGATGTCTCACTTTAGGAATGAAGACACAAGCCTTCCTCTTCAATCTCTTGTTTCTCTTCCTCTTTCTCTCTTTTTTCCTTGCTTCTTCCTCTTTTCTCTCTCTATCTATCCTCCATACGAATGGTGAGGAGTCAACAAGCTCCTCACCTAACTTTCCTCTTCCTCTTCTCTCTCTCTCTATCCATTCTCAATATGAATGGTGAGGAGTCAACAAGCTCCTCACCTAACTTTCCTCTTCCTCTTCTCTCTCTCTCTATCCATTCTCAATATGAATGGCGAGGAGTCAACAAGCTCCTCTCCTAACTTTTTTCTCCCAACTCCTAGTCAATCTAGCTAACTTTCCTACCAAAGAGTGCCACCAAAGAGTCCACTAACTAACTCACCATTGACTCACCAATCAACTCACCAATGAAGAAGTGACACATGTCATACACACATGCACTCACATAATTTTACATACCAATTAACCATGTAATAAATGTAATTAAATAACTAATTCAACTAATTCTAATATATAATTAAACTAATTATGGAGTTATGAGATTAGGGTCTCACAACAACATACTCCTTTTCGTTATCCATTATTCTTATTTTTTGACATGCTTCCCTATATTAGTTGGTCTGAAAGCTAGCTATGTTCTTACATCCACGCCACTGAGGAGACGTGCTTTGGAAGATGTATTCTTTGACTTGAATTCGTTTTCTAGTGAATCTCAAGTAGACTAGAATTCACCTCCAATATATGATGAATATATTGAAGATGGACGATTGATTTCATCTAGTAGGAGCAAGAAGAATAACACAATAAACATAATTAGTGAAGTGGTAACTTTTAATTTGGTGAACATGAAGTTTGAACATATTTGTGAGAACTATATGGAATGTGAAAACTTTCATCGAGGCAAACGAGTCACCAAGATGGAGTTGTTGAATTACTTGAGTAAATTCTCAAGGGAAAGCTATGTGACATTGTCTCACGGTGTTGATATGTGTCTGAAAATCTATTACTTCATTAGCCGAATGCCAAAGAGCAAGTCGCAAGTTCGAGTTTGTTGTGCAATATGTCTCTTAAGTGATATGCATCATGTTCATTTGCCTGAGGCAATGTCTTAGAAAGGGATGAAAATGACTGTTTAATCATCCTATCTATCGTGGAAAGCTAAAACTTGAAGACGATTTCTTCCAACCGGGGAGAAGGATGCAAAACAACATAGCAGAAATCATGGCTTTTGATCTCAGAATCATGTCGAATTTCTTTGATTGAAAACATGTTGGAGATCAAGAACCATTGTTTTACAATGGACAACTTCATTTTTTTTAACCAAATTCCATTATTTAGGCCTCAAAAATATTTTTGTTTTTTGTTTTTGGAAACTTTATTTTGCTTATAGTCTAGTCTAGGAGTTTTCGATTTTGTCTAGATTTTTTCCTGAATATTTTTTAAAACTATTTTGATAATTTTCTATATTTTTCTAAGTTTATGCCTGATTAAAGTCCAATTAGGGTTTGGAGCTATGTTACTTGGAACACAGATTGTTCAGGTACGTGAAAAGAGAACGGGAATGTGGTACGCCGCATGTTCTAAAATATGGTACGCTAAGGGTAGACTTGTATAAATTACATCATTATAATTAAGATATTTCTCAGACAATTTTCTTTAAAAATTAGACATTAAAAAAATATAGTCTATATTTTTTCAAAATAATTATCGAAAAAAACATTTTTAGGAGTATCTCCGACTCATATTTTGCATATTGTTATACTAAAACTCCATTCTCCTTAGATTTTTATTTATTATATTGGATTTTTTTTCCTTATTAAGTGACTTTTAAAGAAATAAATAGGAAAAAAAGTTTGAGATCGCTAAATTTAGTGTTTTAGAACGTAAGTGTACCATGTTTGGGAACGGCATTTCAAAAGCGTAATTCGCTAAGGTATTAGAGTATTATGGTAACATAGGTTTGGAGTCTTTTTCCTATAAATTTAGATGTAAGGGCTCTACCTCAAGGGAGTTTTTGAAAAACATTGTTGAGGGCTTTTGCTTATTCTCTAATATTGAGGTGTTCCTTGTGAACCAACCAATAGTTGATGCCTTTGTTTCTAGTATTCGGAGTGAATCAACATGTCTAGAGAAGAGTTGGGTTTTAGGTATTCTTGCACGAAGCGACAAACTCCTTCTAGTTATGCATTATTCTTGTTATCCTACACGCTTCCCTGCATCAGTTGCCCAATTGTGAATGAGGAACTTTATGTTCAAATTGAGTACTTTTAATGATTCTAGCCCAATGAGTTCCAATTTTGAATCCAACCTTGAAGAAGTTTTTCTATCTTATGTTATAATTAAAAGTAGATGCTTTAGAATTAGAATTAAATATCACGACTTTATTCATGGAAGCCCGAAAGCTATATGTAACTTCAAAAAGAGAGCTTCAATTTTGATTCTGCACCACAATTTTGGTTGATTTCTTTGTTCCCATCACGGTCTAAGAAGTTATTATCTTTTCATTTTTTATCATGACATTACAAAAGTTTGTTAGTATGTTGTCAGTTATGCATATGATGTGTATACCTGCAAAATTGAAGAAAAATTAAAATATTAGATTCCATCCTCTCTGGAACAACTTGATATTGGTATTGCAGATTGGTAATGGCTTTTTTGTCATCATGCACAAAAGTAATTTATGTGAATTAATGAGAAAGTTGTTTAAGTCCTTACGATACTCCAATCTTTAATCATCACATCACTATTGCTAAATTAAAGCATATTGCACAAAGTTCAAGTTGGGTTGTATATATTCTCCATTGATGGCCTTTCTTTTGTTTGTTGTAACTTTCAAAGCTGAGCTGGAGTTTTCAGGTTTTCCTGATAAAGCATGGTTCTATTCAATAGTTAGTCAAGCAATGGTTTGTTGATATGAAGTGTGTCCATTCATAGAAGTAAGATTGGACAAAGTCTTGAGTTTGAGAGACATGTCTTGGAAAGTTGGATGAACAAGCAAAGTTGCTCTTAAATTACTCTTATGTCACTCCTTTCCAAAGTTTTTGACATCAAGGATGATAAGGCTTGCGTACCTTGTATGGAGATTGTTTAAGTAACAATGTCAGTGGGGGAATACGTTATGTTAGATCATCTGATTTAGACCACCTAATTGGAGCTTATCTAGTACAAATGCCTGAGGCTTTCCCTTTTGTCTTTTTCATCACTATTTAATTCCAAAAAAGTGGAGTATCATCAAAATGAATAAATATGATCACGGAAGTTAGTAGATGGATTTCTACCATGTCAAAATCATTTCTTCCAGGTGAAGTGTTTTGCATTCAGAGGTCTACACTAGTATCTATGAACCTTGAGAACATTGAACAATACATTTATGTCGAATTAGGTTAACTGACATTTTAGAATTGGAGAAGTGAGAACATAAAAGTTTATTGTGTGCCTTAACGTTTTATTGAATTAACAAAAATTAAGTAAAATGCTACTTATCCAAAAAGATTAAGGGAAATGCTAATTCCCCTTTAGTAGCTTGAAATTAGCATTCTTTACACATTGCAGTGGACAAAATTACAATAATAAATGGGAGCATTGTCCTTTTGCTCTTGTTATTTCAAAACTTTACTAGTTTCTTGATTTTACTGGTCAAGATCCTGATCCACCAACACTGAGCCTTAAACATGGAGGACTTGTGTAATAAATCAGACATCGACGAGTTTCCAGCAGTGGTGGCCTGTTGCAGAAGGAAAATAACTGCCCCTGCTTTTGTTGGGGATGCTGATTTAAATATATTTATCTAATCCCCCAGAAAAAATTGCTTTTAAGGAAGGTTAGTCTCTGGGCAATTTGGTCCACTGCAGTTTGTGGAGAATGCTAATTTCACTCTGTTAAAGGTCACATTACTGAGGAAAAAATGCTCAAATAAAAGATCTTGCATTATTAGCATGCCCCATTTACAAACATATGAACTCTATAGGTAGCTTTTGTTTTTACTTTATGCTTTGCCTTATGAGATGAAGACATAAAACTTTCTTTCTACCACTAGATATTTGAATATGAAAAGAATCTATGTTTTGGGTGGTTCAATTTGTGTAGGAAGTTTTCCATTACTGCTCGTGTGTTAATGTAACTTGGTTGGAATGTTTGTTAGCTCTTGCTATTGGCCATCAGTGCGTCGTTCTTTTAATTTTATGCGGGACTTCCTCTATACCCACAAGTTTTGAATAATTATTAAACTTACAAATAACTGCTCCACTTTTAACACCAAAGTTTCAAGTGAAAAATATAGAGAAACTGATCCATAACAAAATATAATAAAAAAAAAAATCCAATTTTCAACTATTTAGTTTTTCCCCTTTTAGTTAAATCAATTTGCAGTGTTTGCTTGATATTCTGCTTCAAAGTTATTAATGTTGTCCTTAGCGGCATTATTTCATTGCCTGCTGAGTTCTGTCTTTTAGCATGAATTTCTCATTATGGAATTGTCCCTTTAAGAAAAACAGATTAAATCAAGTTGTCCTCATATATGCAGTATGGTCTGGTGCATATTGCGGCTGGGGATTTACTGAGGGCAGAAATTTCAGCTGGGAGTGAAAATGGGAGACAAGCGAAGGAATGCATGGAGAAAGGACAATTGGTCCCTAATGAAATAGTTGTCAAGGTAGGGTTGGTTTTATTTTTATTTCACTTTGCAGAATTATACTGCTCTTTTAATTGTACATCCTTGACTTCCTATGGATCACTTAGATGGTTGTGGAGCGCATTTTGCAATCAGATTCTCAAGAAAATGGCTGGCTTTTGGATGGATACCCAAGGAGCTTATCTCAAGCAACTGCTCTTAAAGAATTTGGATTTCAACCAGACATATTTATCCTTCTAGAAGTGAGGTTTTGTTGTTGTTGCTGCTTTTGTATTTGATAACTATTGAGTTACATTGAATCATCACGACATGAAGAGACACCAACAACCACATGTAGCCAAAACCAATATGCAGCTAAAGTGTAGATATCAAACTATCTTTTTAAGCCCTGAAGATTCATTTTTCTTGCACAAGTTTTTAAGTTTGTGATGTCCGGATCTGCTTATCCTTTACCCTGATTTAGTTGGTGAAAATATAGTGTTTTTAAGGTGACCTTCCATAATTCTTCCTAAGCATGCACACCTATGTTTGCAGGTCCCTGTGGAGAATCTTGTTGAGCGAGTGGTTGGGCGTAGGCTAGATCCTGTTACTGGTAGAACATACCACTTGAAGTTTTCTCCACCAGAGAGTGAAGAAATTGCTGCAAGGCTTACCCAGCGCTTTGATGACACAGAAGAAAAGGCAATTCAACCTTTTTGTACTTAGCTTGAACACTTGTGCTTTGAAGAACTCGTAGTGTTCTTTGACTAAGGTTTCCATCTTTATTTATGGTTTGTCCTTCTATATTGCTGCCAATTTGATTTTATTTTCCATATTGGCTTTGTTTAGGTAAAGTTGCGATTGCAAACTCATCACCAAAATGTGGAGTCGGTGCTTTCAATGTATGAGGACATAACCGTCAAGGTATGGGGTATACACTTTCTGCCTCTGTTTCTTGGGTGTATGTGTGAATTGAGGTTGCATATAAAAACGTATATGCAGCCTTGATAACGAAAGAAGAGAAAAGGAAAATTGAGGAAAAACCAAAATCATTGATAACATAAATAGAGTAATGGAAACTACTTTGAGCTGCAACCAATACTTATATAAATCTTTTGTGTGGGTTGCAGGATTCATTTATTAGCCTACACTGTCTCCTGTCTTAGTAGCTTATCGCCTACCGTCTCTCTCTATCTCTCTCTCTCTCTCTCTCTCTCTCACACACACACACACACACACACACACGCAATTCCTATTTGTGTGTGTGAGCCTGCTTGTGACAGAGTTTCAATATGTACCAGTGAAACTGCTGATCATTAATTTGATTTAAGTACATGATTTGAGTGATGATAACTCAAAAAAGGGTGTAATGGAATGAGGACCCTGTTTCAGGACTCATCAACTTTAAATATGAAGTTAGAGAAAAGAAAGTCTTTCTTGGGGTTTTGGAGTATTGGCTTAAGAGTGTGAACAGGAACAAGAGCAAGCTGGAATTGGTAGTCGCTGTGGATATAATACAGGCATTGACACTGAAAAGAATATAGGCTATATCAACAAATCTCTTGGTTCCAGTGTCATGAAACGTTGATCTGAGCTGTCTTAACTGTCCAGAGTTTACATTTGTCTATTTTCTTGTGGAGTTTTTCAGATTGATCACACATGGATGTGACTTAATCAATTCACCTTGATCTTGTTTTGGCCATCCCTAGAGTTGAGCGCAATTTTGCCCTTCTAGCATGGCTCTTTCTTGTCTTTTTCATCCATAATTAATCAAACTGGTTTTGCTTACATGAGCAGAAATTTTATCAGTTTGTTCTTTTAGTTGTCTTAACAAAAAGATTTTCAAGTTAGGACTCACCATGTCATGGACATTATTATTGAAGTATTTTTACGGTGTCTGTTTAAGAAGGTCTGCCATAAATTTTAAACATATTATTTAAAATTCTATTCTTGAGAAAATGGTTTATGGAAATTAAATTGATTGAAAAAGTATGTAACATCTATTTATGTTTTGGTTGATGTGTTTGTACATTCATTTTAGTATCTATATATGTTGGTTTGTGCATTGTGCATGCATGTGTGTGGATGAATTTATTTAATTTTTTTGCAGTATAAAGTATTCATAATATGTTGCAGAAACTTATTAAAGTATATAACGTAGCGGCACTGGGTATAGTTCAATGGCTACTGCTTAGAGGACAATTGAATAAATTAGAACGGCCTTGAATGGGGTTTGATTGTCACACTCTAACAAATTATGGATATGTTTGTCACAATGAGGAAAGGTGGTGTTTGGTACCTTAATCCAGCTTGGGTCAAAAGGCTTTCCCCAAATTCGGATGTAGTGTCATGGAGAGCAGTTTGTTGAGTTAACCGATTGAATAGCAATCCCCAAACTGCCTGTTGGCCCTCATTACCAGTCTGAAGTTCAAATGTGAGTTTGGTTCAGGTCTCATAATTTTGCTTAAGGGTTATATTAAGTATATGAATTATACAAAAACTTTAGTTTTCCAGATATGTTTTAGCCACGTATTTGTATTCAGTTGTTTCAACCCCTTTTCCAAAGTTATTACAGCATGCTGTGATTCGATTGGAATTGAATGATAGCAGTCGTTGAATCAATATATGATGCAGTACTTAATCAAGGTTCTTTTTTTTTGGTTAGGTTATACTTATTACAATTAATTATTTATTTATGTCAATGCTGAGATGGTGATGTTTGAGTAGCTACTAGAAATAGTAGGAATTATTTGCTGAGGGCTGGAAAGGCAAACATAAAGAGTGTTCAACTGTCTTAAATATCAGCTTGGCACTTGATGATGTCCATTATTTTCAATCAAGTGTCAGATCTTCTTCAAAGTGGAAGTTTAAACTTCAAATGTATGATATTCATCTTAAATCGTTGAATATCATGTCAATCATGAGGTTAAGATATTAGTACTTCAAATTTTGGCAGGCTAACTGTCAATAAAAAGAAAAAAAATGCTTCTTTCGCTTCTCTTTCAACCGATGCAAACGAGAGCATTTTTATAAGTAGGAAGTTACAGAACTTCCAGGAGAATCATTCTTGAGCAATATCTACTTCGCTCCAAGACTAATTTGCAAAAGTAATTGACAAAGCATAACTCAATAAAGTAATTGAAAATCCCTAAAATGTTTATGCCTCATGCACATTGTGTGTGCCATGGTGCTAGTTGAAGATGAAGACCTTGAGAACTGGAATGTTGTGTCGAAAACAATTGAAAAATAAATAGAGATTGTTATAATAACAATATCACTGGAGAAACAGATAACGCTACAATGTTGAATGAAATGGGCATACATACAGTGTAGAACAAAATGGGCATACAGTCATATGAGATTATTTGATATGAATAACTTACTTGGAACTCAATCATCTAATTTCAAATGCTCTAATGACTAGAGTTTGTCTCACGATTATATAATTCCATAAAAGAAGACTCATTAGAATGAAACTAGATAGAAACTAACCATGTCAATCATTTCTTCGGGTGAAGTTTTTTGCTGTCAGAGAGGTCTACACCAGTATCTATGAATCCTGAGAACTTTGGAAATTTCAAGTACGTTGAAATAGGTTAACTGAAATTTTGATGTCAGGAAAAAGTGAGCACACAAAATTGTTGTGTGCTTAAACATTTTCTGGACGAAATAAAAATCAAGGGAGATGCTACTGATCCCAAAAAGTTCAGGGAAATGCTAATTTTGGATTGGCATTCTTTACACTACCTCTATTTACCTTGCCCAACGGTGGCCTGGGGCAGAGAGAGGGAGAGAGAGACCTCAAAATGGGGAATGATGGAGAAGGAAAATTACTACCCCTAAAATGCTTTAAAGGCAGTTTTGTCTATGGGTAATTTAGTTCACTACAAATCGAGGAGAATGCTATCACTCTATTACAGGGCACATTAACTGATGGAGAAGTGCTGAAAATAAAAGATCCTGCATTATTAGCGTTCCCAATTTATAAACATGTGAACTCTATAGGTAGTTTCTATCTTTAGTTGAAGCTTTGCCTTATGAGATGAAAGACATAAAACTTTCTTCCTGTCACTAGATATGACATAATTGAATATGAAAAGAATCCATGTTTTGGACTGTTTAATCAATAGGTATGTTCATACCCGGTGAATAAATTTCATATGTTATTAAAGTGAAGAGTGATGAGGAAATTTATTTGCTGCCTTCATGCTCATCCTTCTCCTAGAGTTCATAATTAATGCAGTGTCTGCCAAACACAAAAGCTGGGGAATCCATTATCTAAAGGACAAAATACACTTCTATAATCATTGTGAATATAAACTAAGATTTGCTCATTGGCTCCGTTTCTATCTGATTGCATTTATTCAGTGCATGTCCTTCAATTTATTATTGTTTTGATTTATATCCAGATTTAAAAAAAAAAAAACTTGTTCTTTTATTTGTGTTCAGCATCCATTCATACTTTGAAATTTGATGCATGTATTGCGTTCAAATATCGTAGAATACATGCCGATTTCTTTCCTTGTATGACATACCATTGAGGAGTTTAGTGATAATTGGGGTTTTTCTTTTTACCTAAATATATTTCAAAATAATCTCTATAATTGCGAAAAAAATAAGTAGCTATTTTTGTCATTTTATTTTGAAAGACAAAAACAAAAAAGTTACAATTTTATAACCCGAGTGTTGATCTGAGAGCTTGTTGATATTATAAGTTGGGACTTGGGAGTAATACTTCACATCTATTGCCATCTGTCTGTAGCCTCGCTGTTCATGAATCACTTTCACTCGGTCAAGGATTAAACGATGGTCATTCTGTAATAGCCCATTGCCGAAAATTTTTTAGTTGTCATCAAATCATTATTTTCAGAATTGGAGGGAGATCTAGTACCTGAATAGACAAACAACAAAAAAGTCTCTTTGTCAACATGTTTTAAGCAATCTCTCTATCTGCATGCTTGTCTGTGTGTGTGTGTTCATTTGAACACATCGATGGCTTTGTTCTTCCTGGAATCTAAGTTGGATGGCAATTGTTTGTTGCAGGTGAACGGAAATGTATCCAAGGAGGATGTATTTGCACAAATTGATAGTGTGCTGACAAAACTTCTTGAGAAAAAGAAGTCTACATTGGGATCTATGGCAGCTTGAAGATTAGAGCATATAAACGAGATGCAATACCTTTCTCAGCTTTCTGCTACAATTAAACAGAATAAAAAAAGGAAAAAAAGAAGGATATAGGAGAAAATGGCGCACGTTGCATGTTTTCCCTATTTGTTCAAAGGGTATTGATGAGATTATGCATAGGCAAGTTATACCGAGATGTATTAATGATTATATGTTCTTCTGCAGTTTCTTTTTCATTTTTCTTATTCTCCCCTCCACATCCCACACGGCCACCCCTCCACCCAAAGAAAAAAGAAAAAAAATAAAGAAGTATGATTCCTGACACTCGTAATATCAAATGTTATTACTGTTCTTATTTTTGAATGAAAGTTCCTAAGGGTGTGATTGGAAGTAGCTTTAGGAGATTTTACTTTCAATTGTTGCTAGACTAGTTTATTATGTCTTTTCAGTTGCTATTATTGGTGTTGGGTTCAATTGTACTCAAGATTTTATGTAAGACCTTATTCCTTATTCCTTATTCCTTGTCCCTTTTGCATTTGCTTGTTTAATTATGCTAATAAAGTTGGCTTTTATATCTCATTTCCACTACACTGACATTTAATGTCTATAAAGTTGCTGCAGCTGTTGATGGTTTTGTTCTACAGTCTTCTACTGTAGAACAGCATATAATCTGCTTCCTTTAAATCATTCTTCATGTGGTTACTTCTGGTAAGTGGTTGAAATTTAATGTTTCCATTGCTATTAGATTGATATGTTATGTGATTGTTTGATTGTAGTGTGCAATGGTGTCTTAACCTTGTTCCATCTGTTCTTTGTAATCTGTTTCTGTTAGTTTGGTTAATTATTATTCAATCGGCTAGATTGGATTGTAATGTCCATTCATTTTTGCTGTTAATGATGGTTGTCGTTTACTGTAGGCTCCTGTGAACCTATTTGCTTTAACATTTTTTTTTTTTTTGTTTAGGGGCTTATTCATGGGCTACACAATGATGGATGGACTGTTCTCAAAATTTTCTGTAGGAATTAGGGGGTGAACTGCTGACTCTTCCAAGCATCCTTTGGCAGCCTCATTTTCTGAACATGGGGTTGGATGAAGTGATAGGGTATCATGATCAGTTAGGAATTTTTCAGTGTTTCATCAAAACTTGAAATTCCTACAACAGTTGTAAATTTCGTGCCATACCTGACCATACCACCGGGAACCCTATCCCATTAGGTGTAATTTTCGGCCTCTTCCAGGACTTTTTCGTGCATGCTGGGACATGTTGGGCATTTTTACAGGTGATTTTCGACCTTCCGAATATTTTGCTAAAATTGTTTGTTTCTTCCATGTTTCTGTGGTAGATGTCTATTACAGCCTGCGTTGGATATGTATTTTTTAAAGTCCTTTTGGACATGTATTTGTGTTAGATGATATGTTTATGTTATATAAAAATTGTTTGGTATTGTATAGTACTCGATATAGATTATGTAATATTATGTACATCAAATTATTGAAGAAATATACCTGTTTTTCAAAATATAAAAGCTTTATAGTAATAAATTACAAATATTACGCGGATCTGCACCAATATTCATATGTACCATACTAATGGTAAAAATAAAAAATAAAAAATAAAAAAGTTTTAAACTATTTAGATGCATGACCTCTCTGAATTATTTGACTTTGTTTTTTTATTTCACATACATCCCTATCTTTCTTTTTTAACTTTTAGTTTTAAAATTTTTAAAACTTTAAGCCAATCTTATTACAAAGTTCAGATTTGCCCATGGTTCTTAAAACACAAATTTTCAAAAAAATTTGGTGACCTTGTCCAAATTTTAATGTTTCAGAATTTCTAACTTTATGGCCTAATCCAAAAATTCAAATTCTTAATATTATTTTTTGGGTTAATTTCAATTTGCCTCTTTGTACTTAGCTCGGAAAATCCATTCACCCCCTCAACTTAAAAAGTCTATTACCTGCACCCTCCATGGTCATGGGCAAAGTGCAAAAGGCTAATAGAGCTAATAAACTGAATTAAATGCCATAAATATCCTTTTCTTTGTAGAAATTTACTATTTCCCAGTTTATTTCATTTGCTGATAAATTTAAACTATTTTTTTCATTCTTCTCTCTTCATTCTCTCTCTGTGCGGTTTTTCCTCTTGTATACAACCTTGTTGTTAATTAGGAAATTGCAAAACATTTGTACACTCATCCCCTAGCCAAATGGGCTTTACCCGTCAGATTTATAAGTTAACATATGTTAAATTTAGTTACAGCAGAAAGTAACCATGCCTTTTAGATTAATGGGCTCTTGTGTGAGACCTTTGATTTTCTTCGATTCTTTCCTTCACTAATATTTTCTGGAGAACCAAACGTAAGAGAAATTCTTCAACAATGATTCGCTTTCTCTTGCCCTTATGATTCGCCAGCGAGGTTGGGTACTAGTACTACTCATTGGTGATGAGTTACAATGGTTTGGTTTTAAATAGATGAAGTGACAAATTTGACTTAGATCCACAATCTCTTCCACCTTTTGTGTTTTTTAGTGAGAGAAGAAATAGAGGAAGTTGCACAGAATGAGAAAGCGAGAGATGAAGAGGGAAATGAAAGTGGTGGTAGAAAAAGAACAAAGGCGAGAAAAAAAATAAACCAAGAGTGAAATATAAGCGTATTAGAATATGAGATTTCTGAGACACTTGGATTTACGATCAGTTGGAATTGTATTTGATTACTAGTGAGTAAACTAATGCAAACAAATAGTACTAAATTGCGTGCAAAAATAATAATCAATCACACAATGAACATAGATTTTATCGTAAAACTAATGCAAGTAAAAATATGAGACTTAGAACCTAGTCCAATCTCCAAATATTATAATCAATGAACAGTTAACAATGTAGAACATACTAGAAGGGTGCCTCTTACGTGGTGGTCAGTTTGGGCAAGTCAAACAAAAAAAATAGGGGATAGTGGTGGTTATAAAATTTAAATTAGTATTTTCTTGTGTTGTTCTTGTGAATTAGATAAGATATGCACAACGTTAGTAATTTATTTGTTTTTTAGAAGCTTCTTGGTCTGCACATAAAAGTGATATATTTTTTAATTTGGAGGTGCACTAGCTTCACTAAATGTGTTTGTTTTATAATAAGTATAGATTACCTTTCTAATCTGAACACCACAAATTTAGGTGGACTTGCACTTGCTTGCACACCACCATTCATAGTTCTCCCATAGTCGGACCTAGACGAACACCACATTGTGAAGTACTCGAATTTTGATGCATAAAATAACGTGAAATTTCAAGTTCATAATTCCAGATAAACTACTAAGATTATTTAAATTTCAGAGAAATTACACTATTAAAAGTCAAACTAATTATGTTTATGGGATATTCAATAGAAACTCTCTCTCAGTATCATAATACTGACCACATTTGTAATTTTTTTTTTTTTTGAGCAAGTATTTTCTTTTGTTGCAATCATGTGGCAGCTTTTACACTATTAAATATAGTAGTATTTTTTTATGATTTTACGCAAAGGTGCATATTTTGATATAGATCAATAGTAACTTTTACACATACTCACAGATATCCATTTTCATCATTTATATCTTAGAGTTTTCTTTTTTCTTAGCTCAAGCATCAATGCAAAATAATGAAGAAGATGGAAAAATATGATTTTAGGTCAATCTAGTATGTGCTTCTCTTTTAGAACATATGAATAATTCAAATTAATAAAAATTACAAACATGTTTCTACTAAATTAATCGCACTAAGTGTGCACAATGAGCACTAGGTTTGTTATCATGAAAATCATCATTCAAAACTACAGTAAAGAATAAATCTTAGTAATGCACACAAGTTCTATGAAACCAATAAACTTAGTGTATGAAATTAAACATTGATGCTGTAAACTTATCAAAAATTGCATAAATCTTAAAAATCTTTTTGTATCTTCTAAAGTTTTTGATTTTTGATTTTTTTAATAAATCAAACAAAAGAAAAAAAAATATGAAAATACTAGAGAGATTATAGCTCTTGGAATAAAAAATACTCACAATGCATATCCTAAAACTCATACATCTTCAAAAGAGTAAACCCCTACGGATTTTCTAGAGGTGTAAAGGGCCTCTAAGTCTACCTTCCTAACACAAATGGTCATATACTTAGGAGTATTAATAATTATATATGGGGCATGGGATGAACTCTGGGTGAAATTTTGGGGTTTTGGTTCACATTGATCCTACTTTTATTCCATTGAATATGCCTTAACTGTGTTCTTCTGAACCCAATATTTCAAGATATGAATTTCATCCAAACACATCAACTCTATTATGCATTAAACCATCGTTTCTTTGTGGCCTAAACTATCTTCTAGTTTGAGCATTCCAAATTTTATCAAGCTTCTTAGAACTTGCATTCATTTCTTAAACACATCATTATATTTAGCAAGTTCAAATTCAAGCTTCATGACCTTATCTTCTAGACCTTTTTCCAACTTCACTATAAAGATGATGTTCTTTCTCAACAACTATCAATTTTTTAGAGAAAGTGACCTTATATGTCTTGAGTTGACTAGCAAGATCTTGAGCTTCAACTGCCTCTTTTTTCAGTGTATCGACTTCTTCTAAAACCTCTTAAACTTGAGACTCGGTTTTCTATTAACTTTTGGTTGATTTGAAAGATTGTAAATACAACTGATCATAGCGGGTTGAAGATCATTCTTTTCTTCATTATCAGATTCCATAACATCGTGTTTAAAAGATTCAATAGACTTACCTTCACTTTCATTTTCATGTGAAATATGAGAAGGACCGTCACGCAGAGATGAATGCAGTGAAGTTACCTGATATTTTTTTTGTTGTTTCAGCTTCATTGTTCTCCTTAGGATTAGAATCATCCCAAATTATAGTAAACCCTTTTGCCTTTTCTATTTGGGCATTCTTGAGCAATATGTCTAAACCCATGACATTCAAAGTATTGAGCGCCTTGGAACTGTTTAGACCATTTTTTGTCATTATGTTTTCTAGAGTTAGTCTAATTAGATTGTTTCCTTTTATTTGTCTCAAAATTATGAGATTTAGCATTTTTTAAAAATTTTCTAATTTGATAGATAATGACATCCATCTTCTCTTGACCTATATCAAAATTATCATTCTAAGTACCATAAGGCTTCCTGAATAGTTTTGAAAGTAAGATATTTGTTATTCTTAGGACAATCTAAATTAGCATCATAGGTTTGAAAGAGAACCAACTAGATCTTCAATTTTGATAGAATCAACATCTCTGTTTTCTTTAATAGTCGTAACATTGGCTTGGAATCTCTTTAGTAATGATCTCAATATGTTTCTAACAACTTTTGACGGAGGGATTCTTTTGCCAAAATTAAAATTTGAGTTGTCAAAATCACTTACTTTAGCATCAAATTGACCAAAGGTCCCATTGTCATCCATTCTCAAGGTTTCAAAATTGGTCATCAACCATTGGAGTTTTGTAACCTTAACAACAATAGTTCTCCCATGGGTAACTTCAAGAATATTCCACACCTCTTTTGTAGTCTTACACGTAGATACACATTTGAACTCATCATGTTACTATTCTCACCACTATTCATATAATCATTTTTATCCTTATCTTTTGCTTCTTTTTCCGTAGTGGTTGTACCCGTAGTGATAGTTGGAGAACTTCAACCATTGACAATAGAAATCCAAACACGCTCATCTCTAGATACTTCAAAAAGCTCTAATGCAATATTTTCAGTTTGCATAATTGGTTCTATCAAAATATAGAGGTCTAGTGGGAGAACCACCTTCATATTGTAAATCAATATATTTAGATAATTAGGATGTCACACTTTAAAAGAAAACAATTTTTTGAGTGTCCCATTTTGATAGCAATTGAAAATTTCTTATATACTTGCTTGGATGTACGATCACTTAGAGGTATATTTGACTATTACTATTTGATTAATCTAATGCAAACACACAATAATAAATTACATGCAAAGATAGTAAGCAATCATACAATGAACACTTGAATTTATCATGGAAGTCCAACACGGATAAAAACTATGGGACCCAGATACCAATTCAATCTTCAAGCATTATAATCAATGAATAGTTAACAATGTACAACATACGATCGTTCCAATCCGAACACTAGGAATATAGGCTGACTTGCACTTGCTCACGCATCGTGATTCACCATTTTCACATGCCTAAATCACAAAGAACATCACGCTGTTAAGTACTCGAGTTTTGATGCACCACCAGGACAAAACTTTGATCAATATTTGAAGTTCTTCTTCTTGTAGAAGAGTTCTTAAGGCTCAAAAGATAACTCTAGATGTGTATATGAATAATATGAGCTCTTAGTGCAATCCTAAAAAACCCCCCTTGAACTTTCATTTATACGAAAAGAAGTCTAAAAGAGTGCAAGTCCATTTTTGCATTATTTTTTGAGTGATATCGAATAGAAAATCTAAAAATTGTTGACATCCGCTCAATCTGACTTCAAGCGAGTTCGAGTAGACTACACTACCATGAGCTTGCTTAAGGTGGCTTAAAATTGCAATCTTCCCTAGCTCAATCGAGCAAGCCTGTTCTACTTCGGCCACTTGTACTGTGAGTTTCAAGCGCTTGTACCTCCTTCAGTTTTGTGTAGGATGTTTGCACATATTGTCAACATAATTTAAACTAACTCTAAGACAAATAAAACCAATATATTATACTTTAAGTCTTGACCATGAATTGCTAATACAATATATTTCCTAACAAACTATTTTAGGTTATCAAAATTGAGCTCACGTGCGTTTGCCACGTGTGCTATACATTATACGTTAGTTTGGATAGAGATAGAAAAAGTTATCGTTACATGCATTATAAGTTTTTCGAGCTGAGCACAAGAGGACAAATGAAATTAACCCTATTTGATTTTACAAAATTTTGCCAATTGTCAACAAAATCTTTTTCATTTACTGCCAAACTAATAAAAAAAAATGTTAAATAGCCTATATGTTTCTGAGTTCCCAATCCAAATTTTACCAAATCCGCGCTTATGCCTTCCAAATTTTGACTAATTCAAATTTGGTCGATCAAAGGAAAAAAAAAGCCATGATATGACTTGTAGCTTCAAATGGTTCGAATGATACATGGAACTGAAACTTGGCACGTGGCAATTTAGATGTGGCAATCCATGCTTCTCATGTGCAGCTAAGTTGGGTAACAATAAATCTCTATTGGAGCACTGCCCAAAGTTAGGTAATTTTTAAGAGCAATGCTAGCCATGTTTGACGCCACCTCAGCTGGGTGCTGACAGGGTGCTGACAGTGTTATCACGTGCTCATGGTAGCATTGTTCTTATTAATAAAAAATTATGTAGTGTTTTTGGAGTATCACGTCATTCTTGCTTTACTACTTATTTATTAGTAAAATTCTTTCTGTTAAGTAGAATCAAATATTCTACCTGGAGAAGTAAGAATAGTAGTGTTTAATGAGCATTGAATAATTTTTTTTTTATTTATAAGGAAGTTGGAATCAAATTATTTATGGTTATGTCTACCAACTTGTTTGCAAACTATTGGCCTTGTGGTCCTACTCAAACTAATTCTTATACCTTTTAAATATGATCATTTGGCAAGAAGGTTCTTCACAGCCAGGCCCAACAGCGGGGCCCCCCCAAAAAAAAGGAAAAAGAAAAAGTCAGACCATACTAATTATAGGGCTAACTACCGAAGAAAGTAATCCCACTAATAATATATATATATATATATATGTAGTTGGTGGATCTAACTCATCTTGGATTTCAAGTATTTCTTTCCTTTTCACGTTGCACTTGAATGAATAAATTAGAAAATCAATTCTCTCTTTGATTGATTGCCCAACCATTAAGGCTAGACCAAGTTTCAGTAGATTTTAACAAATGCAAGAAAAGTAAATATCTATGAGTTGTGATGCACATTCTATTTTGGAGTAGGTAAATTGTCCTACACCTTGCGTCTCAATTCAATTAATAGATTGCTAGAAAAAATATTGGCATTAAATTACAAAACATTACTGCAAGCCACGCTCTGCCAAGTGTGTGATGCCTGTGAGAGTCGAATACAAAACATTCGAATTTACAGCTTGTCTAGAAATTCTCCTTAACCACTAGACCTCCTGTGCATGTTAAAAGAGAAATTATTCGATACGCGTGTAGTTAAAGCGTGGCACAGTGCTGTTGGAGGAATCAATAATTTTTTGGTGTTAAAAACAAATTGTTTTGTTTTGTATGAATTGGACAACGTATTGGCACATGTAGCCGACGCGATTACTTTGACGACCCAGTACCAGTAGTGGACCGCGAGAGCGACGGATGTGCCAAACACGCAGCCCAAGCTCTTTCCAAGCTATTTACAACCTCGCTCATCGTCGGTCGGTCTCTACCTTCTACCGTCACGCAGTCTGCCGCAAGGTAGCCTACGTGCGCAACGGCCTCTATGTCAAACGGAGACGGTGGGGGCACGTTGGGGTCCAAAATCCTGTGTATTTCTTCTTGAACTATGTACGGCACAACGAATTCGACCACATTTCTCGGCACCCCATTCTCATTCCGATGAATTGCCTTGTACCCAGATAACAACTCCAGCAATACCACTCCGAAGCTATACACATCGCTTTTCGTCGTCAATAGTTGCAACCTATAGTACTCCGGGTCCATGTAGCCTACAGTGCCAGCGGCACGCTGCGAAAGGTGTGACTCGTCATCCGAGGGCCCCATCAAGGACAGCCCAAAATCGGACACCTTGGCCGTCCACATGGCATCGAGCAATATGTTGGATGACTTGATATCCCGGTGAATGATCGGTGGGACGGCGTACACGTGGAGGTACTCGATTCCTCTAGCTGCATCTAGCGCGACCTTAATGCGCGCAGCCCATGACATCAAGGGGGAAGTACTCTTGAGCTTGTGTAAATGGTCATAGAGGCTGCCATTGTTCATGTATTCATACACTAATATGCGCTCGTTGCTGTCTTCACAATACCCCAATAGCCTGACGAGGTTCTTGTGGTGGAGGCGAGATAGAAATTCGAGCTCATTGAGAAATGCGCTGTCCTTGTTGTCTTCGTCTTGGCGTTTGGTGAAGCCTATGTGCGACGAGGAAGCCGATGCTTCGGCTCTCTTGATGGCCACTTCGCGCCCGCCTTCTAATGTGGCATGGTAGACTGTCCCGAAGCTGCCTGTGCCGATCTTGTGATCGTCCGAGAAATTATTAGTGGCTTGATGGAGCACTTGCAGAGAGAATTCTTCCAAGTGACCTCCATTTCCCAAACTAATCAAGTGGCTCAGCCGTTTTTCTAAAACAGGTGTGGCTCCAGGTAGTAGCTGAGGAGGAGGAGGAGGGGTCCCTTCCTCATCCAGGCGCCCCGAATCGTGAACACGGCACCCCCTAACCTTGCAATGTCTGAAAAACAAGAAACAGCAGACTATTGCTAATGACAAAGACCCGATGCATCCTACCACTAGGAAAGCCACTGTTTTCTTATTCCAACCACCATTTCGCGTAGTACCCTGAGGCGGTGATGGTGGCGGTGGCGGAGATGGAGAGGGTAACACTGCCGCTACAGGTTGGCTTACACAAGGCTCGCAGATCATTAGTCCTTGGCCACAGAAGGTGCCGTAACCAGGCAAAGGTTGACTACAAGGACAGGCACTTCTACAGGGGCCCGGCACTACATCCTTGAACACCATGGAATTAGAATTCAAAATCTCATTACCCCAACAATACAATGAATAATTGGATAACAAGATTCCGCAGAACATTCTGCGTTTCGATTCGATTGCAATGAAATAAGCGGTTCTCAATCTTTCTGGCAAACTGAAATTATTTTCCCCCCAGCAAGTTACTGTTCCATTCTCTCGCATGGCGCAACTTCGGTTCTCTCCCAAGGCCAATGACGTGAACTGACCCTGCGGTGGCTTTTCACCCACCATTTCTCCCCAACATTCCAAACTACCATTCAAAGCAATGGCACAACCATGGTGAAATCCTGCCGCAATCACACTATAATTACCGGCAGGCTCATGGCCAACGACAGAACTAATGTCATTGTTTTGCTCTTGTAAGCACTTGATGTTTCCGAATTCCGCTAACCCACAAACAAAATCTTCTCCGACAGCTATACTAGAGAAATTCTGCTGAATTTTGCTGGAATTGAATCCCTGCCACTGCCAGCACTCCAGGCCATTAGTCCCATTAACGAGTCCGCAAATGTGGGAGTTTCCGGCATCCAGCTCTTTGAGAGGCGCACCGCGATATATCCTTTTATAGTACACATCATCAGTGCCGTTAGTAGAGAATCTCCAACAGCTCATAACTGAATTGGATGAAGAAAGAGCACAAAGGAATCCATCTCCGGCCACGATTCCTGAAAATGATGTATTCAGGGAACCGACGTGAATAGGAATTCGACGAGGAAAACTAGTACAGTTAAGGTACGATTGCTGGTCATCAAAGGAATGTATTGAAGCACAGATTAGTGTTTGGTTAGAAGTTTCGGATATCGCTACGGTGGAAAGCGAAGAAATGAATGAGAAAGAAGAAAGGAAGTAGAGAGTTAAAGCGAGGAAAGAGAAGGCTTTACTAAGAAGAACAGCCATATGAAGAATTCGGAAGAAGATAGTTTCATGGTGAGAGAATTGAGGATGGTTTTGGAGAGAGATATGATGATGGGCTTTCTTATTAGTACTATGGTTTGATTTTAGGCCAGTTTTAAGGCTGTTAGGTCTTGGAGGACTGTCAAAGAGAGAATTACGCGGTTTGGTACATAGTGTGAGGACCGAAGACCAGGTCTCATTTGAAAAGTTTCAAGTGGCTAGCGAGAGAGCGTGTGTGGTCAAGAGTAGAAAAGCTCAATGTTAGCCAAGCCAACACCCACAAAAGAAAACTCGGTTGTGCGACTAACACTACCAATAATTGTAGCTATATACGAATAAACGAATCAAACGATTCATCCAAACCGAACTCAGGTGAGCCGCTCAGAGAACTCGGTTGATGGAAATCATGGAATAGAAGGCATCTCTCTCTCTCTCTCTCTCAAAGAATGTACCTGGCCCATTTTGAAATTGACTGGCCGTTTTGAATGGAGACCAATCCCTACGAATTCAGACCATTTCGGAAAAGAGTGATTTATTTGTATATTTTTCTTTTGTGTTTTTCACTTAACCATAATAAGTAGTCACTAATAACGTTCTATTTTCAATAGGGTTTTTTCATACTTTTGCTCCAAATTTTATAGGAAGTTCTGTAGTTTCTCAGTCAGGTTCTTTATCTTATCCTTAACAGTTGCTCAGTAAGCCACCACTAATTAACAGTAGTTTAACAGCTTGTTTGGAACTTAGGGGAGAAAAAAGGAGGAAAGAAAAGTGAAGAAAAGAAAAGAGAAAAAGAAGAAAAATTAATTTTTCTTCCTTGTTTGATTTAGTAAAAAAAATGAGAGAGAGAGAGAGAGAGTGTATGTGTGTGTTTTTTCCCATCCCTTTTCCTCATAAGTAGACTCAAATAAGGGAAGAGAAAATTTTCTCTTCCTTTGGGTTACCTCTCCCAAGTTCCAAATAAGCTACAGTAAAAGTAGTGTGTCACTTGTCACTAATAATGTTCTAGTTTCGATAGGACTTCTTTTCTGTTGTTTGCAAAAAAAAAAATGTCAAGGAAACTATCTAAGTTCACATCTGGTCTTGAAGACTTAAAAAGACACCTTGTCGACAAGTTTTGGGTGATGTAGCGGCTAATTTAAGAGATTTTGGACAATGATTAGTGCTATTTTAAGAGAATATTAAAAATGATTAAATGGAAGTTGTTTGAAGAACACTTAGTATTATAGGATGAGGGTAGTTCCCCACGAGTTGGGAATAGTTATTAGTAGTTAGTGAGAGCTAGTGGTCTTGTATCATTTGTGCATTGTACAAGTTGTTTTCCTGATAAGACTTTATTTTGAAATTAATGCAGTTACAAGGGTCATTTGTAATTTAATTTAGTAACCCGTGTTGAACGCTATTATAAATAGTGCTTTTAGTGAAAAGGATATCTGAAATAGCACTCTTATTTCTAGTTTTTAGGAATCTCTTATCTCTATTTTTTGAGAAATAAATACGGAAACATATAATTACTATTACAAATAAAGATTTTCATTAAAAACGCTATTTGTAATAGCATTCAACACAGGTTATTGAATTAAGTTGAAAAGAGTCTCTGTGACTTCATTAACTTCAGAATAGGGCTTTGTTAGGAAAACAAGCCGTTTATACACCTTGTTAAAAAAGTCAAATTTTGGGCCCATTTAGTATAGTTTTTTTTAAACTTTTTGGATTTAACAAGATAAAATGAGCAGAAAAACAAAAAAAAAAAAAGCAAAAAAGCAAAAAATCTTGATTTTTTGGCTTATAAACAAAAAAAGTCGAGCCAGAAAACCTTGAAAAAAGCCCAACCAAACAGGCCTCTATCATTGTTTTTTATGCAATGTTTCTCCTACGGAAAGATTAATTAATTACTTCACCCCTTGACAATAACCAAGGTAAGTGGATTCATTTCTTTATGTTCTTTTCGATTTATTGTCTTAGAGTCATGAGCTCTCAAAATCAGGTAATGAAACACACAATCGCTTGATCTTAATTTTTTTTTTTTTTTTTTTTTTGTGATGAGCCCTTGATCTCTGTCGATATATGGAGAGGAATTTGCACGAACTATTTGTGGCACTCCTAGTGAGACAATATCTTAGGTTTCAACGAGTAGTGACTCCCTGTGATTTATAGTAGGCCAAATGATAAGGCAATATGACGTATAGAGGAAATACATTGGCATGAAGATGAAAATTTGATATTTAAGAAGGCATTTGTGCTCTTGATTGGGAAAAATCTAGATTTGTTTCGTCGTCCTTATATTACTTGAAAGGTGAAGAAGAACATCATTTCTATAAAATAGTTGACCAATTTGATGATCACATTGGTCAACTTAATATGGAAAATTGGATATTCGCCAATGGAGGCACAAATTGAAAAATCTTACAAAAGCCAAGTTTTGAGGGTTTTTAAGGAGTGCTTCTAACCTATTAAATTGGGTAAATGGTAAAAAGTTCATTCCATCAATGGCCGAAGTTGAAAAGGAGCTTGCAAACTCAGCAAAGTGTTATAAATATAGACCAAAGAACGATGAAAACACATTGGCAAGGGCGTATGTGAGCTAAGCGCGATATACCAACTAATTACAAATATCAACAAAAAGTCTATTCAATATTGCTACTGGAGCTTACTCATTTTCTTTTATAGAAGGTGGTCTCCCACAAGTAAGGCCAACCGGTTTCGGAAAACACTGAATAATCTCACTAACAAACAGTGCCACCAACCAAGACCCATCAATGACCAAACTATTACTTGGATCTTGGTTCTGAAAATAGATTCAACTAGCTGCCAGAATCTCTCTAAATACGTCTTCTTTGTTGTTGAAACAGCTCGAGTACGTGGGTTTGCTTTTTGTTATGATTAACTAATCTAATATAATCTAACTAAGAGAATAGGCAGATTGTCGCAGTGTAATAAAGTCAAGAGACAGTGCACACAATATTTTGATGTGAAAACCCTGAACAAATAAAAAATCACGGGTCACACAGCCCGATGCACTCAACACTATTAATCGTTGATCCACAACTAATGAAGAAGTCTCAAATTTGTTCGAGTACACGATTCATTGTTCTCCCTTTGCAATCCACCAAAGCTTCGATGTTTGATGTTATTGTTGACCAGAAAGCTCTCGTATTTTCAAGATTTTGTCTGTCACGTTCGAACACCCTAGTTACACATTCGAACAACTCCTTTCGAATGCCTGTTGGATCGTCTGAATGACATGAACCGTCCAAACAGTTTGGAACACTGTCCGAACGGCATTGCTATCTTTGCCAAATGGCTGCTTTGTCTTTAGATTAGTATTTTGATTCATTCCTACAATTTAAC
Source organism: Euryodendron excelsum (assembly GCA_033060915.1). Taxonomy (NCBI): domain Eukaryota; kingdom Viridiplantae; phylum Streptophyta; class Magnoliopsida; order Ericales; family Pentaphylacaceae; genus Euryodendron; species Euryodendron excelsum. Next base: position 10,146,480 of record CM065391.1, on the reverse strand, counting down.
AAGTTTATCTAATTGTGAGAATTACATCCGAAGCGCTTTTATTCAGAATATGCCAATTTAAAACTTAACAGTGGTTTTAGGTAAATTACACATACAAGCAAGTCTACAACTGACTAAATTCACAATCTTATTAAGCACAAATACCGCATTTCCTTAGCAAATATGTATCACCTCGTGCATTTGATAAAGCAAGTTTGCATATGGTTCCACTATATTACTCTTTCCCTTGAGCTTATGTACTGCCCATAAAACAATAGCTTGCGAGCAAGTTATCCAAACTGGACTGTAAGAATTGTTCTGTGAAGTAGACATGCATAGCTTAATGATTTTGTACTTCGGAAAAATCGGAGTGAAAAGAATATTTAATCGAGGAGATCGAATAGATATAAAACTGATTTATAGATTTTGATCACTAAAGCTTTTAGGCCCTGATACACCTTTTCCGTGTCTTATCATATTGATCATTTGCATGATTCGCATCCCTGATTACACATTTGCACGCTTGTGATTTAAGTAAGATGTCTTATATAAGAAGTTTTCATAAACTTTACATTTGTCTATTGATATTAGAGGCCAACGCTAACATAGGTCAGTATTGTTGGCAAGAAGAAATGAAGCAAATTGATCAGGGACTCAGGGATTTACCTTTAAATAGTGGGATTTACCCTTAATCACGGCATATTATTTAATTTTTTGTAATTAATATTCTTCTCTCATTGATAATTGTATTTCCTATTTATTTTGAGGGCTTATGCGCGAGCTCATTATGAATGTGTTAATTCCTAACCTTCTCCCCTTTGCTATAGGCAATGGGTATAGGCACCATTGCTAAATAACATTATATCTTTGTCTTTTCTTTTCTTGATCGACTTATTCATTTTATCTTCGATATCAGAGCAGACTTTCCAAAGAAAAAGAAGGCAGGGTGTTGCCTCTCGATTGTTTAGATCTGTTAAACTTTTTTTCTATTCGTTTTTTGTGCACCTTCTCTACAAGAGGGCATAACTTTTAATCGTAAGTCAGAATCACACAAAATCAGTGTCGTTATCCTTTGGGCAATTTTGAAGTTTGAGGGGTCAAAATCATGGTCAAGGTTAGAAAGACTGTCGGTTTGACCAGTTCCATTGAAAAAATAACAGAGCTTGATGTGCAGTTGTTGCTAATTATGTGACTTTCCTTCTACTACTTTTTTTTGGTAAGATTTCTCCTATTTTAGTGTTTGACATAGATCATAATCCCATAATTGATGAAACTATCTTATATCCTCTTGAATGGACATAACTATATTGCATGGCCTAAGGCGGTATCATTATCTGTTAGAGAGAGATCAAAATTAGGACAAATTACTAGAAAGATAAGTGCAATCTAATGATGCCAAATATAATTATTGGCTTGCATCTGATCGATTGGCCATATCTTGGCTTCTAAAAATTCATAAAATTGGGAAAGACAAGCCTTCTAAAAATTCTCCAACACGCATTCAAGGCATTGATAAAGAACCACGATCTTCTTCTAACTCTTCTGTCAAGTTGAAAAGTTCTGTGGCATTAGTGACTTTCTAAACACAAATTGTTCAAATTACGTTTTACCTGATTTCTACATCATAAATTATGTAAGCAGTCTGAATTTTCTTTTCAAGCACGGTCGCATTTTCTTACAGAAGTGCGAAATCCTATATCATCATTTCTATGACAAATAGGAAGTCTCCAGTAGCTACTTCTCGGAGGAATGAGAAACCTTTTTCACTGTAATAGGTTAAAATACCTCTTTCATACATTCATATGAGCTCAAATTATGTTCGACGTGATTCCTTCACCGCTAGGATATGTAGGTAGTTTGAATTCTCTTCATAGGTCTGATTGCCATTTTCTCGAGGAGTGAAAATTTCCATATCATCATTTCCCTGAAAATTGGAACATTGATCTTGGAAACTAGAGTTTTATCCCTGAACAAAGGCCCCTGGATATTTTCCCGATCAGCAAAAAATTAACCTTTTAAGCCAAAGTTCTATTCCTGAACATTAGGCCCGCCTATATATCTCTGAAGAATCAGGAATTGACCCTTTTAAACTGGAACTCTCTCCGGGCCATTCCAGTCTAGCCACATTCTCCCCATGACGTGGGACACTCTTGATCTCACTAGGTCTAGGAACCTTTGCATAAACCATCAGCCTGAATTCTCTTCTCAAGGGTATTGATTTTTCCTCAGAGCGAGAAACTCTTGTTAGCTTTTCAAGCTGGAGCCACGTCTGTACCCGGGGCTTTCAAAATAAGTTCACTCTTTCTCCACGTAGTGAAAAATTCACTTTGCATTTTCCCACAAAAGAGCATGAAATTATCCGAAGTACAATTCGAACTATATTTAGCCTGATGTTTGCACTAAACAGGATACGTAGGCAGTCGATTTTTTTTTTTTCCAGGCTCGGTTAAAATTTATCAACAACATATCATTCTACCAATAAATCCCTTAATTGGAATTGTATTCCAAAAAATGATTCCAAAACCTTCCTAAGGGAGTAATAATATTTTCAAAAGCAGCCTAAATGACCTTTTAAACAACATAACAATCCATGTCAGGCGTAAGCCTCATTCAAAACACTAGCATAACATAAACGCTATATTCATCAGGAGCATAATACTTAAGCTGCCAACATTAGTGCATTCACCATACATGCATAGAAGCACACCATATAAGCTTCTAATTCGTCACAGCATAAGCAGATACAACCAAATCTTACTTAACTACACACAACTCACATGATGTGTGCATAAATACAATAATGGATGATCATTTGTCTGAAAGACACCTAAAAAAGAGGTTGAAAAAGATTTGAGAGCGAGATTGTGTTAAAACTTGCGTGTATACTGCTAGATACATAACAAGATTCCCGAACCTAGACTTGATAACACAGACTAACATAGAGTTAATGTTAGCAGATCGATCAATGTTCTGATTTATGTATAAGAGTCTAGTTGCAATCTAAAGTTTACATTTGATTTGGACTTCCATTCATTTTGTGTCCATGGAGAAATAATATGAAAAACGGAAGCATAAAAATTGATTTAAAAAAATTATGAAAAGTGAAAATCCAAGGTAATACAAGATTAAATAAGATATTTACAAATAATACATTAAAAGCCCTAAAAAAAGGTAATATAAAGTATATAATATACTTTTTTAATCAAGTGAAATACTAATACTACAAAATATCTACAGATTTTTATTAAAAAAATTACATATTATTATTAAATAATATGATTTGAGAGATGAGCAATATTAAAAATTATGAAAAATGAGTTCCTAAGAAATTTTCACGATAGTTTGTGGCAAGTTTTTTTAAATTATGTTAATTTCGAAAATGTCTTGGAATCGTTTCTTAAAAGTTTTTCTTAAAATTTGTTAAGAACTTTGTCTTCATTTTGAAAATGAGTTTCCCGAGAAACATATTTGCCTTTTGAGTTTCATTTCCATTTTAGAAGCGAGTTTTTTAGTAACTACGAGTTATGATGCTTGAATCCATTTGTGATTAGCGTAAACGAGATCTTCACGGAAAATCTTGTGATAATCTTGTTAGCGTGTGAAAAGAGTTAATGTTGGAATGTTGGTAACCTCTTGAGAGGCTTCAGGCTTGCATCTTTCTTTCTCTCTCTCTCTCTCTCTCTCTCTCTCTCTGTGCTGTGTTTAGAGAGGGATTTGGATACTAGGAGTAAAAAGGTCTGGCAGCCACCTTATACGCTAGATGAAAATTAATTAGACCATTTATGAGGTAAGACTGGAGCTAACCGGCTTTGTTATTAATTTCAATGTCATAGATCCACAATGACCTCCAAAAGGACCTTTCCAACCTTTTTAGTATGATCCAGAAACACCTCCCCTTTCTTCACACCCGCACCCACACCCGCACTCACACACCAGACAGGGACGAAAACAACAGCTAGTGGTTAGAGCAGGCTTCATGTCACTGGAGAAACTGTTTGAAGATAGTCAACTATCAGAATTTTATACAAAAAGCTCACCAGAATTATCCGTCAATAGTATTTTTGTAATTAAAAACAACCTTACTAGTAATTTATTTTGAATATAGCAAATAATTATCTGTGGTTAAAGCAGGCTTCTCTCTCTATATATTTTTTTATTTATACTTAAGATAAAATAGCCAGAGCAGATGTGAAATTCAATAAAGCCCGGAGAATCTGAAGATAGAATAAGGCTTAGTAGTTCTGAAAAACTGTCCTAAGCACCTACATACACTAGGAGAGAATTTATTCTCTCCTTTAAATGTGTGAATTACATCTCTCCATATGACTTTTGTGACATTCTATACATTAATCATATGCATTTGACAATATAGCAAATACCACTTTTTTTTCTTGTTCTCTTTCCTTTTTCCTGCAATTACCACCATTTTCTTTTTCTCTCTTTTTTTTTTCAATTTTCATTGGCTTGCCAAGAACATTAAAAAGTGAAATAAAGCAAGTGGCAACCATATCAAAACTTGGACTGGTTTCACACGCGTCAGTAGCTCCAAGCTGCCATTTACATAACAATATGTACTTTTACAATACCAATTTCATGTAAGGAACAATACGACACTTACACCACTCCATCTGATACCACACTAAAGCTTCTTTTATCTCTCATACTAAAATGCCTTTAGCCAAAGTTGGCTGGCATGCAGAAAGGAATTTGAAATTTGCATGGAAATTTCAAACCAAAAACGATGGGCTATTACCGAACAGAGAAAGGAATTACAGAAAAAACTTTTCATTCTATTCAGTTGTCTGGAGATCTGAAAGTGCGAGGCTCGGCATCGACAAGCATCTTAACCACGTCTTTCATGCTTGGTCGCCGATTTGGAAGCTTGGTGGTGCAAAGTGTAGCAACCTTCAAGACATTTATCATGTCATCTTGCACAAGCCGATCAGACATGACATTATGGTCGAGAACTTGGAGCACTCCTTCCCGGTCACTGAGATGAATTGAAACCCAGCAAACAATATCCTTTGCTTCTCCATACTCCTCTTCTATCGGTCTTCTACCAGTAACTAATTCTAGTAGCACGATGCCAAAACTATATACATCACTCTTTTCAGTGACTTTAAGAGTATATGCGAGCTCTGCAGAGGAAAATCAGTCTCCAGTGAGAAACAAAATGCAAAAGCAAACGAAAACAAGCACTTAAAAGTACAACAAAAATTCGTAAATCTGCAACAGAATAATGTTATTTGCTATGTTACTGTACTCTTTTAAATTTGTGAAGTATCCTTGTCAGACACTCGACACTCGGAGAAGTGTATGAAATATGTGTCCGCTATGACTAGTCAGATATGCATCTGAAAAGTATGTATAAGTAGTTGTGTTTATTATTGAACTACACGTAGGACTTTCATTTTTTTCATGAAATGCTATATATTTTAGTTTGTAAATAACATTTTACTTTAAAAAAGTAAAAGAAATATTTAAAAATATAAAATTTAGCAAAATCTGAGTGTCTATGGACATGAAAATTAGATGAATCTGATACTTAGACACGCATCCACACTTGTACCCAACACCCGTACCCGAATCCAAGTAACATACGTTATTTGTACAAATAGAGTTCTCCATAAAGGCATTGTGCTATGTGGAAACAGGGTTATATAACTTACATTATTAGTTTAGTCGTTATCATGAATCATTTTTCTCATCGCATAATGCATGACTCGATATCGGAGAAGACCATTGTGCAATGCAAATAAACCAACATGAAAATTGAATCGGTTCAGTCTTACTTGTAACCTAACCCAACGAATGAGAAAAATTAAGTTTTTCAGAGAACGAGAAAGATCCCTTCAATGATTATTGAACAGTCCAATACAGAAATGTAAGCCAAATTTTTCAGAACAAAAAAAAAAAAATGAGCTGAATCCTTGTAAAAACCTCATAGACACTTTTGGGAACTACACCACCAAAACTGTCCCCTGGTAACCAAAGATGATATGATAACTACGCATTGCTCTTCATGAAGAAATACTGTTTTGAGCTTGAATTAGCTCAGAAGTATTTGCATTTGAGGATGGTACATGAAGTTTAAACAGGACTGTCGGAAATCAATGTGTTAGGTCACACCATATTATAGAAGGAATTAAAAGAAAAAAAGCTTTTCATGAAAATACGCTAAACCTGATAGATTTAAGTACGAGTTAAAGGCACCGCATGCATACATAGCAACATTGCTTGCTTCAACAAGACTAGAAAACTGCAATCTACCCAAATTCAGCCTAAGATATATGTTATTCCCCCGCAACAACATTGTCAATAGAGCTGTCCCAAATTCAAAACTTCTTTTTTCAAAGAAAATGAACAAAAAAAAAAAAGTAAAATACATTTAAAGCTCCAATAAGTAGAGCCCAACACTTGATCTTGTCATTCTATTTTGCTGGCCAGTCAATCATTGTGTCAAAATTTAAGTCCACAACTATGATAACTAAAAGGCAAAACAGGGCAGTCACTGAAACGTTTTTCCTTTAACTAAAAAGAGCGCGAAACCAACCAGATTATGTTTGTTCCTCAGAAAATTTGCTAATTGTAGATGCAGACATTGTTAACCAGATTATTTTGCTGGCCAGTCCCAAAAGTTTAAGCTATTAGGACATGACCTAAATCCTAAGAATGCATATCAAGCTCTCCAAAAGACATGACAGACTAACAGAGGAAGGTCAATCAACTGTACTTTTGCTCCTTAATCCACCAGATAGTATATTCCATATGAATAAATATGAAAAAAGAAAATTCAGTAAGCCAAACATACAAGCACATAAATTCTCCAGAACACTACTGCCTAATACCATCCTGTAAGTAAAACATACAAGCACAAATGAAGAAAAAAAAAAAGTCATAAATGATGCTGTCCTAATTTCTCTATAGTAAAACCGTCCTCGCCATTGTAAGAAATTTCCAAAAATTATTTTCACTACGTGAATTTTTCAAAGAAAACAACAATTACATATGCTACATAGAAATCAGTTGTAAAACTCACCAGGGGCAATGTAACCATGAGTACCGGCAAAACAGCTGGTTTCAGAACCCCTAAGGGACCCTTCTGCAACCTTTGCAACACCAAAATCTGCAATCTTTGGTTCGTAATCCTCGTCAAGTAAAATGTTGGTTGATTTAATATCTCTATGAATAATAGGCCGGGGACAGTCATGATGCAAATATGCAAGTCCTTTCGCAGCTCCTAGAGCAATTCTGTACCGCTGATACCAATCTAACTCTGGCCGCCCGCCCTCCATTTCTCGATGGAGTGCCTGAAAGAGGTTACCATTTGCCATGTACTCCAACACCAAGAAACTTGACCCTCCTCTCATTAGACAGGCATACAGCTTCAATACATTTTTGTGCCTGATCTTTCCCAAAATCTCCATTTCTGTTTCCAAAACCTTCACCCCATTTCGTTTCCATAGTTGCTTCACAGCCACTGTACCAATACCTTTCTTCAAATCCAGTCTATAAACTTTTCCTGTAGCTCCACTTCCAACCAAATTGTCCTCATCCAAATTAATTATGTCATCTGCATCAAAGTCCAAGGGGTGGAAAGAATCAAGCTTCCATTTCAGATCTGTTTCCTTCTCCCATCTGAGGTCCTGTTCTGCATAAAATTCTCTGAGCTTGAAGTTCCAGCAACTCACTAGCAACAAGCCACCCAAAATAACAATGAAGGCAGCCAATATGATGAAGAACATGACGAGTTTATTTCCTACGATTCTTTGATGTCGACCTTCCCCATTGCAAACAGCCATCCCTGAATTGGCCTGACTTCTTGAACTTTCGTCGATACAGAGTCCCTTGTTTCCAACAAATGCTTGGTCTCCTCCCATTGTAAGAAGAAAGAGTGGAACCCTTCCTGACAGCTGGTTATTAGAGAAATCAGTAGAACTTAGCTTCAACGTTTGTAAATTTTTGGGAATGGAACCTGAAAGTTTGTTTCCTGAAAGATTCAGAGAATTCAGAGAGTTCATCTGTGAAATAGTATCAGGGATACTACCACTCAGAGAATTCAAAGCAAGATTTAGGTTCACCAGCCCAGCGCATAGCCCCAGTTCTTCCGGTATTGGTCCGTCAAATGAGTTATTTTCCAAATGCAAAGATGACAACTGCTTCAGAGTGCCAATTTCGGAAGGTATTCTGCCAGAGAAGTTGTTATTACTTAAAAACAACCTTTCCAACTGTGTCAGTTTGCCAAGTTCCAATGGAAGCTCACCTGAAAACCTATTGTTCATCAAAACCAGCTGATTCAAGCTGGTGGAGACTCCAATATCTGAAGAAATACCTCCGGTAAACTCATTATTGCTGAAATCTATCATTTTTGCATTAGGCAGTGCCCATAACCCATCAGGGATTTTCCCAGAAAGGTGGTTCTGATTGATTCTCAACCTCTCTAAAGAGTTGCACTTGGCATAATTATCGGCTAACTCCCCAGAAAAATTGTTGTTCACTGCAAGCAAAACCTGCAAGTACCCATTCTGGCACAAGAATTTTGGAAATCCACCAGAAAATTTATTCTCAGATACGTCTATACTTTTCAGTGGGGAAAGCCGACCAAAATTCTCAGGAAATGCACCCGTAAAACTGTTCCTGTAGATAGAAAAGGCAAAGAGATGGTGCAAATCTCCAAATCCTGGTGGGAGTTCCCCAGAGAAATTGTTCTCATACAGTTGAAAAACTGTCAAATTCTTCAAATTGCCAATCTCTGGCGGCAATTTCCCATACATCTGATTTGAGGAAATATCAATTTCCTGCAAAAGGGTGAGGTCTGCTAGCTCTGGTGGGAGTTCTCCTGTTAAATTGTTCTGAAAGAGCTCAATTTTGTTGAGATTTTGCAGTTTGGACATTGATTTTGGGAAATTCCCAGAAATCTTGTTCTTTGAAACATCCAGTGTCTCCAGTGCCCTCAGCTCAAAAACAGATTCAGGGATTTTACCTCTCAAATGTGAATCATGCAGATAAAGCCAAGTCAAGTTCTTCAAATTTCCAAGACTCCCAGGTATTTCACCCTCCTCATACTCATTATCCCCAAGGCCTAGCAAAATCAACCGAGTTAAATTTGCCAGCCAAGTCGGGAATGCACCAGAAAATTTGTTTCTTGACAAATCTAGGATCTCTAAGTTTGTCAGACTGGAGAGATCAGGTAGGCTTCCGCTCATATGGTTTCCTGAAAGATTCAATACTTTAAGATTACTGCAGTTGTTCAGTTCGGGTGGAGGATTTCCAGAAATTAAATTTGATGTTAACACAAGAGAAGTGAGGCTTTGGAGTGCAGAAATGGAGGGAGATATCACACCGGAGAGGGACTTGTTATCGAGCAAAATTTCGGTGACTTGACCTGTGTTTGGGTCGCAAGAAATTCCAGCAAAGTGATGCGGAGATTCTGCATCTTTCCAGGAATCTAAGTACTTCAAGGGGTCTTCCAGCTGGTTTTTGAATTGAAGGAGGGCTTCAGTTTCTACCGTTATGGGTACAGAAGGATGGAAAATGTAACAGAGAATTAAGAAAGTAGTTAGAATTTGGAGGGACAGAAGTGGTGGTTTTTTGGCCATTGTGTGAACTCAAAGGGCCAAAAGGGTCATTTCACAGCATCAAGATTCATATTCAAAACACCATTATTGCCATTGGTGAACATTGTTGCTTGGAATAGCTGAAGACAAAACATTTAAACTCAAAATGAATCATCACCCACATAATAAACCCTTTAAATTAAATTGATCATAAACAAATAATAAAAGAGAGAGAGAGTACTCTGAAGTTAAGAGGTCAATTTGTTTTTGGGTTAATTATATTTTTTACGCTTACAATTTACAGCGTGTTTCACTTTAGCCCTTGAGTTTTTAATTTCGGCAATCAACATCTCACACTTCAGATCATGCTACAATGTGGCCCTTTGAGTGGATGCTGTCTAAATCTAACTGAAAAACACCACGTGACGTGCACATGGACAACCAGCCAAGTGACTTTAATTATTATTTAAATGATTAATTACATTTTCCTCCTTCGCAATTTACACGTTGTGTCACTTTGCCCCTATCCTTTCTATTTATATCTTCTAAGGGGCTGCTCGTGCACATCACGTGGTATCTTGCCATCAAAGATTTAGACGGCATCTACTCAAATAGCCATTGTAGCATGAGGTGTTAACTGTCAAAGGGTAAAGTGAGACACAGTATAAACTGCGAAGGAAGAAAATGTAATTAACCCTTTGTTTTTTTTGGTTGTTGATTAGTATTACTAAAGAACAAATGTCTCCCTTCCAAGCCACACATTAAACAGTTACCCCAGATTTTCCTCATTCCTGTTTGGCTACCGAGAAAACGCAGGGAACAAAAAGGAAAGATCAAAATAGAAAGACCAAGATTGCAGATCTTACATTTTTGAGCCATAAAAGGTGATAAGAATAAAAATAATCGTTCTATTTGAGAATTGAAAGGAATTGAATAAACCCATTTGTTTGATGCTTGAGGAAAGAAGAGGAAAGGAAAGGACAATACCGTCCTCTGTTTGGTTGTTAGTGTGGAAGGGAAAGGAAAAGAAACAGAGGGAAGACATTTTCCTTGCTTTCTTCTCTCTTTCCTTACACTTTCTCTATGAAATCAGAGGAAAGACATCCATGTTCCCTACCATTTCTCTCTCCTTTCTCCCTCCACTTCCTTGCCATTTCCCTTCCACCAGTTTCAAACATACAGAAAAATAAAATATAAGAAAACAGAAAAGTGAAGCAAAGAGTATGGACTAAAAGGAAGAGCTCATAACATAGTCATTTCAACAAAAAGTTACTGGTAGTTCAGAATCCCTTCATAGCATGAAACGAAATCGCCAGTTTTAGTTCTTATAATACATATATGTATTTTTACATGTATATACACGCATTTATGAGCATATATTTAGTAGAATTAGAAGGCAAAGCACTAGCAAATGAAGAGAAGATAGAAAGGAAAGAAAGATGGGGGTTCGAGGAGGAGAAAATAATTTTACCTGCAAATTGAGAGAAGTTGGGAATCTGAAGCTCACCCACCTTCGAAAGTACTTCGGATTTAGAAGATAAAGCTCATAGAATTATTTACAGTAGTAGTAGTAGTAGTAGTAGAAGTAGAAGTAGAAGATTAGTAGTAGCTGGTTAGATAGGCAGAAGCAGTACCATTAGTTTGCGGAGGATGGAAGAGAAACCGATAGACAGGAAGAGAATAGGAAGAGAGGGTACCAGTCGACGCGACTTCTTCTACCGTAATTCAATCAGAAGCGGTCAACAAAAAGCATATTATCTACTTGCCTCGCACGTGTATGCTTTTGCGTTGTTTTTGTGCTGATTTTGACTAGCCAGTCTTACGAGTCCCGGTTCAAAGTCAGATATATTTGGAATAACAACGCACATATATGTGAGTCCGCCTTTTTGTGAATTAAACCTTTAATGCCAATATCAATCAGACTAACCGTAGTGTATTTTAGAAGAATATAAATAAAATAATTTCATACCAGTGAAAATATGTTGATTACTAGAGAAAAAGTTTATGTTATTCCCTCGAATCATTCATTGCCCAATATTTCAATTATCAAAATAAATCATTTTACAAGTTTTCTTTTGAAATTTTAAATTCAATTTACGAGATTTCTTATAAAATAACATAAAAAAATTTTATCCATCAAATTCTAAGCTAGACAATCGAACATTTGATGTCACTATCTAAAATTCATTATGAATATCTTCATTGATAGCAAACAAGGAAAGAAAAAAAACAAGGAAGGAGAGAAAGAAGGGAGAGAGAAGGGATGCCAATTAAAGAGAAATTTTCTTTTTATTATTTAAGAAATACTTTATTTTTTATTATATAAAATAGCATAACAATTATTAATATTGATGGTCCACCGTAATCCTGTGAGATAATGGTCACCTTACATAAAATGTGAATGCATATGTAGTCTAATGAAATACTTACTTTACAATTAATTTCACAACTTACTTTAGAGAATCTGGACTCCATATATATATATATATATAAACTAGCAGTGGTATACACGGAATTTGTACATTATACCTTGCATAGAAAATCAAGATTGTGCATTTTTTATTTTTATTAAATATACCAAAATCTTATAATACATGATATTTTTTTTAATCTTTTTTATTGAATAGCATGATAAACAATTTACTTAATAACACGAGCTAACAAGAACTTTGTTGTGCACGAGATTTGTATATTCTAAAATGTATAGTAAAATTAAATTGTAGCATTTCTTTATTTTTAAAAAATTATCGAAAACTTAAACGGACTAATTATTTTCAGTTCCATGATGATATTTTATTAGATAAATTAAATTTTGCATCTTTGTATTTTACTCCGAATTCCACTTCAAGACATTTACTTTTAATTATAATAACTAAGCCCATTTACTTATAATTTGTTGTAATGTCACCTTTTTATAAACTTTTGTTTGTACAATTGATGGCCAAAAGTCATGTGGGTCTCAAAATAACCCTTTCTAAAGAATAAAAATGTATTTTCACACCATTTTGGTTCCCAAACATATTTAGCTCTCCCTTAGGTATTTTGTAACCCTAATTTTATTTTATACATATAGAAGACTCGATTTTGGATTCTTTAGAGAGATTTAAGAGAGATAAGGGCTTTTGAGTACCAAAATAGTGTGAAAATATATTTTTACCATTGAAAAAAGGATGCATAAAACGTACAATGATTTTGACCATTAATTGCACAAAAAAAAAAAACTTACGAAAGGATGACATTAGAACAAATTACAAGGACAATAACTTAATGATTATAATTGAAAACAAATATTTCAAAGTGAAATTTGGTGTAAACTGCAAGATGCAATATGTAATTTATCCTATTTTTTTTAGTAACTCATGCGAGCAAGCCTAGCAGTATCCCGCGTTATGTGGAGAATTTGTGCTAACAGTAACAAGTGTTGTGTATGTGATTAATATATACTAAAATTTGTAACTAATTAAAATTGTAGTCTTTATTTTTCTTTTTAAAACATATTGAAAATTTAACAACGCATGAATTTTTCATTTTCATGGTGAATATTTTGTTCAATAATCTATGCTGATAGTACCCCGTGTTGTGAACGAAATTTGTGCTTATAGTGACTGGTGTTGTACAAATGATTTATATAATAATTTTTTTCTTTTTTTTCAATTGCGTGGTTAATATTTATTTAGCCAATGATTTATGTGAAATCATATAAAAAATTTTAAGCAAACCAAATATAAAGGTAGTAATTATTTCAAGTTTAATTATATTTATTTGACTAATTAAAACATTAAGTGTGTGTGTGTGTGTGTGTGTGTGTGTGTGAGAGAGAGAGAGAGAGAGGACTAATCAAAGAGAGAGAAATTATTAACCCATTAGAAAGATGACTAATTAAAATATTAATTCAAAGAAAGAAAGAAATTTAACTCATGAGGGAGAGGAAAGAGAGAGGCCCACTTTAAAGAGTTAAAAGAAAGGAAGAGAGTAAGGCCTTAACGGAGAGGGGAGGGGGGAGAGACAAAAAAGTTAATAGTGTCACATAGTGCTTCATCTTTTTAGAATTTTTAAAAAAATTAAGAATGAATTTTTGGCTATATTCTTATATATAAATAGTATAGATGTAGATAGATACATACATAAGGAATATGCTGCTATATATCGGAAACTTTGAAAACCAAATATATACTTAAGTCGTCTATTGCTTTTTACTGGGTAATTTACTTTCCCCTTAGAAATTCAAAAGTATAAACTAAAAATTTTTAAAAAGGTGAAAATTGAATATTGGTTAAAAAAAATAGTAAAGCTAAAAAAAAAACCAGTTAACTAAGCTTATTCAAATTAGATTGCATCAAACTTAAAACCGTGGCATCCATGACAAAGATTTCAAAATGGAATAATTTTTTCACCAAAAAAAAATATCAACTAATATCTATATATAATCCAATAAAGAATGTAAACTATATAAGATATTAGTCATAAGAGTGGGAACTATGCTTGGGTTGGTTATAGAAAATTATCCCAGGTTGAAGTGTGGTGCAATGTGGTTTGTGTGGCACTAATTATATATATTGTGGGTTTTCTTATTGAATTGGTTGATATTTAAATGTTTAGAACTACCAAAAAAAAGGTCTAAATATGGCATCTCTCTCTCTTCTTCATAGTTATAAAATGCATATGGCTGATTCTAATCAACCGGCCTTTCTTATTAAGGTTATTAAAAAAAAGGTGCGCCAACAGTGCGCTGGTATATGGTCCATATCGATATATAGTGAAAGAAAATCCATATATATTGCATTTCAAGCTTTTTCCTCCTGCGGACCGCGTGCTTTGCTGTCATACTCTTACGAATTAAATAATTCTTAAAGATATGCCCAATAAATACTGAGGTCACATCAACTGATACTTCCATCGATTAAACGTTGAATGAAAACTCATCAGTCATCACAATAGTTTGTAAGGCTAGCTGTCCTAACGGTTACTTGTGACAGTGAAAGGACTATGAAGTATGAACCATCCTGCGAGACTACTAAAAACCTAAACGAAGTGGAGTTGCGTTTGGATGTTCATTAAATGTCCATTGCACAAAACTCGTAAGAATTTAGAAGAAACACTAGTTGCAACATATTAACAATTTCAATACTTTATCCACAACCTATTAATAATTTTTATCAAAACAATGTATAATTATATAAGAAATTAAAGAGTGTACATTAAGTTGATAAGCAGTCCAAGTGAAATTTCTTTTAAGGTAAGTAAATTCTATTTCCCGTATGTTCATCCTAATTTACCAATTGTGAGAGTGGTAAAAGATCCAAAATTGTCCTCGTAAACGTTTTAATTTTTGTACATATTTGATAGAGCTGCAGGAGAAAAAATAGGAAAACAGAATTTGTATATCACACCACAAAAAATGCTAGATTTTGCGATCAAATTTTGCGTGACGAACAAAATTTAGTTGTCAAAAGTTGCCAACGTATGCTTTTGGCGACCAAAAGCAACAATGGTCACAAAAAGTAGGGAGATAGAACTTGCGGCCACAAGAAAACATGGTCTCAAAATTTTAATTGTCTAAATGTTGGCGTCAAGCATTCCCGCTAGCAGCAAATTTTTTGCGCCCAAAAAAATGTAATTCTTGCAACCAAAAGCCTTGCCGCTAGCAGCAAATTTTTTGCGACCAACAAAACATAATTCTTGCAACCAAATGCCTAGTGGTCGCTTAAAAATTCTATATTAAACATTTTTGCAACCAATGTTTCCAGTCGCAAAATATTAAGCTTTTAGCAACCAAATCTGTCATCATAATATCAAAGTGTCAAAGCACACTATTACTTTGCAACTGATGAGGAACTTCTGTGACCAATATAACTCGTCCGTATAAGTTATTATTCTGCGACCATTGTGTTGGTCGCAATAGGCAAGGGAGAATTTTTTGCAACAAAATAAAGTTGTCATTATAATTAAAATAAGGGATTTTGTGGCAGTTGTTCTTCAAACTCTAAACGGAACCTAACATATAGTCGACATTAAATTTTTTTTTTGTAAAGGTAAGATCTTACTTGTTACAATTGAAATTATAGGTCCTAAAGTAAAATTTCATGTAATGTGCATAAAAATGGAAATTATAAAAATCTTCCGTGTTATTTGGTTTCATGTTAAGAAAAAAGAAAGAGAAAAAATAAGAAAAACAAAATAAAGGAATTTCTCTTCCCTTTAAATTTTGTTTTCATATATAATATATATATGTGAAATACTTTTAAACATGTGCACAATAGTACTACATAACGAAAAGCAAATGATTTTTTCTTTAATTCTCTCCAATTTTTTCCAGCCAAAAAAAATTACTTAACTTATTGTTATTTTTTTTGTTTCCTTCTTTTCTCATAACTTATTTAATTACTTTTTCCATCAGATCCTTTTCTCTTCGCTATAGGTACCAAACATATATAATAAAACCTCGATAAATGAATACTAGTCAAACTTTCTAATGAACATTAAAAATAAGAAGGTATAAGGATTTTAAATATATATACATGTACATACATATTCGTAAAACTAGAAGATAAAGTGGTTTAAAACTTAATGCCCACGTATATATATAGAGCATGATCTCTATATAAACAATTTATGAGACGCACAAATCATGCCATCTTGGTTCTCCATGGCTTCTCATTTGAAAAGAGTGAAAAAAATCTATATTAATTGATGAGATGAGCAGAGCGTTATGTGAGTATAAAAATAAGCGTTATGGAATCGTCTACTGATGAAGAGATCATTGATGCGATAATGAATACAACTACCAATGAGAACCATGATAATCCAGATGATAATTGTGTTCTACCAACTATTTCTCCAAAAGAGGCCTCTCAAGCAATGGTAACATTGAATAACTACTTGCTACAAAATGAAAAGGATATACCAAATGTAGTGTCCACATTGCAAAAAATTCAAGGATGAGGTTCAGTTTAGTTTAGGTGCAAAGAAAAAACAAGCGACTTTAGAAGTATTTTTTGAGAAAAATTAAAGTTGTTAGGTAACTCCATCTTATACACAATGAATTTTTATGTACTTTTCATTTTGGTATTTTAATTAGTTATTAATTTATATATTCAATGGGGCCTAAGGAAAGTTTGAAAAAATTATCATCTTATGCATTAAGCAAAATTATTATTTTAATACAAAAGCATGAGTCGGGACCAGAGTTTTTTATTATCTAAGTGAGGTTATTACTTTATCAAACATTTATTTATCTTACTGTACAGATAATGATTGCTATAATTCAAGTTAACTAAAACTAATTCAAATCCTTTACCCTCTTTCTGTGCCCCTTCTTTATCTTCTAACAAATATGAAACTAACAAATAAGGAAAACTAGCTAACTAGGAAATTGTAGAACTAGAAGACTATACTAATATAGTTTAATATACCCCTTAAATTCAAGTAGGCAAGATGGAGACCAAATTGAATTTAGAAATGATGTGATGAAACCAAACATGAACAATGTTACAAACAGTTTAACAGGCCAAGAGAACTTATGAGGCGACGGAAGAGCCAAGAGATTCAAAGGGGCTCAAGCAAGAGAGAAGCCAAATAATCCAGAGCTGCTTAGTGAGTAGACACCCGATGCATGTGCAGAAGAACAACTATGGCGTGTGTAGGCATGTGAGAAAGTAAGATTGTGAAGAAATACTAAGGTGTGTGTGGGCATATGAGAAAGTAAGCTTGTTTTCGACGAGACGACGATAACAACGAATGAGGGGCTTATTAATTGAAAGTCAATAATTGGCGTATGAGTGAATGTCGAGATGGATGAGGGGTTCATTGATTTGAAATTAGAAATTGGAATGTGAGGTGGACGTTGAGATGGATAAATGACTCGCTGATTGGGAGCTTTGAGACAAATGACTCGAAAGTGAGCATTGAGGCAAGAAGCTTTAAAAAGAGCAACTCTAAATCAGTGCGAGGTGATAACTTTAAAGTGAGCTCCAATGAAAGGCTTTGAAATAACCTTTGCGAGCAAATACTATATGTGTAGTGAAACATGAGAGTGTTTACAGAAAGTAGGTCATAGATCGGTGGCTCTAATACTATATTAGAACTTATTGGTCTAACTCAACATTGAAAATCGACTTCTAAAGAGAGGATTGTCCAAGGGCCTATATGAAAGTGATGGCCTTTGTATTAAGGCATCTAAACTTTGTTCACACCCTCTGTCACCTGAAACGTGGTGATGTGAGACAAGTGAGTGAATTGAGAGATCCTCGACAATTGGGTGGCTATGCTCGAATGAGGCTAGTGCGAGTGACACGCACATGATTGATCTAATGTGCAACGAGTGACTGAGTAATTGAGCACATGCAGGTGCATGAAGTTATGGTTGCACGTGGAATTTATGTTCCTCTCTTCGAGGAGACAAAGCAAGTGATGTCTTATAAATGGATTTAAGCCATCTGAGGATGTCGTAGAATGCCAAAAGCTTTGTCAAACAGAATGCGGCACAAAGCCTAATGGTGCAGCAAACTTGTGGGTCTTGCCTCCAGGTCTTTGACGAGTTCCCTCCCGTAGGGGCGCAATCCTTTGCTTTAAACACACCGGTGCGGTGCCTGTTAAGGACCCTCCAATGGTGAAGTTAGATTTTAGAGAATGTGGTTATTCAGAGTATATTTTGTTAGTTTTTCTTTGGCGTACCTGGTGTTGAAGGTCTTCGTTTTTCTTTTGTATGCATGCATAGGAGTGGTTTTCTGTTGCCTAGTAGTGGGAAAGATGACCTTTCCACATGGTGGTGCTTCATTGGGGGGTCAAATCCGTGGCAGGGTACTTGAGAGGATTGTTGTCCCACTCTGCACTTGGCCTGTGTCGGAATAGTGTCAGCAGTGAGGGTGCTTGTCCCTCATACACTCTACATCCTTGCATCGAGAGTACGCTACTGTGTCCAATGTCAGTTGTGCCCCCCACCGATATAACAGGAAGGAGGGACGGCACGGGAAGCATGCCCAAGTGCCTGGTCTGTTTGGGGGCCAAGGGGATTAGCTCTGTCGGAGCCCGATCAAAAGACCGGGAAAACGTTACTACCAGATGCCCCCAATTCCTCTGGCCATCCGCTCGAGGTCACGGGAATTCCGTTGGTTAGCCGACCCTCAAAATTCGCGGCCCATTTATGGCAAGACCGGAGCGCATTTATTGTGTTTGGTTGTTGGTAGGGTAGATTTCCTTGTCTGCTCGGTCTCATGAACCGAGCAACTAGGAGATCTCTCTTTTTTGAGTTACGGCTCTGCCTAGTCATCTAATATGAGCAGTCCTTTTGGCTTTGCTCTGTTGGAGTGGTTCTGCTCAAGCAAGCCGAGCAAATATTCTGAAATATCCTGTTGAGTCTTCTCGCTTTGTCTAATCACTCAAACCCGGCAGATTCTGTGGCTACGCAAGCCTTCGAGTTCTGCTCGGTCATATAAACCGAGCAGATATTCTGTGCCATGGTCTGGTGGGCCTTTTGGTTCTGCTTAGTCATGTAAATTGAGCAAATATTATTTGTCATTGCCTAGTTGGCCTTCTGGCAATGCTCGGTTAAGTAAACCGAGCAGATATTCTTTGTCATTGCCTAGTAGTCCTTTTGGTTCTGCTTGGCCACGTAAACCGAGTAGATATTCTTTGCCATTGCCTAGTAGGCCTTCTGGCTCTGCCCGATCACGTGAACCGAACAGATATTCTTTGTCATTACCTGGTAGGCCTTCTAGCTTTACACGGTCATGTAAAGTCAGGTAAACCAAGCACATATTCTTTACCATTGCTGCGTAGGCCTTCTAGCTCTGCTCGGTCATGTAAACCGAACAGATATTCTTTGCCATTACCTGGTAGGCCTTCTGGTTCTACCTGGTCATGTGAACTGAGCAGATATTCTTTGCCATTGCTTGGTAGGCCTTCTGGCTCTGCTTGGTCACATAAACCGAGCAGCTATTCTTTGCAATTACTTGGTAGGCCTTCTAGCTCTGCCCGGTCATGTGAACCGAGCAGATTCTATGGAGTGCTATCGGTTGACACGCAATAGACAATTGTAGAACGCCCGGTTGTACTCTTACAAATTAAAGAAAAAAAAAGTCACTTCTCCCGATCAGCAGTCCAAGCACCACCAACAAAACGACCTCAGTAAAGTAGCAAAATCTCACGCTTCAACAATAGGTTAAGAGATGCCAACTTGTGGAAACCTGCATTGGTAAGAAATTTCTAAACTTAGCATGGAAATGTAATAGGCATGAATATCTTAAGTCATTTATTAAATATTATTCTGTTACATTTTAATATTGCTAAAAAAATATTGAGATAGGTATAAGCTCAAGGGGCATCTTTCTAAGCTTTCTCAGGTCCTAAGTTGTCATTAAGCCCAACATCTTGATATCGTAACTTGGTAAAGTCCAATATCCAGCCATATAGAGTATTCAACTACCTAAAGAATCCAGTTAGTCAAAACATCTAGCGATCCAGAACATCCAGTCATCCATAAATATCCAATTGTCCATAAGCATCCAGCCATCCAGAGTATAACCCAACTAGGGCAGGTCATAAGCCGAAAGTCTCCAACATAACTTAACTCACAAGACGTCCGTTTTAGCAAACCACATCACCCATTCATCATCAAAGCAATTATCTGACTCCATAATGGCGTGCCCCATGCACTACGTAACTCAAGGATTCTAGCGTCTCAGTCTTCTGATTTCCAATATACTACCTGATCTTTTGCAAATAAACCTGGGGCAACTGATTTCTACTTAGCCCGCAAGTCAGCATAACTCCTAGATAAGAGCCTAAACTATCTACAGCCCTCCTGGACAAGAGATTAAACTATCAATGTTGCTCCTTGGCTACTTTGCTCAACCAACGGAGCCGACCGCAGCAGCTTGAGCTATGATCCTGTTTTACATAGCTGACAAAAAAAAAAAGAATGGGGCAATGACCCACCCTACACCTCCCTTCCAAACTAGTTGATGTGTTCAAAACAAATTAGCTAAAGATGTTCGACCTTCTAAATACCTCAAACTTTTCAAAAGGGACCTCAACCCCTCCACAAACAAATCCAAGATGTTCAACTCTAGAGAAGCATAATCTCTCGGAAGATATGGCAACAAGAATCCTATCATGCCGAGCGAAAGTGGAACCCAACAACGAAGCACTAAGCATTCCAGTCTTCAGATATCTAAGTCCAAGAGGCCACCAATATTTTCTCCTCCAACAAGAATGAAGAAATCTCTCGTGATTCATCTCCAAAGCCTCTCAACAAAGCAAAGGTACAATTCTTACCAAATCAAATTAGAATTAGAAAAAAAAAAAACTGAAAGCCCTTGCTTTCTCTCACATTCAAAAAATTTTCAATTTCAAAATCAATTTCGGTCAATCTCAAAACTTAATTCTCAAAATTTTTAAATTTTTTTCAAAACTATTTTTACAAAAAGCTTCAAATTCAAAAGGTTAAAGCTCTTGCTTTCTTTCAAATTCAAAATCAATTTTCAAAAGTCAAATAAGTTTTTTAAATTTTTCTTAAAAAAGTTTCAAGTTTCGATCAAAACCAATTTCCTAAATGTTTTGCTTCTAAAAAAAAATCGAAAGTTTCGAGTCAAAATGAATTTTCTATCAATTTTATCTTCAAAAATTCAAGTTTCGAGTTAAAATGAATTTTTTAAGCATTTTGTCTTCAAAGGTTCCAGTTCCAAATCAAAACGAATTTTCTATACGTTTTGTCATAGTTTCAAGTCAAAAAAATTTTTTCTACACGTTTTGCCTGACAAATTGAATTTCCTGCACCTTTTGTCTAAGTTTCATATTAAAATGGTTTCTACACTTTTCCCTTCAAAAGTGTATTTCAAAATCAATTCCTAAGGTTACTTAACCTTTGATTTCAAAAGTTATTTCAAAATCAAGATCTAAAGTTGGTTTCAAAATCAAATTTCAAAAGTTTTATTCAAAATCTATTTCAAAGTTTTTCTAAACCTCACCTTCAAAAGGTCTCTATTTCAATCAAGTTTCAATGTTTTCAAATTTTTTTCCTTCAAAAAGTTTTTATCAATTTTAAAGCTTTTTAAATTCGAAATCCGTTTCAAAATTTTCTAGACTTTTTCTTTCAAAAAGTCTTATTTGCAGTCCAATTCAAAAAATTTTCAACCTTTCTAAAAGTTCTATTCAAAATTCAATTCGAAGGTTTGCTAAACTTTTCCTTCAAAAGTTTTTATTCAATCAGAGTTTTTTAAACCTTTTCCTTCAAAATTCTTATTCAAAATCAAGTTCCAAAGTTTTCTAAACTTCAAAAGTTCTATTCAAAATTCAATTCAAAAGATTTCTAAAATTTTTCCTTCAAAAATTTTTATTCGAGTTCCAAAAGTTTCTAAACTACAAAAGTTTTATTCAAAATCCAATTCAAGGTTTTCTAAACCTTTTCCTTCAAAAAATCTTATTCAAAATCAATTCTCGAGAGTTTCTAAACTTTTCCTTCAAAAGTCTTATTCCAAAATCAATTTTCAAAGGTTCTCTAAACTTTCCTCCAAAAGTTTTTGTCAATTTCTAATTCAAGGTTTTCTAAATTTTCATTCAAAATCCATTTCAAGGGTTTTCAAACTTTTCCTTCAAAAATTTTGTCAATTCAAGTTCCAAGCTTTCCTTAAACTTTTTCCTAAAAATCCATGTCAAGATTTTCTAACTCCATATTCTATCTGAGTTTCTTGGGGTCTTCTCTGCCAAAAAGGTCCGATACTAAAATGTTTTAGCTCTTTTTCCTTCAAAAAAGATTTCTTTTCAAAAATTTTCAACTCTTTCCTTATTTCAAAAATTTCAACCGTGTTTCTCGGGGTCTTATCTGCCCAAAAAGGTCTCACTCTCAAAGGGTTTTGTTGGCCTAAGTAGGCAACCCAATAGGGGATTGAATTATGTTTTATGAAATTAATAGCAAATAATGCAATTAAAAACTTATTAAGTAATGTAGTAGTGGGTAATCAAACTAAAGCCAACTAACCAAATAATAAGACGTAATGCAAGCAAGTGTTATGAGCAAGGAAGAAAAAACAAAGCAAGAAATGAAGAATGAAGGCACAAAACTTTTACAGAGGTTCGGCCAATTCTTGCCTACGTTCTCTCTTCCTTGATCCTCTCAAAGGTATTCCACTGTATACATTCCCTTACACAGTTGCTGGTTTTACTCCAAGTGCCCAGCTCACTCTTACAAGAGCTCTTCCCAAGCTCTCAAAATTCCGAGTGATTTTGTCCAATCTTTACTCAAACTTACAAGTTTACAAACCCACTTAACAATAAATGAAGGTTGTACAATGAATAACTCTCCCTCAAAGAGTAGATAAGCAAATTTACAGCTCACTCAAGAACCCTCCAAATAAATAAAAACAGAGTATAAGATGTAGGAGATTAAATCTCACTTTCTAGCACTTGATCTTGTGTTCTTATACTCATATATTGGTTGGGGATCTTCTATATATAGCCGTGAGTTGATTATGGCCATTGGTGGTAGATGGGAAGCCATTTGATGCAAGATCGCATTGTTATAATGGTTAAAAATATTGATGTTGGAGCCCAAGTGTCGACACCTGACTTCATGTGTCGACACATCAAGTCTGCATTCTCCAAATTTTGTTCACTGCATCCATGTGTTGACACATCAATCCTATGTGTCGACACATGACCATCCATTCTTTAGATTTTGGTCACTGTCTTCATATGTCAACACATCAACCAAGAATTTTTCTTCCATGCTGTCCTTGATCAAGCTTAGCTTTAAAATATTTTAAGATTTTCAAGAAGTCTTCTTTTTGGGGTATGTTGATCTTCAAACCAGAGTTGTTCTTCGCGAATTTGTTCAATTCAATTTTGGATTGAATTCTCTTTAACGATTATACTTAATCAACCTTTGTGATCTCCTCTTATGTCGATCTCATTTTTTTCATTGCCAAGCTCCTTCCTTTTGTTGCCAAACTCCTTCTTTTCGTTGCCAATCTTTTTCTTTTTGCTGCCGATCTCCTTTTTTTTGTTGTCGAGCTCCTTCTTTTTGTTGTCGATCTCTTTTTCAAGTTCAGATCTTTAAGATCATTAATTAGATCTTTAATATCCTTAATTTCTTCTAAGACAAACCCTTTTGATTGATATTGGAATATATGTCACTTTTCTTCTTTGCTAAACCTTTAATCCTTCTTGACAGGCTTCTCAACACAAGTTCTTCAACATCTTTCAATGTGAAAAGCAAAAACTTACTATCCTTTTCTTTTGTGCTTTATGCCTCAGAGCATGTAAACGTTTGCTTCTCCTTTCTTATGTAGTGGATTGATATGACCATAAGAATCAAGGTTCTTCATAATGAATAAGTTGGCTATGGATGTTGCCAAACATATGCATGCGCAAACTTTATCTCTTCGAGAATAAGATTATCTAAGTAATGTTCTTGTTGGGTACTCAACTAATTAACTCAAACATTTTTTTGTTATCAAATGATTATAATATAATCTGCACACTTAATTGAAATCATTAGATAACAACTACATAGTTTTGTTATCATCAAAATCGACATAGGGATTAACCTTGAGTCAACAATCTCTCCTTTTTTATGATGACAAAATCTTAAAAATATATGCAATTAAGCTTAATGTAAATAAAGTATAAGGATTAAATAATTTAAAGCAGCATGCTTCTTGTAAGGTTCCTCCTTACTACTTCAAAATAAAGATACTCGTTACACATAATATTCATATATTTTTAGGGAGTATCTCCCCTCTTTTTTGTCAATCAGTCAAAAAGCAATAATAAAATATAATGTAAATTTAGAATAGAAAAAATTTATTCATATTTCAGATTTTCTCCTCAATATAAAATATTTCTTCCTCTATGGAAGATATAATATCATGTATTCAAAAATGTCTCATTTATTTTCATATAGATTATCTTTCCCCCTTAACAGAGGATTTCTCCTTGCTACGACATATAATAGTTCTTCTCCTTTTAGTCAACTTATCAAAAGAATTTATAAAAAATTTATGACCGGTACAATAGCAAAAATATTAAAATGGAATGACAATTATTGAAAGTGCATCTGCAACCAAGCAGTGAATAACCGATTTAGCAAGCGACCAATCAGTGAAGACAAGAAACATAGAAGGTGCATTCAATCATTTATTAATCCATCAAAATCCAGAATTATGATAAGCATCCAATCATATATTATCATGCAAAATATTCAAAATGAATGATAGTCATTCAACATTCACAAAATATTGCAAACCAAAATAAATTTTTCTTTAAGATCACAACTCATGTAATCTGAAAATTAAAGTATAGCAATGTAATGCTAATGCAAAATCATGCAAATGGGGATTAAGTCATATCAATTTGATCTGGGGAGAGTTTAGAAGTTAAGGTTCTTGGTCTAAAATAGTATGGCCTTGGCTTTGAGACTGTTTTGGGAGTAGAGGATGGACAGGTTTGAGTGGGAACGGCTTGCTAAATTTCAACAGGTGGCTCATTATTAATTACTTATCATCAATTGAAACTTTCTCACTATATAAGGATGAAGTGCTGTCTTCTTCTTCAATGGAGTTGCTGCTTGAGTCCCATCTTGTTGGAGTATAGTCTATAGTACTAGCTCTTCTCTAATCTCCTCGTTTGCTTTATTGCTTGCATCCACAATTTTTTGATTCATTCTCATCACCTTGTTCTCCACAATCATAACCCTTATAATTCCATTATCTATTTTGGTATTGAGTTAAGTGAACATATTCTTTTGATATTCCTTTATCTTTTTCATCATGCCCATTAGAACATCCATTTGCTCATTTCCAGAAGTTGACATCATGGGAAGAATTTGCTTTACAATTTTTGAAATTTCTTTTCTTGCTTCTGAATTTCCTCTTGATGGGACTATCCTCCCCCTTAAAATGATATTCAATTCTTGTTCTTTCTTACTTCAAAAGCCAACCATTTGTTTTTTTATTCTCTTTAGAGTAGACTGATTATACTCATTAGTCTTTAGCATTATCTCCTTCTTTGTTTTTCTTTTCTAGTTTATCATATCTCATAATTTTCTATTCAAAACTTTCTCCTTGACTTCTTTCTTCTTTGTGAGAGGTTTGGGTGAACAAAGATTGATTTTAAAATTTTGAATAGATAGAATGAGAGGCAAAAGTTATTCCTCGATTTTTGAAAATGTAACTGATGAAGATTGGTTAACAATAGGGATTGAAATCTATACAAAATGTATGTTAATGTGAATAAGATTCAAACATGTTTATGATCATACGCAGGGGTCAACTCTTTGAGGGCATAAGTCGACTCTTTTTCTCATGAAATGCAAAAATAAATTTTTGAATGCTATAAAATGCTACAAATAGACATATAATTGATTTTAAAAGATTCATATGCATTAACAAACATATATAGCATCCTAAACACTCAATATAATAGATTGTTCATGCTTAACATAAAATACATAGCATATGTATATCATCAAAATCAATCAAATTAAAGATTGCACATGCTCAATACTCTTAACAGTTATAATGTAATATAATTTATGATTAGCATGAAAATTTTCAAACATACACTCACCGAATGTAATATATGGTTAAGTAAAATAAACAACCAATCATGCTACTATAAAGTTTAGTATTAACAGGAGTACCTTTTTATTGCCATCCAACTTGGTTGATGTAGCTATGAGATTACTTAATAGATTTGGGTTCCCCACATCAAACCTTTGAAGTAAGTGCTTGATGTACTCAAATATTTCTTTCTTTGATTGTAATGCGACTGATATTCTATTATCATCGAAAGTCACCATACCTTCATCCTTTGGTATGAAAGAGGTGAATTGAATCTTATCGCTAATCATATACCTTGAGAAATCACCCTCTAAATGCCAACAATCTTTCTTGACTTTGGATTGGATTGTAGACAATCCTACAATGAAAGCAATTCAAGTTTTTTTCTTCGGTACCCACATCATGTTGGGTCATTAGGGGTTAGTATTCAATGTTCTTTCCAGAACCAAAACTTTCTTAATTATTTGAGACTTGTTCATAAGAAAACATTGATGTGTTGTGTGACCTCTCTTTTAACAATAGAAACAAGTAATATAAGATTTTCCACTATGAGATACATACTTTATTTTTGAAAACTTTCATTTTTTAAATAGATTGTATCCAATGCCAGCTTTCTCAAGAGAGCATTTTTGTTTGCAAAGCATTGCATAAAGTTTTTCTTTTCCATCAACACATTTTGAAAGAGATTTTTCTAAATCATTTTCTTTTTCTTTCAAGATAGAATTTTTTTTTTTCAAAAGATCATTTGTAAATTGTAAATCCTCAATTTCTTTTATAAGAGAAGCAATCATCTTTTTTAGTATACTATTCTTTATACCAGATTTCTTAAATTCAGCAAGTAAATCATCAAAAACATCTTATAATTTTTCAAAAGTAAAATTGGAATTTGTTACCTCATTTTCTTTTTTATCTGCCACAAAACATAGGCTGGCAACCTCTTGAGATTTAGCTTCTTCATCAGAGCTGGATTCCTCATCTTTACTCCATGTGGTGGCAGTTAGAACTCTTTTTCCTTTGCCTTTCTTCCATCTTTTCTCTAGTCGTGGACATTCAAATTTGATGTGTCTAGACTTTTTGCACTCAAAACATGTGATGGAAGAATCTGTCATTCTTGATTCATCCTTATGTTCTTGTTTTCTTTCTTTATTCCATCTCTTCTTTATGAACCTTATGAACTTTTTCATGATTGATGCAAGTTCTTCATCACTGTCTTGGTAATTTTTCTATAGATTTGAATGTAATGACTCTCTTCTTTTTCTCATCTTCAACTTGCATATTTTGGCTTTGTGTCAGCTCGTATGCCATGAGAGTTCCAAATAATTTCTCAAGTGGCAAGGTGTTGAGATCATTTGCTTCTTGTATAGTAGGCACCTTACCTTCCCAAGCCTTTGACAAAGTTCTAAGAATCTTTCTCATCCGCTCACTGTTAGAATAGATCTTTCTAAGAGATTTCAATCCATTAATAATATCAGTAAATCGTGCAAACATTTCAGTAATGGATTCTCCTGATAACATTCTAAACATTTCATAATTATGCACAGGAATGTTAATTTTCGATTCCTTAACTTGGTTGGTACCTTCATGAGTAACCTCTAATCTATCCCAAATTTCCTTAGCAGATTCACAAGTAGAGATCCTATTGAATTTATTTGGGTCTAATGCACAATATAAAATGTTTATAGTTTTGGCATTAGATTGTAAAAGCTTCAAGTCATTCTCACCGCATTCACTTTCAGGTTTGGGGATGACTACCCTTTTAATAGTCTTGGTGGAAGTCTTAGTACCATTCACAATGATCCTCTATAGTTCATAGTTAACAGATTGGATATGTATATCCTCATTCTAATCTTCCAATAATTGTAGTTTGTTCCATTGAACAAAGGAGGTCTAATAGTGGATTGACCCTTACCTAGAAAGCTTCCAATTATGGTTGCCATGGATCAACTCTAAGAATATTAGGACTCTAAAATAGAGCACTAGCTCTAATACCAATTGTTGGCCCAAATAGGCAATCCAAGAGGGAGGTTGAATTGGATTTTATGAAATTAATAGCAACAATGCAATTAAAAAACTTATCAAGTAATGTAGCAGTGGGTAATCAAATAATAAGATGTAATGCAAGCAAGTGTTATGAGCAAGGAAGCAAAACAAAGCAATAAATGAAGAATGAAGGCACAAGAATTTTACAGAGGTTCAGCCAATCCTTGCCTACATCCTCTCTTCCTCAATCCTCTCGAAGGTATTCGACTATGTAAAATTCCCTTACACAATTGCGGGTTTTGCTCTAAGTGCCCAGTTCACTCTTCAAAGAGCTCTTTCCAAGCTTTTAAAATCCTGAGTGATTTTGTCCAAACTTCATTCAAACTTATAAATGATTTTGTCCAAGCTTCATTCAAACTTATAAGTTTACAAACCCACCCAACAATAGATGAAGGTTGTACAATGAATAACTCTCTCTCAAAGAATAGATAAGCAAATTTGCAGCTCACTCAAGAACCCCCCAAATGAATAAAAACAGAGTATAAGATGTAGGAGATTAAATCTCACTTTCTAGCACTTGATCTTATGTTCTTCTACTCATATATAGGTTGGGGATCTTCTATATATAGCCTTGAGTTGATTATGACCATTGGTGGTAGACGAGAGACTATTTGATGCAAGATCGCACTGTTATAACGGTAAAAAATATAGCCATTGGAGCCCAGGTGTCGACACCTGACTTTCATGTGCCAACACATCAGGTCTGCATTTCCTAGATTTTGTTCACTAACTCCATGTGTCGACACATCAACCCCATGTGTCGACACATGACCATCCATTCTTCGAATTTTAGCCGTTGTCTTCATGTGTTGACACTTCAAATTCATATGTCGACACATCAGCCCATAATTTTTCTTCCATGCTTTCCTTGTTCAAGCTTACATTCAGAATATTTTAAGATCTTTAAGAAGTCTTCTCTTTAGGGTATGCTGATCTTCAAACTAGAGTTATTCTTTGAGAATTTGTTCAATTCAATTTTGGATTGAATTCTTTTTTACGATCATACTTAAACAACCTTTGGGATCTCCTCTTATGCCAATCTGATTTTCTTTATTGCCGAGCTCCTTCCTTTTGTTGTCAAGCTCCTTTTTTTTGTTGCCGATCTCTTTCTTTTTACTGCCGATCTCCTTTTTTTGTTGCTGAGCTCTTTCTTTTTGTTGCCGATCTCTTTTTCAAGTTCAAATCTTCAAGATCATTAATTAGATCTTTAATATCCTTAATTTCTTCTAAGACAAACCCCTTTGATTGATATTTGAATAGATGTCACTTTTCTTCTTTGCTCAACCTTTAATCCTTCTTGACAGGCTTCTCAACGCAAGTTCTTCAACATCTTTCAATGTGATAAGTAGAAACTTACTACCCTTTTCTTTTGTGCTTTATGCCTCAGAGCATGCAAACTTTTGATCCTCCTTTCTTATGCAATTGATACTTTAATGGATTGATATGACCACGAGGATCGAGAGTCTTCATAATGAATAAGTTGGCCATGGATGTTGCCAAATATATGTATGCTCAAACTTTATCGCTTTGAGAATAAGATTACCTAAGTAATCTTCTTGTTAGGTACTCAACCAATCAACTCAAATATTTTTTTGTTATCAAATGATTATAATGTAATCTGCACACTCAGTTGAAATTATTCGATAACAACCACATGATTTTGTTATCATGAAAATCAACAAATGAATCAACCTTGAGTCAACAGTTTTATCTTTTTTCCCTTCAGAAAGATTTTATTACAAAAATACCTTCTCGGTTTTCTTAATTTCTTTCTTCAAAAAGTTTGATTTAAAAAATACCTTTCTAAGGTTTTCTAACTTCTTCCTTCAAAAAGTTTCATTTCAAAATCATTTCCCTATTTGTTCAAAAAATTTTCCTTTAAAAAGTTTAATCTTAAAAGCATTTCTCGGGTTTTCCGAGCTTTATCCTTCAAAAGCTCCGTTCTAAAAAATGTCCCAGAGGTTTTCAAACTTTCTTCTTTAAAAAGTTTCATGAGTTTCTTGAGCTTTTTCCTTCAAAAGCTCCATTTTCAAATTTTTTGGGTTTTCAAAAGTCTATTTTCAAAATTCTAGGTTTTCAAACTTTTCCTCAAAAGTTTCAATCCAAGTTTCAAAGGTTTTTCAAACCCTTCTAATTCAAATCTAGATTAATCCATTTTAGAAAGCGATTTCGAAATCATTCCAAACAATTAACTTCAATTTCAAAATAATTTTAAAATCAAGTTTTCAAAATTTCTGATTTCAAAAATCCAAATAACCCAGTTTTCAGACTTAAACCAACTACTCCAAGCCCTCCGATCACCTTGTTGTCAACATGGGACCATTACTGTATTGTTTTCTGTCTTCGACAAGCAAAGACAGAAAAAAGAGATGCAGCTGTAAGCACCATTTTTTGGCCAGCTCAGCAATCTCTGACACAACCAGACTCACATTCAAATCGATACAGACACATTCCAGTCTAAACCAAATTTCTAGACTCAGTCCAGTCAATCAATCGCTTCACGGACCCATCGGGCCCAATAGAGGCAAAATAACCAAAATGCCCTCACAGCATTGCTCGGTCAAATTTCAATTGGCATGTCTTTCTAAAGACGGTAAGTCCCTATTTCAACCTCAATTCTAGTTCCAATTCCAATCTAAACTAGTCAAGCTCGATCTAGCATGTCTTTCAAGAAAGTTGATCTCTAGATGGTAAGTCCATCTAGTCCAGCACATTTTTTGAGAAAACTCCTCGAAACGATAAGTACCTTCAAACATGTCGATCAGGACGGTAACCAAGTCCCTGAGATGGTATAACGATTCACTTTTGGCGCCTGTTAGCCCGCTAATATAGAATGTCTGTTATTTAGCATGTCTTTCGAGAAAGTTTATCCCTCAGACGATATGACCATCCAGTAGCTTCTTGAGATTAAGCAGTCTCTAGAATGAATGCACATCGTCAGAGTGATGGAAACACTCACAA
Source organism: Euryodendron excelsum (assembly GCA_033060915.1). NCBI lineage: Eukaryota > Viridiplantae > Streptophyta > Magnoliopsida > Ericales > Pentaphylacaceae > Euryodendron > Euryodendron excelsum. The sequence continues at coordinate 10,115,387 of CM065391.1, read as the reverse complement.
ACATGGAACCTGTCAAAGTGGCGAAAGCACTCACAAACAGGTCAACATTGGGACTTGCCAACAAAACCTCAATCTCACGGGACTGAACATGCCTCTTGGCCATGACACGTTTATCGAAGGACGGGATGCCTTTGGAAACCAACTCATCACACACTTCAAAGTGATGGAAACACTCAATACCCAGGTCAATACCAGTGCCTACTAGCCCACTCTAGTGAAAAATGACCAAACTGTCCCTTGAGCCCTTTTGGCACGCTTCTAAAAAAAGTACCTAAGTTCTTAGAGCGATAAGTCCATCTTTCTAAGATTTTTCCAAGGACAATTCGGCATGTCCAAGTGCTTTTCAGTCTGTTCTAGATCAATTTTGAGACTATCTAGTCAAAATGACTATTTTGCTTCTAGGCATCCGATCGCCGCTGGGAATTACACCGGCTCTAGGTATCAAATTGGTTACTTCCCGAGGATGCTTCTAACAGTATTCTAGGCCTTCTAGCTCCTTTTTGGATCATTTCGAGTCTATTTCGGTAAGCCCGATGCAAAATCAACATTTTGCCCTGGTGGACTAGTTATCTTTTCTAACCACACTGACTCTGGGTATCAAAACAATAATTTTTCTAAACACTCTCGATAGTGTTTCCAACCTTTTAGTCTCCTTTCGGGTCACTCCGAGCCCATTATGGTATTTTTTCAATTCAAATGACCGTTTTGCCCTTGATAGGTTGGTTAGCCTTTTCAAATATTCCGGTGTTGTTTCTCAAATTCGTTACCTCCAGAACATTCTTTCAAGGGTTCTTGTCTATCCCCAACCTTCTGGATCATTCCCGAACCTTCTGGAGTCACTCTTAGTGGAGTCAAGCCAAAAATTGCATGGTACTCACTAGGACAGGTGCCCAAATCATTTGCTTTGCATCCGAAGGGTCAAAAGATACGTTTCTTACTGCCTTAAAACTTTCTTAAATGGTTGGCACCACTTCAAGGTTAAATTTTCACTGGCGCCACTGCAACAGGCGCCAGTTCCTGTTTTAATTGCTTATAAATAAAGACTCTTTTTCGCAAACTCAGTTTAGAAACTCTCCCTCTCCAAAAACAGAGCTCGAATTTCTTAAAATCCTAATTTTCTCAAGCCTCTTTAAGCCCTAACCTCCATACACTCAAATCCTAGCCTCCATACACTCTATACATTCAAACGTAGGCCTCCAAGCATCCATTAAAGATTAAGTGCTACATCTCCAGGGTTCTCAAAATTCAAGTAAAGTAAAAAAAATAAAGCAATCAAAGCAAGAAGAATACGAGATTAGTTTTTTATTTACTTTTTTGTAATCCTCCTCTCTCTTGTCTCTTTTAAACCACTTGAATTTTCTTCTATTTTAATCCCCATTTTCTACCTCTTGTTCTTGCATGCTTGAAACAAGGGACTTCCCAATTTATGCTTAGGAAAGACTGTTGAAGGTTACCGTGCTGGGGGTTTTCTTCTAGTTCAACCTTAGATGGTATGGGTACGGCCTCCTTGATTATGTGGTGAAGCCTAACCTTGTATGTTCATGACCCTATTGCATTGTGGTTATCATGTTCATACCTTGCATTCAAAATTGCATTCAAAGTTGTTTTCAAACTTACATCAAAGTTCTCTTTCAAAACTTGCATTCAAAATCTCCTTCTTTCAAACTTGTTTTCAAAATCACACTTTTAAGATGATTCGAGGCATTCTATGATTGGGGATGTCTTAGGAAAGTGTTACATTCAATGTGACCATCAAGGTCCAAATTTTGGATTCAAACCCTAAATTGTTTTTATCAAAACCACAATCTTAAGATGATTCTAGCCATTCTGTGGTTAGGGTTATTTTAGGAAAGTGTTATATTTAATGTGATCATTATGGTCCATATTTCAAACCCTATTTTGTTTTCAAAATCACAACCTTAGAATGGTTCTAAACTTCTTATGATTAGAATCGTTTTAAAAAAGTGAGACATTCAAGGGACTTGCAAAAGTCCATATTCAAATTCATTTCTAAAACGTTTTGCAAATCTACTCCTAAAAATTTTTTTTCAAAGATCTATTTTCCAAAATTTTTTTGCCTTGAAGTTCAAGTTAAGTCCTAGAATCCATGATTAGGAAACCCTAATTTCTTTCTTAAAATTATGACTTTCTATTTTCTACATTAAATCATAGGTTTTCTCTACACCAAATCATAGATTTTCAAATTCAAAATTTTCAAAACTCAATATTTTTAATTCTATGTCAAATCAAATCTTTCAATTTAGGAAACCAAATCAAATCCTCCAATTTTGGAAACAAAATCAAATCATTTATTTTTGGAAATAAAATCCAGTTTTCCACTTTAGGAAATAGAGATCAAATCTTTCCTAATTCTAATTTTTTCTAATTTTGATCTTTCTTAAATTCAAACTTTCAAACACTCCTTAATTTTAAACTTCCAAGTCTTTCTAAATTTAACTTATCAAATCTTTCCGAATTCTAAAATTTTTCTAATTTCAAACTTTCAAATCTTATTTTCAAATTTCAAATCTTTCCAAGTTCAAACCTTCCTAAGTCAAGACTTTCCTAAAATAGATCTTTCTAAATTCAAATATTTCCAAAACCAATTCTTTCCAAAAATAGAATTTTCCTAAAATGAAACCTTCTTAATTCAAAAGCTTTCCAAAGTTCAAGCTTCCCAAATTCTAACTTTTCAAATTCTTCTAAATCAAATATTTTCAAATCAAGTCAAATCTTGACAAATCATTTTAAGTCAAGTGTTTTAAAATGAAATCAACCCATTTCCTAACATTTCCTAATTCGAAACTTTCTTAAAATGAAACTTTCCTAATGCGAAACTTTTCCAAAACGAAACTTTTCTAAAATAGAACTTTCTTAAAATCCAACTTTCCAAAAGTGAAGTTTCCAAATCAAATCTTTCCAATTCAATTGCATGCTTTAAACCCTAGGTTCCTTTAGCCCTAAGAGATAAAACCCTAGTTCAACCCTAACCCTAAACTTAGGAAACTTCCACTCTTTTCTAAAATTCTTTTTAAAAACCAAGATGGTTTTCAAACTCCAATCTAGGTCAAGAAGATTTCAAAGTTCAACCCAATTTTTCAAATCAAGTCCAAGTTCAATTTCAAGTTCTCAAGTTCAATTCTAAATCAAAGCTCAATTTCAAATCAAAGTCAAATTTGAGTTCGATTTCAAATCAAAGTTCAATTTTAAATCTTCTGATCAAGATTCAAATTAAACCTTTTCAAGTCAAACTTTTCAAAGACCTCAAAGTATTTGTTTACAATCGGAACTCATGTCCGAATTACAACTGACCTAATTCCTAACAAAGGGATACGTAGACAACTCCCATGGGTGCGGCCACAACCTTTTTCAAGTTTCCAATTCTATAACCTCTTTCAAATTTCCAATTCCATACTCTTTTTCAAGTTTCCAATTTCATAACCTTTTTCAAGCTTCAAATCTTGTCTTCAAAATCTATTTTTAAAATCAAATTTTTTTCTTGCACTTGCATGTCATACATCATATCAAATTTCTTAGTGGATATAATTGGACGTTGGATAATCGAAGATTTTAAATGAGTGAACCTATGGTGAATAGACATGTAAGTACCACAAAGGCGGGATAGAGTGATAGTCTAGTACATATTTTCTCCACATAACCAACCTCTGAGCCTAGAATCATTGTTTTCAAAGACAAAAATAGAGTGATTTTAAAAAAAAAGGGGGTTAAATCTTTGTAAAAGTTGCCAAACAACCTGTTTTCTTAAAAAACCTCTCTTGATGAAATTTTTCAAAATCTTTTCAAAAACTCTAAGTTTAATCTTCGAATTGCACTTATTTTTAGGTGACCTAATTCACCTTAACAAAGTTAGGTAGAGACTCCAAATCTTTTTCTAAAAGCCATTAATCAAATCAATTTTTAATTCAAACCTAATCGCACTCATCCTTCTTGGAGCATGAGTTCTAACGAGAGAATACCATGTTTTTCTCACTAGTTTCCTCAGGTGTGAAAAATCGGGGCACGACATTACCATCAAAGCCCTTACCATTTACATGGTATATAAGATATAAACATGCAAAAACCCATGAATACACTATCACGCAACCATAAATATGAGATGTCATACCTTGGAAATGAATATACAAGCCTTCTCCTTCAATGTCTTCTTCCTCTTCATCTTTCTCTCATTTCTCCTCTCTTCTTCCTCTTCTTCTTTCTCTCCTTTCTCTCCTCTTCTTTCTCTTCTCTCTCTCTCTCTCTCTCTCTCTCTCTCTCTCTCTCTCTCTCTCTCTCCTCCATTCGAATGATGAGAAGTCAACAAGCTCCTCAACTAACCTTCCTCTCCCAACTCCTTGTCAATCTAGCTAATTTTTTCACTAAAAGTCTACAAACTAACTCACCAATGACTCACCAACTAACTCATCAATAATGAAATGACACATGTCACACACATATGCACCCACATAATTTTGCATACTAATTAACTATGCAATAAATATAATTAAATTAAATAAACTAATTCAACTAATTCAAATATATAATGAAACTAATTATGAAATTATGAGGTTAGGGTCTCACATCTTAAGCACAACCTTTTAAGCATTAGTCAATTGTGTGATAAAGGTTACAAAGTTGTGTTTGAATCATCAAAATGTAATTTAGTGAACATCAATGATAACAAGACCATATTGATTGGTCACAAACAAGGCAATATCTATATTTTTTATTTAAATAACTTGTATTCTTGTAAAATAAAATACTTTGCAGCTGTGAATAGTGATGATAGTTGGATGTGGCATAGGAGACTTAGCCATATCAGTATGAGCATTATTTCAAAGACTTTAAAAAATGATTTGGTCAATGGAGTCCCTAAACTCAAATTTGAAAAGGACAAAGTCTGTGATGCTTGTCAAATGGGGAAGCAAACAAGAGTCTCTTTTAAATCCAAAAATTTGATTTTTACAACTAGGCCACTTCAACTATTGCATATGGATCTTTTTGGACCAACTAAAACTCTAAGTCTAGGTGGTAAATAATATGCTCTAGTTATTGTTGATGATTACTCAAGGTTCACTTGGACATTCTGTCTTGCTCACAAGGATGAAACAATTGTCTTTTTCACAAAGTTTTGTAAAAAGGTTGATTTACAATCACACTAATAAGAATTGACCATGGAGGTGAGTTTGATTGCAAACCTTTTAAAGTTTATTATGATGAAAATAGTTTTGAACACAATTTTTCTGCACCTAGAACTCCTTAACAAAATGGAGTTGTTGAGAGGAAAAACAAGACTTTGGAAGAAATAAGAAGAACCATGCTTTGTGAAAATAATTTGCGAAAATATTTTTGGGTAAAAGCTGTTAACACAGCTTTTTATATTTTAAATAGAGTTTTGGTTAGAAAATATTTAAATAAAACCCCATATGAGCTTTGGAAAGACAAAAGGCCAAATGTTTTATACTTTAAAGCTTTTGGATGCAAGTGTTTTATGTTGAATAACAATAAAGACAATCTTGGTAAGTTTGATGCTAAATCTGATGAAGGTGTATTTCTTGGATATTCCACTCATAACAAGGCCTAGAGAATTTTAATAAAAGAACTTTAGTTGTTGAAGAGTCAATGCATGTTACCTTTGATGAACTAAACTCCTTGCCTAGAAAAGTTGTGAGTAATGATGTAGATGATGTGGAGCAAAACTTAGACAATCTCAACATCAATCAAAACACAAGTGACGCCACACAAAAGGAGAAACATGAGATAGATATTCTTTCAAGCCAACAAACTGATCCAAGTATTGAGCACTCCCATAAGTACTTCAACAAAGCTTAACAAAGATGAGAAATGCATCTTTGTGGATATCAAGCATTATAGAAGTATGATTAGCTCTTTACTTTACTTAACTGCTAGTAGGCCTGATATCATGTTAAGCATTTGTTTATGTGTTATATTTCAATCTAATCCTATGGAATCACATGCTGTTGCTGTTAAGATAATTTTTAGATATCTCAAGCACACACCTAACTTGGGGTTATGTACCCTAAGGACAATTCATTAAGTCTTATTAGTTACTCTGATATTGATTATGCTGTGAGTAAGGTTGATAGAAATAACACTAGTGGCTCTTGTCAATTTCTTGGTAATATGCTTGTTTCATGGTCTAGCAAAAAGCAAAACTCAATTACACTCTCCACTACTGAGGTTGAGTACATTGCAATTGGAAACTGTTGTGCTCAAGTTCTTTAGATAAAACACCAATTGGAAGACTTTGGACTTGCCTTTGAACACATTCCCAGAAGGTGTAATAACACAAGTGCTATCAATTTAACTAAAAACCCTATTCATCACTCTCGCACAAAGCACATTAAAATTAGACATCATTTTATTCGTGATCATGTACAAAAAGGTGATATTATATTTGACTTTGTGAGCACTGAACATCAATTAGCTGACATCTTTACAAAACCCTTGAATGAAGATAGATTTTGTATGATTAGTAGAGAATTGGGAATGAGCAATTCAATTGCTTGATTGATTATATGATTGTGTACACCTGATTATGCATTTGAATAGTTTGAAAATGAATTAGATGCTTATTTGGTGCATTACATTGCATAAGTGATTTTCTGCATTTCATAAGAAAAAAGTTGACCCATGCCTTCAAGGAGTCAACCCCTGTATTCTAGAAATGGTTTCTGGTGATTTTTGTTGAAAAGAGTTGACCCCTCTTGTTTAAAGAGTTGACCCATTTTAACAAAAAGCTTAGATAGCAATTTACGTGGAAAATGAGTCGACCCCTTGAAGACAGGAGTTGACTCATTTGCATGATTGCTCAGTGCCTATATATGCTCCCTGTTTTCACCCAAATCAAGCAAATCTCTCCCTCTCTTGATCAACCGTTGCCTCAATTGCCAATCCACCGAGAATCTCTCATTCAAACTCTATAAAACCTATATTCAAACCACATTAATCATTCACTAACTGCTCTCAATGTGAGAATTAATATCTAATTGGGTTAAGGGTGTGACACCCAACCACCATTGTAACCTCCAATGGCTCCAAAAATCACAATACCGAAAAAGAAAGCCTTAGTGGAGTCGACTCCCAAATCTAAGGGAGGAAAGAAGAGGAAGGACAAAGGGGAGTCTTCCAGGGCATCCAAAAAGAGAAAAGGAAAGCAAATTATGGAGAAAGAAGAAAATTTTCTCGAGGACAACCTCTACTTCAACAAACAATCCAATCTAGATAAGTATGTAAATGATCTCTTCTAAAGTTGTTTTGAATGGTAGATGGATTGATATTGGCTTCTTTGCTAAGGAGAAGTTTACATTTGAATCTAAACTTTAGAAGCTTGAATGGAAACTCATAACCATGCTTAGGGATGATGTTTATCCTGAATTAGTTGGACATTTTTATGCTTATGTTGAAAAAGAAATGAGTAGTGAAAGGGTGACAAGTTCTATCAGAAAAGTTCACATCTTACTTACTAAAGAGATAATTTGTCAAATTTTGGGCATAAGTGGAGATGGAGAAATAGGGCACCAAAATATGGATAAATGTATAGCCCTATCCACTCCCTATGGAGAAGAGATCAATAATGATACTCTTCAATCCATTGCCAATGAACTCTCATTGGAATTGAGACTTGCTCATCATTTTGTATGCCATATTTTTATTCCCAAAGGAGAAAAATTTTAGTATATATCTGACAAAGAGTTGTACTTTATGTGGGCATATCTGACTGAGACAAAGGTTGACTTGGTTGATTACATTTTAAACCACGTTGTCAAAGCAAGTAAAATCAAAGTGAGTTTACCCTATGAAATATTTTTGACCAAAGTGTTTAAACACTTTAAGGTCAATCTATTTGGTGAAAAGAAGAGAACCCCTAACCCTAACTCTGATGAGTACAACCAGAAAACTTAATCTAGAATGAGGTATTTCTTTGACACCTATACCAAGAAGTGGACCCCAAAGAAAGAAAGAGGTGGTGGTGGTAGTACAACACCAAGGGGAAAGTCATTTGAAAGAGGTGAAACTTGAACTTTTTTCCATGGACATTATATCCAACAATGATGATGGAAATAATAAAAAAGGTGAAGAAATACCAAGATGAGATGTTTACCAAAGTTGATAAGAAGGTAGAGAATGGTGCAACTAGGTAGTTATTTGTTGAGAATAAAGTTAGGAAGTTGAGTAAAGCTTTTGTGTCTGAAAGAAACAAGCTAAGAGAGGGAGTCTCCAATGACAGTGCTCTCTTAATTGAGCACATTGGGAAATACATCAAGCAAATAGTTAGAGATGAGTACAAGCCCCTCCACCTTGAAGCAGCAAAGTTTGCAGAGGAGGACTCTAGCACCGATGAAGTGGATGTATTTACTAAAAGAGTCAACACCTCTCCTTATCAATCTCAGTCATCACCTTTAGCACCATCAAATCCCTCTAGCCAAACCACTCCAAGGTCATCAACAAGCACTCACAAGTATGGTTTGAGGCAAAGAAATCCAACCAAGTTTACCAACATTGCTGATAACCCTGTTGATCTCTCCCAAACTCCATCTCCCAAAGCCAAATGAGCAATCTTGCATTTACATTTGCATTGGCATTTATTTTTTCCTGAACAATATTTTTGAAAAGGATGGTGTGTCATCCCTTAAGACAATTTGTTGTAATAGTTTGTGGATGCTTTTAGTTTTTTTTTTTTTAACTCTATAGATGCCTATTATTATAAATGCTTTAGTTGCTTTCATGGTTGCTTGCATTCGTATTGGTTATTTTTATGAGGAGATTGATGCTATAGTTGCTTTGCTTACTAACCTAACAATAGTTTTATTCTTGTTTTAAGATTTTTTGCTATTGTACCTGTCTTAATTCTCTATTTATCATTTTTTTAATGAATTGACCAAAAGGGGGAGAAATAATTATATAAAGAATTGTGATATGAATGAAGAATGAAGTAAGGGGGAGAAAGAGAGAAAGAAAAAGGGAGAAAGAATTGAAAGAAAGAATTTTTATATAAATTTATATATGTCTTATTGGGATGCTTGATTGTCATCAATTGGGGTGAGAAAATCTTGTGGTTGAGCAAATCTGAAATAGTAGTACTACACTGCATAAGAAAGGGGGGTAAAGGCATTTATGCTTTGAATCTTTGAATTTTTTGACTACTTTGCTCTAAACTTGAAAAATACCTTGAGGCATAAAGCACAAAAGAGAGGGGAGTGAATTTCTGGTATGAAGCTTTCATTTCATAATTTTTCTAATATTGCACATTGTTAAGTTCATTATATTTCAAGCTTATTGTTCATATTAAGTAAGTTCATTATATTTCAAGCTTGTTGTTCATATTAAGTTCATCAGTTGAAGAGAAGAGACTTTAAGACCTAGAAGCCTTCTTGAAGTATTTGATAAAGTCTTAGAAGAATGGAAGTGATGTTGATTAAAGAACTTTACAAGTAATCAAAATGGATTGATTTTATCTCCAAGAGATTGAAGGTATTCTTGAAGATCAACAAGTTTTAGATAAGTCATTTCGAGCTTTGGAAGCCATATTTGGATGATTCTTGAAGAGCTTGAAGACTTTGGAGAAGTTTGGAGAAGCCTTGCAAAAGTTAAGGACCTAAGCTAAAAAGAGTTGATCCCTCACGATCAGGAGTCAACACATTGGTCTAGAATACAAAGTCTTGAAGAAGATCCAAAAAAGGTTGACTCCTTGTTTCTCAAGGGTTGACACCTCTGGATAGAGTTTTGATAAAGTTTGGTCAAAAGCTAAAAGAGTTGACTCCTTGTTCTTTAGAAACTAACTCATTTGGATAGTGCCTTGTCTACCAAAACACAGAAGAGTCGACTCCTTGATATAACAGCAAGTTTTTCAAATGGCATATCAGTGCAATCTTGCATTAAATGCACCTCCAACTACCACTAACGGCTATAATCAATTCAAGGCTATATATACAATATCCCCACAACATTTATATATAAGAATCAAAGGATTTAAGTGATATACCATTAATTGTGAGCTAAAATTCCTGATCTACTTGAAGAAACATTCTCTTTGCTGGTGTTAGCACCCTATTTTGACCACTCGGCGATCTTCGGCCCGACTAAAAGCAGCTCCAAATCAACACAAGCATACTCAAGTCTAAATCGGCTTCCCAGATCCATTCCAATCTATCAACCACTTTGCGAGCCCACTAAAGACAAAATAACCAAAATGCCCTTGTTACATTAGTCAGTCTAATCCAGATTGGCACGTTTTCCATAAGACGATAAGTCCATTCAAATCCAGAGTAAAATCCATTTGTCTCCTCATTCGAGAAAATTGATCCCTCATTGACAGTAAGACCATTTAATCCAACACAGTATTTTTGTGCTATAAATACAAGCCTTTCCCTTCACCGTTTTGGGCTAAAAATTCTATCTAGAAACTCTCCCCTTCTGTTTCAAACAGCTCTTAGAGCCTTCTCTCTCTCTTTTTCTCTCTCTCTCTCTCTCTCTCTCTCTCTCACAGTTCTACCGACCGAGCCTTAGCTCGAGGCTTCAAAGCCTTAGTCTTCGAGCTCCACCGAAGGTCCGCCCGCTACCCGGAAGCTCCCGAAGTCTTCCCAAGTCCAAGGCCTGAGCCCCTATCTAAGAAAGAAGAAACGAGATAAGGTAATCCTCTATTTACCTTTTCGTATTCTCCCCACTCTTTCTTCTCCCTCCGAACCCACTGGGGTTTTTGTCTTTTTAAATGCCCTATCTCTAAACCCTCATTTCTTGTATGGTTGGAACAAAAGGACGTTAAGTCCATATCGAGAGTGAACAAGAGGAGATTATCAATTAGGACTCTCTTCTTGGCCCTTACTTGCTTCACAGCATGGCCTTAGGACCCTCTTACAATGTGGTGATAACTAACCTTGTACGTTTCATACCTGTCGCGCCCCAATTTTTGAGTGTCCAATGTCCTTTCGGTTCGGAGACCCTAAAACACGGAACTCTGTCATTAGAACTCGTCTTCCTAGAAGGATAAGTACGACTAGGTTTGAAAACTGATTTGACTAAGGGCTTTTTAGAAAAATAGGAGTCGCCACCTAACTAGGTAAAGGTGAGTTAGGGCACCTAAAAACTAAGCGTCAATATGAAGATTTAACTTAGAGTTTTTGAAAAAGGTTTTTGAAATCTCCCTTAAGAGATGGTTTTTAGGCAAATAGGTTGTTTGGCAACCTTTTGAAATGTTTAAGTCCTTTTTTGAAAATAACTCCATTTTGGTCTTTTGAAAACAGAAATCTAAGGTTCGGGGGTTGGTTACGTGTAGGAAAGATATCCTAAGATCATCACCTTACCCCGCCCTTTCGGTACCTACATGTCTAATCACCCTTTTGCTCACTCACTAGAATAACCGGTTACCATTGTCCACTTAATATCCACCTTAGAATTTTGAAAACGGGATTTAGTCATTACTTTTTGGATGGATGATGCATGATGCAAGTTTTTGGAAAAAGTTTGAAAATAATGGAGGTTTTGAAAGAGTTTGGAATAGAAACTTTGAATTGATTGGAATTTTTGAAAAAGGGATTGGGGTTGAAATAAAAGTTATGACTGCACTATTTTAGGTTACCTACGCATCTCATTTGGCTAGAATCAGGTCATTTGTAGTTCGGGCAAGAGCCCAATGGAAAGTAGGCGCGTTAGGGCCTTTGGGAGGTTTGAAGACACTTTGGGGTTTTTGAAAAAGTTTAAGACACTTTGAGGTCTTTGGAAATTGAAGACCCTTTGTGGTCTTGGAGGTTTTGACTTGAAATTGAATGGTGGAGTGTTTCTCGAAAATGTTTTTGGATCAACTTGACGGAGTTTTGGAAAAATGCTTTGGCACGTCTCAAGAGAACTTGGAAGTGTTTTTGAAGCCTTGTTTTGAAAACCTTGGAGGCATTTTTTGATGAATTAATTTTTGAAAGTAGTTTTTGGAAAGGGATAAGGGTTTGAAATCCTAATATGGACAACCTTGGAGATTGTTCTTGATTTATCACTTCTCTTTGGAATCCCTAGCCATGAGAGGGCTAGGGACACCTTAGGTTTGTGACTCTTTGAAAACATTTTTGGAAAGGTCTTGAAAAGGGAATGTAAGAATATTTGAAGAGTTTATGGAGTTGGTTTTTGATATCAAAAAAATAGTTTGAAGATTTGAAAAATCATTTAGCAAATGGTTCAAGAGTTGGAACCTTAAAGTGTACTAACCTAGGTTGAGTGTGCCTAGGGTTAGGGGTAACCTAAAGTTAACTAACTAGGGTTAGGTCAACCTAGGGTTAGGAGGACCTATGGTTAACTAACTCGGGCTAGGTTAACCTAAGGTTAAGATAACTTAGGGTTAACTAACTAGGGTAGGGTTAACCTAAGGTGAGTGAACTAGGGTCAAGTTATCCTAGGGTCAAGTTAACATAGGGTTTGGTCAACTAGGGTCAAGTCAACCTAGGGTCAAGTTAGCCTAGGATTGGTCAACTAGGGTCAAGTTAACCTAGGGTTGGATTGGAAGTTGGTTTTGAAAATTGGTTTAATGCATTTTTGGAGAGAGTTTTGGAAAACACAACATGTTATACAATGGATTTTGGTAGGCCATCTCTTTGAAGATCATTTCCATAAAAATTTTGACTCTAGTCAAGAGTAGGGTTTGTATGGTTGGTGATTGGAGACCATTCCAAGGAAGGTTTCCTCATGACCATTATAACCACTATCTTGACAAGAATACAAGGGGTCAAAATCAACAAAATGATGGTAATTTTTAAAACATCATTTTTTATGCAACGATGGGGAGAATGCATTTTTGAAATCATCTTTGGAGAAGGATTTTGAAAACCATTTTTCAAGGGAACCATTCCATCAAGAGAGGGTTCATATGGCCAATTAAAAGGGAGACCACTCAAGAGAGGGTTCCATGGGGCCATTCTAACCACTAAACTTGAGAGAGTAGGAACCATGGAAATCAAAGATCTTGAACATCATTCTTAGGCGATTATAAAGAGAAAAGGGAACCATTCTAACAATTTAGGGCTCCTATGGCCAATACAAAGGGAGACCACTTAAGAGAGGGTTCCATGGGGCCATTTCAATCACTAAATTTGAGAGAATGGAAACCTTGAATATTAGAGAGTTTGAAAGCAACTTTCATGCAAGTTGAAATACAATGATACAAAAGTATGAATTAGGGAGTTGAGAGGGATTTTCTAAGGCATGACTCCTAAAGTCTCATCCTAAACTTCAAGGGGCCAACTCTTAGAACAATTTTTGAAGGACATGTAGAGCTTGGAAATGTCATGAAATTAAGAGCAATGTAGGCATTGTGGAGCATGACAATAAGCATAAAATGAAGTCAAGCATACAAGACATGATCAAAATAATAATATGCAAGGGGTCATGATTCACATACACGGCTTTTAGGCTTCACCATACAAACAAAGGGCTCTTAGGCCATACTATCTTAAAGTAGGCTAGTGAGAGGTCTTCCTACACGGTGGCTCTCACTTGCTTTCCTCTAGGCATGATCTAAGAGCCCTCTTGGCTCAAGCATGCAAGAAAGGGAGGGGGGGTTAAAGATGGGGATTAAAATAGAGAATAACCTATGTAGGCTAGGAGGGAGAAGAGAAGAGTGGGGGAGAGCACAAATGTAAAAGGGATACCACCTTTTGCCTTCAACACTCTTGTAGTCTTCAATGGATGTCTTGATTGGAGCTTGAGTGACTTCAAGAAGGCTTGAGAGGCTTAAGTGGAGTGTACAAGTGTGTATGAGGCTTTGTATATGGAGTGTATAGGCTTAGGAGAGGTAGAATCTAGCCTAAATGTTGGAGGGGAGGAATATATGTAGAGATTCGAGTTTCTGGAGTGATTTCAGCAGAGTTTATATCAATTTCGGACCTGGAATATGCAAGGGGGAGACCTCTATTTATAAGCAATCTGGAACAGACCGTGCGCATGTGTTACATGCGCATGACCAAACTTTGGCCTTATGCTTGTAGGACATGCGCAGGTACTGTTCCATTGCCAGAATGACACGTGGCACCCTGTGTACTGAACAAAATTTGAGCGTATGTAGCATACGCTCCATCACCGGGAAGATTCACCCAAACTTTTCCTTGATAATTGGGCCAACCGGGAAGGTTCCAGGGGAATCGGTTGCACTCGGGGTGTTCTCCTAGTGCATCCGACGAACTTTCATGTTTTCGAAGAGTTTGAATTATGTTTAGAAGTATGGGATATCGTCTTGGGAAGCGTGCCAAAAAGGACACTTTCGTGGAGCGTTTGTGATACACTCCGAGGGTGTTTGAAAGTGGCTGTTTTCGTGTGCGATCGAGGCCTTCGAGAATTAATCTTTCTGATTGGACCGTACCGATGGAAAGTACTCTGGAAATACTTTCTAAAATTCCCAAACTTACGCATTTCTCAAGTCGTTTGACGGTGCATTTTGATCGGGGAATTAGAGAAAAAGTCAACCTTAGTGGAGCGTTTGCGAGACGCTCCAAGGGTTGTCAAAAGTAACAATGTTTGAGCCATGCGATGAAGGGCTTTGGGAAGCGATCTATCCTATCGAGCCGTATCGATGAGAAGATCTATGGATGATCTTTCGAGAATTCCCTAATTTACGCATTTCTCAAGTCGGTAGACGGTGCGTTATAACTAGGGAATCAGGGGAAAAGATAATTTAGGCAGAGCGTCTGTGAGACGCTCCAGGGAACTTTTATCGAGTCATGTGCATTTAGTGTCGTAGGGTCTTCCTCAGGTTAAACAAGGGCATGTGATGAAACCCTCTACTCGAAGTCCCGAGGTCGGTGCTGTTTCGGGGCGTTTTTGGCTCTTAGGGGCAAAACGGTCATTTTAACCGCAGTTGGCTGGAAATGGTGAGGAATGGTCTGGTATATTATGTTAGGTGTGTAGGGCTATTCAGGGATGGTTTTGAGAGAGTTTGTCTCCGTTTCAGCGGGGTTCGTGCCGTGCTAAGTCGTTCAGGGGCAAAATGGTCATTTTGACCAGAGTGAGTCGAAAGGATGGTCATTTCAGCGGGATTTGGACCAAGCGATGTGCGGGGGACGCTTGATGGTTTGACAACATTTTGGAAGGATGGACTTATCGTTTTGAGGGATTTTGAACTTTCCCAAAACGTGCCAGGAGGCCCAAGGGGCGGGTTTGGCCGTTTTTCACCAAGTCGGGCTAGCAGGCACTGGTGTTGACCTAGGTGTTGGTTTCCGAGACCGTCTGATCTTGGAAAACTACCTGTTCGGTGTTGGTCTCCAAGAACGCCTGTTCTTAGAGAGCTACCTGTAGGGGTGGCGTTGGTTCCTAGGAATGCCTGGTCCCAGAAAGCTACTTGGAAGTGTGGTGTTGGTCTCTGAGAACGCTTGGTCCCGGAGAACTACCAAATGACGTACATTCTACATTGGCGGGCTAGCAGGCGCCAGAAGTGAACCGTTTGGAATTTGATGAGGTGTTGGTCTCTGGGATCGCCTGATCTCGAGAAACTACCTGGATGGCGGTGGTTTCCGAGACCGCCCGGTTCGGAAAACTGCTTGGAATAATGGTGCTTAAAGCTCCAGCGGATCCTTGTGGACCCAAGAAGCGACCAGTTGGTTGGATTGGAGATTGAAAGGCTCATCTTGAGCTTGCATGTATTGTGATGTTGGAAACCGAATCTGGTCGGGCCGGAGATTGCTGAGCGGGCAAAAATAGAGTGCTTACAATACCGTTATTATCGTCATCATATATTTGCATTCATTTTCAAAGTAGTTTCTACAAAACCACAATTCTAGGTGGATCCTAACCCTTTTATGGCT
The DNA here is from genome assembly GCA_033060915.1 of Euryodendron excelsum. Taxonomy (NCBI): domain Eukaryota; kingdom Viridiplantae; phylum Streptophyta; class Magnoliopsida; order Ericales; family Pentaphylacaceae; genus Euryodendron; species Euryodendron excelsum. The sequence continues at coordinate 10,099,593 of CM065391.1, read as the reverse complement.
AGGGTTCTCCTAGAAAAGTGTGGCATTTTAAATGGCTCCCGTTAGTCTATATTTGTTTCTTTTAAAAAACATGGTCTCGGAATGATCCTAATCTTTTCATGATTAGGGTTGTTTCGAGAAATGTGTGATATTTAAAACGACCCAAAAAGGTCTACATTTTTGGCCTCGTGCCTTTATTATTTTTAAAAGCCACAAGCCTAAAGCGATTACAGACTTTTAATGACTAGAATGGTTTTAGGCAAAATGCGATATTCATTTAGATGTCTAAAATCCAAGTTAGCGTTTCAGGCCCTAAAACATGTTTTCGAAAACTTAGTTTTTGAACCGTTTATAAAACTCGCATTGTTAAACTCTAGAAGTCCAATCCTAGGAAAATTCTATTTTTGCCCACTCGAAAACTCCCCTTTTTCAAGTAAAAATCGTACCTTTTTCAAACCCTCAAAATCTTTAATTTCCAAATCAATCAAGCCTTTCTTTTTCGAACTTTCTTTTTTAAAATCAATCAAATCAAAACCTTCAATTTCAAATCCCTCAAATCACTCTTTTTTTAAAACCTTCAAAATTTAAACCCTAACTCAACTCCTCGCATTTTGGAAATTATCCAAACTTACCTTTTTCAAGCCAATCAAATATTTTTCGAAAGGATACAAAAACGTTTCCAAATCTTTTCAAACCCTTTCAAATTTTCCAAATCTTTTTCAAGTCTTTGCGAAAGGAAACAAATCAAATCTTTTCTAAAAAGAAAATCTTTTCAAAATTCTCAAATAGAAACTTTTCAAATCAAATCCAATCTTCCTGAAAAAGAAATATTTCCAAATCCAATCTTCCTGAAAAGGAATCATTTCCAAATCCAATCTTCCTGAAAAAGGAAATATTTCAAAAATTAACTCTTCCTGAAAAGGAAATATTTTCCAAATCCAATTTTCCTGAGAAGGAAACATTTTCAAAATCAAATATTTCTGAAAAGGAAATATTTTCTATGTCTAATCTTTCCTAAAAAGGAAACACTTTCAAACTCAAACCTTCTTGAAAAGGAAACTTTTTAAAATGAAAACTTTCTAGAAATAGAAACCCATTTCAAAATTCTAACTCTTTCGGACTCTTGTCCGAACTACGATTGACTTGATCCTTTTTAAGGAAGTACGTAGGCAACCCTTCATGGGGGGCGGTCATAATCTTTTTCAAATTCCAATTCCATATCAATTTTTCAAACTCAATTCCCTCTTTCAAACTCTTCTTCAAATTTTGTTTTCAAAAGCAGATAGCATTAAACATAGGTAACCGATGAGTCATAGTTAGGTGAGTAAAAGGTGATTAGACATGTAGGTACCGTAAGGGCGGGGTAGGATGATAATTTTAGGACATCTTCCCTACACGTAATCAACCCTCGAACTTAAGAATTTCTGTTTCAAAGACCAAAACTGGAGTCAATTTTCAAAAGGGCTTTACAACATTTTTAGCATTGTCAAACAACCCTATCTTCTAAAACCCTCTCATGAGGATGTTTTTTAAAAAGTTTTTCTAAAACCTAAGTTTAACCCTCGGGTTTTACTTGGTGTAGATGACCTAACAAATCTTTAAATATGTTAGGTAGCGACTCCAATGACCTTTTCAAAAAGCCCTAATCAATTCTATTTAAAAAATTCAAACCTCGTCTCATTTGTCCTTTTAGGAGGACGAGTTCTAATGAAAGAGCGATGTACCAAATCCTCCCTTGGGCCAAGAAGGCCCGGCGTCCAGAAACTGGACGCGAAAGCTAGTTTTTGGGGCATTTGCTGAGTTGAACTCATTCATTCACTCTTTGAGAGAGTTGACCTTTGTATAATCTTCATTTATTTGATTGGGAGGGTCTGTATACATGAGAGTTTGAGTGTTCTTGAGAAAAATACTTGTAAGTTTGAGTGAAGTTTGGACAAAATCACTTAGGACTTTGAGAGTTTGGGAATAACTTTTGTACAAAGTGAGTTGGGCACTTGGGAAACTACCACCTACTGTGTAAAAGAGTTTTTGCAAAGTGGAAGGCTTTAAAGGGGATCTTGAAGGTGAGGACATAGGCTACAAGTTGTGACTGAATCCCGGTAAATCTACTGTGCACCTCTTGCTTTGTTTTTCCTTCATTGCACTGTATTACATGCTTGCTTAATTGATGCATCTTTGATTTAGTGTTCTATTAATTAATTAGATTTTAATTGCATTTGTGTGTGATTACTTTTGAAAAATCCAATTCAACCCCCCTCTTAGGTTGCATCTTTGGGCTAACACCTCAGCTCTTCCTTATTCAGACGATTGTGGGGTATTTTGTAACCTTAATTTTATTTTATACATATAGAATGATAAAGACTTTAGAGAGATTTGATAGAGATGAGGGCTTTTGGATGTCAAAATAGTGTGAAAATATACTTTTGCTATTGAAAAAGGGACACGTAAAACGTACAAAGATTTTGGCCGTTAATTGCACAAAGAAAAACTTACGAGAGGGTAACATTACAACAAATTAAAAGTATAGGGAATTAATTGATATAATTGAAAGTACATGTCATGAAGTAGGATTCGGTGTAAAATGCAAGATGCAATGTATTGGCTCAAAACAATAACCCAAGAGAGGGGTGAATTGGGTTTTCAAAAATTAAGGCAATAAAACCAATATGCAAAATATAAAAATGAATAAAACAGTAAATCAAGACAGGATATGAATGCAAGCCAGTCAATGCAATGCAGAATTTAAAAACAGAGCAAGAAAAAACATAAAATTTTTATAAAAGTTTAGCGTTTCTTTTGCCTACGTCCTCTCTTCCTTAATTCCTTCAAGGGAATCCTCCACTATGTAAAATTCTCTTTACACAGCTTGTTGTTTCTTCAAATGCCAGCTCACTTTTTACAAGAGTTTACATTAAACTTTCAAAACCCCAAATGATTTTGTCCTAACTTCCCTCAAACTTACAAGTGTTTTTGCCAAGAACACTCAAACTTACAGGTTACAACCCAACCCAACAATAATGAAGGAGTTTAATACAATGGGTACTCTCACCAAGAGTGAACGTTCAAGTTGCAGCTCAATAAAAATCCTCACAGATGAGGAACAAGAAGAATATATCGGTGAAGTGTAGAGTAACTCTTTAAATCTTATGGGTGGTGTTTTTTTATCTTGTATTCTACTTCATAAATGCTTTAGAGGCCTTATATATATAGTTTTATATTATATCTAACTGTTGAAAGTAGCTGGGACAGCATTTAATATGAAATGAACTCTGTAAAACATTCAAAAAAGTTATCATTACTGCCTAGACTCCGTCCAGGTGTCGAATCTTATAATGGGTGTCAACACTTGTTGCTTTAATTTTCTTCTCTTCTCTGTCCAGGTGTCGACTCCTATAATGGGTGTCGACACTTGTTGTTTTAGTTCTCCTTACCTGACCTCTCTGGAACTAGGTGTCAGCACCTCTGAAATTAGGTATTGACACTTATTGCTAAAGATCTTCTTTTTTGAGATCTCTGGAATTAAGTGTCAGCACCTCTAATATGGATGTCAACACTTGCTACTTGACTTACTCTTCCTAATCTTTCTGGAGTTAAATGTCAGCACCTCTTAAACTAGGTGTCAACACTTTTGTAGCTCTTGTTCTCTGACCTCTCTAGAGATAAATGTCAGTACCTCTTGAATTAGGTGCCAGCACTTGTTACTTTCAAGTTCAGTACATCAAAGTTAGAAGTGCAGAAGGTATCAGCGATGTCAGCACCTCTATTTCTTCAAGCTTTTCTTTTTAACTAATCCAAATTGGTTCAATCAATTCAGTAGCTTCTTCAACTGATCCACTAAGGCTTTATTGCTTCAAGTCTTCAAAAATCCTTCTTCAAATAAACTTGAATATGTAGAGCACCTTCAATTTCTTCGACATTAAATTTATCCATTAATTTCTTTATAAGGTTCATCTATCTACCTTCAAGTTCTTTAATCCACCATGATATTTTTTTTCTTCAATGATTGTCAATCACCTTGGGCACCTTCAATTTCTTCGAGAATAAGATTATCCAAATAATCTTCTTATAAGGTTCACCAATCAATCATCTAATTCATTCAAACTCATTTATCAAGCTTCCAAATCCATCTTCTAATCACATCATTCATTATAATTATTCTCAAGTAAAGTGTTAATAGAATTAATAAATACTTTATGCACATAAAGTAAATTCATTAGAAAAACAATATAATATTTTGTTATCATCAAAATCAAGGCATTGAGTCAACACAATGTGTAATTTATCATATTTTATTTAGTAACTCATGCTAGCAAGCCTATAAGTAACTTGTGTTATGTAGAGAATTTGTGCTAGCAATAACACGTGTTGTGGACGGGATTAATATATACCAAAATATATAACTAATTAAAATCTTACTCTTTATATTTTATTAAAAATATATTGAAAGCTTAGTAACACATAAATTTTTCATTTCATGGTGAATATTTTATTTAGTAATCTATGTTAACAGTAACTCGTGTTATGAACGAAATTTGTGCTAATAGTGATTGGTGTTGTGCACATGAGATATATATCCTAATATGTAACTAATATTTTTTTTTCTTTTTTTTTCCCCAATTGTGTGGTTAATATTTATTTAGTCAATGATTTATGTGAAATCATATAAGAAATTAAGCAAACCAAATATAATAGTTGTAATTATTTCAAAGTTTAATTATATTTATTTTACTAATTAAAACATTAAGTCAGAGAGAGAGAGAGAGAGAGAGAGAGAGAGACTAAATCAAAGAGAGATAAATCGTTAACTTATTAGAGAGATGACTAATTAAAACATTAATCCAAAGAGAGAAATCATTTAACTCATGAGAGAGAGAAAAGAGAGAGCCCCACTTTAAAGAGTTAAAAGAATGGAATAGAGTAAGTTCTTAAGGGAGAGGGGAGGGGGGAGAGGCAAAAAGTTAAAGAGTATCATGTAGCACTTCATCTTTTTAGAATTTTAAGAAAATTAGGAATGAGTTTTTGGAGGATAGAGAGAACCACCACTATATTCTTACATATAGATAGATATCTACATAAGGAATATGCTGCTATATACCAGAAACTTTGAAAACCAAATATATATTTAAGTCGTCTATTGCTTTTTATTGGGTAATTTGCTTTCCCCTTAGAAATTCAAAAGTATAAACTAAAAATTTATAAAAAGGTGAAAATTGAATATTGGTTAAAAAAATAGTAAAGATAAAAAATAAAAAAAAAAAACTAGTTAACTAAGCTTATTCAAATTAGATTGCATCAAACTTAAAACCGTGTCGTCCATGACCAAGAATTCAAAATGGAATAATTTTTTCACAAAAACAAAATATCAATTAATATATATATATATATAATCCAATAAAGAATGTAAACTATAAGATATTAGTTATAAGAGTGGGAACTATACTGAGGTTAGTTATAGAATATTATCCCAGGTTGAACTGTGGTGCAATATGGTTTGTGTGGCACTAATTATATATATTGCAGATTTTCTTGTTGAATTGATTGCTATTTAAATGTTTGTAACTATCCAAAAAAAAAAAAGGTCGAAATATGACATCTCTCTTCTTCATCTATCTAAGTATCTACAGTAATAAAAAACGAGAGTTCACCTGCTTCCTCCGCTAATGAAATTACTAATTTACCCTTAAACAAATCTTTTAAAATCTTCGATTTTCCTCTATATCTTGCGGCAGCCACTCTTTCTTTGCCCGACTCCATTCAATTGAAGCCACGTGTACGTCAGCCCGACAAATTCAAAGACAATTACTGCAGCTGCCTCTAAGAGTCTAAATATTCGAAGCCATCTAAAACACAAATGGACCGACGTACTGCAGCGGACCTTTGGTGTTGCAGTTGTTGCCTAAGAACCCAACAATATTATGCTTAAACACAAATTCCACTCTTCCTTTACTATACCACCTCACTGCCCTTCCCGTCATATTCACTCTTTACAGCCTGTGCGGAGCTTGGGGAAGGGTAGAGGAAAAATACTTTTGAACGAAATAGAGGGAAAGAAAAGATAAAGAGAGAGTGTGATTATTATTTTTTCTCTTATGTTTTCCTCCCCCTTCAAATTTTGTTTTGTTTTGTTTTGTTTTGTTTTCTTCTTAGATAGAATCAAATAGAGAAATACAAAAATTTAGTTATTTTCTCTTCTTTTTCTTTTCCCTCTCCAAAGTTTTAACATACTGTTAAAAATGAGAAATAAAAATGAATTTTATTTTTGGATATACATCCTGTGTGGACTTTTTTTTAAAAAAAAAATAAGCGGCATATAAAAACAAGATAGGTGTTTTTGAGAGAAGTACAACATAAAAAAATCGATACTCATAAACGTGTGTTGTATTTTGGTGCTCGTTTGTATAAAACGATTTAGAGTTATAGTATGTTAAAATTAAACTTTAAAATTATTACCCTAATCTTGTGTTTGGATCTCATATTGACTAAGGAAAATAAAATAGAAAAAAGAAATAAGTGTATAAAAAAAATGCCAAAACACTTGAAGAATATAAACATTAGCAAATACCAAAGCATTCGCACAACAAAGGCGAACAACGTGTCGACGAATAGAGTTCATCAATTGTTTCTACTTTTGATGACATAAAAAAATACCAAAGCATTCACACAATAAAGGCGAGTCAGCGAGTAGCGTTCGTCCATATTTTTTTTAATGTATTTTTTGATGAAAGACAAACCTTATCAACTAAATACAATCACAATCAAGTACGTATAAAACCTTACCACCAAACAAGGGCTTGAAAGAGAAGGTTGGTAGAAGGCTAAATACAACCATTAATCTTTGTGCATATGAGATTTTGTACTTAGAAAACTCAAATTTATTTGAACATAATGAGGGAAGGCAATTTCACACTTCACAAGAATTTCTATGCAAAATATATAATGGATTACACGTGCAAAGAATAAGAGCCACCTGCAGCAGCTCAAATCTAGAAAGAAAATTTTTTTTAAAGAATTTTTTTATAATATTATTCTTTATGTTAGTAACGGCATTGTTGTCACGACCCATTTTATCCTCTAAATCGGAACAAGGAGTTTATTAGTTAAAGATACATATTAACATACTTCCAAAATAATTATTATATCCGAAGAACATTATTCTTATAGTTGAGATCCATAACTTTATTTTATATACGATCCAAACTAAACCTTAAGGAAATTTTCAACTGAACTGTGTAGTTCATTTCTCGTAATCATTTCCTTGGAATCTAGTTAGAGTCTCATTTTCTAAAAATTTGTCCCATAAGATAAGAGTGAGCTGCTAAACCCAGTAGAAATATTAAGCCCAGTAGAAATATTATGATTAAATAACACACAAGTTTAAAATGCAGTGTAGTAAATTTATGCTATAACATGCATATGTATCTGTTTCTTTTATTATCACTAGAATCCTGCAAGTATGTCCTGCCTGGGGCATCATCAAGCCCAGTGAGCCCACCCTTGACACTCCTTCTCTTCAACTTTAGTGGGGTCCACCCATGATTATCTAGTCCATATCAAGTTATGCATTTTTTGCAAGACATGCAATATAATAACACAAGATATAACTTTTAGCATATAAACCAGCATTTGAGTTAAAAGGACATAATTTCGTGAGCATGTAACCGAACATTTAATATAAAAGAAAATAAGCATGTATCTTAGAGAATGCATAATTTCCTATCCTGCTAGTATGTGTGCAGAAGATTTGTTTCGATTCTTCAAATATTTTCTATTCATATCACAAGAATTAGATATCTATTTTTCATATATATATATATATATATATATTTACTAAGTAAGTTAGACAGTTAGTAGTGCGGTATCATAAATAGTCAGGATCTTGGGTGGTACACATCTTTGGTAGGAATAAAATTACTCGGTAGCTCGGAGTAGGAGATATTCTAGAATTCTTATCCGGGTTAGCTACTAAGGCTACTCTCCCATATCTATGTCTCTTATATTTTTAGGAATTTTCTAGTAAAATTCCAGATTATTTTCATATCTCGTTTATTTTCTATGAATTTCCATGCCAAACATAGAAATAAATTCATGATAATTCACAGGGACATCCTTAAGGTCTGAAATTTTGAGGCTGAGATACTTAAATGCTAATAGCATGGCCATAAAAATTTTGGAGCCAAATACAGTGGGACATGCCCACACGTGCCACCAGCCGCGAGTGGGGGAGGAAGGCACAACGTTCTTCTTCCTCCCACCGCGACTAGTTGCGTTCATGCTCAATTTTCTGGCTAATCAATAGTATTCTTGGCCAGGCACCTGAGCCCCAGGTGTTGGTAAGGTTTTGGGCTTCACACTGATAACCAGAGCTCGACCAAAGGTGGTCGGAGGTGGCCAGATGGAGCCCAAAATGGTTGCTGCATGGTGGAACCCTAGCAGTTCAGATCTGCAACTGTCATTTTGGCCGTCTTCCCTCCATTTTCAGACGTTAAGTCCTTCATGAGTTTTGTTTCTAACCCTAAGATGAGTCAACCCTAAGTGGTGCGGTCGACAACGGTGGTCGATGGCTGGAGTCACGCTTCTGGGTAACTTTTCCAACGAAAACTTGTTCCAGGAGCTGGACAAAGCATGTACAGAGGCTTTGGGTCTCTCTGAAACACCTATAGGTGTCCTTAAGAAACTCCATGGCCACTGCAACAACCCCCTAGCCCCTATCTCTCTTGTCATGACCAAAAACACCAAGAATAACCTCTCTCTCTCTCTCTCTCTCTCTCTTCGATTTCCTGGGTTTTCAGTCACGGTTACTCTTGTATTCTATTGCGTTTGTGATGAGGGAGGTGAAGGGAATAATTTCTTACCTTAGAGTGTCTCTGGGAACTCGTCCTAAAGTTCACACTTCTTCCCTTTCTCCCTTTCTCTGTTTGTTGTTATTTATATTTGTTTCGACTGCACCCTATGTTACTTGAATTTCCTACAGAAAATAGTAGTCTTTTAGTGATTTACGGAGGGTGTACAAAGTCAGGTGTCATGATGCATGAAGTGCAAGTTGTATCGGTTCATGGCACATGACTAAGTTGGTATATAAGGTTTTGATATATCTGTTATATCATGGTTTGATATATTTTATGATTTGGATTAATATCTTTGTTATATGTAATATAAGGGGTGCCATCCACCTTTGCATGGGTGAAGTCATATCAAAAGTTAGTGGAGCCTAGGTTTATAACTGAACTAGTGGAGCCTTGAATCGGTTTATTCATGGTTGCTAATGCATGGTTACAACGCTTGGGCTGGTTTAATGACTATGGTTACAAGGATTTGGGATGGTTCACATAGGGTTTTAAATATTTTGGTGAGTTGTATTCAATAAGAAGGTAAAGCGGCTGAGTATGTGTGTAACCGGTTAAACCGGTGCTTGCTTATAGTGGGCCGTTTTGAGTAGATTTTTGGACCGGTTCAAGTATAGATTGGTTCATAGGTAAAGGTTTTAGATCGGTGTGTCTAATGATTCGATGTTTGATTCTTTGATTCAAGGAAGACCTAGTCAACATGAGCGAGGACGGTTTTGTTTTAGTGGGAAATTAATGGTCCTTCTCCTTTATCGGAAACAAAAACAAAAAACTCTAACCTTTTTAATAGGAATGTACTGCAGTAAAAAAAATTTAGGGTGTTACAATTGTGATAGTTGGTGGTGGCACGACGAAGGGGGTGCGGGAGGGAGGGGTGCCGTTATGGACAAAAACTACCCACCTCTTTCTTTAAGCGCCCCATTTTTCTATGATGTATTTTATTATATTATGCTTGAATATTGAATATGTAAAATAAAATGAGAAGGGAAAATCAAAGGAAAAATGGTAAAAGAAAACAAAGCAAATATTATGTTTGGATATTAACTGAAGGAAAAAAAATAGTAAACGAACATATTAGGTTTGGGTATTAATTTTTTTTTTTGTTTTGTCTTCTATATGTTTTGTTTGTTCATAGTAACTATTGTATGCTTTAATTATTAAAATATTACCCATAAAGCACGTCCGTCGCACGTGCAGGTCACTAGTATTTATAAAATGCATAGGGCTGATTCTAATCAACCGGCCATTCTTAATAACGCCATTTCGTACTTAGTTTTTCGATTGCCTTTTTTTTAGTTTATAAGTAAAAAAATTAAAAAATTTAAATCTTTTTACTTTTTATTTTTATATTTTTACTTATTTTTAATTAAAGTAAAGTTTAAAGAAACAAAAAAAAATAAAAAAATTTAACTTTTCTAGTTATAAATTAAAAAAATTTGCAAAAACACTATACCAAAGAGCTCTAAAGTTATTAAAAAAAAAAAAAAAGTGCGCCAACAGTGTGCTGGTATATGGTCCATATCGATATAAAGCGAAAAAAAATCCATATATATTGCATTTCAAGGTTTTTTCTCCTGCAGACCGCGTGCTTTGCTGTCATACTCTTACGAATTAAAAAATTCTTAAAGATATGCCCAATAAATACTGAGGTCACATCAACTGCTACTTCCACCATTTAACGTTGAATGAAAACTCATCAGTCATCACACTAGTTTGTAAGGCTAGCTGTACCAAATGGTTACTTGTGACAGTGAAAGGACTATGAAGTATGAACCATCCTGCGAGACTACTAAAAACCTAAACGAAGTTGAGTTATGTTTGGATGTCCATTAAATGTCCATTGCACAAAACTCATTAGAATTTAGAAGAACCACTAGTTGCAACATATTGACAATTGCAATAGTTTGTCCACAACCTATTAATAATTTTTATCAAAATAATGTATAATTATATAAAAAATTAAAGAGTTGCACATTAAGTTGATTAGCAACCAAAGTGAAATTTCTTTTTAGGTAAGTAAATTCTATTTCCCATAGATTCATCCTAATTTACCAATTGTGGGAGTGATAAATGATCCAAAACTGTTCTCGTAAGTGGTTTAATTTTTGTACATATTTGATAGAACAATTGGAGAAAAAATAGAGAAACATAATTTGTATATCACACTACAAAAAAATGCTAGATTTTGCGTGACAAACAAAATTTAGTCACCGAAAGTATGGTTTTGGCGACCAAAAATAATAATGGTCACAAAAAGTAGGAAGCTAGAACTACCAGCGACAAGAAGACCTGGTCTCAAAATTTTACTTGTCTAAATGTTGGCGCCAAGCATTTCCGCTAGCGGCAAAGTTTTTTGCGAGCAACATAATATACTTCTTGCAATCAAAGGCCTTGTGGTCGCTTAAAATTCTATATTAATCATTTTTGCAACTAATGTTTCCAATCACAAAATATTAAGCTTTTAGCGACTGAATCTATCGTCACAATATCAAAGAATCAAAACACACTATTACTTTGCAACTAATAAGAGGAACTTTTGTGACCAATATAATTCATCAGTAGACCATTTTGTTGGTCGCAATAGGAAAGGGAGAATTTTTTGCAACAAAATAAAGTTTTCATTATAATGAAAATAAGGGATTTTGTGGCAATTTTTCTTCAAAATCTAAACCGAACCTAACATATGGTCGACATTAATTTTTTTGTTGTAAAGGTAAGATCTTACTTGTTACAATTAAAATTATAGATCCTAAAATGAGATTACGTGTAATGTGCATAAAAAATGGAAATTATAAAAATCTTCCATGATATTTGGTTTCATGTTAAGAAAAAATGAAAGAGAAAAAATAAGAAAAACAAACTAAAGGAATTTGTCTTCCATATAATTTTTTTTTCATATATAAAATATATATAGGTGAAATACTTTTAAACATGCGCACAATAGTACTAAATAACGAAAAGCTAATGATTTTTTCTTTAATTCTCTCTTCAATTTTTTCCATCCAAACAAAAATTACTTAACTTATTGTTATTTTTTGTTTCTTTCATTTCTAATTACTTATTTAATTAATTTTTCCTTCAGATCCTTTACTCTCCGCTATAGGTACCAAACATATACAGATAATGATTGTTATAATTCAAGTTAACTAAAACTAATCCATATCCTCTGCCCTCTTTCTGTGCCCCTTCTTTGTCTTCTAACAAATATGTAACTAACAAATAAGAAAAACTAGTTGACTAGGAAATTGTAGAACTAGAAGACTATACTAATATAGTTTAATATCCCCCTTAAAATTAAACAGGCAAGATGGAGATTGAATTGAATTTAGAAATGATGTGATCAAACCAAACACAAACAATGTTATAAATAGTTTAACAGGTCAAGAGAACTTATGAGGCGATAGAGGAGTCAAGAGATTCAGAGGAGCCAAGAGATCCAGAAGGGCTCAAGTAAGAGAGGAGCCAGATAATCCAGAGGTGCTCAATGAGTAGACACCTGAGACATGTGCAGAAGAACAACTATGACGTGTGTGGACATGTGAGAAAGTAAGATTATTTTTAACGAGATGATGATAATGATGAATGAGTGGCATATTGATTGGAAGTAAAAAATTGGCATATGAATGAATGTCGAGATGGATGAGCGGTTCATTGATCTGAAGCCAAAAATTGGCATGTGAGGTGGATGTTGAGATGGATGAAAGACTCGTTGATTGGGAGCATTGAGACAAATGACTGGAAAATGAGTACTGAAGCAAGAAGCTTTAAAAAGAGCACTAAGGCAACTCTAAATCACGTGTGATGTAAGAACTTTAAAGTGAGCTCTAATGAAAGGCTTCGAAATGACTTCTGTGGGCTAACATTGTGTGTGTAGTGAAAGATGAGAGTGTTTGCAAAAGGTAGGCCACAGATCGATAGTTTTGATACCATCTTAGAACTTATGAGCATAACTCAACATTAAAAACTAGCTTCTAAAGAGAGGATTATCAAAGAGCCTATATGAAAGTGATGACCTTTGTATTAAGGTATGTAAACTTCATTCACACCCTCAGTCACCCGAAGCATAGTGATGTGAGACAAGAGAATGAATCGAGAGATCCTCGGCGATTGGAAGGCTGTGCTTGAATGAGACTAGCGTAAGCAACATGCACATGATGGATCTGATGCGCAACGAGTGGCTGAGTAATTGAGCGCGTGAAGGTGCGTGAAGTTGTGGTTGTGCGTGGAATTTACGCTCGTCCCTTCGAGTAGACAAAGCAAATGGTGTCTCGGAAATGGATTTAAGTCATTGGAGGATGTCGTAAAATACCAAAAGCTTTGTCGAACAGAAGGTGGCACAAAACCTATAAGTTTTCTGTGATGAAGAGACCTTAAAAGAAGCCATAGATCACAGGTGAACTTGATATCATGTTACAGCAGACAAAGAAGAACTCTAGATGAAAAAAAAATTCCTATAGCATAATGCATTGTACTGTATTGTATTGAAGTATTATATTGAGAGAGTCTTTATATATAGGTTTAAAAATGTTAGCCCAAGAGGCAACCCAAGAGGGGGGAAGGGGGGGTGGTGAATTGAGTTTTATAAAATTTATATCAAACAATGCAACTAAAAACAATTTAAGCAATGCGGCAGTGAGCAATCAAACTAATAAACAAGCAAGCAAATAATAAGATGCAATGTAAAGAAGTAATATGAGCAAAGAGATGAAGAACACCAGATTTATAGAGGTTCAGCCAAACCTTGCCTACGTCCTCTCTTCCTCGATCTTCTCGAAGGTATTCCACTATGTAAAATTCCCTTACACAGTTGCTAGTTTTGCTACAAGTGCCCAACTCACTCTTACAAGAGCTCTTCCCCAAGCTCTCACAACCCAAGAGATTTTGTCCAAGCTTCTCTCAAACTTACGAGTGATTTTGTCCAAATTTCACTCAAACTTACAAGTGTTTTTCCCAAGTTACACTCAAACTCACAAGTGTTTTTCTCAAGAACACTCAAACTTACAAATTTACAAACCAACCCAATAATAAATGAAGGTTGTACAATGAATAACACTCTCTCAAAGAGTAGATAAATAAATTTTCAGCTTACTCAAGAACCCCCCAAATGAATAAAAATAGTGTATAAGATATAGAAGATAAAATCTCACTTGTAGCTCTTAATCTTGTATGCTTCTCATGTTCTTCTTACACCAATATGTGTTGGGAATCTTGTATATATAGCCTTGGATCGATTCTAGCCGTTGGAGAAGTATGGGAGTGGTTTTGGTGGCAGATCGCCCCGTTACTCCTGTCAGAAAATATAGCTGTTGGTGTCGAAAGTCAACTCTTTTGGAGCAAGAGTCGACTCTTTTTGTGTTTCAGCAGATTTTTCAAGGCTCTGTCTAAAAGAGTCGACTCTTTTGTCTGAGACTACAAAATTAACTCTATGTTTGAATGAATCAATTCTTTTAGAGTGAGGGGTCGACTCTTTTGATGTTCCATAAGATTTTTAGCCTCTATTTGAATGAGTCGACTCTTTTGCTTGAGGGGTCGACTCTTTTTAGCAAAATCCTTAACTTTTGCAATATTTTTTTAATCTTCTTCAATGTATTCAAGCTCTTTAAGGATCATCCAAATAAGGTTTCTAAGGATTGAAAAGACTTCTTCAAGATATGTTGACTTCAAGAACACCTTCAACTTGTCAAGATGAAATCAATACACTTTTGATTACATTTAGAGTTCTTCAATCAACATCATTTTTTCCATTGATCTAAGTCTTCTTCAAAATCTTCAAAAGAGCTTCCAAGACTTGAGATATCTTTTCTTCAACTGATCTTTCATGCTTATTTGGACATTTTCAATCTTTCACTTGATCTTCATCAATTTGATTTCTTCTATAACTTCTTCCAAGACTTCAACATAATCTTTAATGAAGCTTCCAACTCTTGTGATTTCTTATCAATACTTTCAAGACATCTTCAAGACTTCTAAGAAAGCTTCCATGTCTTTAAGTGAGTCTCTTCTTCTTCCATTCTTGCAAGACATCTTCAAATTTTCAAGGTGAGCTTCCATGTCTTGTAAGAGTCATCTAAATGAGGTTGCAACTATGAAATTGCTGAATGTGTCAACTCATCTACTCATTGTCTCCATTGTTTCTTGACAAGCTTCTCACCACAATATCTTCAATATATTCCAATATGATAAGTAGAAACTTACTCCTCTTTTCTTTAGTGCTTTATGCCTCAGAGCATACAAGCTTTTGCTCCCCCTTTCTTATGCAATTGATGCTTCAGTGGATTTGATATGGTCATGAGGATCGAGGGTCTTCATAGTGAATAAGTTGGGTCTTCATAGTGAACAATTTGGCCATGAATGTTGCCAAACATATGCATATCCAAATCTTTATATCTTCTTCAAGTGTCACTACTTGCATCCTTCTTTTCAATACTTGTTGAACTCCTTGAACATCTTCAAACTCTTTGAGAATAAGATTACCTAAGTAATTTTCTTATTGGATACTCAACCGATCAACTCAATTATTTTATTATTATCAAATGATTATAATCTAATCTGCACACTTAAGTGAAATCATTAGATAACAACTACATGGTTTTGTTATCATCAAAATCAACAAAGGGATCAATCTTGAGTCAAGAAAAAAGAGTAGTGAACAAGTAATAAAAAAATAGCAAACTACCACATAAGAAAACTAGTTAACTACAAAATTGTAGAACTAGTTAGAAAACTAAACTAATATAACTAATATAGTTTAATAATATCTTTTTACTCATGCTGATCACATGTTGATCACTCATTTATCAGGGTATTCAATTCTTATATCTTTCTATATAGATTCAGTTTACATCCCTGGTCCCTCGGTTTCTGCATGCAAGTGCATGGCATTTAAACATATGAATTACAAGTATGCATGGGTCGGGTTGATTTGGATATGTGCCCAACTTAGAAGTAAACTGATCTTGATCGATTTTAGTTTTTTAGACCTAGGACCAAACCAATCACTATGTGGAATCGAACTGACTCGGTTTGAGTTGGTTCAGATCGGTTCCACAGTTCGGGTTGGATCGTTTCTACTTGGGTTAGGTCCCTATATTGCATTAAAAAAATGTTTGATTTATTCAATTAAAATTTTAAAACTATACTCGATTAGTAAATTCAATTTTTCAAAAAGTTTAAAAGAACAACATGCAAAACAAATTAATAATATTCAAGCACAATAAACAATAATTTAGAAACATATATACAATAGATATGTAGAATTTTGTAGCATAAAAGATCGGGTCTTGGGTTAGGTCTGAGTTAGGTCGGATCGCTCTCAAAGTGTGCTAATCTGAGAACCGAACTTAATTTATTGGTTTGTCAATTTTCAAACCTAAAACGAACTGAAACCCTCACCGATCCAAACCAAATTGACCAGAAAGGCTGGATTGGTTTGGTTCTCGATTCTTTCGGTTCTTTTATGCACCCCCATACATGCACAAAATTTGTCTTATATAATTTCTACTTAAATGGAATTTTAAAGCAATTTATTTATTTTTTCTAAAAATGCATAAGTTCGTTGTTTTATCAGTGATTAAGCTTTTTGAAGCCGATTTTTTTTTCTCCTTTTCTTATTTAGGCCTCCTTTTACGTCCAAAGATTTTACTAATTTGGCTCAAAATTTTAGTTGCTATCCTAGTAAAACTAATTACAAACAAAAACTTCCAATATCATGTGTTCATTTGTCTGCATGCTCATATGTGCGTCTGTTATTGGCGACTAAAGGCTCCAAACCCAAAAAAAAAAAAAAAAAAGGGAAAAAAAGAAAGTAATGTAAAGGCCCTAACCATAAAGTTGTGGCTGGAAAAATGTCACCTAGCTAACTATAGGAGAGTGCTTAAGCAACTACTGTATTTTATTATGTTAAATAAACTGAGAAAAATCATGACACAAAAATAACCAACATGTATCCCAAGCTTTCTTGTTCTTTCAAAGATAATGTTGCAGATCTTAAACACTACACACAAGACAGTAGAATTCACAACAATAATATACGTGCAGACCCAGTTTCCGGAGTCTCTAGCTGAAAAGGTATACTTAGGAAAATGGGTCGGCGTAGCATTAACTAAGTTCATAACAAATACAGTAGATTTAGTTTCTATTGATCCTAAATAGAACCGGAGAAAGCAAAAACACAAAAGATCTCAACCAGGAAAGATGATTTTGGAGTTGTACGTACGTTGACAAGCTTATGGTCTTGGGGAAGAGAAGGGAGAGGAAAGAGATGGAAGGAAAATTGTTTTTCCTTCCCCTACTTGGTGTTGCAAGAAATTGAAATGAAAATGGACAGAAAGAAGAGGGAGAACGAGAGTGATTATTTTCCCTTTCTTTCCCTTTATCCTTCCTTTTCCTCCCTTTCCCTTTTCTTTCTCTCCCAGTAGAATCAAAACTGAAAAGAAAAGATTTTAGTTATTTTCTCTTCATGTTCCTTCCTTCACTTCCTCAAGTTCCAAACAACTTGTTACCAGGATAGGTAAACCTACAAATAGTGAGAGAGAAAAGAATTCAATTAATTATGTATATCTTATGATGGCAGCGCAACAAACATTCTCATTATTGCTCAATATCGGATCTACATGGAGTGAGAAGAGAATTCATGGCCCCTAATATTTTTAAAATTCTCTTTAGTCCTTATAGGTTTTTGGATATTTAGAATAAAATACAATGAATTGGTCCTTCCAAAACTGAAAAATTTTTACCTTAACCCCTTACTCTACGGCAAGTTTTTGCTTTGATCCCAACCAAAATCATTGAGTAAATTTTAGAATGTCGCCAACAGTTTATGCAGACGGATAGGGATTAGTATGGGATTTGGGAATAAAAAAATTGATGAATTACGTGGCAGTTGCTTTCATTCGTGCATGCTCTGAGCTCAGCCATGGCCATGAATCACAAGCCATTGCTTTGATTCTGTTTGGACTGTGGTGCTTATGTACCGTAGTGGAGCAACTTATAGATTGAACGATTTTGTTTACTTTGGTTTGTTTTTTTTTTTTTTGGTCCAATGGTGGTGGACCACCACTTAGCTTACTACATACTGATTACCAACTGATAATAATAGTGATGGCTCAATGAATTTGTATGATTTTATGCAGGCCAAGATGAATTGATCAGGGGAAATTGAAAGCATCACTGGGTTAGGAACACTGGTGTGGTGCCTGTTAAGAATAATTCAATACCAAAGTTAGGCAACGAATTTAGAAGAATAAGGGCAAAATATTGAATAGGGAGCATGTAGCTTTAAAAGAGGTGGAAATCTTTTTATATACTAGTGTAAATAAGAGTGATTCTTAAGTAATGACTGCCCATTTGGTGGGCATAATCATGCCCCCATGTCACGTCTTTTATGGGCATAATTATGTCCCCAGTGAGGTGATGGATGTTGATTTGTAGGCGTGAATCTCGAGATGTGCCGTTGAGGTGCTTGTTAGCTACTTTTATCATATTCCCAATAAGGGGTAGGCTTGGTCGGCGTAACGCGTTTGGGTTTGGTCTCCAGAATATAATCTGATCGGAATCGGTACCTATAAAATAGTAATAATAACTTACTTTCTAGATAAATGAATTTTGGAGGTAAATTCTGATCTTGCATATACACATCTTTTGATCAAATGGTGCTGAAACTTGTGAAAACAACAATCAATTAATAAGGCTGCACCCTTATAGTCTTCTCTCATACAATAGTGTAGGCTCATTAATTTACATGGAAATGAGGGACTTGTACGTGTAGACCTTAAGACAATGAATCTATCATTTTCTATACTTTTTTATATAAAAAAAATGATTTTCATATAAGTGATCCTTAACATCTCGATCGGTTTCAGCATGCGGACTTTGACATGTAACTTTCATTCTTTGTCCTCTTTCTTTTTCTATTTCTTTTGTTTGTCTATAAAAGAAGAAAGGGAAATTTACATCTTCTGGAAAGAGAAAACGACGTCACACAACATGAAATTTCAAATATTCTGGAAAGTTACATATTTTAGACCAAGTCACTAGTGGAAGATAGAAAGAGAAATTATGAGGATATATAGATATACTAGTAGGATCCAGTCCACGATTTTCTGTTTTTGTATTGCAGTGGAAGTAGTTTTCTAGATGAGAGGAATGAAGAATATCTCATTATCAGAAAGGATTAAAGATTCCATTATCGTGGTCTTCCTATACAACAAAAATGGCCCCTTAGCCTACGTAAATGGGGTTAGCGCACAATTTTTTTTTTTTGTCCATATCATGACAGTATTCGCATATTATACAGTCATCTTATTTTGGTTTCTCTCTCTCTCAATATATACAGTTGAAAAAATTGTGATGAATCACAAACTCTGAGCCTTAAGTAATGTGGGACCCACTTATATTTTGGTATGAGTTCGTGGTGTTTTGGATTAACCTACATGAGAAGATTAATTTCTTGTATTCATTTACTTAAAATCATGGAGTGAATGAGTACTTGGCTTCAAAGTGACGAACTTGACCATGTTACAACACTCTAAATGCCCTTATCCCACGTTGATAAGAAGCAACTCTTCAATGGGTTTATATAGCCTTTTACCTTATAATGAGGTTTGGGCCATAAGTTGCACCCTAGTAATATGGAAGGGCAGGACTAGCTCAATACTATTTGAGGCTTAAAGCGATTACTTTAAATTGAGTTTTTATTTTTGAAAAAAGAATTAAGGCTTTTCACATTTTTAATATTGGTGTAAAATTTTTATTCAAAATTTGTTTTCTCCCTTTTATATATGCAAAAGTATTAATTAATATATTTAAGCTTAGATATTGATCGTACAACTAATCCACATAGCTACTTATAATTCAAGCAAGATATACAAATTGTGTACAAAACATATACAAAATTTTCATCGTTTCACCTAATCAAAATTGACATTACCAATATGATAAAAAAATTAGTTTTCAGTTTTCAACTTAGTGGCTAACCGTAGATAACCCAACAACAATAAATAATAAAAAAATACATTTTGTTCAATTTAATAGCTCAAACAACAAAATAAAAAATTGTTCTTTGATAAATAAAATAATATTTCATATATATACAAATAATTTACAAAATCAAGTAGAAATTGAATATATTTTGACAAGAAATAAATCAAATAAAGATCAATCTATACAAAAAAATAAAAAATTTACCCCAACAAGCTATTTGATGATACTGTTTTGTAAGATTTTACCAAATTGTTTTTCATTTTAAAATTTTGAATTTGTATTAAAGAGAGAGATTGTTGCGAGGATTTAGACTTTCAAATTTCTATACGTTATAGTGAAAGAGGGTTAGAGTTTTGACTAAGGGCGAATCAAAGGAGGGTCCAGTGGGGGTAGCTGGCTCCACTGGATTGACTATTTCTATTTTTTTTAAAAAAATTATGCGTATTTATTTGATTCTAGATTATAAATATATGTTTTGCCCCTATTGAATTTATAAAGACTTACATTTGTCTCCTTCTGGATTTAGTAATTTCTATATTTGTCCCAATTGAATATTACTAAACCTATGGTAGAAAATATACACTTCTCATTAACTCTTTATTATTGGTTAAATAAACAACAAAATTCTAATTAACCTTTCGTTATATGTATCCACAAACTTTTGGTTATTTAAAATTTCAAAATTCTTTCTCAAAATTTTGAACCTTAGTTATTCAAATCTGTATTAAGATTTTTTTGATAGGTTTTTGCATGCAACTTTTGTGCATAGCTGGTCCCTTTTTCAGTGTCTTTAATACAATTATCACTTTGTTTATTAAGAAAAATATATTATCAATTAAAAAAATCGTGTATGATTCTATGTAAAATTTGCCCCCACTGAACAAAAATCCTGAATTCACCCTTGGTTTTGACCTTCATTATTATTGATAAAAATGTATGTAGTATTTAAAAAAGAAGTTAAATAATGTAGTTGATTTGACACTTAATTTTTCTTTTTTTTTATATGCTTTTTTTCTCTATATTGGGGCTTTTATTTAAAAAAAAATTTATGAGTCTTTTCTCATTTAGACTGGGCTTTGTTTTTTAAAATTCTTATGGGCCTTTTTCTCATTTAAACTAGGTTTTTTTTAATTTTATTTTCTTCTAGGCCTTTTTTTTTATATTTAGATTGAGGTTTTTTTTTTTGTGGGCCTTTTTTTTTATATATATTTGGACTGGATCTTTTTTTTTTTTTAAACCGTGTTAAAATTATATACGGCTTCACTATAGCATATTTAAAATTTGGAGCTTAAAAAATTGGAGGCCTAAAAGATAGCAAAGTGCTCGCTTTAGGCTAGAGCTGGCCTTGTGGAAAGGGGAGGACCTATTAAAACTTGGGTCCACCACACACGCGCTGCCCCACCTCGAACAGAACCGGATCAATCAAGATCCAAATGTGGTCTATCTTTTTTTTTGCTACTTGTTCAATTTAATTTCAAATATTTAATTCGAACAGTTATTACCGTTAGTAGTAATGGGCTGTTTGGCTGGCTGGTGACTTTTTTGAACATGCACTAGTGCGCCTATTTAAACCCTGCATATCTTTGCATTCGATATTTAGATTTTTTTTTCTAATTTTTTCTTGCATATTTAGAGGCTTCCTCTCTGCATTTTCAGAACGCATTCATAAAAGAGGACACCCTAGTTAGGTTCATCAGAACACACAGATTGCAGTGTTATAATCTGTTTGTGTGTTGATCATTGTATCTTGAGAGACAGTCGTCCATTCAAATCATTAGCATCACTGTGGGATCGTAATTGTCTTAAGGACAGAATGTGATAAACTTGCCTTTATCTCTTCCTTTCTTAAGCTTTGTTGTTCTGCAAATTTTGTAAGTCTATAATTTTCTTACATTTTGTAATTTTGAATATTCTAATTTTCTGTGTATGAATAATATGATATTCTCCAATTGGTGTACTCATTATTCTGTTTTTCATTTTTTGCAAGTTATATATTTTGTAATTGCATTTACTGCAATCTCATTCTTCTGGTTTTCATATTACAGTAGCACTTTCATATACAGTTTACATAACAATCTTAAGAAAATTAATAATTTTCTTTTTTTGTGTTATTTTTGTTTTTATTTAAATTGCATATTTTTTATTTTAGTCTATTTTCTAATTGTTGGAAATGGCATTCGAAACTGTTGTTACTGAGTCTGTTGTTACCCCTATTATTGTGACTGCTTTTGTTTCTGTAAACTATGGAGAAAAGTTAAAAAAGTTCAATATAACTGATTTTAAAAGGTGACAACAGAAAATGTTGTTTTACCTTACTATTCTAAATTTGGCTAAATTTCTTTATGAAGATATTCCTGCACTCAACGAAAAATGAGACTGACATGCAGATTATGGCTATTGTGGAGGCATAGAAGCATGCTGATTTTCTGTGCAAAAATTATATTCTTAATGGATTGGACAATACATTATATAATGTTTATTGTTCGATTAATACTGCAAGAGAACTGTGGGAATCCTTGGATAAAAAGTACACAACAGAAGATGCCGGCTTAAAGAAATTTATTGTGGCTAAATTCCTTGATCAAAAGATTTTAGATTCCAAAAGAGTAATTAGTCAAGTGCAAGATCTTCAAGTTGTTCTTCATGAGATTTATGTTGAAGCGATGTCCCTTAGATTAGTTTCAAGTGGCTGCAATCATTGAAAAATTAAGGCCATCTTGGAAGGAGTTCAAGAACTATCTTAAGCATAAGCGTAAAGAGATGAAACTTGAGCAACTAATTGTGAGATTGAGGATTGAAGAAGACAACTGGGCCTTTAAAAAGAAGAATGAAAAGTGTTCAATGGTTTCTAAAGCAAATATGGTGGAACAAATGCAACAAACCAACGATAAAAAATGAAGTTGAATGGCCAAGGCCAAGGTTCCAATCAAGGTCCCAAGAGTGGTGATTTCAAGAAGTTCCAAAGAAAATGTTACGCGTGTGACAAACCTAGACATCGTGCTAAGGATTTTCGCAAACGTAAGGATCCAGAGAAGCTCAAGAAGAAATTAGCATAAGCAAATGTGATTGAAGTTGATGACATGAATATTTATGCCATTGTTTCTGAAGTGAATTTGGTTGGCAATAGCAAAGAATAGTGGGTGGATATTGGGGCTACTCATCATATGTGCGCCAACAAATGGATGTTCTGATCCTACAAATTAGTGGATGGAGAGCAACTGTACATTGAAAATTTGGCTACTTCCAAAGATGAAAGACAAGGAAAGATTGTATTGAAGATGACTTCCGGAAATAATCTTATTCTCAATGATGTGTTTCATGTACTAGACATTCGTAAAAAGCTAGTTTTTGGATCATTGTAAAGTAAGAAGGGTATTACGTTGATTTTTGAAAGTGACAAGTTTGTACTCACCAAGGGTGGAATGTATGTGGGCAAAGGGTATTTGAACGATAGGATCTTGAAGATAAATTTAATAATTGTTGTTTTTTCTATTAATAAGAACACATCTTCTATTTATTTTCTTGAGTCTTCAAATATATGGCATGTTAGACTAGGACATGTTAATTATGATACTTTGCATAAATTAATTAACTTAAATTTATTGTCTAAATTTGACATTGATGCCAATCATAAATGTGAGACATGTGTAGAAGTGAAATTGACTAGAACTCATTTTCATTCAATTGAAAGAAGCATTGAACTTTTAGAGCTAATCCACAGTGACATTTGTACTACAAAATTTGTTCAAAACTAGAGGAGATAAAAAATACTTTATTACTTTCATTGATGATTACACTCGATAGTGTTATGTGTATTTGCTAACTAGCAAAGATGAAGCATTAGAAATATTTATACATTACAAAAATAAAATTGAGAACCAACTTACGAAGAAGATTAAGATGTTTAGAAGTAATAAAAGTAGTGAATATAAAATACCATTTGCTCAGCTATGTTCTGAACATGGTATTATTCACCAAACTACGGCACTTTATTCACTACAGTAAAATGAGATTGCTGAACGTAAGGATCGAACTATTAAGGAGATGATGAATGCTATGCTGATAAATTTTGGATTACCTTAGAATTTGTGTGGGGAAGCATTGCTTTCTGCAAATTATGTTTTCAAAAAAATTCTCCACAAGAAACTTAATAAAACACTTAATGAATTATGGAAAGGTCGAGAACCTTCTTATAAATTTTTAAAAGTGTGGGTGTGTTTGGCTAAGATGACAGTTCCTATCCCTAAAAGAGTTAAAGTAGGGCTTAGAACTATTGATTGTATATTCATAGGCTATGTTGAAAATAGTAATACATATCGGTTCTTTGTTCATAAGTTTGAAATTTTTGATATACATGTTAATACCATTATGGAGTCTAGGAATGTATCATTCTTCGAGAATGAATTCTCTTGTAAACCTGCACAAAAATCTAATTCTCTTAAAAGAACTCATGATTCAACACAGAGTCTGTGGATAAAGGAATGAGGTTGAACCTAGACGTAGTAAAAATGCAAAGATTTCAACATCATTTGGTCCTAATTTCCTAACATTTTTATTAGAAAATGAGTCTAAGAGTTTCAAAGAAGCTATGTCCTCTACGGAAGCCTCTTTATGAAAAGAGGCTATTAATAGTGAAATTGAATCTATCTTTCAAAATCACACTTGGAAACTAGTGGATCTTTCACCTGGTAATAAACTTTAGGATATAAGTGGATCTTCAAGAGTAAGATGAGAGCTGATGGATCAATTGATAAATATAAGGCTAGACTTGTAGTCAAAGGTTACAGGCAAAACAAAGGAGTGGATTACTTTAATACGTACTCATCAGTAATAAGAATAACATCTATTCACATGTTAATTGCTTTTGTTGCATTGCATAATCTAGAGATACATCAAATTGATGTTAAGACGACATTCTTAAATGGTGATTTAAATGAAAAAATTTATATGAATCAACCGGAAGGGTTTATAGTCCCTAGACAAGAGAAAAAGGTATGTAGATTTGTTAAGTCTTTTTATGAACTAAAGCAAGCATTTAAACAATGACATGAGAAATTTGATAGTGCTATGATGTGAAATGGGTTAAGAATTAATGAATGTGATAAATGTGTCTATGTGAAAACACTTTAAATGCATATGTCATTGTTTGTTTCTATATAGATGATATGATAGTAAACGGTAGTAATAATAATATCATTCAAACTACAAAGAAGATGTTGAACAGTAAGTTTGACATAAAGAGCTAAGTGTTTTAGATGTTATACTTGGTATCAAAATTAAAAAAACAATTGATGGATATGCTTTATCACAATCACATTACATCGAGAAGGTACTCGATAAATTTAACAAGTGTGATAGCAATTTAGCAAGAACAACTGTAGATTTGAATCTTCATCTCATTAAGAATAACGGTAACTGTGTATCTTAATTAGAATATTATCATATAATAGGTAGTTTAATGTACATCATGAATTACACTTGTCTGGATATTACTTACTCAGTTAGTAAATTGAATAGATATACAAGTAACCTAAGGTCAGATCATTGGAAGGTTATAGTTAGGGTATTCGAATATCTAAGATACACCTTAAACTATGGGTTACACTATACGAGATATTCAGTTGTACTTGAAAGGTACAGTGATGCTAACTTGATATCTGACACTAAAGACTCTAAATTCACAAGTGGATACGTTTGTACCCTTGCAAATGCAGTTATTTCTTGAAAATCCTCTAAACAAACATGCATAGCTAGATTTACTATGAAATATGAATTTATTGCTTTAGATAAAGCAGGAGAAGAAGCTGAGTGGTTTTGTAAGTTCTTAGAGGATAATCCTTTGTGGCCAAAACATTTGTAAGTTATTTGCGTACATTGCGATAGTCAATCAGCAATAGGAAGGGCAAAGAATCATATATATAATGACAAATCACGACATATACATCGTAGACATAATATTGTAAAGCAATTGCTTTTGAATAAAATAATATCTATTGATTATATCAAGTCAAAGGATAATATTTCGGATTCTCTTACTAAAGGCCTGGCAAGAGATCAAGTAAATATTTCATCGAGCAAATAGGCTTAAAGCATATGAATTAAGAGTTACTATAATGGCAACTCACCTAGCTGATTGGAGATCCCAAGATCTGGATTCAAAGGGACAAATGAATTGTGTGTAACTCAATAGTAAAATCACTAGGGAACTTGTTTTACGTACCCACTCCTATGAAATAGTGATGACCTACAATGTATGTTAGGATAAACTATGCTTTTAATGATTCTTATATCTTGGTAATCCAAGTATAGTATATCAGCATACTCTTAAAAAGAAATTACCTATATAAGTGTGAAAGTGCCGCTTTTGTGAGAATTTCAAGACTTAATTTTCTAGAGCACTCATGACAAACCAGGTTTTGTTCAAGGCCAAAATGAACACAATCGTGAGAACCAAACCGTGACCGGAAAGGAATTGTGTGAATACTATTATCTTGGTTTAAAGAAATAGCTAAATAGTTCAAAACACCATGTTTACTGGTTAGCTAGTAAACCCAATAGTATTTCACTAGAGAAGATTCAAAGCCAAAAGTAATCTTTTTTGATGCGGTAACTTTCCAAAGTACTCTCTTTTGAGTAATAGCATTTTCATTTGCATTTTATTAGCCAATCTCATTCATGTGGGGAATTATTGAAAAATTTGTGATGAATCACAAACTTTGAGCCTTAAATAATGTGAGACCCACTCATCTTTTGGTGTGGGTCCATGGTGCTTTTGATTAACCTCCATGAGGAGATTTATTTCATGTATCCATTTACTCAAAATCATGAACGAGGGAACGAGGACTTGGCTCCAAAGTGACCAACTTGACCATGTTACACTTGGGTTAAATGCCCTTGTCCCACATTGATTGAGAAGGAACACTTTAATGGGTTTATATAGCCTTATCTTAAAGTGGGCTTTGAGCCCTAAAGGGCACTCCAGTCTTGTGGACAAGGGAGGACCTCTACAAACTTGAGTACTCCATATGGGGGCGCCACCCTAAACCGGGCCAGGTTCGGGATCAATCAAGATCCAAACGCTGTCTATCTTTTTTGTTGCCTGTTCGATTTAATTTTAAATATTTAAGTTGAATAGTTATTACAGTTAGTAGTAAGGGACTGTTTGGATGGCTAGTGACTTTTTCAAACGGGCACTAGTGCGCCTATTTAAGCATATCTCTGCATTTGGTACTTAGATTTTTTACCAATTTTTTCTTGCATATTCAAAGGCTTCCTTTCTACATTTTTAGAGAGTATTCATAAGAGAGAACACCACTGTTGGGTTCGCCATAACACACAGATTGTACTGCTGCATCTGTGTGTGGTAGTCATTGTATCATGGCAGACAATCATTCATTCCAACCATTAGCACCACTTTGGGGGCATAATTGTCTTAAGGATAGAATGTGATACACTTGCCTTGATTTCTTCCTTTCTTAACCTTTGCTGTTCTGCAGATTTTGTTAGTCTGTAATTTTCCTATATTCTGTAATTCTGAATATTCTAATTTTCTGTGTATGAATAGACTAATATTCTGCAATTGGTGCAATTGGTATAATCAGTATTATGTTTATGATTTTTTGCAAGTTATATGTTTTGTATTTGCATTTACTGTAATCTCATTATTCTGGTTTTCATATTATAGTAACATTTTCATACAGAGTTTAGATAACATATATATATATAAATCATAGCTTCGCTAGACATGGAGAGAGAAGACATCTCATGAAGGCAAAACTATTATCTAGTGGGTATGAACATATAATTTGAAGCAATATTCAGGTTGTAATTTTCTCAGCCACCTCTGACCTTTCCTGTAATCTTGCAATCAAATGATATAATTGAGCCAGATTCACTAAATCAACTACCACAAAATTTCAAGCGTTTTACGTTTACTTCTTTGTGATCAAGAACAAATATATATATATATATCATTTATTTGTGGATGTGGCAGTGGCTAGACTTCTAAGAATATCATGCACACAGCTTCAGTACTGATCTTATGCCCCTCACAAGCAACTAATCTAATCTGGTAATAATTCCATTTTCGTTTGCATTAAATTTTCTATTTGATAATGCCCTAAGTCACCTAGTTCGCCTTGTTGGGGAGCCTAACTGCGGATTGAATTGCGAACTGGTGATTTCGGTGCGGATCCGCCGCTAATTTGCGGACTGATTTTTCTAGTGTGCGAATCCATCCCACATTCATTGTTTTTGTCTCATTCTTCAGCTTTTGTTGCATGTTGCACCTGATCACGCAATTGGATTGTTTTGTCTCATTTTTCAGCTACTGTTGCACAATGCACTTGATCATTTCTCACCCTGTTGCATTATTTGTATTTTTTTATAGTATTTTTCTTGTATATTTAATAGACACAATTAAATATACATAGAATTGAAGTATAAAAAAATAACATTATTTAAATAAATTATATAAATATAAAAATATAATATTCATTTATACATATATATAAGCGCTCTAGAGCGCTTTCATTCTCGATTCTTTTAAAAAAGAATAATTTTGCACACCCGCACCCGTTCTTGCTCTGCTGACTTAAGTAATGCCTTTAGTAGCTTAATTAGAACCAACACTAAAATTTGTTCAAATTTTGAGAAATTAAAATATCTTTCAATTCCGATACCAAACTAATTTCAAGGCTTGAATCCACATTATCAAACACTACTTTTGGCAAATATGGGAAATAATGGGAAGTCTTGGCTTATCCTTTCAAATATATCCTTCTTTAAGGACATAGCCTTAGGTAAAAAAAAAAAAAAAAAATGCTAGGAATCAAAAGAAGGCGAGAGTTGTTTGCCAAAAGAACAATTTTTATGAAAATAATTCCCCATGTAATATTCTTACAAAAATAATTTCTAATCTCACCTTATTTATGCCACTTAATTACTTTGTTGAAAATTTATTGTTATGTTGGATACTTTCTTATTAGAATAAATCTAATAAAAGAGTAATTCGGTTTTCTCTATAAAGTCAGAAGCCAAAAATGTACTACAACAACTAATGTCTACTTTGACAAGGCATTAGAAAGTGGCATTACTGCCATTGAATTATTAGCTAGTGAGCTTTTTTTTCAATGTAGCCAAAGTGTGACAAATGTGATTTTAGTAGTTAGAATCACTTGCCTCAATGAAATTTCTTGCTAATCCAATCCTCTATTTCTCTATCTAGCATTCTTTCTCTATATAGACAAGCACTTTGAACCTATATATACGTGTGTGTATATATATATAGATGCGACAACATAAACAAAAAAAGTTTTTTGGGCGAGTTGGACTATAAGAAGTTTGCAGGAGTTCTGTTAATAAAATAAAAATCAAAACAATTAAAATGGCTAACTCAATTTTCTCTCTCTAAATACTAGGTCTTGCAGATGGGTGGTGGTTGGGCTGAGATTAGGTAGTAGAGATGGCCGCAATGGTGGCCATGGTTGGGGGTGTTGCTATTATTTCTCTCAACATTTTTTCTCACTCGGTCCTCACTTTCTCCCTCTATATATAATGTGTGCTTTATGATAATAACTTTGCATAGGGTGGTGTCTATTTTTAGTTGATATACGGTGGTAGAAGGGGAGAGATTAATCAATTTCGTTCTTCACCTTTTGATCAATTTTGTCTTACTGGGTGCCAAGAGTTATTACATTGTTGGGATCAATTGTAATGTGAACATATAATATATATTTATATAGATGTATTTTTGTTTTATCATAATAAAAAAATTCAAATATCAATAAAATTTTTAACAAAGCATCATGGTTGCACAAATTATGTTAAATTGGAAATAATTTTTTAGAGAGTGTTAGATAAGGAATTATTTTTAAAAATAGTATTATTTTGGCAAAAAACTCAGAAGGCTAGCTCTCCAACTCAGTCTCGTAAATTATATGAAGTTGTTATTCATTTTTCTTAAATGGTGATAAAATTTCATACGTTGAAAGGCTTGTGATGAGATCAAACTGTGGAGTTCTATACATATTTTAAATGGAGATGGCGTCCAAAAATTAGGATTAATTAGGAGTTTCCAGTAGCATTATTCATCTCGATATACATAGAAGCAAGAGCATGAGGTGAATTGTGAATGCACATTTATACCATACAATTTGATTTCCACATTTCGAAGTGGTTAAAACAAGTTATATAGTCTTGGAATTACATCCATACAAGCCCCTAATAATCCAAAAATGGTCAAGGTTAATACATTACGAGAAGCAGTTGTGTACATTATTTTGTCTTTACGATTTTATTTTATTTTTTCCTTCCATGTGATCTAAAATGAAGAAGTGGGGTTATGGATCAATTTTTATTCACCGGTCAATAAAAAAAATAAAGTTACATGTCAATAATGGAAATAACAGAATAGTGTGGCTAAGTAGCTTTGATTGATTACAGTACCGCACAATAGCTAGGCACAGAGGTGAATGTTATGAAATATATCACACCCAAGCACTTATAGTTATTGATTGTTACGGTTTCTATGCCCGGTAGGAATTACATTATAGGGCAAGAAATTCTCTCTCTGGGTTCCAATAATCTGAAGTATTTTCATTAATTTGGATCGTTTTTTCTCTCTTCTTCTATATAATGGGTGCACAAATTTTCTGTTGGGCGAAATCAAAGGCCTCAGCACCAATCACCAACCAAAACAGAACCAGCAACTGAAGCTCAGTAACATAGTGAAAATGTTGGAAATGTCTTTCTGAAAAATATTGATTAATTAGGACATTTAATCATGAGAACACGACGTTTTCTGCCGATCCAAGAAGTCATCCATGGCGGATCTCCTGAGACGATTCTATAGCCGGCATTTCTATACAACTTGAGAGCACCGAAATCATCTTCATAAGCCCGTAGGACAAGATATTCAAAACCCGAATGAATAGAAAGCATGTCGCAGGCTTTTAGCAATGCAGTGGCTACTTTCTTCCTCCTGTTAGTCATATAGAATCGAATCTCTGGTTAATGTTACAAGTAATTTCCCGGCATCCAATATCAAGAACTGCAACAAAATATATATGCACGCATTGCTTTGAGGAAGAAAAATTGCCTGATAGAATATTTAACCTGAAACTATTTGACACGGCTATCCCGGACACGTAAAGATATTCTTCCGCACTCGGGAGATGCTGAAGAACAGCTTCATCTCTCAGGACTGTGACATCTACAACTCCCACAAGCTCCTCCTGCCGTGATTCAGGTGCATCGGTGTCAGGCTCGGCAACCAAACATGCATACCTGTTTATTAAGCAAAACATCCTTATCAGACATTGAACAGCCAATTTGAATCAATTAGGGGCAAAGTTGGTCGTTTCTTGAACTTGAATTTCGCCTTCACAGTCCAAGTAGTGTTCTAATGTATAAAAATCGTCATTATGAACGATGCCATTTAGAAAGGTATGGATCTTCAAAAATTTTGTTCATAGGTGATCATTTTGAGGTTTCCTTAAAATGTCAAATTCCAAGGTTCACTGATCAGATGGCTATTATTTTCCCAAATTTTCGTTCTGTTCATGATATCTTAAAAGTGAAATGGGGCTATGCAATACAAGAGAACAACCAAACAAGCCTTCCAGTTAGCTTCTTTCTGGAACTGAAAAACTAGCAATACCGACTTGGAAACAAAGGATTTTCATCTTGAAAAATAATGGAAAATAAAGATTGAAAATTCCGATAAAATCATGTTTTGGTAGATCCGGCTTGGTGATACAAGCAGTCCCTCAGATTTTTTGCTTTAATTAAATGATTGGTTAGGTTTTCAATGCTAACATCCACTCTGTCGTGTCTCCAGCTACTACTCGATTAGATTCAAAGTTCCTTGTTAAATCTAGAACTGACTTGATCTTAGTTATATTGGGTTGAGGCCATGCTAATCCAAATTTGGCCCGATCTTAGTTGGATTGGGTTGAGTCCATACTAAAACAGAACCGATTTGATCTTAGACAGTTCCATTTTGGAGTCAAAACCAAACCATTCATCTCATGGAATACCAACCCGAATCGGTTTAGCCTAGTTCGGTTTTCGGTAGTTCGAGTTAAGAACAAGTTGGGTGGGTCTCATTTTCTTGTATGCAACTTAGTTTTGTTTATTTAAAAATTATAAAAAATAAGATTAATATTGCATTCTCAACTTTTCAAAAAATAAAAAACAACATACAAAAATAAATTAACAATAATTAAGTACAACTAACAATTATTTAGAGACATATACACAATATATATTGATTCTATCACATATATAAAATCGGTTTTGGGTTTGATTCTTTAATGGGTTTGGGTCTAAAAAAATACAAACCCAAAACAGAACCAAATTAATCAGATTGGTCTTTTTTTTAGGCCCATAATCGAACCAAGCTTTGACCGCCTCAACCAAATTGACCCCTGAATGGTTGGTTCGGTTGTCAAATTTTTTAGGCGTTATTTGTGCACACTAGTTCTTATACAGTGCTTGAACAAGTCACAATAATTGTCCAATTTCCATAGCTCATGCATGTTTACCTATCGGGGGGTGAGTTCCGAAGTCGGTAAAGAAGTCCTGAAAGCACTTCTGCCTGTGTGACACAGGAACATTACAAATTGTCAGGAGTAGCTATATATATATATGATTGTGAAAATGATGAAAATAATCATAATGTTTGCAATAACCATATATATACAAATACCTATATGGCAACGATTCAGAATTTTCTTAAATAACTACGGAATTATGCATAAACAAACTGAAATAGTTCTCAGTTTGCAACACAAATCAAATGTCTAAAAAGAATAATAAACAAACAATAGAAAAACGTCCGATACAAACAGAATCATGCACCCAATACGGTACCCACAAGAGCAAGAATAGAAAATGGAAGAAAAACCTGAAAGAATTGGAAAAAGAGATCATTGAAGAGAATCACAGGTACATGAAATGCTTCAGCTTGAACTTGAGCAACCTTCCTCATCTCACTTTGGTCCTCAACCAACCTCCTTATCTTCCATCCATACTCTCTCACCAGGTACCCAAATTGATCCTTCCCATCTCCTCCATGTTTTCCACCCAGCTGCTCAATCTTCCCACCCAACTCCAACTCCTCCTCAGTTGATGAGGTTGAAGAAGGTGATTCCCCCCCCCCCCCCCACCCCCCCCCCCCCCCCCCCCCCCCCCCCCCCCCCCCCCCCCCCCCCCCCCCCCCCCCCCCCCCCCCCCCCCCCCCCCCCCCCCCACCCCCAATAATATATAACTAGAAATTTTTTTCGGAATTTATTATCAGAATGATGTCATTTATCATGATGGCTTTTAAGTACAAAAATACCACTGCCATATTATTTTGATAAAATTTTATGAAAGAAAAATTGTTGAGAAAATCTCATTTTCTAAAAATTAATTGAACTTTCGGGTAGTTTATCATTACTTCAAGTAGAATTTTTGTACGGAATGATATTGAATGTGAAACTATCATTTTAAAATAAGACACCTATCATGATACAATTAATTACAAATTTTTTTTGCATGAATTTAATTTTCCTTTGATAAAAATATTCTTTTGATATTCAACGGCAACCTTAATTACAGGATAGTTTGTCATGCCCTCACATAAATCCAGAGGCCTGTCTAAACACACAGATTAGGTATATTTGGGTTGTACCTTCTCTCTCTGTCTCTCCGTATATTTAATATGTATTCTCTTCATTTTGTCATGGGGTAATGGTGCTGAAGGAATACAGCACCATCTGAGGATAAGATAATGGATTTGAGTGGTCTTGAATTCATGATTGCCTGAGACCACAAAAAGAGAGAGTCGCCGCATGGAAGTAAAGGAGGCTAAGACGTGTCCTTCCAACAAAGCATCACTCATAGAATGTAGCCATTTGGGTTTGATTGATGGGAGACATCTCAGCTTTGAATTGGTACGAGCCACATGCCAATTGGCTAATTCTTACTTCCTTTTTTCTTTTCATTTGGACTTCACCAACTTGCATTTTCTCTTGCTGAATCCATCTTGATAATTTACATATATAAGGGTAAACTTCTTACAACGCATGGAGCCAAGTTCTCCCTGAGATTAAGGGTAAAATTGCCAGTGGGCGGACCAGGAATTTGGCGAGGGCAGGCAAAGTCGAAAAAAAAAAATTAGTGGTCTCATTGAACCATTCACCAATTATGCCACTTCCTAGATTTAAACCCTAGAACCACATAAATAAAGAAGGTAAAAATGATAATAGATGTAGTATTAAAAAATATAGGCATACTTTACCGCTAATTTTTTTTCTCTTCGGGATGACAAGAACGAGGCAGAATCATGAATTTGAGAGGACAAAGATAAATTACTTGAATTTTGGAGGGAGCAATATAACTATTTTATTATGAATACTAAAAAATATATAGGATTTAAAGAAAATTTTCAAAACTTTAAGGGAGGCTCATATACCTAATTAATTATAAATATTTAAAAGTATATAGAGTATAAGATAATTTTTTAAAACTTAAGGGTAGTTGTGGTCCCGCCCGCCCCATTGTACGTCTACCACTTTGCCGCTACCATATAAAACCCACTTCCAAACTTCTCACAACATATAGAACCAAGTTCTCACCTTTCATATCATTATATAGAACAAATTCTCCCTCTATATTTGATTTTTGGACATCCTCTAAAAATTTTCCAAAATCATCTTTACTTGGGAACTATAAATTATTCAGTCATTAGATAATTGAACAATGTTACACAAAAAACAACCCATTTCCCACTCCACTTGTGTTTAGAGTGGGAAATAAAATTATGTATAGCATTATTCCAAATGATTTACAAGCCACAATATCCAAGAGGTCAAAAACTCCTGTCGATGATAACAATGTTCTGTTAAGAGCTACATATATCAGGTGATCAGTCCGAACAAAGTTCCACCCGATATACAACATTACCAGAAAAGCTAAAAATCATATAAATGAACTACAAAAAATCATAAGATTCATTCTAATGCCCAAAGCTAACCGCTACAACCATGATATTTCTCCTTCTAAGCATCGTATCCCAATAATCAAATTGAAATGCACTAATAAAAAATCCCCTCCCCGAGATTTGGGTAGTGGTAACCTTTTTCTCACATTACAATCGGTTAACACATTATTGGCACCAACGGCACCATCAATACCAACAACTACGTACTATGGCTGTAAGTGATTGGTTACATCACAATTCCATGCCCATCAACCCTCCCTTGCAGCCATTGCTTTAGCTTCGCAGCAAAAACTTCATAGTGAACATTTAGAGTGTTTTTGCTTCAAATGGGATTCATTGTGGCTCTTCCAGATAGACTATAAGATGGATGTTGTTGGGCACAACAGATATTTCCTGTCAAGTGGAAATAAAATAATACAAGAACGGATAAAAAAAAATTGGTAAGAAATAATAATAATAATAATATAAACTGCACAAGAGACAAAATTTCAGTGAAAAACCCGTGTAAAGACTACAAGGCAAGTCTCAATAACTTCCAGTGTGAAAAATAATGTATACAACAAAATCTCTCTACAACAGTGAGTGGCTCACAAACTCTCTTTAGTTGTACAACACAAAGGAATACACCAGCAAAAATGAGAGGAACTCAATTTATCTCTCTCACTCTGCTCTTACTTCACTCGTCTACTCATTCATTAATCTGCACACGAAGCACAGCACCCTTTTATAGTTGCTAAAACGGACAGGAAACTTAAATGGGAAAACTGCGCGGCGCCGAAATAAGGCTGAATCTCGCGCACGCAGAAAGCATATTTATGCAATGAGTGCTTGCGTACATGGCTGTTGGGGCAGCTGAAGATCTGCAAATGTGGCTTAAGATTTGCAAGAGAACGAACAAACTCAAAAATTAAGGAGACAAAGGCAATAACTAGCGGTCACCCGCCATGGGTGGTGAGAACCCTACAGATGCTATAATAGCCATGAAATAGTGTTGAGTGTTGACTCTTTTCGCTTATCCTCCAACCGTGAGCAGAACTAGGAATTTTTTTCTTGGGGGCTTATCTAAGAAATAAAAATAGATAAGTAACGAGTAAAATGTAATGGAATTAATGTTTTTTTTTTTCTATTAAGGCTTCAATAAATGATATATATATTAAATTACTTATGCATGAAATGCAACTCAATAATTCAACAAACTATTATTATAACCCAATTTGGAACGGATTTTTTTTTTTTAAAAATAGAATAAATAGTTCAATTTAAATTACATTATGTGCTCCTGAAGATTGACTATGCTAATTATATTTGACTTCTAAACATGTTTTTTCCTGAAAGAGATCTATAGTTTTTTTTTTTTTTACCTCATGATGTAGTTAAATCTTCCCTAAAGATTATCTAATTAGTGCTTATTTGAATATTGATTTTCATTTATAGGGTTTAAAAATTTTCATTCACAGTTCAATAAAATTATAGATACGGATGGTAAAAACTAAACGATTCATTCACAAAATCTCTTCATTCAAAAAATAGCTCAAATGGTAATTACATTTATTCAAATTTTCAATATTCTTAAATATCAATAAATAATTTATATCATAATACGATTCCAGATTTGTTAACATCATAATGTCCAAAAAATTAAAACAAGCGAGTGAAGTGAATTACTTTAAAGCCACTAACTGACAACTAATTGGTGATTGTGTTCTCAACATTAAATTTGAGACTCAGTGGTAAAACAACATAGCAAAGCAACTTTTTTGAAATTTAATAGAAGACAAGAAAATACGAGTGGACTTAAATTCATTAACAAATGAAATAATGTTATTTTGGTGATGAGAGAGAGAGAGAGAGAGAGAGAGAGAGAGAGAGAGAGGAGTTTTAATAAAATTGTTAGGTCATGTATTAGTTGGCTAATCCCGTAGATTAAAATAGTTTCTTTGTACCTTGCAATTCTTCCATGTAATTATAGTTAAATGTTTAGGAGAGTTGTAAGTCATAAAAATCAAGAGTAGTATGTGTGCTGAAGTGTTTATCATTCACGAATATGCTAAGAAGTACATCGATATACTATACAATAAATTTGAAGCATCTCAGAGGAATTCGCTTCTTGTCGCTTGATCTCGCTTGAAGATTTAGAGTCTAAGAGTTTCACATCCGGTTGCTCCAGCGAAATTGATTTCGCGTGATCTTGCTTCCTGTCGCTCCAACGAAGCACGCGAGACTATTCTTGTTGGAAACTCAAGAAAGTCAGTTTTCTCAAGGATTTTTACCATTATGCCTCATATTAGGTTTTAGATTGGTGAATTCTGAGCAAAAACACTTTGTATGTAATCTCAATATTTAGATAGATGTGTTAAAGTGTAGAAATGAATCAAGATACTGCACAAAGGCAAAACAGAGATAATGAAGAGTCTGTAGAGCATACAACCCACTTAAGCGTTCGAAAGCACATGCGTTTGAATGGTAGGCTAGATTGTTCCAACGTATGGGCAGAGTAGAGGACTTTGAATTCCATTTCTCGTTAGGTTTGGAATCCTTTCCGACTACGACATACACAGCGTCCAAGATTCTACAAATATTCTAGACTCTATAAAAAGGCTCTAAACCCTAGAGAATCAGTTTACATACTTGAAGATAATTCATCTAGCTGTTTTAGAGAGCTTTATTGTGCCTCCCATATTATTGAAGTGTTCTTCTGGCCAACTGAACAACTTCACACATTTAGCTTTGGTGAATTCCAAAGATTGGTGTTGATAGCATGGGAGAACAGTGCATCATGGGTTCTAGCGATCAAGTCCGAAACTTCTACCATAGTTGGCGTTCAATAGGTTGGGTTATAAGTTTATTCTTGTAACTGTTTAATGTTTATAGTGCTAAGTACGTTAGTGGTTGTGTGTGGCTCTGTGATTTTTTTCCTTGTTAATAGGGTTTTCATGCTAAAATCCTTTGTGTCTTATCTCTTTACTTTACTATTTTAAAGTTACATGTAGGACTGATGTACCTACTTAATTGTCTGATTCACATAGTTAAAAACTTAGGTTAATTAATCACTCTAAACAAATCCATGCTCCCAAACTTTTTCAATAGGTATCAGAGCAGGTTCACTCTTGTTTTTAAAAAAATATATATTTTTAAACCATATGGGTGAGATCCTTTACCTGGGATCGTGGATATGCAAAGAGAAGGACATTCCACTGTTAGACCATCATATTTTGATGGTACTAATTATTCATACTTAAAGGTACACAAGTGGGTTTTTCTTAAGGCAATCGATGAACGGGTATAGATTTCAGTCATTGAAAGTTGGACTCATCCAACTACCACTATTGCTGAAGTTATTTCTAAGAAATCTTTGAATCAATGGACCCCACTTGAGGTTGAAATGGTTGGTTGGAATGTATGACCATGAATATTCTCTATAACAGCCTCTCATCGGAAGAATTTAGACCTATTTCTATATGTAAGAGTGCTAAAGAGGCATGTGATATCCTAGAAATCACTTATGAAGGTACTACTGCTGTTAAAATTGCAAAACTTTAAAGACTAACTATAAATTTGAAATTTTTTTTATGAATGAAACTGATACCTTTGATGAATTTTATGCAAAATTAAGTGATATTATGAATTTTAGTTTCAATCTAGGTGAAAAAATTTCTAATTTATGGATTGTTTGAAAGATTCTTAGATCCTTACCTGAAAGATTTTAACCCAAAATGACTGCTATTGAAGAAAGTAAAGATATTGATTCACTTCGGGTTGATGAACTTGTTGGAAATCTTTAAACCTATAAAGCTAATTTTCGTTCAATCAAAAAGGCAAAACTTATTGCTTTTAATGCCTCTAATGAAAATGAAAACGAGTTTGATGAGGAAGAAGACGAAGAAAATTCTAAAATAGTGAATTACCTAGTAAATCGATTTAGAAAAACTCTTTTTAAAAAAGGTAATTTCAACAATTTCAAGAACAAGAATAAGTTCAATGGAAATAAAAATAATGGCAATGAAAACAACAATATTCCCAATAACAGTGGTCCTAAGGTTGATGGTAAGGGAAATAAAAAGAGCAATACTATAAAGTGCTTTGAATGTCAAGGGTTTAGACATATTGCTTCAAAATGCGCCGACCGTCTAAAGAGAAAAGGTAGAGTTATGACTGTGACCTGACATGATTCTAATGAAGAAGGACAATCAGACAATGATGAATTAGGTAACTTTGTGGCTTTTACTGCTTCTATTAATTTTGAGCCTATTTCTCATAGGTCTAAGTCAAACCCTGAAAATCATATTATCTCAACTTGCCTTGAATCAACTAGCCCTGTGGAAGATTTAAATCCCAACAACTCTGAAACTATTATGTTGATTCAA
This sequence comes from Euryodendron excelsum, assembly GCA_033060915.1. Classification (NCBI taxonomy): domain Eukaryota; kingdom Viridiplantae; phylum Streptophyta; class Magnoliopsida; order Ericales; family Pentaphylacaceae; genus Euryodendron; species Euryodendron excelsum. The sequence goes on along the minus strand of CM065391.1, from coordinate 10,060,441 downwards.
TCTCTTCAAGTCAATGAAAAATTGAAAGTCAAATTTTCAAACTCAAGATCTGGCTATCAATCTCAATAATTGCCAACAATGACATGAAACATATTTTAAGAAATCTAAGGATAGCCAAGCCCTGATTAGTTAACTTTACATTCATAGGACCAACCTTTCAGAAAAGTTGATCGTAATTGAAAAGGGATTGTTTGAAGCACTTGAGAAGAATAAGAATCTTGAGAAAGAATTAGAATTTGTTAAATCTGATTTATCTCGTACTAAAGATTCTTTCAAGGGTTTTAGTATAGGATCCATAAAGATTGATCACAACTGGAGCATTCAAAAGTCAGTTGGAGATAAAGATGGAATGGGATTTGATGGAAGTACATCGAGCAAAATATTGAAATTCATCCCTTTGGTAAATCCATCTACTTTAGAAGCATACTAGGACGCATCAGAACCCTCAAGAACCTAGAAACAGGTAAAATAGACCAGGTATGTTCTCAATTTCATGAACTTCATAAACTAGCAGCATTCGAACGGGAACAGAAGGTGTTCGAACGTTGGGCATCCGAATAGGTGGTAATGGCGTTTGGTCAGACTAGGCATTTGAATAACTGGCAGTTTCCAAAATAGCAGACCACGTGATCCAATTCTGTTCCTATTTGTCATTATTGTGGCATTGTAGGACATATCAGGCTTAGGTGCAATCTGCTACAAAAATCTTTTCATCAAAAGCAACCTAGACTGCCTGATAATGCTCTACATCTTCAGATTGAAGATCTAAACACACAAGTTACTCAACTTAGACAAGAAATTTCAAAATAAAAAAATACCAAATCTGTATGGGTTAGAAAATTTGATTTGAAAGAACTTGTTGTGCATTCCGCATTAAAGGCAAACAAATCAAACTTATGGTATCTTAATAGCAGCTGTTGTCGCGCCTCGGTTTTTCGTACCTTAAGTTGATATGTGGAAAACACACGGTACTCTTTCCTTAGAACTCATCCTTCTAGAAGGACGAGTGCGACTAGGTTTAAATTGAAAATTAATTTGAATAAGGGCTTTTAGAAAAAAGTTTTGGAGTTGCCACCTAACTTTGTTAAGGTGAGTTAGGTCACCTAAAACTAAGTGCAATCCGAATATTAAACTTAGGGTTTTTGAAAAAGGTTTTGAAAAATTTCCTTAAGAGAAGGTTTTTTTTGTGTGGAGAAAACGAGTTATTTGGCAACCTTTGGAAAGATTTAAGCCCTTTTTGAAAATAACTCCGTTTTGGTCTTTCAAAAACAGTGATTCTAGGTTCAGAGGTTGGTTACGTATAGGAAAGATGCACTAGGTCATCATTCTATCCCGCCCTTGCAGTATCTATATGCTTTTCACCATAGGTTCACTCATTTAGAATATTCTATTATCCAATGTCCAATTATATCCATTTAAAGAATTTAGAAAGATATTTGAGCCATCACTTTAGAGATGATATGATGCATGATATGCAAGTGTATGAAAGAAATTTGAATTGGGAGAGAGATTTTGAAAAAGGTTGTGACCGCACCCATGAGGGTTGCCTACATATCCCTTTATTGAGAATCAGGTCAGTCGTAGTTCGGAGTCAGGGTATAATTGAAAATAAACACTTTCGGGTCTTTAGAAAGCTTGACTTGAAAAGCATATGATTTAAACTTTGATTGGAAGATTGAAAATTGAACTTTGACTTGAAATTGTCTTTGATTTGAAATCGAACTTTGAAATAGAACTTGGACTTATTTTGAAAAATTTGAATTAAACTTTGCAATCATCTTGACTTAAATTGGGTTTTAAAAACCATCTTGATTTAGACTTAAGATTTAGACAAGAGTTAAAGCTTCCTAACTTAGGGTTAGGGGTAGAATTAGGGCTTAGGCATTCTAGGGTTTAGGTAAGTTAGGGTTTAAATATGCACTTGAAAAGTTTGATTTTAGGAAAGTTTCGAATTAGAAAAGTTCCAAATTAGGAAAGTTCTAATTTAAGAAAGTTTTAAATTTGAAAAGTTTTTATTTTAGGAAAGATTTGATTTTGGAAAGTCTTGCTTTAGGAAAAGTTTGACTTGGGAAAAATATGAATTAAGAATTTGGAAAGTTGAGATTTGGAAAGATTTGATGTAAGGAGAATTGAATTGGAAAATTCAGTTTGCAAAAGGCTTGACCTAGGTTTGAGGTAGCTTAGGATTTAAGCAATCTTAGGACCTAGAATCTATGCAATGCATTTGAATTCGAAATATTGGATTTCAATTCAAAAAGGAAAGTTTTGCTTTTGGAAAGTTTTGAAAAAGGAAGATTTTGAAATTAGGAAAGATTAACAGAAGGAAAGATTTGATTTGACTTGAAATTGGAAAACTTTACTTTTAAAAATCTATCATTTTATATGACTTTTGGATTAGAAAATCTATGATTTTATGTAGAAAAATAGTTTTGAAAATCTATGATCTAATGCAAATAGAAAGTCATGATTTTATGTGACAAAACTAGAATTTCCTAAACACAGACTTGAACTTTAAGAGAAAGGGTTTTTGAAAAGTAAATCTTTAAAAAGGATTTATAGCAAGTGGATTTGCAAAACGATTTAGAAAGGGATTGAATATAGACTTTGAAAGTCTCTTGAATGTCTCATTTTCCTAAAACGATTCTAATAATGAGAAGACTAGGGTTATGATTTTGATAACAACTAGGGTTTGAAACCGTAATATAGATTTTGATGGTCTCTTTGAATGTTACACTTTCCTAAAACAACACTAATCATGAAATGGTTAGAATCACCTTAGAGTTGTGATTTCTTAAAAAATAATTTAAGGTTTGAATCCAAATTTGGACCTTGATGGTTATATTGAATATAACATTTTCCTAAAACAACTATAACCATAGAATGGTTAGAATCATCTTAGGGTTGTGCTTTTAAAAACAACTTTGAAAGAAAAGGTTTTGAATGCAAGTTTTGAAAACAAATTTTAATGCAAGTTTGAAAAATATCTTTGAATGTATGATTATGATAGTAACAATGCAATAGGGATATGAACATACAAAGTTAGGCTTCGCTGCATAACCAAGGGGGCTAGACCCACACCGTCTTAGGTTGAACTTTAAGAGAATCCCTGACACGGTGACTTCCTCCAAGGCCTTCCTAGGTATGAATCGGAAGGCCCCTTGTTTCAAGCAAGTAAGAAGAGGGGATAGAAGATGGGGATTAAAATAGATAATAGTCCAAGTAGACTAGAAGGGAGAAGAGAGAGAGAAGTGGATTACATAAAAGTAAATAAAACCCTACCTTATCTTCTTATTAGGTTGAATACTTTAATGGAGGATTTGCTTGAACTTGAGAGACCTTCAAGAGCTTTCAAGGGGCTGGAAGTGGCCTTCAATGGATTTTGGAGGCTAGGGTTTGAAGTGTATAGATTAGGGTTTGAATGTACAAGGTTAGAACTTGAGAGAGCCTTGAGAGAATTAGGGCTTTTGGGGCAACTCGAAGCCTATTTTTAAAGAGGCAGAGTTTCTAGAGCGATTTGTTGGAACAAGAATATGCAAGGGGGTGGCCTATATTTATAGGTAGCCAGAAACCTTCTTGACACTTGTTGTAGTGGCACCACTCCCTTAGGAAACTTGTTAGGGTGGCAAGAAACATATCTTTGGCTCTTGGGACGTAAGGCAGAAGATTTGGGTGCCTGTCCTAGTGACTACCATGGAATTTTTGGTCTAGTTTCACTAGAAGTGACTCCAAAAAATTTAGGAATGATTCGGAAGGTTTGAGTAGCTAGACTCTGCTGGGAATGGATGGGAAACATTAAAGGTATGTCGGAGGTAACTGACTTGATGATCAGAGCAAGAATAGTTGAAAAGAGCGATCGGCCCACCAGGTGTAAAATAGTCATTTGAATCGGAAAGACACCGGGATCAACCCAGAGTGATCTATGAGAAAGCTTGAAGGTTGGAAACAATATTGAGGGTGTTCCAGGGGTTTTTGGGTTTGATACCCAGAGTCGGTGTGGTTAGAAAAAGCAACCAGCCCATTAAGGGCAAAATGGTCATTTTGTACTAGGTTTATCAAAACGAACTCGGAATGGTCCACAGAAGTATTGAAAGGTTGGGAATACTATTAGAAGCATCTTTGAAAGATAACTAGTTTAATTCCTAGAGCCGGTGTGGTTGCCGGAGGCAATTAGATGCCTAGGACCAAAATGGTCATTTTAATTAGATGCTCTTAGAATCGATCCGAAAGCGACTGGAAGGCACTTGAATGTGCTAGATTATCCTTGAGACAATCTTGGAAGGGTGGACTTACCGCTCTAAGGTCTTAGGTACTTCTCGAGAAGCGTGCTAGTGGGGCCTAAGGGGCAGTCGTCGCGCTTCAATTTTTAACCAAGTCCTTTTGGCTAGGGAAAAAGCATGGAACTCTGTCATTAGAACCCATCCCCCTAGAATGATGAGTGCGACTAGGTTTTGAACTTGAAATTGGTTTGATTAAGAGCTTTTTAAAAAAATCAGAGTTACCACCTAACTTGGTTAAAGTGAGTTAGGTCACCTAAAACTAAGTATAATTCGAAAATCAAACTTAGGGTTTTTTAAGAACGATTTTTGAAAACCTCTTCAAGATAGGGTTTTTAAGAAAATAGGTTGTTTGGTAACCTTTGGAAAGTTTTAAGCCTTTTTTAAAAATAACTCTATTTCGGTCTTTCAAAAATAGAAATCTATGGCTCGGGGGTTGGTTACGTGTAAGGAAGATATCCTAAGATCATCACCCTACCCTCCCCTTTTGGTACCTACATGTCTAATCACCCTTAATTCACTCACTTTAATAACCGGTTACTATCATCCATTTAATATCCACTTTAGAATTTTGAAAACGAGGTTTGGTCATCAGTTTTTGGATGAATGATGGATAATGAGAGTTTTGAGAAAGATGTTTGAAAACATGGAAATTTTGAAAGAATTTGAAGTAGAAATCTTGAATGGATGAAGAGTTGTGGAAAGGGAACTTGGGAAGAAATAAGAGTTATGACCACACCATTTTAGGTTGCCTATGTATCTCATTTGGTGAGAATTAGGTCATTCATAATTCGGGTAAGAGCCTGATGGAAAATAGGCACATTAAGGCCTTTAGAATGTTTGAAGATACTTTGAGGTCTTTGGAAAGTTTGTAGACACTTTGAGGTCTTTGAAAGAAGAAAACTTGAGGATTTTGATTTGGAATCAGATGCTGGAGTGTTTTTGGAATAGAACTTGAAGGTTTTTAAAAGTGCTCTTGAAATGGGATTTTGAAGTGTTTTGAAATGTTCTTGGTCATAACTTAAGAGAGTTTTGAAAGTTTGGAAAACTTAATCATGGACTTGAAAATTAGGTTTGGACTCACAAGAGCTCTAATGAATTTGTCTTGAAGTGATTTTTGAAAATGGTTTTTATGTACCTTATGAAAGGCATGTTGAATATTTCATCACCTTTGAGAGGTTAGTTAATGAATAGCTAATTTCTTTTAAGGCTATGACTCTTAAAAACATTTTTGAAAAAGGGGCTAAAGACTTTCCTTTGGTTTTTAAAACTTTAAGGTTGTAGAACCCTCTTTGAATATCTCACTTATACTTGAACAATCTTAACCATGGAAAGGTTAGGATTGTTTCAAGAGTGTGATGTTTGAAAGTCATTTTTGAAAAGAGCTTTTGAAAACACTTAGGGACAACCTTGAAGGTTGTATTTAATGTATCACATTCGCTTGGCATCCCTAACCATAAAAGGGTTAGGGACACCTCAGGATTGTGTGTTCTTGAAAACATTCTTGGAAAATGTTAAGTGTCTAATCACTTTAGTTGAGATAAGTTTAAGAGAACTTCTTGGAGACATTTTGAAGGTAGAGCGTGAGAATATTTGAAAAGGTTTTAGAGTTGGTTTTGAAATCTCTAGAGAGTAGGATGTTTTTGGGAAAGTATGTTACGAAGATAGCTTTTGAGTTGAAAGATTATTTGAAAAGAGGTCTTTGAATTGGAGCCTTGAAGCTTATTAACCTAGCTTGGTCTGACCTAGGGCTAACTAACTCGGGTTAGGTTGGACTAAGGTTGGATTGACATAGGGTTAACTAAATAGAGTTAAGTTAACCTAGGGTTAATTAACTTGGGTTAGGTTAACCTAGGATTGAGGTGACCTGGGGTTAACTAACTAAGGTTAGGTTAACCTAGGGTTAACTAACTTGGGTTAGGTTAACCTAAGGTTGAACAATTAGGGTCAAATTAACCTAGGATTGGAAGGTGGTTTTGAATAGTGGTTTTGAACTAGGGTTTAGACCTAGTGGTTTTGGAAAGGTAGTTTTGAACTAGGGTTTGGACCAAGTGGTTTTGGAAGGATGGTTTTATGCATGAAATTTGAAAGTATGTTTTGAAAATCATTTTATGAAAGTCACTCAAGTGAGTGTTGGGATTCTATGGTTGATATTTGGAAACTACTCAAGAGATGGTTGCTTTGGAACCATTTCACCCACAAACTCAAGAGAGCAAAACTTGTGAAAATCAACATTGAATGGATAGTTTTGAAGACTTGAAAATTAAAGAGAATGACTTTTTGAAAATTGGCTTTAGAAAGGAGGTTTTGGAAAACCATTTTTAACAAGTTGAAGACCACTCTAAAGAATAAGGGTTCATATGGTTGATTTGAAAGAAATCACTCCAAAGAAGACTCCATGGGACCATTCCAACCTCAATATCTAAGAGAGCGAGACTTCTAAAATCAATGTGAAAATGATGATTTAGGGAAATCGTTTTATGCAAGGTGAAGAGGGTGTAATTTTGAAAATCCTTTTTGAAAGGAATTGTTTTGAAAATCATTTTCAAAGAGAATAGAGCCAACTTTAATGAAGTATTGTTCATATGATCAAGATAATGGGGAGACTATTCAAGAGAGGGTTCCAAGGGACCATTTCAATCACAAAATTCAAGAGAGTAAAACTATTAAAAATCAACATAGAGAAAGAGGGTTTGAAAGCTATTTTAATGCAATTTTGAAAAATAATGAAATGTAAGGTTGCAAAATGAAGTCAATGGACTTAAAGAGGTTTTTCTAAAATATAGAAATTGAGGATTTGACCTAGGTTTCAAAGAACCAACTCTAGAACCATTTTTAGAAAAACATTTGAATATGGAGCTTGAGAATGCCATATGGAAAGAAATAGTAAAAACTTTTGAAAAATGAAATTAAAGCCAAGCATGCAAAACATGAACAAGATAATTATATGCAAAAGGGTCATGAAATCATACAAAGCTAGAGGTTTCATCACATAGCAAGGTGCTCTAAGGCCATACCATCTTAAAGTAGGTTTGTGAGAAGTTCCCTACATAGTGGCTCTCACAAACTTTCCTCTAGGCATGAACTAAGAGATTCCTTGTTTCAAGCATGCAAGAAAGGGGGGGTAGAAGATGGGGATTAAAATAGAGAATAGCCTAAGTAGGCTAGGAGAGAGAAGAGAGGAGTGAGGGTTGCAAAATATAAAAGGAATACTACCTTTTGCCTTCAAACACTTTCAAACCTCCATGGATGCCTTGAATTGAGTTTGAATAGCCTTGAATAGGCGTGAAGGGGCTGGAATGAGGTCTTCTATGGCATTGAAGGCTATATAGGTGTAGTGTATAGGTTAAGGAGAGATGGAATCTAGCCTAAGTATTTGAGGTGTGGGATGTGTATAGAGATTCAAGATTCTGAAGCAGTTTCAGCAGAGCTTTGCTATCAAATTCGATTATGAAATATGCAAAAGGGGAGGCTTGTATTTATAGGCAAATCTAAATAGACTTGGTGCATGTAGTACATGCACCTGGGCAAAATTTGCCCTGCTGCATGTGCTTTATGCGCCAGTACTGTTCTATTGGTAGAATGCCACGTGGCAGTCATTGTACTAGCTAAATCTTAAGGGCTAAGCAAAATTTGATCGATTTGATCAAAATCTGGGCGCATGTAGCATACGCCCTATCACTGGGAGTGTTCGTTTAAAGTTTGCCTCGATAATTGTGCCAACAGAGAAGGTTTTGGAAAAATCAGTTGCGTTCATGATCTTGTTTTAGTATTTCTCATGAATTTTTGTGTTTTTGAAAAGCTTGAAAGGTGTTCGGAAGTGTGAGATATCATCTTGGGGAGTGTGTACGAAAACACATTTTTGTGGAGCATTTGTGATACGCTCTGCGAGGGTTCAAAAGTAGCCATTTGTGTGCCACATGATCGGGGCCCTCGGAAAGTGATCTTTTCGATCGGACCGTATCGATAAAAGTGCTCTGGAAATACTTTTGGGAATTTCTTAATTTACGCATTTCTTAAGTCGTTTGACAGTATGTTATAATTAGGGAATTGGAGAAAAAGTCAATATTGGTGGAGCATCTATGAGACGCTCTAGGGGTTACTGAAAGTGGTAGTTTTCGAACCACGTGATGAGGGGCTTCGAAAAATGATCTATTCGATCAAGCCGTATCGATGGAAAGACCTATGGACGAGCTTTTGGGAATTCCCTGGTTTACGCATTTCTCAAGTCGTTTAATTGTGCGTTATAACTAAGGAATCGGGAGAAAAGACAACCTTGGCAGAGTACATGTGAGGTGCTCTAGGGGGCTTTTGTTGAGTCGGGAGTGTTAAGTGTCATGAAGTGCACCTTGGGTTAAACAGGAGTGTATGATGGGACCCGCCATTCGGTACCCAAGGCTGATGTAGTTTTGGGGCACTTTTGGGCCGTCAGGAGTAAAATGGTCATTTTAACCGGGATTGGTTGAGAAAGGTCGGAATGGGTCTAGAAATGGACAAGATGGCGTGTTGAGTACGCCTAACTATTTAGGATCACTTTAGAAAGGTGGGCTTACCATCTTGAGGGATTTTGAACTTTCTCAAGACGTGCCTGGAGGCCCTAGGGGCAGGTTTGATCATTTTTCACCAAGTCGGGTTAGCAGGCGCCTGTGTTGACCTAGGTGTTGGTTCGCGAGACCGCTCGGTCTCGGAAAGCCACTTGTGCGGTATTGGTCCTAGAGACCACCCAATCTTAGAGAGCTACTTGTAGGGTGGTGTTGGTTTTTGAGAACGCCTAGTCATAGAAAGCTACATGTGAGAGTGGTATTGGTCTCCGAGAATGCTTGGTCTTAGAGAACTACCAAATGATAGACATTCTACATTGGTAGGCTAATAGGCATTAGAAGTGAACTGTCTGGAATTTGATAAAGTGTTGGTCGTTGAGATTGCCCGATCTCGGGAAGCTACCTGGATGGCGTTATTTTTCGAGACCGCTCAATATCGAAAAGCTGCTTGGAATGCCTAGGGGCATGATGGTCTTTACAGTTTTAATTGGGCCTTGTGGGTCTGGAAAGTGATTAGTTAGCTGGATTGGAGTTTGGAAGAGCCATCTTGGGCCCGTATGTGTTATGATGTTTGAAAACTAGATCTGGTCGGGCCAAAGATTGCCAAGTGGGCAAAAATAGGGTGCTTATAGCAGTTTGGTTATTTTTCACAGGAATGGGTTAGTAGGCACTTGTGTTGAGTGTTTTTGTTACTCTGACGATGTGTGATGAGTTGACTTCCAAAGGTATCCTATTCTCCAATAAAGAGGCCACAACCAAGAGGCGTGTTTGGTCCTATGACATAGGAGGTTTGTTAGCATTCTCGATATCGACCTGTTTGCGAGTGTTTCAGTCACTCTGCTGGTTACGATGTTTGTGAGTGTTTCCATTACTCTGACTGTTACACCCCTATCCCAATTAGATATCATTAATGTCACATTAGGCGAACGACACCCGAATGACACCTTAATCCACACCCGAAAAATAGACCACAATGGAATAAACCCCAATGATACATATAACCAAGAACTGTCCTCACGTACTATAATGGACATCAAAAGTAACTATAAACCACTTAGATCATTACAAATCTAGGTACATGACCAACTCTCATATCTCAAGTTAACATATGGTATAATACAAATATAAACCATATCCTAACATCTTATGCAAACACGACGAGAAACTAAAAGCAAAGTAACATGAGCTTTCCCAAGCTCTGAGACACAACATCTTGATACTGACATGAATAAGACTATCTTATATTCGCACATATACACTTACAAGCAACAACACTATTCATTCAAAATGATTAAGACTATCTTATATTCCCACATATATACTTACAAGCAACAATACTATCCATTCAAAATGATTAAGACTATCTTATTCTCTCATAATTAACACCAATGTTCATAATAATACATTGACTTCTATATGAATAAGAATATCTTATATCCTCACTTGTCACTGCACACACACACCACGGCAAAGATAACTATTTGGTTAACATTGATGGATCTTGTCCTCCTTTAGCACCTAACAACCAAAACCATGTTAGATTGGGAAATATAATTCACAATCATTCAATAATACACAATCATGATCCACACTCCTTTAACATGAGGTATGTAATGGCAATGAGGTATTAAAACATGATGTCATATGTCTAAGTAATGCAATAGCTTAAAAGTACCAAAATCTACCAAGTCCTCTAATCTACCAACACTGATACAGATCTCATAACATGGATACAATTTCGTGAGTTTATACCAAAAAATTTTAAAACTTGGAAAACACAAAATAGACATTTAAGAGAGTGTCTAGACCAAATTTCACTTGTATTAGACAAGCCTAAGTATTTATTTGGTATTTTATAAAACAAGGCAGCGCTGTAGAATTGGGAATTCAGTTGCAGGTGGTCCATTTTTTGGAGGTTCTTAACATAGGCAAAATGACATCAAAATGACCTAAAATTTTGTATGTATTGTGATCCAAATTTCTAATAGATACAGATGGTCCATTTGGTACGGTCCATTTTTGAGAGTTTCTTAAGTTGGTCAAGTGTTGCTGTTAAGGTATAGGTCGCAGATCAGGGTAACAGATTTCAGTAGTGATAGTTAAACTTCTAAAATTCACCATAATTTGAAAATATAATATTTTTGAGTGAGATCAAGACTCAAATGGCTATTATAACTCTAAATTCTAGAGTTCAAATATGCATCTAAAAGTAATATTTTTAGATAGATTAATTCGTCATAAAACAATAAACATATAACATGAAGACTTTAGGCTTCTACCATGGAAACTCCAACCACCCATCTCCTCCATCATCTTCCTCCACCTCCTCTCATTGAATAAAACAAACTAGCATGTACTAAACCATGAAAATAGAATAAATCAAGCAAGAAATATAATGATCTTATCTTAGATCTTGAAATCAAGATGCAACAAGCCTACCCAACGTTCCTCTTCTTCTTCTTCTTCTTCTTCCTCCTCTCCTCTCTCTTTCTCTTTTCCTTCTCTCTCTCTCTTTTCTCTCTCTCTCTCTCTCTCTCTCTCTCTCTCTCTCTCTCTCTCTCATTCGAATGATGGTAGCCACTCTCTTCACTCCCTCTATTCTTTTTTTTTCTTTTTCTCTCTCCCATGATGCTAGGCCACCCACACTCCATTAGCTTTCAAGAGTGTATCTCACACCCTAGGTATCCTATGCACACACATCATCAACTCCCTTAGGTATCCTATACACACACTTAGTAACTCCCTTATGTATCATATGCACACACTCACTAATAACTTACCACTCAACTCACCAAGCAAACCGCCAACCAACTCACCACTGACTCACCAATTGACTCACCAACCAACTCACCACTGACTCACCAATTAACTCACCACCTAACTCACCACTTCCCACATGCCATACACATATGCACCTGCATAATATTTACATACTAATTAACTATGCAATAAATGTAATTTAGGTAATTATGGAATTATGAGATTAGGGTCTCACACTGACAGTGTGTGTTCATTCTGCAAACTACCTGATCTCAGGAAGCTGTTAGATGGTCTTATCGCCTCTGGTCCTTAGGTACTTTCTTGATTGGCATGCCGAATAACAAACATTCTACGTTTGTGGGCTAGCAGACGCCAGAAGTGAACTGCTCTACCATATCGAAGACTTGGGTTCTATCTCGATCGACGGGTGTGAAGGGACTTATCATTCCGAGGGGTTTTATACTTTCTTGATAAACGTGCAATGTTGGATGGACTTACTACCTGAGGAATTAACTTTCTTGACAGACGTGCTGAATTGAGTTTGACTAGTCTAGATTGGAATTAGAATGGAATTGAGGTTGAAATTTGGACTTACTGTCTTTAAGAAGACATGCCAATTAGAATTGGATCGAGTAATGCTCCAAGGGTATTTTTGTCATTTTGCTTCTATTAAGCCTGGCGGGCTTGCGAAGCAATTGATTAACTAGATTGAATCTGGAAAGCTGGTTTGGGTTTGAATGTGTTTGTGTTGATTTGAATGTGATTCTGGTCGGGCCAAAGATTACCGAGCGAGCAAAAATGGGGTACTTACAACTGCCCCTCTTTTTCTGTCTTTACTTGTTGAAGGTAGAAAATGATAAAGTATGGTTACCATGTTGACTGCAAAGTGATTGAAAGGACTAGAATAGTTGGAATTTGGAATCTAGTTGCCTGAATCGATATGACATTCATTTGGGAGGGGGGGGGGGGATTTAGGGTTTTGAAATTGACTGGAATTGAAACTTTTTGAAAGAAAAGGTTTGGAAAACCTAGAAACTTGATTTGAATTGAAAAAGTTTGGAAAACATAGAAACTTAATTTGAAATAGGGCTTTTGAAGGGGAAAGTCCAAGAAACCGAAAGTTTGAATTAGACTTGAACTTTTTGAAGGAAAAAGTTTTAGAAAACCAAGATTGATTTGAAACAAACCTTTTGACGGAAAAAGTTTAGAAAACCTAGAATTAAAACTTTTTGAAGGAAAAAAGCTTAGAAAACCTCGAATTGAAACTTTTTGAAGGGAAAAAGTTTAGAAAATCTTGAATTTGATTTGAATTAAATTTTTTTGAAGGAACAAGTTTTAAAACTGACTAATTTGATTTGAGTGAATTTTTTGAGGGAAAAAGTTAGAAAACATGTATTGGATTTTGAATGAACCTTTTGAAGGGAAAAGTCTTAAAACTAACTGATTTGACTTGAATGAACTTTTTGAAGGGAGAAGTTAGAAAACCTTAAAATTTGATTTGAATTGAATTTTTTTGAAGGAAAAAGTTAGAAAACATTGAAATTTGATTTGAATTGAAACATTTTGAAGGAAAAAGTTTAGAAAACCGATTGATTTGAAATAAAGTTTTTGAAGGAAAAAGTTTAAAAATCATTTTAATTTGAAACTTGGACAAAATATGTAGAAAATTCATTTTGACTTACGATTGGAATCTTTTGAGAAGCAAAACGTGTAGGAAATTCATTTTGTTTTGAAATTTAGACAAAATGTGTAGAAAATTTATTTTGACTTAGAACTTGAACTGTTGAAAGCTTTTGAGATTGATATTATTTTGAATTTTGAAAGAAAGCAACAGTCTTCGCTTTTGAAATTGAGTTTAAATTGAAAGTTGAAACTTTTTGTAGAAAATGTTTTAAAAACTTTTGGAATAATTTTGGTATTTGAAAGCAAGAGCCTTAATCTTTTGAATTTGAAACTTTTTATAGAGATAGTTTTGAAAGAAATTTTGGAATTTTGAAAATTGACTTTTGAAATTGACAGAAATCGATTTTGAAATTGGAACTTTTTTGAAATTTTTTGAATATGAGAGAAAGCAAGGGCTTTCATGTTGATTTGATTTGGTAAGAATTGTACCTTCGCCTTAAGCATGGGATGCCATGGGAGATTGCTTCATGCTTGTGATGCTTCTGTCGTAGAGTTTGAAGGTGAGGTCATTTGTCTATCTTTGTTTGAGATCTCTTGAGGTTGGAAGGCTTGGTGTTTGTTTGATTATCTAGTTCCACTTTTGCTAGGCATGGCTAGATTCTTTTTCACTATTTTCTGAGGGGTTATGCTTCTTGGGAGCCGAGTGTCTTGAATTTGTTTTTGCAGGGGTGAGGTCTTTTTTGTTTTGAAAACTCTGAGGTATCTGAGAGGTTGAACGTCTTTGGCCAGTTCTTCTTGAATGGGTCAATTGGTTTGGAATTAATGTGAGGTGTAGGATGGGCCATTGCCCCAATTTTCATGGTTTGAAAAAGTTATTTAAAATTGACTTGGGAGGTCGAGGGTGGGTTGTTACCCTATTCTCTGTTTCTTATCTGCTATAGAAGGCAGGATCATGGCTTAGGCTGACAGGGCTGGCTTCGTTGGCTTAAGGGAGTAGTCTAGAAGCATCACAGATAGTTTAATCTCTTATCTAGGAGGGCTGCAGATAGTTTAGGCTCTTATCTAGGAGTTGTGTTGACTTGCTGGATGAGTTGAAATAAGTTGCCCCAGGTTGATTTACGGAAGATTTGGTAGTATGCTAGTGATCAAAAGACTGAAATGTTGGGATCACTAAGTTATGTAGTGCATAGGGCATACCTTATAGAGTCAGAGAATTGTTTTGATGATGACTGGTAGATGGTTTGTTGAGACGGACTTCCTATGAGTTAAGCTATATTGAAGGGTTTTGTGCTGCTATCTTGTCCTAGTTGGGCTGTACTCTAGATAACTAGATGCTCTGGATAGCTGGACATTTATGGATGACTGGATGCTCTGGATTGCTAGGTGATTTGAATAGCCAGCGGCTCTGGATAATTGAATACTCCAGATGGCTGGATATTGGACTTTGTCAGGCTACAGCACCAGGATGTTGGGCTTAAGGAGATGCCCTTGAACTTGTACCTATCTCAGTATTTTTTTTAGCAATATCAAGATATAATAGACTAATCTTAATAAATGACTTATAATATTCATGCTAATTACTTTGTCATGTTAAGTTTGGAAATTTGTTACCAATGCAAGTTTTCCATAGGTTGCCATCTCTTTGACCCATTATCGTGGCATGAGATTTTTGCTGCTTGGACTGCTGATCGGGAGAATTGACTATTGTCTTCATTTTCTTCTTCTTTTTTTCCTTTTTCTCTCATTTAAACCATTTCTGCCATCCATGCCCTTGCGAGTTTTCACAGATGCCGGTTCTACTATTTTTGCACGTCTGTGCCTGTTTTTGGGTTTTCACTGTGTCAGTAGTTTTGTATCTTGTCATGACCCTACTCTTTTACCTATAGC
The DNA here is from genome assembly GCA_033060915.1 of Euryodendron excelsum. NCBI lineage: Eukaryota > Viridiplantae > Streptophyta > Magnoliopsida > Ericales > Pentaphylacaceae > Euryodendron > Euryodendron excelsum. The sequence continues at coordinate 10,045,356 of CM065391.1, read as the reverse complement.
GCCTCGAGGGGTTTTCACTACATCCGCAGGCCATGCTTTTTCTTTTAATTGCTCTCATTGATGCTGATGAAGACGACTCCTTGCTGAATGAGAATAAGAGTGTTGAGTGCTCTGATTTGAAAGAACGATTGATGATGAAAGCTGTTGCTGACTGAAGTCGCTGCTTTGGTTTAAGATTGTTGATGTTACTTTTGACATTGAGCCTAGAGTTGAATTGGAATTTCTGCTAGATAGAGCATTTTTTAATGCAATTATCTTCCTTTGAAGAGCAATGAAAGCTATAACTGATCTGAAAGATCTTTATTTTGGACCGTAATGTGGGCTTGGTTATAGGGTATTTGAAAGGAAGGGATAAAGGCTCGAAACATTTTGATTTTACTTGGCTTTCTAAGACCTATGATCACCTTTGATAGTTCAACTCTCCCTTTCTCTCCCTTTTTTTTGTTGCTACTCACTTACTTCCCCCCCCCCCCCCCCCCCACCCCCCCCCCCTCCTTTTTTTTTTCACTATCCCTTCTATTTATGGGTTTAAGCCTATCCTGACTCTTGTCTCTCTCTCTCTTTTTTTTTTTCCAATGATCTTAGATCTATTACTTTTGCACCATGGTGTTCTTATGGGTTTTCATCAAGTCGACAGTCTTTGTATCTTACCATGCCTCCACCTTTTTACCCACAGCGCCCTTTCGAGTTTTCACTATGTCCTCAAGGTTATGCTATTTATCATTCCTATAAAAGTCAATATTCTTCTGCTATAGTGTTGACTCTCTTATTTTAAGCATTAAAGAGTTTGAGATTTATTTTTTTCTACTTTCTCTCTTCGGCACTTCTTAAACCTATATTTGCTTTATTTCCCTTTTCCTATTTCCTTTGTCTCGACCCATTGTGGGCAGTGATCACTAGGTCGGGTTTTGCGAAGGAAAGTAATCGGCTCAATTGGGTTTTACAAGGGGATGCTTTTAACTGTATGGTAGAGGAATTGAGAGCCTCTCTTCATTTCAATCATTGCAATCATTGCTCTGTCAAAGTTTTCGATTACATATAATAGTGTTTTACCTAACCTAAGTTAACGAGTGGTGGGAAGATTTCTCTGTCAGTTAGGACCAATGCTCTTTCTATCATGACTTTATGAACCAGGAACGAGCCTTCATAGTTGGGGGCGAATTTGCTTTTGGCTTACTGTTGGATTTGAAGTATCTTTTTGAGAACAAGATCTCCTTCTTTGAATTGGCAAGGCTTGTCTTTCTTCTTGAAGGATCTGCCAATATGTCTTTGATAACACTGTGCATGGTAGATGGCCATTCTCTTTTCATCACAAATCAATGAGGATGATATTGCCCTAATTGAGACTTTTGTTGAGGTTTTGTATGCCATCAATGCAAAGGGTAGTTGGTCGTGCCAATCTTTTGTGTTGAGTCAAGGTTGATCCTTGTTGACTCAAGGTTAATTCCCATGTTGATTTTGATGATAACTAAATCTTGTGTTATGTTACTAATGAATCTACTTAGTGTGCAGATTAACAAAGCTCATAACTTAGACTTAAAGTTGGATCTTAAGTCTAATATATATAAAAAGCATGCACAACAAGTTCAAGATGCAAGCAATGAATTCAAAGGGCTATGCAATGAACCAAACTGAGAAAAGATGCCTATCTCTACTTCAAGAAAATGACTTACATTCAATGAAGATTGATTCGCAAGATAGGCTGAAGACTTCATCAGTTGAGGAAATGGAATGATCAGTTAAAGATGAAGAATGGAGATGATGTTAATGCCTAAAGAAGATTTCATCAGAATATGCAAAGATCAGTTAAAGAAGTGCAATGCTCAGTTGAGGTTGAATTGGTTGTTGAAGAGTTTGGAAAATGCTCAAGGGATGATCTCATCTGGTATGCTTAAGACCAATTCAAGACAATGTGATTAAAGTTGCTGAGAAGATGGCTCACAATGAATATCTGATCTCTACATGGAATCCAAGTGAAGTATTCTTCTACAATGTAAAGGATCAATGAAGATTAGATGTGTGAAGAGATTTCATCAAGTCTGCAAAAGTCTCATTGAAGTGTTCTGTAATGAAGAATGAAGAATTGCTAAAGAGAGGAAATCAGAATTGAAGCATTGTGATGCTTCACATGATTGTGGTAGACTGGCATTGAAGAAGATGTTCTACAATGATTGAAGAAGCTTTGCAAATGAAGAAGAAAAGGTTAAGCTTTGATCAAATGAAGCTTTGACAGCTTGAGATTCAAGAAGAAGATCAACATCCAATGATTGATTCAATCCAAATTAAATAGAAGTTAACTCTGATAAGTTAAGAAGATATGATTGATCATCATACCCCAGAGACATACTCCTTGAAGTTCTTATACCAGTGCTTTGATAAAGCTTGATTAATAGAAATCTGAAAGCTGAATTCTGGGCAATGAGGGGACTCATGAAAATGAGGAGTCGCCTCCTGATCACAGACGTAAAAGGCCTGAAGACATATTGAACAATGAGGGGACTCATGGAAATAATGTTTGCCTCTTGATCTCAGTAGCAAAATGTCTGGAGACCAAATAGACAATGAGCGGACACATTGTAATGAAGTGTCGCCTCATGAAGACAGACGCCAAGGCTTGAAGATAAGATGATCAATGAGCAGACACATTGTTATGAAGTGTTGCCTCATGAAGACAGATGCCAAGGCTTGAAGATAAGATGATCAATGAGCGGACACCTGAAGATAAAGTGTTGCCTCCTGGTAGCAGAAGCAAAAGGCTGGAAGTTTAAATGATCAATGAGTGGACACCTGAAGCAGAAGTGTCGCCTCATGACAGCAGAAGCCTAGTATGAAGAAGACAGATGAACAAGGAGTCGCCTCATCAACCTGAAGAGGGGACTCATGAACTCAGTGAACTATATCTGATAAATGCAGAAGCAGGAAGTGTCGACACCACAAAAATGGAGCCGACTCCCTCTGTTATAACGGTTATTTTTCTTAACGTTATAACGGATTGGACGCACATTAAGGATACCCAACCACCTCCAACGGATGGAATGAATGCAAGGGTATATATACTAGCCTCCAACTGCATTTATACATAAGAATCAAGGGGAAGAAACAACAAGAGACAAGAATCACTGATATACACTGAATATTCTTCCTACTTTCATCTGTGAGCTTTGATTGTAAATCTACTCTAGTTAGAGAGTTTGTTTGTGAGTTGTATACTCTTATACACTTGTAACTGAGAGTTTGAGAGTTCTCTTGTGTAAAGCAAAACTCTTGTAAAGTTTGAGTGGAGCTTGGACAAAACCACTTGGGAATTGAAGAAGCTCGGTGAGGAGTTCTTGTAGAGTGAGCTGAGCACTTTGTCAATTAGCAACCCATCTTGTAATAGTTGATTACATAGTGGAAGAAGGCTTCAAGGAGGTCTTGGAGTGAGGACGTAGACCACGGTTTGTGGTTGAACCTCGGTAAATCTGTGTCTCTCTCCTTTTGCTCTGTTTTCTTTGCTTCTCATGTTAACATTGCTTTGCACATAGATTAACCATTGCTATATTGTTTAGATTAATCTTAATTAATCTTAACTTGTATTAATAGTCGAAAAACCTAATTCATTCCCCCTCTTGGATTGCCTATTGGACCAACACTTTGTAGTTGTCATTTTTCTTGTGAGGGATTCTCTGGATATTTTTTGTTTTGCTACTTTGATGGCTTCTTTTGTTTGTGGATGGTAAGCTGCCGAGTTGTGGAGATTGATCTTGCTAGTTTAGCGCAACTTTGCCATCATATCGTTAGTGAGGCTACTTGCATTATCTATGATGATGGACTCGAGAAGGCCGAATTTGTCGAGGACTTTCTGGAAAGTCTTTAGGGTCAAAAGATACCAAGCTTTAAATACCCTGTAAGTTTTATTTTTGAAAAAGATTTTAACATGACAAAGAAAGCATTTCATGACCAAGAATCATTTATTTCAGATTAACACGTTATATACTTGATATTCTACAAAGTACTTTAATAGGCTAATATTAATGGATTCCTCTTGTAGGCTTTATCAAGGTCTTTAGGGTTGATGTTGGATGATTAGAGTCTAGGATTGAGATATCTTCTTTGTGGAACAAGTTTGATAGTGACTCTTCTAGGATTTTGAACAGATTTGCAGTTAATGATTGAGATTGCAATGGTAAACTACGAATTTGCAGTCTGCTATTTACGGTTGGATTTTGGATCAACCCTCTTGCTTAGTCTCCTTTAGAAGGGGGAAACTATCCTAGCCTATGAGTATGATGCTAGCCGTTGAATTCTTTTAGATGAAGACCACCTTATAGTTGTGCTCCTAGTCCTTTCCCAGGTTGGAAGCCTTTACTGCTGAGGTGGTTACTGACCATTTTCTTAACTATCGAGTGATTGGAATGGGCCGAATCTTTTTGGGTGGTTGACATGTGCTTAAAAGCTTAGAAGTTAGAGGGTTCTGTTGTGACAATGAATGTGACTAACAGAACTTTGCAAATGGTGAAGTCCTCTTCTGCATGGATGGTGATTATCGCGACATGGCGCGGAGGTAGTTACTTAGAGATAATGTCTTACAGATGGATAACTAGTTCTTCTCACTCTTTAATGTGGGGTAGGCCTTTTCCAATAACTAAGCTTATCCTTACAAGAGTTTGAATTAGGTAGGATGTTGGACGGATTCTATGAGTTCAGTTATGCTCTTTGACTTGGAAAGAGAAAAGGAAAAACAAAATGCAGCCATCATGTGGAGTTGACGGTCTTATGTAATGCATGTCCTATGGAGGTCTCTTCTTTGAGGGAATCTAGGCATGATACTAAGTCCATTTTGGAAGTGGAGTTTTGCCCCTGTATGTAATACAATACTTCTTCAGCATGGGTCGGTTGATGTTTCTTTGTTTAGGCAATATCGCCTCCATGGATAGAGAGAGATTTGGGCCTCTCTTGAGATATGGTTCCATGCATGTGATGAATCCTTAGAGTTGGGGGAAACCCTTAGGAGTTTAGGTAGGTTTGATTAACATGAGATCATGTTGTTCCTTTCTCTCTATGGTTAACTGAATGCAGGAGAATGAACTGACTCGAGTTTCTTATAATGCTTATCTTAGAATCGATATCGATGCATGAGCATGAATATGTGAGTAGCATAATGACAGTAAATAAGTGGTTTTAGAAGATCCTCTTTTTGTCCTTGCTTCAGCCTTTCATGTTCTTGGCCTTGGGAGATGGGGGAGAAGAAAGAACACACGAGACAAAAAGGAAGTTAATGCCTTGATTTGAAAGTTTTTATGGAATACATGCCTTAGGGGTGCCCCTACTTTGAGAGGGGTACTAAGCATGATGAGTTGCCTTAATTTTTTGAGATAGGGTTTTGCCCCTGTATGCAAATACCATACATGTGCCTGTAGTCATTCATTCATTCATTCATACATACATCCATTTATTCACAAGAAGTATAAATGACAGTTTTATTGAAGTGAGTTCCTCTTGTACTCTTGTAGATAGAATTTCAAAAGTACTTTGAAAGGGGAGGGGGAACATTTTAAGTTGGACTTTCACCTATCTACTTTTACATTTGAAATCCTAAACTACTCACGAGTCTTCAGATTCGCCTTCTCTAATGGAGGTCGGTGAGAGACATTGCTTCCAGATTGCCCCTTGTCTTCTTGGCAATCTTATCTCCATGAGTGAAGAGGGATTTTGGCTCCTCTTTATGAGATGATCTCGATGCATGCCATGGGTCCTTAGGGTCACTTGGTACCCTTAGGAATTTAGGTAAGCTTTGAATGAGCGAGACTGGCTTTGTGGCCATTCTTTGGGAGTTGACCATATGCATGGAATGCAGTGACTTAAGTTGCTTCAGAACTCTTATCTTAGAATGGACAATGGATGCATGAGCAGTATAATAGTAGTGAATGCATAAGTATAGAATGTTTGCATAGTAGCAGAAAATGTATGAGTAGTATAACAGTAGGAATTAAGCAGTTTAACTCGACAGAAAGTAAGGAAAAGCAAAAAGGTTGCCCTTTCCTCCTTGGTTTTGAAATTGATGTGAGTGTCTTAAATTTGGCAGAGGTTTGACTATGCACTAGTTTCTACATAAATATAAGGTTGAGGGTTTACTGATACTTCCTAAGAAGGTTCGGTTCCTAGATTTTCAAACTTACTCCCTGAGGTGGTGCCATTATTGGTTAGTAATCCGAGTGGGGGAACCATCAAGAGGTCGTAGGCTAAGATACTGACACAACATTTGCCCACAACTAATATACCGTTCCCCTTTCACACTAAAAGGGACATAATCAGGTAGAGAATGCAAATTTGCAAAATGCTAGTGCACATACAGTGTGTGCGTGTGAAATTTTTGAAAAATAGAGGAAATGGCCTAATAACTCCAATCCATCCTATCATTCATGAAAATTTATATGGACAATAAAAGTAAATGTGAACATGGTTTATCTATAAAATAAAGTGCAAATAAATTAGTATCTTGATGAGAAACTTAATGCAAGATAGAATGACTGAATGTGAATTGAATGCAAGCGATGACATTTTTTGAAAACAACTTTGAAAAGTTTGATTTTGAAAATTTTGAAGTGGATAAGATTAGACAAGTTAATCAAAGATTCTCGGTGAGTGAAGGGTAGAAGGACATGACAATAGCCTAACCCTTTAAGCGTCCGCAGCGGAGTCGCCAGTTATCGCGCTGTTGCGCCCAGATTTTTCGCACTCGAGGAATACTCACACAAGCGGGAAAAATGCTGTACTCTCTCGTTAGAACTCACCCTCCTAGAAAAATGAGTGCGACTAGGTTTGAATTGAAAATTGATTTGAACAAAGGGCTTTTGAAAAAGATTCAGAGTCGCCACCTAACTTGATTAAGGTGAGTTAGGTCACCTAAAAACTAAGAATAATCTGAAGACTACACTTAGGGTTTTTGGAAAACGATTTTGAAAATATCTCCTTGAGAGAGGGTTTTTTAAGAAAACAGGTTGTTTGGCAACCTTTGCAAAATATTTAGCCCTTTTTAGAAAAATAACTCCTTTTGGTCTTTGAAATCAGTGATCTAGATTCGGAGGTTGGTTACGTGTAGGGAAGACGCACTAAGCCATCACTCTACCTCGCTCTTTCGGTACCTACATGTCAATCTACCCTAGATTCACCTATGAGAGTCTTCGACTAACTGTAGTTCAACCCTATTCACTTTGAAAAACAATGTTTAGAAAAACATGATGCATGATATGCAAGTGCAATAGAAGAGAGAAGTTGGAAGATAGATTTGGAAAGAGACTGATTTGAAATTGATTTGATTTGAAAATAAATTTGAAATTGAAAAGTTTGAGAAATTAGAAATAGAAATAGAAATTTGAAAATATAATTTTGAAATTGAAATTTTGAAAATAGATTGGAATTTAAGATTTGAAAGATTTGGAGACTGCACCCATGAGGGTGGAATTGAAAGTTTGAAAAGTGTTGTGACCGCACCTATGAAGGTTGCCTATGTATCCCTTTGGGGGAATCATGTCAGTCGTAGTTCGGACAAGAGTCCGATTGAAAATAGAATGTTGGATTGGAAGAAAAAGATTGAATTGGAAATTGAATTTGATTTGAAATTAGAAGAGGAGATTGGAAACTGAAATTGAGGAGATTGGACTTGCTTTAGAAAGATTGATTTTGGAAAGACTTGATTTTAGGAAACCTAGACTTAGGAAAGAGAAGAGACTTAGAAAAGATTTGACTTGACGTGGAAGGTTTAGGAAATTAGGGAAGATTGGATTTAGGAAATGTTTGAATTAGGAAAGGTCTGGTTTAGGAAGGTTTCGAATTAGGAAAGTTTCATTTTTGGAGAGTTTTGAATTAGGAAAATTTTCGACTTAGGAAAGTTTTGAAAATTGGAAAGTTTTGAAATATGGAAGTTTTGTAAATAGGAAAGCTTCATTTTAGGAAAGGTTTGAAAAAATGAAAGTTTTCAATTTAGGAAATGTCTGAATTAAGAAAGTTTTGAGTTTAGAAAAGTCATAGATTTGGAAAAATGTTAAAGTTTTGGGAAAATTTAGAATTTAGAAAGGTTGGAAGTTTAGAAAGATTTAACTTAAGAAAGTTTTGAATTTAGGAAACTTTGAATTTGGAAAGATTTGAAATTTAGAAAGTTTAGGATTTAGAAAGTTTTAGAGTTTTAGAAAATCTTAAGATTAGGAAAGGTTTAAGTTTAGGAAAGATTTGAAAACTTGGATTTGGAAAGTTGGGATTTGGAAAAAGGTGGAATTAGGAAAGATGTGGAAATTGAATTTTAAAATTTAGGAAAGATTTTTATGTTCAAGTTTTGGAAACTTAAGATTTAGGAAATGAGAAGTTTAGGAAGGAGTTGAATTATGAAGGTTTAGATTAGGAAGGGATTGAATTTTGTTTCTAAAAGATAAGGTTTGATTTTGTTTCCAAAAACGGAGGACGAGATCTAGTTTCCTAAACGGGGGGATTGAATCTGGTTTCCTAAAGGGAAGATTTGATTTGACAAGGATTTGGAAAGGAGAAGTTTTAAAAACCCTAGATTTGGAAAATGTAGTTTCGACGTAGAAAATAGGTTTTGGAAACATGTGTAGTTTGGATGTGAAAACAAGCGGTTTTGGAAACCTAGGTTTGGGGGCCAAGTTTGAAAATCATGTTTTTGGAAAGAAAATTAGGGTTTCCTAATTGCAAGTTCTAGGGCTTGACTTGGGCTCAAGGGAAAGAGTTTTTCGAAAGTGTGTTTTTGGAAACGAAGATTTTCTAGAAGGGAATCCTAGGGAAGAGTTTTTGGAAAGTGAATTTGAGGATGGAGTTTTTGGAAAAAGATTTTAAAGAGGAGTTTTTGGAAAACGTATTTTTGGAAACAAGTTTTAGAAGGAAAATCCTAGAGGGGAATTTCTAGAAGGGATATTTTGGAAAGAGAGTTTTTTTAGAAGGATTTTTGGGAAAGAGAATGTTGGAGAGAGTTTTTAGGAAAGTGAATTTAGGGAATGTTTTTAGAAAGTGAATTTTAAGGAGAGTATTTTTGGAAAGGAGTTGAAAGGGAGTTTTGAAAAATAGATTTTTGGAGGGGGTTTTTGGAAATAAGAGTTTTTGGAAAGCATGTTGGAAAAGAGATTTTTAAGAGGAGGGATTTGGAAAAAGAGTTTTTAGAAGTTATAAAAACATCTCACTTTCCTTAAGCGATTCTAGCCATAAGAAGGCTGGAACCACTTTAAGAAAGTGGTTTTGGAAAACAATAAGATTTGAAAATATAGACCATAAAAGTCACTTTTAATGTAACAATTTCCTAAAGCAACCCTAGCCATGGAAAGGCTAGAATCACCCTAGAATTGTGGTTTTGAAAACAAGTTTTTGAAAAAGAGATTTTGATGTAATTTTGAAAACAAGTTTGAAAACGATTTTGAAAACGAGTTTGAAAATGAATTTTGGAAGATGCAAGATCATGATATGCACAATGTAATTTTGGGGTCGTGAACATACAAGGCTAAGGCTTCACCACATAATCAAGGGGGCCGGACCCACGTGGTCTCTGGTTAGACTAGAAGAAAGCCCCCGACACGGTGACTCTCCAATGGCCCAATCCCACACATGGACCGAGAATCTCCTTGTTTCAAGCATGCAAACAAAAGGGGGGGGGAAAGAGATGGGGGATTAAAATAGAGAAAACCCAAGTGGGTTGGAGAGAGAAGAGTGAGGGGGGAAGTACGGAAATTTAAATGGAGAACCTACCTTGTATCTTATTTATTTTGCACGCCTTGCTTTCTTCGGTCTTCGGTCTTGATCTTCATCATCAATCTTCAAGAGTTGTCTTCAAGCTTTAGGTTGCAGCTCTTCAAGTCTTCAAGGGAGGGTTGAAGGTTAGTGTATGAGTGTATGGGGGTGTCTTTGAGTGTATAGGAGGCTAGGGTTTGGAAAATCTAGGGAAGCTAGGGTTTTGGAAGTGCTCGAGCTCTGTATATCGAATTATATGATTTTTAGGTTGAGTTTGCGGATCCTTTTCATGTTGGAGGAGGCTCTGTATTTATAGAGGTTAGACAGTACTGGCGCCTGCTGCAGTGGCGCCAGGCCAAATTTTACACTGGTGCCACTAGGTGTGGTGCCAGGCCATTTTTTGGCTTGGCGCCACTACTAGTGGTGCCAGCCAATTAGGAAAGGTTTAAGGTCGGCAAGCAACGTATCTTTGACTAGATTTGGGCGCTTGTACTAGTGACTACATGCAATCTTTAGCCTGACTTCACTAGGAGTGACTCCGAAAAGTTTGGAAAGGATTTGAAGAAGCTGGGAATGACTCGGAAGGCCGAAAAAGAGCAGGAACACTTAGAATAGTGTCCCGTAGGTATTTGACTTGAAAAGTGAGGATAGGATGTGTCGGAAGGGTTGACCGGGCCTTTAGGGGCAAAACAGTCAATCGGACTGGGAAACTACCGGGACAGACTTGGACTGTTCGAGAAGAAGATTTGGGATCTAGAAACATTATTCAGAATGTTCCCAAAGGTTACCGGTTTGATTCTCAAAGCCAGCCTGGTTAGAAAAGGAGACCGGCCCACCAGGGGCAAAACGGTCATTTCGTACCAGGTTTGCTGGAACCGACTCGGAATGATCCGGAAAGGTAAAAGGGGGTTGAGAACACTATAAGAAGTAGTCTTAGGAGGTTACCGGTTTGATACCCAGAGCCGGTGTGGTCGAAAAAGGAGACTGGCCCACTAGGGGCAAAACGGTTATTTTGTACCGAGTTAGCCGGAACTGACTCGGAACGACTCGGAACGATTCGGAAAGGTAAAGGGAAAGGTTGAGAATACTATAAGAAGCATTCTCAGGAAGTTACCGATTTGATACCTAGAGCCGGTGTGGTTCTCAGGGCGTTCGAATGTCTAGGGACAAAACGGTCATTTAGCTTCAAGTTGGCCCTACAGACCCGAGAAGTGACTAGTGGACTAAATTAAAGTTAAAAAGGCGGGCTTGGAGTCTAAGTATGCATGTGATGTGTGAAAGTGAGCTTGGTCAGCTCGGAGATTGCCGAGCGGGCAATAATGGGGTGCTTACAGCTGCCCCTCTTTTTCTGTCTTTGCTTGTCAAAGACAGAAAACGATAAAGTAAGAGCCCATATTGACCGCGAGGCGATCGGAGGGACTTGAAAATAATAGGAATTCAAAGAATAGTTACCTCGAGTAGCTGGTCGATGCTTGGTATTTTATCTGGTAAAAATGACACTCTTCTGGGGAATTAATGCTCCTTGAACTGGCGCTCCATCTGGCAGAACAATGCTCTTCTGGGGGGAATTGACGCATCTTGAACTAGCACTCCGTCTAGCGAAACACTGCTCCTCTAGGGAAGTCCAAGATTGATTTTTGATACTTCTTAAATCGGCACTCCGTCTGGCAAAACGCTGCTCCTCTGGGGACATCCAAGGTTGACTGCTGATACCTCTTGATTTGGTGAAACGCTGCTCCACTGGGGAAGTCCAAGGTTGACTACTGATTTCTCTTGAACCGGCACTCCGTCTGGCGAAACGCTGCTCCATTGGGGAAGTCCAAGGTTGATTGCTGATACCTCTTGAACCGGCACTCCGTCTGGCGAAACACTGCTCCACTGGGGAAGTCCAAGGTTGACTGCTGATTTCTCTTGAACTGGTACTCCGTCTGGCGAAATGCTGCTCCACTAGGGAAGTCCAAGGTTGACTGCTGATTTCTCTTGAACCGGCACTCCGTTTGGCGAAACGCTGCTCCACTGGGGAAGTCCAAGGTTGACTGCTGATTCCTCTTGAACCGGCACTCTGTCTGGTGAAACGCCGCTCCACTGGGGAAGTCCAAGGTTGATTGCTGATTCCTCTTGAACCAGCACTCCGTCTGGCAAAGCGCTGCTCCACTGGGGAAGTCCAAGGTTGACTGCTAATACCTCTTGAACCGGCACTCCGTCTGGCGAAACGCTGCTCCACTGGGGAAGTCCAAGGTTGACTGCTGATTCCTCTTGAACCGGCACTCCGTCTGGCGAAACACTACTCCACTGGGGAAGTCCAAGGTTGATTGCTGATTTCTCTTGAACAGGCACTCCGTCTGGCGAAACGTTGCTCCACTGGGGAAGTCCAAGGTTGACTGCTGATTCCTCTTGAACTGGCACTTCGTCTGGTGAAACACTGCTTCACTGGGGAAGTCCAAGGTTGATTGCTGATTTCTCTTAAACCGACACTCCGTCTGGCAAAACGCTGCTCCACTAGGGAAGTCCAAGGTTGACTGCTGATTCCTCTTGAACCGGCACTTCGTCTGGCGAAACGCTGCTCCACTAGGGAAGTCTAAGGTTGACTGGGGAGGTCGAGGGTGGGCCATTGCCCCATTCCTTGCTTTTTGTTGGCTAGCGAAATCTGAATTTGCTGAGGTGTATGCCAATGTTGGAGATGTCTAAGGTTACTTGATCGCACGATGACTTTTTAGCTCCATTTTGTACTTTACTTTGTTCCTTATTTCCTATTTGGGAGAGAGAGAAAGACATAGGGTGAGTTTTGTACAAAAATAATTTTAAAATGCCATGGTAAAGGGTGAACACATGTCATATATATATATATATATATTTTCATGACTGCACATGGGATTAAATGCATGATCTATTTTTATGAATGCGCATAGTTTAGATAAGAATATAATTGAATGCGTGTCCTACTTTTTATAACTGCACAGGTGTCGCGCCTAGATTTTTCGCACTCGAGGATTACTCACCAAAGCGGGAAAAATGCTGTACTCTCTCGTTAGAACTCACCCTCCTAGAAGAATGAGTGAGACTAGGTTTGAATTGAAAATTGGTTTGAATAAAGGGCTTTTGAAAAAGATTCGGAGTCGCCACCTAACTTGATTAAGGTGAGTTAGGTCACCTAAAAACTAAGAATAATCCGAAAACTACACTTAGGGTTTTGGAAAACGATTTTGAAAATATCTCCTTGAGAGAGGGTTTTTAAGAAAAACGGGTTGTTTGGCAACCTATAGAAAACATTTAGCCCTTTTCAGAAAAATAACTCCTTTTGGTCTTTCGAAAACAGTGATCTAGGTTCGGAGGTTGGTTACGTGTAAGGAAGACGCACTAAGCTATCACTCTACCCTACCCTTTCGGTACCTACATGTCAATCTACCCTAGATTTACCTATGAGAGTCTTTAATTAACTATAGTTCAACCCCATTCACTTTGAAAAAGAATGTTTAAAACGAAACTAATATGATGCATGATATGCACGTGCAAGATGAAAGAATTGGAAAATAGAAATTGATTTGAAAAGAAATTGATTTGATTTGAAAATAGATTTGAAAAGATGGGATTGAAATTGGAAACTTTGAAAACTTGGAAATAGGAATTTGAAAATAGAAATTTGAAAATTGATTGGAATTTGAAATTTGGAAAGATTTTGGAAACCACACCCATGAGGGTGGAATTGAAAGTTTGAAAAGTATTGTGACCGCACCTATGAAGGTTGCCTATGTATCTCTTTGGGGGAATCAGGTCAGTCGTAGTTCGAATCGGAGTCCAATTGAAAAGAGATTGATTTGAAAAGAGAGATTGGATTGGAAGAAAGAGATTGAATTGAAAATTGAATTTGATTTGAGATTAGAAAAGGAGATTGAATTTGAGAAGATTGGACTTGCTTTGGAAAGATTGATTTTGGAAAAACTTGGTTTTGGAAAGATGGAGGTTTAGGAAACCTAGACTTAGGAAAGGTAGGAGACCTAGGAAAGACTTGAGATTAAAAAAGATTTGACTCGAACATTGGACTTGGAAGATTTGGAAAGATTGGACTTTAGGAAATGTTCGAATTAGGAAAGGCCCGTTTTAGGAAAGCGTCATTTTTGGAAAGTTTCAAATTAAGAAAGTTTTGAATTACGAAAGTTTGGAATTAAGAAAATTTTGAATTTAGAAATGTTTGAAAAAGGGAAGTTTTGATTTTGGAAAGTTTTGAAAACAAGTTTTGAAAATACGAAAGTTTCGTTTTGGAAGAGTTTGAAAAAGGAAAGTTTTCAATTTAGGAAATGTTTGAAAAAAAGGAAGTTTCAACTTAAGAAAGTCTTGAATTAAGAAAGTTTTGAATTTAGAAAAGTTTTAAATTTTAAAAGATTTTGAAGTTTTGGAAAGTTTAGAATTTGGAAAGATTTAGGTTTAGAAGGATTCAACTTAAGAAAGTTTCAAATTTAGGAAGCTTAGAATTTTAGAAAGATTTGAAATTTAGAAAGTTTAGGATTTAGAAAGTTTTAGAATTTAAATTTTAGAAAGTCTTGAAATTAGGAAATGTTTGAGTTTAGGAAGAGTTTGAAAACTTAGATTTGAAAAGTTAAGATTTCAAAGGAAGGTAGAATTAGGAAAGATTTTTATGTTCAAGTTTTGGAAACTTAAGATTTAGGAAAGTAAAAGTTTGGGAGGATTTGAATTAGAAAAGAATTGGATTTTGAAACTTAAGGAAAGGTTTAAAGTTTAGGTTTAGGAAACTTATGGTTTAGGAAGGAATTGAATTAGGAAAGGTTTGGACTAGGAAGGGATTGGATTTGGTTTCTAAAAGAAAAGATTTGATTTTGTTTCCAAAAACGGAGGACGGGATCTAGTTTCCTAAACGGGGAGATTGGATTTGGTTTTCTAAAGGGAAGATAGGATTTGGAAAGGGAGATTCTAGAAATCCTAGATTTGGAAAATTGTTGTTTTGATGTAGAAAAGAGGTTTTGAAAACAAGGATAGTTTTGATGTAGAAAACAAAAGAATTTGGAAACCTAGGTTTAGGGCAAAGTTTGAAAATCATGTTTTTGGAAAGAAAACTAGGGTTTCCTAATTGTGGTTTCTAGGGCTTGACTTGGGCTCTAAGGAAAGAGTTTTTTGGAAAACGCGTTTTTGGAAACGAAGGTTTTCTAGAAAGGAATCCTAGGGAGAAGTTTCTAGAGGGAAAAGTTTTTGGAAAGTAAATTTGAAGAGAGTTTTTGGAAAGAGATTTTAAAGAGAGGAAGTTTTTGGAAAGCATGTTTTTAGAGACGTAGATTTTAGAAGGAAAATCCTAAAGGGGAATTTCTAGAAGGAAGATTTTGGAAAGAGAGTTTTTTAGAAAGATTTTTGGAAGAGGTTGTTAGAGAGAGTTTTTAGGAAGGTGAATTTAGGGAGTGTTCTTAGAAAGAGATTTTAAAGAGAAGGAGTTTTGGAAAGTTTGAAAAAGGGAATTTTGGAAAATAGATTTTGGAAGGGAGTTTTTGAAAACAATTTTAGAGAGGAGAGTTTTAGGAACGTATAAAAACATCTCACTTTCCTAAAGCGATTCTAGCCATAAGAGGGCTAGAACCACTTTTAAGAAAGTGGTTTTGAAAACAAGGTTTGAAAATATAGACCAAATGGTCACTTTTAATATGACACTTTCCTAAAGCAACCCTAGCCATGGAAAAGCTAGAATCACCCTAGAATTGTGATTTTGAAAACAAGTTTTTGAAAAAGAGATTTTGATACAGTTTTGAAAAACAAGTTTGAAAACAACTTTGAAAACGAGTTTTGAAAGATGCAAGATTATGATATGCACAATGCAATTTGGGGTCGTGAACATACAAGGTTAAGGCTTCACCACATAATCAAGGGGGCCGGACCCATGTGGTCTTTGGTTAGACTAGAAGAAAGCCCCCGACACGGTGACTCACCAATAGTCCAATCCTACACATGGACCGGGAATTCCCTTGTTTCAAGCATGCAAAGAAAGGGGGGAAAAGAGATGGGGGATTAAAATAGAGAAAACCCAAGTGGGTTGGAGAGAGAAGAGAGAGGGGGGAAGTGCAGAAAATTAAATAGGGAGCCTACCTTGTTTCTTGTTTAGTTTGCGCGCCGTGCAGTCTTCGGTCTTCGGTCTTCGGTCCTGATCTTCACCTTCAGTCTTCAAGGATTGTTCTCAAGCTTTGGATGGTAGCTCTTCAAGTCTTCCAAAGATGGTTGAAGGATAGTGTATGAGTGTATGGGGGTGTGTATGAGTGTATAGGAGGCTAGGGTTTGTGTATAGTGGCTAGGGTTTGGGAAAACCTAGGGAGGCTAGGGTTTTGGAGGTGCTCGAGCTCTGTGTATCGAATTGTGTGATTTCTAGGCTAAGTTTTTCAGACCCCTTTTCACGTTGATCGAGGCTCTGTGTTTATAGAAGTTGGACAAGCCTGGCGCCTGTTGTAGTGGCGTCAGGGCAAAATTTATACTGGCGCCACTAGGAGTGGCGCCAGGCCATTTTTTGGCTTGGCGCCACTGCTAGTGGTGCCAGCCATTTAGAAAACAATTTAGGTCGGCAAGCAACGTATCTTTGACTAGATTTGGGCGCCTGTACTAGTGACTACCATGTAAACTTTAGCCTGGCTTCACTAAGAGTGACTCCGGAAAGTCCGGGAATGATTTGAAGGAGCCAGGAGTGACCCGAAAAGCCGGAAAGGAGCAGGAACACTTGAAATAGTGTCCTGGAGGTATTTGACTTGAAAAGTGAGGATAAGATGTGTCGGAAAGGTCGACAGGGCCTTTAGGGGCAAAACGGTCAATCGGACTAGGAAACTGCCGGGGCGAACCCGGATTGTCCCGGAAAAAGACTTGGGATCTGGAAACATTATTTAGAATGTTCCCAGAGGTTGCCGGTTTGATACCCAGAGCCGGCGTGGTCGGAAATGGAGACCGGCCCACCAGGGGCAAAACGGTCATTTTGTACCGAGTTTGCCGGAACTAATTCGGAATGGTCCGGAAAGGTAAAGGAAGGTCGAGAACACTATAAAAAGTATTCTCGGGACATTACCGGTTTGATACCCAGAGCCGGTGTGGTTGAAGAAGGAGACCGGCCCTCCAGGGGCAAAACGGTCATTTTGCACCGGGTTGGCCGGAACTAACTCGGAATGGTCCGGAAAGGTAAAGGAAGGTCAAGAACACTATAAAAAGTATTCTCGGGACATTACTGGTTTGATACCCAGAGCCAGTGTGGTTTCTAGGGCGTTCGGATGCCTAGGGGCAAAATGGTCTTCTTGACCGGAAAAGGTCCAAAGGGTAATTTGGTCATTTTTCACCGAAGTGAGCTAACAAACATGGGTATTGACCTAGGTTATGAATGTTTCCGCCACTCGGACGGGGTTGAGTATTTTCGCTACTCGGACGGGGTTGAGTATTTCCGCTACTGAGACGGGGTTGAGTATTTCCGCTACTCTAACGGTTCTGTGAGTATTTCCGCTACTCTAACGGTTCTGTGGGTACTTCCGCTACTCTAACGGTTCTGTGAGTACTTCCGCTACTCTAACGGTTCTGTGAGTATTTCCGCTACTCTAACGGTTGAGTATTTTCGCTACTCGGACAGCTCCGTGAGTACTTCCGCTACTCTAACGGTTGAGTATTTTCGCTACTCGAACGACTCTGTGAGTATTTTTGCTACTCTAACGGGTCTATGAGTATTTCCGCTACTCTAACAGTTTTGTGAGTATTTCCGCTACTCTAACGGTTTTGTGAGTAGTTTAGCTACTCGGACCGTCTCGAGGAATAAACTGTCTCGAGAGAGGGATTGGAAAGGGGTCTTACCGACTCCGAAGAGACGTGCCTAGATTGGAACCGTCTCGAGGAATAAACTGTCTCGAGAGAGGGATTGGAAAGGGGTCTTACTGACTCCGAAGAGACGTGCCTGGGTTTTGAGTGTTTCCGCCACTCTAACGGTGTGAGTGTTTCCGCCACTCTGACGGTTTGGTGAGTGTTTCCGCCACTCTGACGGTTTTGTGAGTAGTTTTGCTACTCAGACCGTCTCGAGGAATAAACTGTCTCGAGAGAGGGATTGGAATTGGAATAAGAAAGGATAATGCCCCTAAGGGCATTTTGGTCATTTTGCCTCTATTCGGGCCTGACAGGCCCGCGAAGCGATGGAAAGACGGAATTTGGACTAGAGGATTGGTTTCGATTGGAATATGTCCATAATGACTTAAAAACAAGTCTGGACGAAGTATAGACTGCCGAGCGGTCAAAAATGGGGTGCTTACAACAGGTTCACGCAGAAGTGGAATTGAATGCATACACATATAGGAATGGAATTGAATGCAATGTCCCCTTTTTTTTGTGATAAATGCATGGATTTATGCAAGAATTGAATTAAATGTACGACCTACTTCCTTACAAATGAACAGTTTCATACAGGAGTGTAGTTGAATGCATGAATAGATACACACTACACAATAATCCAAATGGATGTACAGGTTATACATGTCACGGATGTATCAGTATTACATGTGTATAAACTATTTACAAAGAAAGCCCCAGGATTGCCCCTTGGGCCCATACTCTCAGGATTCTATTCCTTCTTAGGATTCTGCCCCATTCAGTTTTATCCCATTCATATCGGGGTGTGATAGCATTTACACCATTCTCTAGGGATCTTGACCTTTTGGTTTGCTATCTTACCCTTACTTTCTACAGGGTTGCTGTTTGGGGTTTTTCTGATCTCACTTGGTTTTCTCTCTTAGATCTCCAAAATGCCACCATGGCTCGACCGACAACTCGCATGCCCTTTGCAGAGCAATAAACAGCTAAGCCCTCAATCTGAGAAGACTTCTTTTAGGACCGTAATGTAGGCTGGGTTTAGGGGTTATAAGAAATGAAGGGATATTTAGGCTCAAAGATCTTCTTTTAGTGTGTTGTTTAAACCGAAACCATCTGAGCACATCTTGGGGCATGAGATTGCCCCTTGCATTTCCTTCCAATTCTCCTTTCTCACCCTGCTTGTCTTGGTATTGTTCAGGCTTATTTGGACTAAGCAATTTTCTCTGATCAGAGAGGACTTTAATTTGGACTGTAATGTAGGCTAGGTTAAGGGGTTTATGAATGAAAAGGATGTGCAGGCTCAAATTCGATGTTATTTCTAGTAGGGTTTAGATTCACACCATCCTTTGTCGGTCTTCCAGCGGGGTTTCGTCCCCTAATATCCTCATCTAGTTTCAGCAACACGTCTGGCTCATTTAGATCAAGCAATCCTTTTCAATCGGAGAGGACTTTAACAGGGTCGTGATGTAGGTCATAGTTTCGGGTTTTTAAAGGCTCAAACCTATTACTTCTACTTGGTGGCTTTGTTACTTAGGATCACCTTTGAACTTCCTCTTTTACAAAAGGAGTTGAACTTTCTTGTAACTTTTGACCTTTTAAGTCTGACACTTGCCCCTTTTCTTTTTTCTTTTTTTCTTCCTCTTGACTTCCAGCTTTATATCACAACATGGTTCTTTTTCAGTCTTTCCTCTGATGTGCTTCTTTTTTTTCTTTTTTTTTCTTATTGCTTTTGACGAGACAAACATTTCTACAACTTCTTTCTCTCAGATCTTTTCCTTAGCATTTCAATTTAACCCATTGTGGACGGTGATCCCTAGGTTGGGGTGTTTTCTGAAAAGAAAGGTAACCGGCTCAATAGGTTTGACAAGGGTTGCTTTTAACTGTATGGGAAATGAAATGAGGGCCTTTCTTCATTTTGAACAAGATTGCTTGATCCATAGAGCCTTCACGTTACTTCATCTTGATGGTTGATGACATTCTCTGCTAGATCTTCTACTTCCTACTGCCCCAGTGTGGGGGGATGGTTTCGGATCGGGGTTGACAAAAAGAAAACTTCCGCTTCTTGCGAGGCACTAATGGTTTAAGCAAAGGGAATATTTTTGTGTATGGTAATAGAATTGAGGGCCTCTAATCATTTCAAATTGAATTGCTTAGTCCATAAAGC
This sequence comes from Euryodendron excelsum, assembly GCA_033060915.1. Classification (NCBI taxonomy): domain Eukaryota; kingdom Viridiplantae; phylum Streptophyta; class Magnoliopsida; order Ericales; family Pentaphylacaceae; genus Euryodendron; species Euryodendron excelsum. Next base: position 10,025,669 of record CM065391.1, on the reverse strand, counting down.
CTTTGTACAAAATTTAGACAATATTTCTAGGGATGATATGTTTCGGCCAGTGAATCCCTACATATTCTATCGAATCAACTACTCTGTGCTTACCCTGGTGTGGGGGATGGTTATTGGTTTGGGGACATCTGAATAAAAATCAGTTATGGCTCTAGTGGGCTGAGCAAAGGGTAGTGTTTATTTGGGATAAATAGAACAATGGCTTCTCATCATTTTGGGGACTCAGCTACCCATCGCCTAGCCAGGATATCATGCAAGTGTCGCCTTTTCAATAGAATTCGCACTTCTTTGTTGAGATTGCCTTCCTCCTATCTCTCACTCTCTCTCTCAGTCTCTCAAAGGTTTTCACCCATTTCAAATGGGTTGCCCATGCTATCCCATCCTTTAAATCGAGTCATTTACCAAAATGGAAAAGAATCCCTAAAAGTGATAATCGTCCACAAGAGTATGAGACAAAGGGGATGAACTAGAAACTACACCTTTTTATTTAGAAATACGATTACATGGCATGCAATGTTTATTTAAAGAAGATATGCGAGAAATAGAGAGATGAAAAGAAAACAGACGAATTTTATGAAAACTTCCCTTTTTATTGCTCTTTGGAAAAAAGCCCTTCAGAGAGGTCCTAGAATCACACCAATTTCTTCCATGCTTCATTGCGTGGTTCCTCCCCTAGGTGATGATGATTCCAGCGACAATCAAATCTTGTATCTTGTGCTTCAGGAAGAGACAATGCTCAGTGTCATGCCCCTGTCTTCCAGAATGGTACTCACAAACAAGGGTCGGGTCGAAAGTAGGGGGTAAAGGATTTGGCAACGGTGGAGCAAGTATAGGGGTCAAAAGGTTGGCCTGTAAGAGGTCATGATAAGCCTTTGTTTGGGTGCAAGTTATAGGGGGAAAGGCGCGACGTCGGCAGACCTTCTTATTGGGGTTGAGATGTTGTTGGGCTGTGATGGGCCCAGAAGTAGGTGCTTGAGTAGCCATGGGGGTCTGAGATTGGTGTTGGGGGTGACATTGCGGTTGTTGAGCAAGCAAGATAGCATACACTTCTCCCTCTTTTTGACCCATTTCCGATGTTGTGGGCGCCTTCTTTGCTAAGCTTGTAGAAACTTGTTTAGCATAGGGGTCAATGATCCTTCCAGTTTTTAGGCCATTTTCTATCATCTCCCCTTGCATGATAAGCTCAGAAAAGTTTCTCCCAACACTCATGCAGAGCTTTTTGTAATATATGCCCGAGAAGGTGTGTACGAACAGTTGAACATATTCCTTATCTTCTAAAGGGGGATTGACTTGTGCTGCTGCTTCTCTCCATCTAAGGGCATAGCTTTTGAAACTTTCTTTCTCTCCCTTACTCATTGCCATCAAGGACCAACGGTCAGCAGTGAGGTATATGTTGTGGCGATATTGGGCTTTAAATGCATTGACTAGCTCAATCCAAGTGGTGATCCTTCTTAGGTCTAGACGGGCAAACCACTGCAAAGCAGACCCAGTGAGACTATGTTGGAACAGTTGCATGAGGAGCTTCGGATCATTGCCATAACCACTCAGTGCCCCAGCATACAGGCGAAGATGAGCGATAGGGTCACCAGTGCCGTCATACCTCTGGAAGTTAGGCATTTTAAACTTAGCAAGTCTTGGGTGGTCAGGGAAGAAACAGAGCTCATCATAAGAAGTGAACCTGTAAGCATCGTGGCCATGGAGACTTCGCAATGAGTCTTCCAATCCTTGGATTTTCAGACTAAGAGGATCTAGAGAGGCCTTCTTTATGGCAGGTGAAGGCAATATGGTCTTTTCCTCTTCCGTGTTGATCCCTTTGGCATCTTCTTTAGTCCTCCCAGCATTGTCAGACTGAAGCATGATCCTTAGATTAACGGGTTTAAGGTCTTTAGATGAAGTCATGGATGATGACGGGACTACAGTAGCATCCTTCATGGCCAGAGTTTGAATTAGTTTGAGCATCTCATCCATCTTAGTCCTCTTTTCGTTGACTTCCTCTCGAGAGACCTGAGAAGGTTCTTCAGGGTTAGCAGCCGTTAGTGACTCTCTTTGCCGGGTAATAATGGGATCCATAGGTGGATGTTGCACTTTCTTGGGAGCAATGTTGACTTAGTGCAAGGCGACTTCTATAAATAGAAATAGAAGAGGAAGAAAGAGAAAGACAAAAACACAAGTCCCAAGTCAGTTTTTGGTTTTTAGAAAGCTTTATGCAATGCATGCTCTAAGGTGCCCCGTTTAAAGAGGGAAACTAGTCATGATGTATTGGCTCACTTTTCGAGATAGGGGGCTTGCCCCTGTATGCAAAAACCTTACCGTCAGGTAGGAACCTTCAATCATCCATGCATTCATTCATAAAAATAAAGAAGTACATTAAATTTTGGGTTTGAGATACGAAAGAATTGAAATACATTTTAATAAGGGGAGGGGGAACATTTTCCTTTGGACTTCTACTTATCTACTTTTACAAAGGGAAACCCTAAACTACTCTTGAGTCTTCGGATTCGCCTTCCTTGGATTTGATGTCGAGGAGGTCGCTGAGAGACCTTGTTGATTGATTGCCCCTTGTCTTCTTGGCAACCTCATCTCCGTGAGCATAGAGGGATTGGGGCCCCTCTTATGGAATGAATTGAGATGCATACAATGAGTCCTTAGGTTTACGTGGGAACCCTTAGGGTTTGGGTAGGTTTAATGCAAGGGAGAGTGAATTTGGTGTCACTCTCAACAGGTTGATCATATGCATGAGAATGCAGTGACTTGAGTTACTTGGAACTCTTGTCTTGACATGAAATATTGGATGCATGAACATGGATATGCAAAGAGTATAAGGAGTGGGAATCCAATAGCAAAATAAACATGCATGCATGAGTAATTAGACAGGCATTATAACAATATGAATACAGTCGGTATAACAACAGGAATAGACAGGTATAAATGAAAGTAAGAGCAGTCGCCCTTTCCTCCGTGATTTTGAAAATGGTGCTCGCGTCTTAAATCCGGTAGAGGTTCGGCTATGCATGATGTCTATATGAGTATGAGGCTGAGGGCTGACTAATGCGTCCTAAAAAGGCTCGGTCCCCGGATTTTCAAACCTAGGCCCACTCCCCGAGGTGGTGCCATGATCGGTTGGTGATCTGAGCGGGGGAACCATCAAGAGGCCGTAAGCGAAGAAACTGACATAGCATCTTGCCCACAACCAATATACTGTTCCCCATTTCTAACTAGAAAGGACATATCAGGGTATGCAAGTATGCAGGATGCAAGTGCACATGCAGTGTGTGTGTGATTTTTAAAAGTGGAGGAGAGAGCCCAACAACTCCCATTCATCATGTACATCACATTCATGCAAAACAGTTAATAATGTTTAAACATAAAGCGCACCTACAAAACAAAGATGCAAGTGTTAGTATGTGGATGACAAACATAATACAAGATAATATGAATAAATGCATGTTTTTTTGAAAACAATTTTGGAAATTTAGTTTTGAAAATTTAAAGTGAATAGGATTAAACCAAGTTAATTGAAGACTCTACATGGGTAAAGGGTAAAGAGACATGACTGACAGCCTAACCTTCTAAGTATCCCCAGCGGAGTCGCCAGCTGTCGCGCCTAGATTTTTCGCACTCGAGGAATACTCACACAAGCTGAAAAAATGCTGTACTCTCTCGTTAGAACTCACCCTCCTAGAAGAATGAGTGCGACTAGGTTTGAATTGAAAATTGATTTGAACAAAGGGATTTTAAAAAAGATTCGGAGTCGCTACCTAACTTGATTAAGGTGAGTTAGGTCACCTAAAAACTAAGAATAATCCAAAAACTACACTTAGGGTTTTTGGAAAACGATTTTGAAAATATCTCCTCGAGAGAGGGTTTTTAAGAAAACAGGTTGTTTGGCAACCTTTGCAAAATATTTAGCCCTTTTTAGAAAAACAACTCCTTTTGGTCTTTGAAATTAGTGATCTAGATTCGGAGGTTGGTTACGTGTAGGGAAGACGCATTAAGCCATCGTTCTACCCCGCCTTTTCGGTACCTACATGTTAATCTATCCTAGATTCACCTATGAGAGTCTTCGACTAACTGTAGGTCAACCCTATTCACTTTGAAAAACAATGTTTAGAAAAACATGATGCATGATATGCAAGTGCAATAGAAAAGAGAAGTTGGAAGATAGATTTGGAAAGAGACTGATTTGAAATTGATTTGATTTGAAAATAAATTTGAAATTGGAAAGTTTGAGAAATTAGAAATAGAAATGGAAATTTGAAAATAGAATTTTGAAATTGAAATTTTGAAAATGGATTGGAATTTGAGATTTGAAAGATGTGGAGACCCCACCCATGAGGGTGGAATTGAAAGTTTGAAAAGTGTTGTGACCGCACCTATGAGGGTTGCCTACGCATCCCTTTGGGGGAATCAGGTCAGTCGTAGTTCGGATAAGAGTCCGATTGAAAATAGAATGTTTGATTGGAAGAAAAAGATTGAATTGAAAATTGAATTTGATTTGAAATTAGAAGAGGAGATTGGAAACTGAAATTGAAGAGATTGGACTTGCTTTGGAAAGATTGATTTTGGAAAGACTTGGTTTTAGGAAACCTAGACTTAGGAAAGAGAAGAGACTTAGAAAAGATTTGACTTGACTTGGAAGGTTTAGGAAATTAGGGAAGATTGGATTTAGGAAATGTTTGAATTAGGAAAGGTCTGGTTTAGGAAAGTTTCGAATTAGGAAAGTTTCACTTTTGGAGAGTTTTGAATTAGGAAAATTTTCGACTTAGGAAAGTTTTGAAAATTGGAAAGTTTTAAAATATGGAAGTTTTGAAAATAGGAAAGTTTCATTTTAGGAAAGGTTTGAAAAAACGAAAGTTTTCAATTTAGAAAATGTCTAAATTAAGAAAGTTTTGAGTTTAGAAAAGTCTTAGATTTGGAAAAATGTTGAAGTTTTGGGAAAATTTAGAATTTAGAAAGGTTGGAAGTTTAGAAAGATTTAACTTAAGAAAGTTTTGAATTTAGGAAACTTTGAATTTGGAAAGATTTGAAATTTAGAAAGTTTAGGATGTAGAAAGTTTTAGAGTTTTAGAAAATCTTAAGATTAGGAAAGGTTTGAGTATAGGAAAGATTTGAAAACTTGGATTTGGAAAGTTGAGATTTGGAAAAAGGTGGAATTTGGAAAGATGTGGAAATTGAATTTTAAAATTTATGAAATATTTTTATGTTCAAGTTTTAGAAACTTAAGATTTAGGAAGTGAGAAGTTTAGGAAGGAGTTGAATTATGAAAGGTTTGGATTAGGAAGGGATTGAATTTTGTTTCTAAAAGAGAAGGTTTGATTTTGTTTCCCAAAACGGAGGACGAGATCTAGTTTCCTAAACGGGGAGATTGGATCTGGTTTCCTAAAGGGAAGATTTGATTTGACAAGGATTCGGAAAAGAGAAGTTTTAGAAACCCTAGATTTGGAAAATGTAGTTTCGACGTAGAAAATAGGTTTTGGAAACATGTGTAGTTTGGATGTGAAAACAAGAGGTTTTGGAAACCTTGGTTTGGGGGCAAAGTTTGAAAATCATGTTTTTGGAAAGAAAATTAGGGTTTCCTAATTGCGAGTTCTAGGGCTTGACTTGGGCTCTAGGGAAAGAGTTTTTGAAAAGTGTGTTTTTGGAAACGAAGATTTTCTAGAAGGGAATCCAAGGGAAGAGTTTTTGAAAAGTGAATTTGAAGATGGAGTTTTTGGAAACGATTTTAAAGAGGAGTTTTTGGAAAACGTATTTTTGGAAACAAGTTTTAGAAGGAAAATCCTAGAGGGGAATTTCTAGAAGGGATATTTTGGAAAGAGAGTTTTTTTAGAAGGATTTTTGGGAAGGAGAATGTTGGAGAAAGTTTTTAGGAAAGTGAATTTGGGGAATGTTTTTAGAATGTGAATTTTAAGGAGAGTGTTTTTGGAAAGGAGTTGAAAAGGGAGTTTTGAAAAATAGATTTTTGGAGGGGGTTTTTGGAAAGAAGAGTTTTTGGAAAGCATATTGGAAAAGAGATTTTTAAGAGGAGGGATTTGGAAAAAGAGTTTTTAGAAGGTATAAAAACATCTCACTTTCCTTAAGCGATTCTAGCCATAAGAAGGCTAGAACCACTTTAAGAAAGTGGTTTTGGAAAACATTAAGATTTGAAAATATAGACCATAAAAGTCACTTTTAATGTAACACTTTCCTAAAGCAACCCTAGCCATGGAAAGGCTAGAATCACCCTAGAATTGTGGTTTTGAAAACAAGTTTTTGAAATAGAGATTTTGATGCAATTTTGAAAACAAGTTTGAAAACGATTTTGAAAACGAGTTTGAAAACGAATTTTGGAAGATGCTAGATCATGATATGCACAATGCAATTTTGGGGTCGTGAACATACAAGGCTAAGACTTCACCATATAATCAAGGGGGCCGGACCCACATGGTCTCTGGTTAGATTAGAAGAAAGCCACGACATGGTGACTCTCCAATAGTCCAATCCTACACATGGACCAAGAATCCCCTTGTTTCAAGCATGCAAAGAAAGGGAGGGGGGGGGGGGAAGAGATGGGGCATTAAAATAGAGAAACCCAAGTGGGTTGGAGAGAGAAAAGAGAGGGGGGAAGTACGGAAATTTAAATGGAGAACCTACCTTGTATCTTGGTTATTTTGCGTGCCATGCTTTCTTCGGTCTTCGGTCTTGATCTTCGTCATCAATGTTCAAGAGTTGTCTTCAAGCTTTCGGTTGCAGCTCTTCAAGTCTTCAAGGGAGGGTTGAAGGTTAGTGTATGAGTGTATGGGGGTGTCTTTGAGTGTATAGGAGGCTAGGGTTTAGTGTATAGGAGGCTAGGGTTTGGAAAACCTAAGGAAGCTTGGGTTTTGGAAGTGCTCGAGCTCTGTATATCGAATTATATGATTTTTAGGTTGAGTTTGCGGATCCTTTTCACGTTGGAGGAGGCTCTGTATTTATAGAGGTTAGACAACACTAACACCTGCTGCAGTGGCGCTAGGCCAAATTTTACACTAGCGCCACTAGGAGTGGTGCCAGACCATTTTTTGACTTGGCGCCACTAGTAGTGGCGCCAACCAATTAGGAAAGGTTTAAGGACAGCAAGCAATGTATCTTTGAATAGATTTGGGCGCTTGTACTAGTGACTACCATGCAATCTTTAGCCTGGCTTCACTAGGAGTGACTCCGGAAAGTCCGGGAAGGATTTGAAGAAGCCGGGAATGACTCGGAAGGCTAGAAAAGAGCAGGAACACTTAGAATAGTGTCCCGGAGGTATTTGACTTGAAAAGTGAGGATAGGATGTGTCGGAAGGGTTGACCGGGCCTTTAGGGGCAAAACAGTCAATCGGACCGAGAAACTGCCGGGACAGACTCGGACTGTTCCAGAAGAAGACTTGGGATCTGAAAACATTATTTAGAATGTTCCCAGAGGTTGCCGGTTTGATTCCCAGAGCCGGCGTAGTCAGAAAAGGAGACCGGCCCACTAGGGGCAAAACGGTCATTTCGCACCGGGTTTGCCGGAACCGACTCAGAATGATCCGGAAAGGTAAAAGGGGGTTGAGAACACTATAAGAAGTAGTCTCAGGAGGTTACCGGTTTGATACCCAGAGCCGGTGTGGTCGAAAAAGGAGACCGGCCCACCAGGGCAAAACGGTCATTTTGTACTGGGTTGGCCGGAATTGACTCGGAACAATTCGGAAAGGTAAAAGGAAAGGTTGAGAATACTATAAGAAGCATTCTCAGGAAGTTACCGGTTTGATACCCAGAGCCGGTGTGGTTCCTAGGGCGTTCGAATGCCCAGGGACAAAACAGTCATTTAACTTCAAGTGGGCCCTACAGGCCCGAGAAGCGACTGGTGGACTAAATTCAAGTTAAAAAGGCGGGCTTGGAGTCTAAGTATGCATGTGATGTGTGAAAGTGAGCTTGGTCAGCTCGGAGATTGCCAAGCGGGCAAAAATGAGGTGCTTACACGCGCCCCAATTTTTCGCACCACAAGATGATATATGGAAAACACACGGTGCTCGCTCATTAGAACTCATCATCCTAGAAGGACAAGTGCGACTAGGTTTGAATTGAAGATTAACTTGAATAAGGGCTTTTAGAAAAAGGTTTGGAGTCGCCACCTAACTTTGTTAAAGTGAGTTATATCACCTAAAACTAGTGAAATCTGAATATTAAACTTAGGGTTTTTGAAAAAAGTTTTGGAAACCTTCTTCAAGAGAGGTTTTTTTTTTTTTTTTTTTTTTTTTTTTAGAGAAAACAAGTTATTTGGCAACCATTGGAAACATTTAAGCCTTTTTTTTGAAAATAACTCCATTTTAGTCTTTCAAAAACAATAATTCTAGGTTTGGAGGTTGGTTACATATAGGGAAGATACACTAGGATATTACCCTATCCTGCCCTTGCGGCACCTACATGTCTTTTCACCCCAAGTTCACTCATTTAGAATCTTTGATCATATCCACTTTAAGAATTTTAGAAATAGGTTTGAGCCAACACTTTAGAGATGATGTGATGCATGATATATGAGTGCATGAAAGGAATTTGAATTGGGAGAGAGATTTTGAAAAATCAAATTAGAATTTTGTAAAAGGTTATAACCGCACCCATGTGGGATGCCTACATATCCTTTTGCTGAGAATCAGGTCAGTCATAGTTCGGACTTAGGGTCCGATTGAAAATAAACACTTTAGGGCCTTTGGAAAGCTTGACTTGAAAAAAGTTTGGTTTGAAAATTGATTAGAAGATTGAAAATTGAACTTTGATTTGAAATTGACTTTGATTTGAAATCGAACTTTGAAATAGAACTTGGACTTATTTTAAAAAGTTTGAATTAAACTTTGAAATCATCTTGACTCAAATTGGGATTTAAAAATTATCTTGATTTAGACAAGAGTTGAAGCTTTCTAACTTAGAGTTAGGGGTGGAACTTGGGCTTAGGTATTCTAGGGCTTAGGTAAGTTAGGGTTTAAATATGCACTTAAAAAGTTTGATTTTAGAAAGTTTAATTTTAGGAAAGTTTCCAATTAGGAAAGTGCCAAATTAGAAAAGTTTTATTTTAGGACAGTTTTAAACTAGGAAACTTTCTATTTTACAAAAGATTTGATTTTGGAAAGTCTTGCTTTAGGAAAAGTTTGATTTAGGAAAGATTTAAATTAAGAATTTGGAAAGTCGAGATTTGGAAAAATTTGATTTCAGGAGAATTGAATTGGAAAATTCAGTTTGAAAAAGGTTTGACCTAAGTTTGAGATAACTTTGGATTTGTGCAATCCTAGGACCTAGAATTTATGCAATGCATTTGAATTGGAGAGATTGGATTTCAATTGAAAAAGGATTGTTTTGTTTTTGGAATGTTTTGAAAAGGGAAGATTTTGAAATTAGGAAAGATTGGCATGAGGAAAGATTTAATTTGATTTGAAATTGGAAAGTTTTAGTTTTAGAAATCTATTAGTTTATGTGACTTTTGAATTAGGAAATTTATGATTTTATGAAGAAAAATAGTTTTGAAAATCTATGATCTGATGCAAATAGAAAATCATGATTTTATGTGAGACAATTAGGGTTTCCTAAACACGAACTCTAGGGTTTTGACTTCAACTTCAAGACAAAGAGTTTTTGAAAAGTAAATCTTTGAAAAGAATTTATAGGAAGTGGATTTGCAAAACGATTTAGAAAGGGATTGAATGTAGACTTTGAAAGTCTCTTGAATATCTCACTTTCCTAAAATGATTCTAATCATGAGAAGACTAGGGTTATGATTTTGACAACAACTAGGGTTTGAAACCATAATATGGATTTTGATGGTCTCTTTCAATGTAACACTTTTCTGAAACAACCCTAACCATTGAATGGCTAGAATCACCTTAGAGTTATGATTCCTTAAAAAATAATGTAAGGTTTGAACCCAAATTTAGACCTTACTGGTCATATTAAATATAACACTTTTCTAAACAACCTTAACCATGGAATGGTTAGAATCATCTTAGGGTTGTGCTTTTAAAAACAACCTCGAAAGAAAAGGTTTTGAACGCAAATTTTGAAAACAACTTTTAATGCAAGTTTGAAAAACATCTTTGAATGCATGATTATGATAGTAACAATGCAATAGGGACATGAACATACAAGGTTAGGCTTCACCGCATAACTAAGGGGATCAGACCCACAATGTCTTAGGTTGAACTTGAAGAGAATCCCCGACATGGTGACTTCCTCCAAGGCCTTCCTAGGCATGAACTGGGAGGTCCCTTATTCCAAGCAAGCAAGAAGAGGGGTCAAAGATGGAGATTAAAATAGAAATAGTCCAAGTGGACTAGGAGGGCTAAGAGAGAGTGGTGGATTATATAAAAGTAAATAGAACCATACCTTGTCTTCTTATTAGGTTAAATACTTCAATGGAGGACTTGCTTGAACTTGAGAGACCTTCAAGAGCTTTGAAGGGTCTGGAAGTGGCCTACAATGGAGATTGGAGGCTAGGGTTTGTAGTGTATGGACTAGGGTTTGAATGTAGGAGGCTAGAACTTGAGAGAGCCTTGAGAGAATTAGGGTTTTTAGGGTAACTCGAAGTCTGTTTTCAAAGAAGCCGAGTTTATGGAATGATTTGTCAGATCCAATAGTGGCCGCGAGAAAGGGGGGGGGGCTATATTTATAGGCAGCCAAAAACCTTCTTGGTGCCTATTGCAATAGCATCAGGCCAAAATTTGGCTTGCCACTAATAGTGGTGCCACTCCCTTAGGAAACTTGTTAGGGCAGTAAGAAACAAATCTTTGACTCTTGGGACGCAAGGCAGAAGATCTGGGCATCTATCCTAGTGACTACCATGCAATTTTTGGCCTGGCTTTACTAGGAGTGATTCCGGACAGTCAGGGAATGATTCAGAAGCTTTTAAGAAGCTAGACTTAGCTAGGAATGGACAAGAACCATTAAAAGTGTCCATGAGGTAACTGACTTGCTGATCAGAGCCAGAATAGTTGAAAAGAGCAATTGGCCCTCCATGGCCAAAACAATCATTTGAACTGGGGAGACTTTAGGATTGACTCGAAGTGATCCATGAGGAAGCCTGAAGGTTGGACACTCTATTGAGGGTGTTTCTGAGGGTTTCCGGTTTGATACTTAGAGCCGGTGTGGTTAGAAAAGGCAACCGACCCATTAGGGGCAAAATGGTCATTTCACACCGGGTTTACCAGAACGGACTCAGAATGGTCTAGAGAAGCACATGAAGGTTGGGAATACTATTAGAAGCATCCTCGAATAATAATTGGTTTGATACCCAAAGTTGGTGTAGTTCCTAGAGGTGATTGGATGTCTAAGGGAAAAATAGTCATTTTGATCGAATGCTCTTAGAATTGATTCGGAAGTGACTGAAAGGCTTGTGAATGTGCTATATTATCCTTGGAAAAATCTTAGAAGGGTGGACTTACCGCTTTGAGGTCTTAGGCATTTTCTCATGAAGTGTGCCGATAGGGCCCAAGGGGTAGATTGGTCATTTTTCACTGGAATAAGCTAGCAGGCACGGGTGTTGACCTGGGTTTTGAGTGTTTCCATCACTCTAACAATGTGTGATGAGTTGGTTTCCAAAGGTATTCTGTCTTTCGGTAAATGTGCCACGACTAAGAGGCGTGTTCAATCCCGTGGCATAAAGAGTTTGTTGGCATTTCCGATGTCAACATGTTTGTGATTGTTTTCATCACTCTGACAGTTACGATGTTTGTAAGCGTTTCCATCACTCTAATAGTGTGCATTCATTTCGGAGACTGCCTGACCTCAAGAAGCTACTGGATAGTCTTAGGTACTTTCCCAATTGGCATGCTGGATAATGGACATTCTACATTGGCAGGCTAGCAGGTGCTAGAAGTGAACCGCTCTACCATCTTAGGGACTTGGGTTTTATCCCGTTCGACGGGTGTGAAGGGACTTATCGTTCAGAGAAATTTTGTACTTTCTCGATAAACATGCCATCATAAATGGACTTACTATTTAAGGAATTAACTTTCTCGAAAGACATGCTGGATTGAGTTTGATTGGTATGGATTGGAATTATAACTGGAATTGAGGTTGAAATTCGGACTTACCATCTTTAAGAATATGTGCCAATTTGAATTAGATGGAGCAACGCCCTATGGGTATTTTGGTTATTTTGGTTTTATTGGCCCTGGTGGGTGTAAGTACCCCATTTTTGCCCGCTCGGCAATCTCTAGCCCGACTAGGCTCACTTTCACATATCACATGCATATTCAGACTCTAACCCGATGTTTCAACTCCAATTTAGTCCACTGGTTGCTTCCTGGGCCTGTAGGGCCCACTTGAAGTGAAATGACCATTTGGCCCCTAGGCATCCGAGTGCCTCGGGAACCACACCGGCTCTGGGTATCAAATCGGTAACCTCCCGAGAATGCTTCTTATAGTATTCTCAATCTTTTCTTTATCTTTCCGGATCATTCTGAGTCAGTTCTGGCAAACTCGGTGCGAAATGACCGTTTTGCCCTTAGTGGGTCAATCGCACCGGCTCTGGGTATCAAACCGGTAGCCTTTGGAAACATTCTAAATAATGTTTCCAAATCTCGAGTCTTTTTCCGGGACATTCTAGGTCCATCCCGGCAACTTTTCGGCCCTGTTTACCATTTTGCCCCTAATGGCCCGATCAATCCTTCTAATAAATCATGTCATCATTTTTCAAGTCCTTTGTCCCCGAGACATTATTCCAAGGGTTCCTGTCCTTTTAAGGCTCTCCGGGTCATTCTCGACCCCTTCAATTCATCCCCGGACTTTCCGGAGTCACTCCTAGTGAAGCCAGGCTAAAAATTACATGGTAGTCACTAGTAGAGGTGCCTAAATCTTCCAAAGATACGTTGCTTGTCGACCTTAAAACTTTCCAAACTGGCTGGCCCCACTAGTAGTGGTGCCAAGCCAAGAATTGGCCTGGCTAGTGGCGCCAAGAGGAATTTTGGTCTAGCGCCACTGCAACAGGCGCCAGGTCGATCCCATCTCTATAAATACAGAGCCTCTTCCAGCGTGAATAAGGTCCACAAACTCACTCTAAAAACCCTAATATTTGATATACAGAGTTTGTAGCCTCCCTAATCCCTAACTTCTCTAGGTTTTTCAAACCCTAGCCACCATACACCAAACCCTAGCTTCCTATACACTCATACACACTCCTATACACTTATACACTAGCCTCCAACCCTCCATTGAAGATTTGGATTGCTGTAACTCGAAGCTCTCAAAAACCAAGACAAAGCCTTCAAAGATTGAAGTGAAGTAGAGACCGAAGAAAAGCAAGGGCCGCAAAGCCAAGCAAAATAAACAAGACATACGGTAGATTTTCTCTTTAAGTTTCTCCGCACTTCCCCCTCTCTCTTCTCCCTCCTCACCCACTTGGGTTTTCTCTATTTTAATCCCCCATCTTCTTCCCCCCTTTCTTTGCATGCTTGAAACAAGGGGATTCCCGATCCATGTGTAGGATTAGACTACTGGAGGGTTACCCTGTCGGGGGCTCTCTTTTGGTCTAACCGAAGACCACGTGGGTTCGGCCCCCTTGATTATGTGGTGAAGCCTTAACCTTATATGTTCACGACCCTAATTTGCATTGTGCATGTCAATATCTTGCATTCTTCCAAAAATGGTTTTCAAACTTGTTTTCAAAACTTGCATTAAACTTGTTTTCAAAATTGCATCAAAATCTCCTTTTTCAAAACTTGTTTTCAAAATCACAATACTAGGGTGATTCTAGCCTTTCCATGGCTAGGATTGCTTTAGGAAAGTGCTATATTTAAAGTGACCAACATGGTCCATATTTTCAACTCCTTGTTGTTTTCAAAACCACTTTCTTAAAGTGATTCTAGCCTTCTTATGGTTAGAATCACTTTAGGAAAGTGAGATGTTTTTATGCTTTCCAAAAAACTCTCTTTTCAAAAGTCTCTCTTTCTAAAACCCTCCTTTTCAACATGTTTTCCTAAAGCTCTTCTTTACAAAATTATTTTCTAAAAGCTTCCTCCAAAAATTCATTTTTCAAAAAATCTTTTTTTTAAACTCCTTTCCAAAACACTCTCCTCAAAATCCACTTTCTAAAAATGCTTCCTAAATCTCTTTGCTAAAACTCTTTCCAACAATCTTCTTCTAAAATTTTTTCCAAAAACTCTCTCTTCAAAACTCACCTTCTGGAAATTCCTCCCTAGGATTTCCTTCCCAAAACCTCCTTTCCAAAAACTCACTTTCCAAAAATCCCTTTTCTTAGAGTCCAAGTTAAGCCTTAGAGTCAACAATTAGGAAACCCTAATTTTCCTTCCCAAAAATATGATTTTCAATTTTGCCTTAAAACCTAGACTTCCAAAACCTCTTGTTTTCTACATCAAAACTATACATATTTTCAAAACCTATTTTCTATGTCAAAACTATAGCCTTCCAAATCTAGGGTTTCTAAAACTTCCCTTCCCAAATCCATGCCAAATCCAATCTTCCCTTTAGGTCACCAAATCCAATCTCCCGTTTAGGAAACTAGATCTAATCCTTCGTTTTTGGAAACAAAATCAAACCTTCTCTTTTAGAAACAAAATTCAATCCTTTGTTTTAGGAAATAGGAATCTTAACTCTTCATAGCCTGAATCTTTCCTAATTCAGCTCTTTCATAATCTTCTACTTTCCTAAATCTTAAGTTTCCAAAACTTGAACATAAAAATCTTTCCTAAAATTCTAAAATTCAGTTTTCAAATCTTTCCTAAACTCAAACCTTTCCTAATCTCAAAATTTTCTAAAACTCAAACTTTAAAACTTTCTAAATCCTAAACTTTCTAAATTCGAAACTTTCGAACTCCAAAATTTTCTAAGTTCTAAACTTTCCTAAACTTCAAATCTTTCAAAGTCTAAACCTTTCCTCATTCCAACTTTTCTTAATTCCACATCCTTTCCAAACTTTAACTCCCAAACCTAGATTTTCAAATCTTTCGGAAACTCAAACTTTGAATTTTCCAAAAATCCTAAAGCTTTCTAAATTCAAATCTTTCCTAATTTAAAATATTTCCAAAATTCTAAGCTTTCCAAATTCAAAACTTTCTTAAGTTGAAACTTTCAAAATTCTAAATATTTCTTAAACTAAACTTTTCCTAATTCCAAAACATTTCTAAATTCAACACTTTCCTATTTCAAAACCTTTCTTAAAATAAAACTTTCTTAATTCGAAACTTTCCTAAGTTGAAACTTTCCTAATGTGAAAACTTTCCTAAACCTAAAATTTTCCTAAGTTGAAATTTTCCTAAATCATCATCTTTCCTAATTCCAAGTTTCCTAATCTTCCAAGTCCAATATTCAAGTCAATTCTTTTCTAAAATCTTTCCAAGTCAAATCTAATCTTTCTTTTCTAAGTTCTTAAGTCTAGGTTTCCTAAACCTTAATCTTTCCAAAACAATTCCAAATTCCACTTTCCAATATTTTATTCTAAGTTCAAATCAAATCCTTTTTCCAATCAAAATCTCTTTTTCAAATCAAACATTCTATTTTCTATCGGACTCTTGTCCGAACTACGATTGACTTGATTCCTCCAAAAGGATACGTAGGCAATCCTCATGAATGTGGTCTCCATATTTTTCAAATTTTAAATTCCACAACATTTTTTAAATTTCTATTTCTACAACTTCTTTCAAATCTCTAATTCTACAATCTTCTTCAAGTTTTCAATTCCATAATCTATTTTTCTATTTCCAAAAATCTCTATTTCCAATTTATAAAACTTTTCAATTCCAAGTCTATCTTTTCAAATCTCTTTCAAATCAAATCAATTTCTTTTCAAATTTCTTTCCAAATCTATTTTCTAACTTTCTTTTCTTGCATTTGCATATCATGCATCATGTTAGTTTCTTTTTAAAATTCTTTTATAAAGTGGATAGGATTGAACAATAGTTAGTTGAAGATTCTCATAGGTGAATCCAAGGTAGATTGATATGTCAGTACTGAAAGGGCGGCGTAGGGTGATGGCTTAGTGTGTCTTCCCTACACGTAACCAACCTCCGAACCTAGGATCACTGATTTCGAAGACCAAAATGGAGTTATTGTCAAAAAAAGGGCTTACATATTTTCTAAAGGTTGCCAAACAACTTGTTTTCTTAAAAACCATTTCTTGAGGAGATATTTTCAAAATTGTTTTTAAAAACCCTAAGTGTAGTTTTCGGATTATGCTTAGTTTTTAGGTGACCTACCTCACCTTAATCAAGTTAGGTGGCGACTCCAAATCTTTTCTAAAAGCCCTTTGTTTAAATCCATTTTCAATTCAAACTTAGTCGCACTCATTCTTCTAGGAGGGTGAGTTCTAACGAGAGAGTACAGTGTTTTTCCCGCTTGTGTGTGTATTCCTCGAGTGCAAAAAATCTGTGCGCGACAGTGGGCCTGTGAGGTTGTTGATTAACTGGATTGAGTCTGGAAAGCCGATTTGGGCTTGAATGTGAGTCTGGTCGCGTCAGAGATTGCCAAGTGGTAAAAAATGAAGTCCTTACAACTGTTCAAGACATATGTTTCATGACAAAATCGTTTTTATAAAACTTGAAGATTTTAATAGAGGTCTTGTTACTTTTGGGGATGCAAAATCTTCTAGTGTGATTGGAAAAGGAACGGTTTCTGCCCCGAAATTCTCAAGTTAAACAATGTCTTACTAGTTGAAGGGCTTCAAGTCAATCTCCGTTGTATTAGCCAGATTTGTGATGAAAACCATGATGTACAGTTTTCGAAGCTTAACTACATGATTTTGGACATTAAGGGAAACAATGTTATGCATGGTTTGAGGACTTCTGCCAATTGCTATGGAATTGTGCCCATGGGTGAGCTGTCATGTCACACTATCACTGTGAATAAGGTAAAGCTCTGGCATTAGAGATTAGGCCATGTAAATTCCAAAGATTTAATTAAAATGGCTAAATCTGAATTGGTTAAAGGTGTTCCAAAGCTAGGGAATCCTTCTAACCCCATCTGTGGTCCTTACCAGATTGGTAAACAGATTCGGTTTTCTTGTAAGAAGACTAATAGACCTGCCACTAAGCATCCCCTAAAACTTATGCTTGTGGACTTGATTGGACCATCTAGGGTTTAGAGCTTAGGAGGAAAGAAATACTTATTATTATTGATGATTTTTCTAGAATTATTTGGGTATAATTTTTAAGAGAAAAATCTGATACATTTGATGTGTTAAGGCTTTAATTCTCAGGTTACAGAATAAAGAGGATACAAGATTGGTACCATCACAAAAATTCGACCTGATCATGGAAGGGAATTCAACAATTCTGACTTTCTTGATTTTTGTGATGGCAAGGGTGTTAGGAATTTATAGTAAAAGACATGTGTAAGCACCCCATTTTTTTGCCCGCTCAACAATCTCTGGCTCGATCGAATCTAGTTTCAAATATCACAACACATGTGAGCCTAGGCTGGCTCTTTCAAAACTCCAATCCAATCAACTGATCGCTCCCCAGGCCCATAAAGCCCAATTGGAATTGAAAAGACCATATTACCCTTAGGCACTCTAGGCAGACTAACACCTTATCAAAATTTTAAATGGTTCACTTCTGGCGCCTGCTAGCCCGCCAATGTAAAATGTCCGTCATCCGGTAGTTCTTTGAGACCAGGTGTTCTCAGGGATCAATACCACCCTACAGGTAGCTTTTTAAGATTGGGTGATCTCAGGAACCAACACCATCCTACAGGTAACTTTTTGAGGTCGGGTAGTCTCAAGGACCAACACCGCATAGGTAGCTTTTTGAGACCGGGCAGTGTTAGGAACCAACACCTAGGTCAACACTAGTAGCTGCTAGCCCTACTTGGTAAAAAAAGATTAAACCTGTCCCTTGGGCCTCCAGACATGTCTTTGAGAAAGTTTAAAATCCCTTAAGATGGTAAGTCCACCCTTCCAAAATGTTCCTAGACAGTTAGGCATACTTAATATGCCATCCTGACCAATTCTGGTCCCATGCTGATCAACTTTGATAAAAATAACCGTTTTGCCCCTGGGCACTTCAACACAGTACAAATACCACCAAAGAGTGAAAAAAATTTCCAGGACCATCCTTGAATGGTTTGGAATGCTTAATATACCACTCTAATCCATCCTAACCCTTTTCGACCAATTCCGGTCAAAATGTCCATTTTACCCTTGGTGGCCCGAGCACGCCCCGAAACCACACCAGCTATGGGTACCAAATTGACATATCCTATCATACTCCCCTGTTCAATCCAAGGTGAGTCATGTGACTTTAAACACTTCCAAGTTAACAAAAGTCCCTTGGAGCGTCTCACAGACGATTTATTAGGATTGTCTTTTCCTTTCGATTCATGGATTATGACGCACCGTCAAATGACTTGAGAAATGTGTGAATAAGGGAATTCCTGAAAATCTATCCATAGATCTTTCCATTGATACAACTTGATTGAATAGATTGCTTCCCAAAGTCCTCGATCATATGGCTCGAAAATTACCACTTTTAGTAACCCTTGGAGCGTCTCATAGATGCTCCGCCAAGGTTGTTCTTTCCTTTAATTCTTTGATTATAATGCACCATCAAATGACTTGAGAAATGCATAAATTAAGGAATTCCCAAAAGTATTTCCAGAGTACTTTCCATTGGTACGGTCCGATCGGACAGATCGCTTCCCAAAAGCTCCGATCACATGGCCCAAAAACTGCTACTTCTGAACATCCACAGAGTGTATCACAAATGCTCCGCAAAAGTACGTTCTCATACACGCTTCCCGAGATGATATCTTACTTTTTCAGACACTTTTCAAGATCCCTAAAAATTCTCGATCCTTGAGAAACAGTAGGGAACATCGTAGACAACTGATTTTCTTGAATCTTTCCCAAATTGCACAATTATCGAGGCAAAGTTAGCAAAAAAGTTCTTGATGGTGGAGCGTATGCTACATCCGCCCAGATTGTTTTCAGATCAATCAAAACTTTGCTTGCTCCCCAAGTTGAGTTAGTACAAAGTGTGTCACATGGCATTCAAACAATGGAACAATATTGGCGTATGTAGCACGTGTGCAGGGCAAAATTTGCCCAGGCATATGTACTACATGCGCCAGCTCTCACCTGTTTGCCTATAAATACAAGCCTCCCCCTCTGCATATTCTAGAATCGAAAAATGCAGCAAAGCTCTGCAGAAATAGCCTCTGAGCTCTAAAATTCTATATACCCCTCACCCTCCAAGAACCTAAGTTAGATATAACCTCTCCCTAGCCTATGCACTCCACCTACAATGCCATAGAAGAGCCATTTCTAGCCTCTTCAAGCCTCTCTAAGGCATTTAAGTTTGAGACAAGTTATCCATGTAAGTTTGAAAGTGGTTTGAAGACAAAGGTAGTATTCTCTTTAACATTTTGTCATTCCCACTCTTCTCTTCTCCCTTTCGGCCTACTTAGGCTATTCTATATTTTAAACCCCCATCTTCTACCCCCCTTTTTTTGCATGTTTGAAATAAGTGAGCTCCTAGTTCATGCCTAGAGGAAAGCTTGTGAGAGCCACCGTGTAGGGAGATCTCTTACTAGCCTACATTAAAATGGCATGGCCTTGGAGCACCTTGCAATTTGGTGTGGCCTATACCTTTTTATGATTTCATGACCCCTTTTTGTATATGGTTACTATGTTCATGCATTGCATGCTTGGCCCCATTTTCATTTACATCATTATTTTGCAAAAACTTTCACTATCTCATTTCTATGTCTTTTCAAGTTCCACATTCAAGTGTTTTCTCAAAAATGGTTGTAAGAGTTGGTTCCTTAAAGCCTAAGTCAATTTTCACATCCTAGAGAACCCTTCTTAAGTCCCTTGACCTTATTTTGTATTATCTCATTTTACAATCTTTAAGTTGCATTAAAATGATTTTCAAACCTTATACACTATGATTTTCAAAGTTTTGCTCTCTTGAGTTTTATGGTTGAAATGGTCCTCATGGAACCCCCTTTTGAGTGGTCTCCTTATTTATTGATCATCTGAACCCTAACTCATTAGAGTGGTTTTCTACACCAAAAAAAAAAAAAAAAAATGGTTTTCAAAACAACCCTCTTCAAGAAGGGTTCTCAAAAATTCATTCACTTTAATTTGCATAAAAATGATTTTTCAAAACTGCCATTTTCATCTTGATTGTTAAAAGCTTTACTTTCTTAAATATTGTGGTTGGAATGGTCCCATGAAGTACTCTTTGGAGTGATTTCCTTCAAATCAACAATTTGAGCCCTTATTCTTTAGAGTGGTTGTCAAAATCTTAAAAGTAGTTTTTCAAAACCTTTTTTCCAAAAATAAATTTTCAATTGTTCATTCTCTTTAATTTCTCAATCAAAGAAGTCTTCAAAACTATCCATTCAATGTTGATTTTCACAAATTTTACTCTCTTGAGTTAGTGGTTGAAATGGTTCTAAGGTAACCCTTTCCTGATTGGTTTCCAAATACCAACCATATGAACCCTACACTGACTTGAGTGGTTTTCATAAAATGGTTTTCAAAACACACTTTCAAGTTTCATGCATAAAACCAGCTTTCCAAAGCCACTACGTCCAAACCCTAGTTCAAAACCACCTTTCCAAAACTAATAAGTCCAAACCTTAGTTCAAAACCACCTTCCAACCCTAGGTTAGCTTGACCCTAGTTGTTCAACTATAAATTAACTTAACCCAAGTTAGTTAACCCGATATCAACTTAACCCTAGGTTTACTTAACCCAAGTTAGTTAGCCCTAGGTCACCTTAACCTTAGGATAACCCAACCTAAGTTAGTTAATCCTATGTCACCTTAACCCTAAGTTAACCTAACTCTAGTTAGTTAACCCTAGATCAACCCAACCAAGGTTAATAAGCTTCAAGGTTACAATTCAAAGACCCCTTTTTAAATGATCTTTCAATCCAAAAACCAATTTCATGATATACTTTCAAAAACCTCTTATTCTTTTGAGATTTCAAAAATCAATTAAAAAACCTTTCCAAACACTGCTATACTTTATCTTCAAAAATGCTTCTAAGAAGTTTTCTGAAACTTGTCTCAACTAAAACGGTTAGACACTTAACATTTTTCAAAAACTATTTTCAGAATGTCCTCAAGAACTCACAACCCTAAAAGTGTCCCTACCTCTTTATGATTAGGGATTTTAAGGAAAGGTGATACATTAAATACAACCTTCAAGGTTGTTTATGTTAGGGTTCCAAAACCCCAAGTGTTTCAAAAGCTCTTTTCAAAAACGATTTTCAAATATCACATTCTTGAAGCAACCCTAATCCTTCCATGGTTAGGATTGGTCAAGTATAAGTGAGACATTCAATAAGGGTTCTATAACTCTAAAGGTTTAAAAAATCAAAAGGGAAGTTTCTAGCCCCCCCTTTTCTAAACATGTTTTCAAAACTCATTACCTAAAAGGAGCTTAGTTTTTCAAGGACTAACCTACTAAAAGTAATGAAACATTAAATTTTCCTTTCATAAGGCATTCAAAAACTACTTTCAAATGTTTTTTAAAGACAAGTTCAAAGGAACATTTTCAATTCAAAGTCTACCCCCAAAGTTTTCAGAGTAAGACTTCAAAACATTTTCAAAACTCCCGTGAGTTATTCCAAAACTTTTTCAAAACTCCCTTAAGTTATTCCAAAACCTTTCCAAAACTCCCATGAGTAATTTTCAAAACGTTTAAAAAACATATTCAAACTCAATTTCAAAAACACTCCAAACATCGCAAGTTCTATTTCAAAGGTAGTTTTCTAAACTCTCAAGTTCTCTTTTTCAAAAGACCACATGGTGTCTTCAAACATTTCCAAAGACCTCAAAGTTTCTTCAAAAATTTCCAATAGTCTCAATGCATCTCTTTTCTATCAAGCCCTTACCCGAACTACAAATGACCTGATTCTCGCTAAATGAGATACCTAGGTAACTTAAAATGGTGCAGTCATAACTTTTATTTTAACTTAAGTTCCCTTTTCAAAAGTTTCCATCAAGTTAAAATTCCTATCCTAAATCATTTCAAGACTTTATATTTAAATCTTTTCAAAACATGCATCAAGCGTCATTCATTTAAAAAGTAATGACCAAACCCCATTTTTAAGGTTCTAAAGTGGATATTAGTAATCGGTAATTCAAGTGAATGAATTAAAGGTGATTAGACATGTAGGTACTGAAAAGGTGGGGTAGGGTGATAATCTTAGGATATCTTCTTTACACGTAACTAACCTCTGGACTATAGATTTCTATTTTGAAGACCAAAATTAGAGTCATGTTTCAAGAGGGCTTTTAAAAAGTTATTAAGACCTCTTTTTCGAAAACCTTCTTAAAAGGATATTTTCAAAACTTTTTCAAAAAACCTAAGTTTAGTCTTCAGATTACACTTAGTTTTAGGTGATCTAACACATCTTTAACTATGTTAGGTGGTGACTACCATTTTTTTCAAAAAGTCCTAAAATCAAATAAAGTTTTCAAGGCCAAACTTGCTCGCACTCGTCCTTCTAAGATGATGAGTTCTAATGAGAGAGTACTGTGTTTTTTCTTGTGCCAAGAGGGCTTTGGTTCAAAAAACCGGGGCATGACAACATGCTTTGTGTAATGGCTTTAGTATTTATTAATAAATTAATTATTCCATTTTAAATGAGAATATGTCTGAGCAATGTTTGCATTGTGTTATTTATTTAATGATTATGCATGTGTGTCTCTTATTCTATATAGTTGATGATTTGTGTGTAGCGTACGACTTACGATAAGATTTTAGACATGTGTGTCTCTTATCAGATCATCAGTAGGACTATGTGTCTCTTATCAGATCATCGATTCTTATGGAATATAGGCTTATCATTCATAGTCTTACATGGAACTGGACACACCATCAGTAGGACTATACCACAAGATTTTAATAGGTCAATATTGACTATGGAGAATGGTATAGTTTCAACTTATTGCACTAATACACTTTATGTGTATTGAATAGGACCGTATTAAGGTAATTATTTTTATACTGATTATATAAAACAATTAGTATCTTATGATTATTATGACTGCTTATGCTTTTAATCCTAATATAATAAATAGATAGTGCATGTAGCGCTTATTGTTTTGAGTCATAGAAGAGTGAGATTCTTTGTGGGTCAATAAATTCAGTGAGTTGGATAATAACATTATATGTATGGTGAATATTAATTATTAATAGAATCCACGTCCGTTTATAGGGATTATGATACCCTCTTGAGGAAGCCTGTAAGTTTTGATTATGTCAAACTTTGTAGGTGGATTATGAATCCAACATATTAAATAAGTTAACTGAAAGGTCTCAAAAAATTAAATAAGTCTATTAAATTTAATTATCAGTAATTTAATTTAATAGATAGGTATTTATGATCTTAACACGAGGAGATAAATAGGTATTTAGTAATGTAGAGCTCGAAATATAATTCATACTATGACAGGGAGTGTAATTATAATTTATTGGTGGTATAAATTATAATTTACATAAATATGGATTAATCCTAATTAGATTAGAAATCCTTATTTGTGTAAGAAGCTCTAGTTATATTAATCATATAGTCCCTATTGTACCCTCTATATAGACATACTGTAAGAGCAGCTAGGGTAACATTTATTCATAATTGAGAGATATACATTTTTGTGAGGAAAAAAAAAACTCTAGTAGCTGCGAGCCCACTCTCTGGAGTAAGGCATGTACGAGGGGTGCAGCAGATGTTCGAAGGTTGAGTTTGAGCAGTTAATTCGGGCTTATTGTTGTTGCCTATCGTTCGAAATGAAAGTAAAAGGTTTTCGAAGTTCATACTTGCTACTACTCGGGATCAAACCAGAGAGATCTCAAAGGTGTGATTCTTGAAAAGTCTAAGCTTGATGTCTTGAAACTGCTACTTCTTGAACCAACACTCTATCTGGAGGAACGATACTCCTCTGGGGAAGTCAAGGTTGATGTCTGAAACTATTACTTCTTGAACTGACACTTCGTTTGGTAGAACGATGCTCCTCTGGGGAAGTCCAAGGTTGATGTCTGGAAACTCTACCTCTTGAACCAACACTTCATCTGGTGGAATGATGCTTCTTTAGGAAAGTCCAAGGTTAATGTCTGAAACTACTACTTCTTGAACTGACACTCCATCTGGCGGAACGATGCTCTTCTAGGGAAGTCCAAGGTTGATGTCTTAAAATTGCTACTTCTTGAACTGGTACTCCACCTAGCAGAACGATGTTCCTCTGCGGAAATCTAAGGTTGATTGGGAAGGTCGAGGGAGGGCCATTGCCCCATTCTCTTGTTGGCTATGGAAGTCTAAGCTTTCTAAGGTGTGTACCGGTGCTGAAGATGTTTGAGGTTTCTTGGTCACGGGGTGGCTTTAGAATATTTTTGTGCTTTACCTTGTTCCTTATTTCCTATTTGAGAGAGAGAGAGAGAGTAAGTTTTTTGTGCAAAAAAAGTTTATTTATACCAATTCTAAAAATGCACAAGTAAAGAGGTGAATACATGTCATACTTTTTTTTATTATAAATGCACATACAAGAATGGAATTAAGTGCATGTTACTCTTTTTGATAAATGCACATATAAAAATGGAATTGAATACATGCCATACTTTTTTATGAATGCACATACAATAATGGAATTTGAATGCATGTCATACTTTTTGATAAATGCACATATAAGATGGAATTAAATGCATGTCATACTTTTTGATGTATGCACACATTTTACATGTGAATGGGAATGGATGCATGCCCCCTTTGGTTCAGGGTTAGTTATGAGTATTGTATCCTAGGATCAAATAGTCTTTTGAACTTCTATTTCTCTGTTGCGATTCCCCTTTTTAATTTCATCCTTTTATTGTCAGGATGTGATAGTACTTGTACCACTCTCCAAGATTTAACCCATTGACTTGTTCCCCCCCCCCCCCTCCTTTCTCTTATTGGAAGGAAAAACTCTCTTTAATGAACCTCTTAGCTTTTTATAAGACTCTTCTTTGGATCGGTGGACTCTCTTGAGTGACAATTAGCATTGCCTTTTGGCAAAGTAACATGTAACTTCCTAGTTTAGTTCGAAAAGACCTTAAAAGTTATTAAGAAGTGCAGGCAAGCCCAGTTTTTGGTAGAACTATTGAACTTTTCAAATTATAAGGACCCTATAAAGACATGATTAATTAATGAAGTGCAAATATAGATTTATGAATATCAAGATGCAACTTAGCTTGAAAAGATCAACATCAAATATGCATAAAACCACACAAAATGAGCACAATTGGTCGTAAGATGATCGAGACCATATTGGTGACAATGTAATGGTGTAAGCGTGAACTTCATTGAGCCTAATGAGAATACAGACTCTAGGCGTGATCTAGGATGGCATACCATGTTTAATAGCTCGCGGATTAACACACCTAAAAGTCAAACCTATCTTATCCCGTGATCTTAGTTTGCTCTTCTCTTCTTCTTCTTTTTTTTTTTTTTTTTTTATGAAATTCCAACCTTATCTCTCTAATGATGGAAATACTAAAATGTAAAAATATGGCGACTTTCATACATATGAGTAGGTAGCCTTCTCCTCTTGTCATATAATAATAGTAGCTACACTTAAACTTACTGGTAGCCCTTTCCATAAGTGATGAGAGAGGCAAAATGACAAAAGGTCAATCCAGGTGTGAGACAATCTGCAAATATTTAACAATGGAGGAACCATTTAAAATAGACCATAAAGGGGGATTTCATATTTTGAGGAGGGTAGTGCCACGTGTTGATCTTGAGGAGGGTAGTGCCAGTTGGAGTAGCTCTGTTCATGGTAGGGGTGGTCACTCCCATCGTTCTTTGAGCTAGAGAGCTTCTAGTGGGAGTTCTGCAAGGGGCTAGTCTTTGACTACTTCAGGTGCGAGGGTTGAGGAGGAGGCTGACATGTCCATCGATTTGAGGACCAGGTATGGGATGGCATATGTTCGCGATAGGTGTAAGGATGTCTCCTTTTTAGATGCTCAGTTGGCGATCCCTGACATTCCACCTCTGCGGGATTTGGCCTACCATCTGAGCCTCTATATGCGTTATGGTCGGATGCCACCGACTACTCATAGTTCTTTTAGAGGGGCCATTATTTTTACCTTGAGAGTCATGCAGGCATCGACTCAGTCTTATCGAGATTACCTCCTTTAGATTGGCTTTAGTGACTTTATAACTATTTAGACAGACAGACTTGATCACAAGCTGGCGATTGGGTTACTCGAGAGATGGTTTGGGGAGATCAAGACTTTACAGTTGGTGGGTTTTGAACTGGGGCCCACCCCTGTTGACTAGGTGATGGTCACTGTCCTATCTTTTGGGGGCATCCTAATTTCCTTGCGACCCATGTCTCCTCTTGAGGCCTGCCTTCTCCTAGGTTTTTCAGGGATTATCGGCTCTAGTTTCTCAGCTTCGTTTCTGTGTCCAGTAGAGACAGCTTTTGCCCTGAAGCCTTCTCTAGAGGATCAGGTTATCAGGAAATGCCGGTTGGTATTATATGTCGTCTTTAGTTACTTCTACAGCAACAACGAGTTGGCAGTTCCCCTACCTTTGGTGAGCCTGGTAGCTGATTTAGACACCTTAGATTACGTGGACTAGGGTGCTTTCACCTTTGCAGTATTTTTGCGAGGGATAAGAGTTAGGGCATTTAGGGTATGGGGCAGCTTGACTGGGTTCTAGCCTTTTCTGATATGGTGGAGTTATGCGTACTTGCTAGTGCGCCGACCAGAGGCATTAGCTACAGATGCGTTTCCACGAGCCATGAGGTGGGCTAAACAGCAAGTAGTCCAGCGGTCCTTGCTTATAGATTTTGTTGCTTTTCGGGCTAACCTGGAGTTGTTGAAACCACGGGATGTGACTTGAGCACCTTACTCTCAGTCTCCCTAGTATGCCGGTATGTGGGACTTCATCCTCTTGTCTAGGTCATGAGTTACCTTTCAAGGCCACCTTTTGTGGGAGACGTCATTAGGGGAGTGTCATTGGAAACAATTGCATACTGACTTCCGTGCTGCTGAGGATCCTCCTCAATACATATTTGGGTTTTATTGAGCTGGGGTCGAGATTCCTTATATAGTTGGGGTTCCTAGCGACCCCTTCCTACTTCACCCTAGTGTGGATTATGAGGTTCATTTTAGAGCAAGATTTATTGGTGCCTTTACCCAGCTAGATCTGGTGGTTGGAGGACAGGTGGCCAGTCATGAGGTGGTTGAGCTATGGCATTGGGCCTAGGGGTTTGTTCTCAGGAGGAGTATGTAGCAACTTGTTAGGCTTGAGACTAGTATTGTGCTGAGGTGGATGCTTTAACTACCCGTATATCTTTGATGGAGGCCCGCTGGGTAAGCTACTTATGGTTCATTTTTCCTTTTCTTTATGTGTTTTCGGTGTTCTTGTAATATCCCGAGCCTCTGTTTATTTATATTAATGTGAATTTCTAGTGTTTTCATTGTTTAATATTAGTTATTACATCTTTTGGGTAAAAAATAACCAATAAAAGTTTATGTTGTAACTTAAGCCCATAGAGCGAGACACATGGGATTATTCCGATGTGTATCCTCCTTATACACCCATGTATATACACCCACACCTTAACACACACACCCACAATTGGTTGAGAGAAAATAGAGGGAGAAGAGGATAAGAGAAAGAGGAGGTAGAAGATTGAACGAAGAGAGGGAGCTTGGAGTCAAAAGCCATGTTTCTAAAGTTTTCTAAAGTTTTTTGAGATTTTTTCTCAAAAAGTTCCATTTAAAAAATTTCAAACCAGTTTGCCGAGCCTTTCCCTTCAAAAGCGCTATTTCAAAAGTTTTCTAAGGTTTTCTGAGCTTTTTACTCAAAAGGTTCCATTTCAAAATTTTCAAACCGGTTTCCCGAACTTACTCCTTCAAAAGCCCCATTTCAAATATAACCTTCTAAAATTTTGGTTTTCTTGGGCTTTCGCCTTCAAAAGCCCTGTTTTCAAAAGCAACTTTCTTTTTCCTTGGAATGTCCCTTTAAAAATTTATAGGGGTTTTAGAATCGAAACGTTGAATCTTTTTTTAGAGTTTATACTTTTTCAAAAAATTTAGGCAGAGTTCCTCCTTAACCCATAAACACATTTCATAGGCATCTCAAGCCTTTAACCACATCAATCAACACAATCCCATCCTTCGTGGCATATGACCCATAATTAGATACAATTTTCAAGTCAATTTCTTTTCTTTTCAAAAGTTCCCGGTTTCGTTTTTATTTCCTAAAAACTTTTGAAAATTCCCAAAACATTCGAGAAGATCCTCGTGATTTTATAAAAATGTCCTATGAATTTTTTTTTTACCTTCAATAGGGTCAATTTTCTAATTTTTCTTAATTTCTCCTATTTTCCAAATTTTTGAAAATTCAAAAATTCAAAATTTTTTATAAAATTACAAAACTTCTTACGGTTATTCTATATATTTTTCTAAGACATCCGGTACAAAAAGCAAGTACAAACATGCAAAACTCAAGCCTATACAAGCAAGTACCCGACGTCCGTCGATACTTTCCTAGCAATGCCTGGTCAAAACCCCTTGAAATCCCTTGCCAAAACTCTCAAAATCCTCTCAAATATATGAAACCCATAGCAAAGGTTCAAGAATTGCCCTGTTTTAAGAACCCCAAGCTGGCGCATCTGCTATATGCGCCTAAGGAGAAGTTGAGCCTGGTACATACAAGGCTATTTTTGGCCAAGCACTTGTGCTACAGGCACCAGAATCTTCAGCTTCCCACCAAAACCAATTTAAAATGCCTCCACGGCCAAAAACATTTTTAAGAGTTTTAAATCCAAAAATCAAATTTTAAACTCTTATTTTCAAATACCCAAGCTTTCCAAACCCAAAACTTCATAGACCGGCATTCTTGAAACCCAAACCCTGAAAAAAAATTCAAAAAGAACCCAAATTTTCCAAATTCAAAGTCTTCAAAAGGAGAGACTCACTAGTAGTCCAAAGATTTTTCAAACCTTCCAAGCTGTCGTCCTTTCGATTGCCTCGCGACTAAAATGGAATTCTTGCTTTATTATTTTTCCGCATTCAATAAGCAAAGATAGAAAAAGAGGAGCAGCTGTAAGCACTCCATTTTTGCTCGCTCAATAACCTCCAGCCTGAATGGATCCAGTTTCAAACATCACAACACATACATGCCCAGCCCAGCTCTTTCAAACTCCAATCTAATCAACTGGTCATTTTCCAGGCCCTTAAGGCCTAATTGAAGCTAAAAAGACCATATTGCAGTTAGGCACACTGGGCAGCTTTTCGAGACTGGGCAGTCTCAAGAACCAACACCATCGAGGCAGCCTTTCCAAACTAGGCAGTCTCGGGAACCAATGCCATCTAGGTAGCTTCCTGAGATCAGACGATTTCGGAGACTAACAACTTATCAAATTCCAGACAGTTCACTTTTGGCGCCTGCTAGCCTTTCTAATGTAGAATGTTTATTATTTGGTAGTTCTTCAAGACTAGGGAATCTCGGGGACCAATACCACCCTACATATAACTTTTTGAGATCGGGCAATCTCGGGGACCAAAAGCACCCTCTGAGACTGGACAGTCTCAAGGACCAACACCACACATGTAGCTTTCCGAGGCTGGGCGGTCTCGGGAACCAACACCTAGGTCAACACCGGTGTCTGCTAGCCCGACTTAGTAAAAAAAGACCAAACTTGCCCCTTGGGCCTCCAGGTACGTCTTCGAGAAAGTTCAAAATCCCTCAAGACGGTAAGTCTGCCCTTCCAAGATGTCCTTAGATAATTAGGCATACTCAACACGTCATCCTAACCAATTTCGATCTTGTTCTAGTCAACTTTAGTCAGAATTATTGTTTTACCCCTAAGCACCCTAGCATGGTACAAATCCTTCCAGACGGTAAATACACCATCCAGGACCATTTCCAAATAGTCTGGCATGCTTAATATGCTACTCAAATCCATCTTGACTCTTTCTGACTAATTTTGGTCAAAATTACCATTTTACCCTTGTGGCCGAGCGCGCCTCGAAACCACTCTAGCTCTGGGTATCAAACCAGCAAATCCTATCATATGCCTATGTTCACTCCAAGGTGAGTCCCGTGACTCTAAACACTTTCAAGTCTACGAAAGTTCCCTGGAGTGTCTCCCAAACACTCCGCTAGAGTTATCTTTTCTCCCGATTCCCCAATTATAACGCACTACCAAATGACTTAAGAAATGCGTAAATCAGGAAATTCCCAGAAGTCTGTCCATAGTTCTTTCCATCAATATGACTCAATTGAATAGGTCGCTTCACGAAGCCTCCGATAGCATGGCTTAAAAGTTGCCACTTTCAGAAACCCCTGGAGCATCACACAGACACTTCACTACCAATTCCCTAATTATAACACACCATCAAATGACTTGAGAAATGAATAAATCAGGGAATTCCCAAAAGTATTTTCAGAGCACTTTTCATCAGTATGGTCCGATCTGAGAGATCGCTTCCTAAAGGCCTTAATCACGTGACCCAAAGACTGCTACTTTTGAACATCCACAAAGCTTATTAAAGACGCTCTACAAAAATTTATTTTCATACATGCTTCTCGAGGTAATATCTCACTCTTTCGAATACCTTTTAAGCTCCCTGGAAGTTTTTGGTTCTTGAGAAACAATATGAGAACATTGTGGACATGATCGATTTTTCCAAATCTTTCCCGAATTACACAATTATCAAGGCAAAGTTAACATGAAAGTTCGTGGTGGCAAAGCTTATGCTACATACGCCCAGATTGTAATCAAATCGATCAAAACTTTGCTTACTCTCCAAGTTTAGTTAGTATAGAGTGTGTCATGTGGCATTCAACCTATGGAACAGTACAGGCGCATGTGCTATATGCGCCAGGGCAAAAATTGCCTAGGCGCATGTACTACATGCACCAGCTCCCAACAGATTGGCTATAAATACAAGCCTCCCCTTTTGCATATTCCAGAATCGAAAATAATAGCGAAGCTTTACAGAACTAGCCTCAGAACTTCAAAATTCTCTATACACTTCACCCTCCAAGCACCTAAGTTAGATTCAACCTCTCTTTAGCTTATACACTCCCTCTGCAAAGCTTCCAATGCCATAGAAGACCCGATTTTAGCCCCTTTAAGCCTTTCCAAGACCATTCAAGTTCAAGACAAATCATCCATGGAAGCTTGAAAGTGGTTTGAAGACAAATGTGGTATTCCCTTTTACTTTATGTCTCTCCCACTTCTCTCTTTTCCTTCCTAGCCCACTTGGACTGCTCATCTCTTTTAACCCCCCCCCCCCCCCCCCCCCCCCCCCCCCCCCCCCCCCCCCCCCCCCCCCCCCTTTTACTGCCCCCCTCCCCCCCCCCCCCCCCCCCCCCCCCCTCCCCCTTTTCTCTTACATGCTTGGAACAAGTGAGCTCCTAGGTCATGCTAAGAGGAAAGCTTTTGAGAGCCACCATGCAGGGGGATCTCTCACTAGCCTACTTTAAGATGGTATGACCTTGGAGCACCTTGCAATTTGGTGTGGCCACTAGCGTTATATGATTTCATGACCTCTCTTTGCATATGGTTACCATGCTCATGTTTTGCATGCTTGGCTCCATTTTCATGTTCATCATCATTTTTCAAAAACCTTCACTATCTTTATTTCTACGTCATCTTCAAATTCCATATTCAAGTGTTTTCCTAAAAATAGTTCTAAGAGTTGGTTTCTTGAAGCCTAGGTCAAACTCTTAATTTTCACATCATCGAGAACCCTCCTTAAGTTCCTTGACCTCATTTTGTATCATTGCATTTTACTACCTTCAAGTTACATTAAAATGGTTTTCAAACCTTATATTTCACTTTGATTTTCAAAGTTTTGTTCTCTTGAGTTTTGTGGTTGAAATGGTCCTCATAGAACCCTCCCTTGAGTGGTCTCTTCATTTATTGACCATAAGAATCCTAGCTCACTAGAGTGGTTTTCTACACCCCAAAAGTGGTTTTCAAGACAACCCTCTTCAAGAAGGGTTCTAAAAATTCGTTCACTTTAATTTGCATAAAAATGGTTGTCCAAAACTACCATCATCATCTTGATTTTTATAAGTTTTGCTCTCTTGAATATTGTGGTTGGAATGGTCCCATGGAGTCCTCTTTGGAGTGATTTCCTTCAAATCAACCATATGAACTCTTATTTTTAAAGTGGTTTTCAACATTTTAAAAGTGGTTTTCCAAAACCTCCTTTCCAAAAATAATTTTCAAAGATTCATTCTCTTTAGTTTTCAATCAAAGATGTCTTCAAAACTATCTGTTCAATATTGACTTTCACAAGTTTTACTCTCTTCAGTTAGTGGTTGAAATGGCTTCAAGGCAACACTCTCTTGAGTGGTTTGCAAATACTAACCATATGAACCCAACACTCATTTGAGTGGTTTTCATAAAATGGTTTTCAAAACACACTTTTAAGTTTCATGCATAAAACCAACTTTTCAAAACCATTTTTGAAAACCCTAGGCTAACTTGACCCTAGTTGTCCAAACCCTATGTTAACTTGACTCTAGTTGTCCAACCTTAGGTTAACCTAACCCAAGTTAGTTAACCTTAGGTCACCTTAACTGTAGTTTAACCTAACCTAAGTTAGTTAACCCTATGTCACCTTAACCCTAGGTTAACCTAACTATAGTCAGTTAACCTTAGGTCACCTTAACCCTTGGTTAACCTAACCCAAGTTAGCTAACCCTAGGTCAACCCAACAAAGGTTAATAAACTTTAAGGCTCCAACTCAAAGGCTCTTTTTTAACCCCCTTTTCAATTACAAAAATCACTTGCATAGCATACTTTCAAAAACATCCTACTCTCTTGAGATTTCAAAAATCAATTTAAAAATCTTTTCAAATACTCGCATACTCTATCTTCAAAAATACTTCCAAGAAGTTCTCTTAAACTTGTCCTAATTAAAATGGCTAGAAACGTAACATTTTCTAAAAACTATTTTCGAAATGTTTTTAAAAACTCACAACCCTAAAGTGTCTCTAACCTTTCATTGTTAGGGATTCCAAGGGCACGTGATACATTAAATACGACATTGAAGGTTGTCCATATTAGGGTTCCAAAACCTTAAGTGTTTTCAAAAGCTATCTTAAAAAAGAAATGATTTTCAAACATCACATTCTTGAGGCAACCCTAATCCTTCCATGGTTAGGATTGTTCAAGTATAAGTGAGATATTCAAGAAGGGTTCTGTAACCCAAAAGTTTTAAAAACCATTGGGAAGTCTCTAGCTCATTTTCAATACACGTTTTCAAAACTCATAGCCCTAAAGGGGTTTAGTTCTTCAATAACTAACCTCTTAAAGGTGATGAAACATTAAATATACCTTTCATAAGGTATTCAAAAACTACTTTCAAAAGGCTTTTAGAAGATAAGTTCACAAAAGCATTTCCAATCCAAACTCTACCTCCAAAGTTTTCAAAACAAGACCTCAAAATATTTTCAAAACTCCCTTGAGTTGTTTCAAAACATTCCAAAACTCTCTTAAGTTATTTCCAAAAATATTTAAAATTATCTTCAAACCCGATTTCAAAAAAACACTTTAAACATCCCAATTCCTATTTCAAAGGTATTTTTCTGAACTCCCAAGTTCTCTTTTCTCAAAGACCTCAAAGTGTCTTCAAAACTTTTCCAAAGACCCCAATGTGCCTATTTTCTATTGGGCCCTGGCCTAAACTATGAATGACCTGATTCTCGCCAAATGAGATATGTAGGCAACCTAAAATGATATGGTCATAACCTTTATTTCAACCCAAGTTCTCTTTTCAAAAATTTCTATTAATTCAAGATTTCTATCTCAAATCCCTTCAAAACTTATGTATTTTCAAACATATTTCTCAAAACTTGCATCATGCATCATCTCATCTCAAAAATGATGACCAAACTATTTTTTTAAAATTCTAAAGTGGATATTAGTAATCGGTTATTTAAGTAAGTAAACTAAGGGTGATTAGATATGTATATTCCAAAAGGGTGAAGTACGGTGATAATCTTAGGATATCTTCCCCACACGTAACCAACCCCCAAGCCATAGATTTCTAGTTTCAAAGACTAACCCGAAGTCGTGTCTTCAAAAGGGCTTTACAACGTTTCAAAAGGTTGTTAAAAACCTCTTTTTCCAAAACCTTCTTAAGAAAGATACTTTCAAAAATGATTTTGAAAAACCTAAGTTTAGTCTTAGGATTATGCTTAGTTTTATGTGATCTAACACATTATTAACTATGTTAGGTGGCGACTCCAATCCTTTTCTAAAAGCCCTTATTCAAATCAATTTCAAGATCAAACCTAGTCGCACTCATCTTTCTAGGAGGATGAGTTCTAACAAGAGAGTACTATGCTTTTTCCCAAGCCAATAAGGCTTGGTTAAAAACTAAGGCTTGGTTAAAAACTAGGGCGCGACACTGCTGGTATCCTATCCCTACTTTCTACAGGGTTACTATTTTACGATTTATGTCCTCACTTGATTTTCTCTCGTAGATCTTCTAATTCGACCGTGGCTTAAATGACAACTTGCATACCCTTTGCAAAGCAATAAACAGCTTGGCTCTCAATTCGAGAAGACTTCTTTAGAATCGTAATGCAGGCCATGTTTAGCAGTTGTAAGAAATGAAGGGATATTTAGGCTCAAAGATTTTCTTTTTGTGGGTTATTTAAACCAAAACCATCTGAGTATAGCTTGAGGCATGAGGTTGCCCCCTGCAATCCTTCCCATCTTTCTTCTTCTTCTTCTTCTTTTTTCAACTACTTATCTTGGTATTGTTGAGGCTTATTTGGACTAAGTAATTTTCTTTGATCAAAAAGGACTTTGATTGGGACTGTAGCGTAGGCTAGGTTAAGTGGTTTATGAATGAAATGATATAAAAGCTCAAACATTATCACTTGTGGGGTTCTGAAAGACCCATGATCACCTTTGACAATTTAACTTCAATTTCTTTCATTTTCTTTTCTTCTTTTTTTTTTTTTTTTTTTTTTATACCATTCTCTCCCTTTTGATTAGAATTCTTCATTAAGAAATTTATTCCGATATTGACTCTTATAGATGCCAACTTTTTCAATTCTTCTTTTAAAGACCACCACAAACAAACTTTTTTGTTAACTCATTGCTCTTCTAGACTATTCTATGTATCGAAAAACTCGCTCCTATACTTCCTCTTAGAGATGTTATGGATACCGTATCCATCATCAGGTTAGTTTTTTTGAAAAAAATGTAACCGACTCGAGTGAGCTTTGCAAAGGGATGTTTTTTGACTGTATAGTAGCAGAAATAAAGGTTGCACATCCTTTCAAATTGAATTGCTTAGTCCATAAAACCTTTGTACAAAATTTAAACAATGTTCCTAAAGATGGTGTGTTACTGCTAGTAAACCCCTATATATTCTATCAAATCAACTACTTTTAGCTTCCCCCAATGTGGGGCATGATTCTTGGTTTGGGGATATCTGAATAGAAATCACTTACAGCTCTAGTGGGTTGAGCAAAGGGTAGTGTTTATTTCATTTTGGAGAAACAGAATAATAGCTTCTCATCCTTTTGAGAACTCGACTGCTCATCGCTTAGCCAGGATATCACTTAAGAGTCACTTCTTCAATAAGTTTCGCACTTCTTTGTTGAGTCTATCTTCCTCCTCTCTCTCACTC
Organism: Euryodendron excelsum; assembly: GCA_033060915.1. Lineage (NCBI taxonomy): Eukaryota > Viridiplantae > Streptophyta > Magnoliopsida > Ericales > Pentaphylacaceae > Euryodendron > Euryodendron excelsum. The sequence continues at coordinate 9,990,083 of CM065391.1, read as the reverse complement.
TCTCTTTTCCTCACCAAGGTTTTAACCTCCGTTGAATGGGTTGCCCATGTTATCCCATCCTTCAAGTCGAGTCATTACGAAATAGGGAAGAATCTCTAAAATTAATAATCATCTACAAAAGTATGAGACAAAGGGGATAAACTGAAAACTAATTCTTTTTCATTTCAAATCATGATTGCATGGCATGCAATGTTCATTGAAATAAGATATGCAAGAAATAGAAAAATAGAAAGAAATGGACGAATTTTGTGAAAACATCCCTTTTCTTGTGGGCCTTTTGGTGAGAACCCCTAATAAGGTTTTGGGACTATGCCAACCTCCTTGATATTCCATTCGCCAGATGTATTCCTAGACAACGTAGGTAAATTGGTAGATCTTTTACGAAATTTGGGGAACTGCCGAGGATGGTACTGTTATTGATTTCCTCTTCCATGATTAAATTGACTGTGTAATCTCATTGCGGATTTGAAACTAGATAGATTTGAAATTGAAAAGTTTTGGAAATTGAAAGTAGAGATTTGAAAATAGATTTGAAGAGGTGGAATTGAAATTGGAAAGTTTGAAAATTTGGAAATAGAAATTTTGAAATTGGAATTTTGAAAATAGATTGGAATTTGAGATTTGAAAAATGTGGAGATCTCACCCATGAGGGTGGAATTGAAAGTTTGAAAAGTGTTGTGACCGCACCTATGAAGGTTGCCTACGTATCCTTTTGGAGGAATCAGGTTAGTCGTAGTTCGAACCGGAGTCCGATTGAAAATAGAAGAGTTGATTTGAAGAAGGAGATTGAATTGAAAATTGGATTTGATTTGAGATCAGAAGAGGAGATTAGAAATTGAAATTGAGAAGATTGAACTTGCTTTAGAAAGATTGATTTTGGAAAGACTTTGTTCGAATTAGGAAAGGTCCGATTTAGGAAAGTTCCGTTTTAGGAAAGTGTCATTTTAGGAAAGTTTTCGAATTAAGAAAGTTCTCAACTTAGAAAAGTTTTGGAATTAGAAAGTATTGAACTTAGAAAAGTTTTGAATTTGGAAAGTATTGAATTTAGAAATGTTTTGAATTAAGAAATGTTTAGTTTAAGAAAGGCTTAGAATTTAGAAAGTTTCAAGTTAAGAAAGTTTTGAATTTTGGAAAGTTTTGAAATAGGGAAGTTTTGAAAGTGGGAAATTTTAGAAAACAAGGAAGTTTTGAAAATAAGAAAGCTTTGAGAACAAGGAAGTTTTGAAATTGGAAAGAGTTGAAATTTTAAGAAAGTTTTAGAATTTAGAAAGATTTGGGTTTAGAAAGATTTAACTTAAGAAAGTTTTGAATTTAGGAAGCTTAGAATTTTAGAAAGATTTGAAATTTAGAAAGTCTAGGATTTAGAAAGTTTTAGAGTTTGAATTTTATAAAGTCTTGCAATTTGGAAAGGTTTGAATTTAGGAAAGGTTTGAAAACTTAGGTTTGAGAAGTTAAGTTTTGAAAAGACGGTAGAATTAGGAAAGAGTTGAATTTTAGAATTTTAGGAAAGATTTTTATGTTCAAGTTTTGGAAACTTAAGGTTTAGGAAAGTGGAAGCTTAGGAAGGATTCGAATTAGGAAAGATTCGGATTTTGAAATTTAAGGGAAGATTTAAGGTTTAGGTTTAGGAAACTTATGGTTTAGGAAGGAATTGAATTAAGAAAGGTTTGGATTAGGAAGGGATTGGATTTGGTTTCTAAAAGAAAAGATTTGATTTTGTTTCCAAAAACGGAGGACGGGATCTAGTTTCCTAAATGGATAGATTAGATTTGGTTTCCTAAAAGGAAGGTTAGATTTGGTAAGGATTCGGAAAGGGAGATTCTAGAAACCCTAGATTTGGAAAAGTATAGTTTTGATGTAGAAAATAGATTTTGGAAACATGTATAGTTTGGATGTGAAAACAAGAAGTTTTGGAAACCTAGGTTTGGGGCAAAGTTTAAAAATCATGTTTTTGGAAAGAAAATTAAGGTTTCTTAATTGTGGGTTCTAAGGCTTGACTTGGGCTCTAAGGAAAGAGTTTTTGGAAAGCGTGTTTTTAGTAACAAAGATTTTCTAGAAGGGAATCCTAGGGAGGAGTTTTTGAAAAATGAATTTGAAGATAGAGTTTTTAGAAAAAGATTTTAAAGAGAGGGAGTTTTGAAAAGTGTGTTTTTAGAAACGAAAGTTTTGAAAAGAAATCCTAGAGAGGAGTTTCTAGAGGAAAGATTTTGGAAAGAGAGTTTTTGGAAAGATTTTTGGAGAGAATTTTTCTAAGAAGATTTTTTGTAGAAGATTGTTGAAGAGAGTTTTTGGAAAGATTTTTGGGGAACGTTTTTAGAAAGTGGATTTTGGGGAGAGGATTTTGGAAAGGAGTTGAAAAAGGGAGTTTTGAAAAATAGATTTTGGGAGGAAGTTTTTGAAAACAATTTTGGAGAGGAGAGTTTTAGGAAAGTATGTTGAAAAGGAGATTTTTAGGAAGAAAGACTTTTTGAAAATAGAGTTTTTAAAAGGTGTAAAAACATCTCACTTTCCTAAAGCAATTCTAACCATAAGTGGGGTAGAACCACTTTAGAAAAGTGGTTTTTGAAAATAACAAGGAGTTGAAAATATGGACCATGACGATCACTTTAAATATAACACTTTCCTAAAGCAATCCTAGCCATGGAAAAGCTAGAATCACCCTAGGATTATGATTTTGAAAACACATTTTGAAAAAGTGATTTTGATGCAATTTTAGAAATAAGTTTGAAAACGACTTGAAAAACAATTTTAAAAACGGTTTTTGGAAGATGCAAGATCATGATATGCACAATGCAATTTTGAGGTCGTGAACATACAAGGTTAAGGCTTCACCACATAATCAAGGGGGCCGGACCCACGTGGTCTCTAGTTAGACTAGAAGAAAGCCCCCAACACGGTGACTCTCCAATAGCCCAATCCTACACATGGACCAGGAATTCCCTTGTTTCAAGCATGCAAAGAAAGGGGGGAAAGAGATGGGAGATTAAAATAAAAAAAACCCAAGTGGGTTAGGAGAGAGAAGAGAGAGGGGGGAAGTGCAGAAATTTAAATAGGGAGCCTACCGTATGTCTTGTTTATTTTGCACGCCTTGCTTTCTTCGGTCTTTGGTCTTCGTCTTGATCTTCGTCTTCGATCTTCAAGAGTTGTCTTCAAGCTTTAGATGGCAGCTCTTCAAGTCTTTGAAGGAGGGTTGAAGGTTAGTGTATGAGTGTATGGGGATGTATAAGAGTGTATATGAGGCTAGGGTTTGTGTATGGTGGCTAGGGTTTGGGAAACCTAAGGAGGCTAGGTTTTATGGAGTGCTCGAGCTCTTTATATCAAATTATATGATTTTTGGTTTGAGTTTGTGGATCCTTTTCACGTTGGATGAGGCTTTGTATTTATAGAGGGAGGAATACATTGGCGCCATGCCAAATTTTACACTAGCGCCACTACGAGTGGCGCTAGCCATTTAGGAAATGTTTAAGGTTGGCAAGCAACGTATCTTTGACTAGATTTGGGCGCCTGTATTAGTGACTACACTGCAATTTTTAGCTTGGCTTCACTAGGAGTGACTCCGGAAAGTCCGGGAATGATTTGAAGGAGTCGGGAATGACCCAGAAGGCCAGAAAGGAGCATGAACACATAAAATAGTGTCCTGCAGGTATTTGACTTAAGAAATGAGGATAAGATGGGTCGGAAAGGTTGACCGGGCCTTTAGGGGCAAAACAGTCAATCGGACGGGGAAATTGCCAGGACAGACTCGGACTGTCCCGAAAGAAGACTTGAGATCTGGAAACATTATTTAGAATGTTCCCAAAGGTTTCCGGTCTAATTCCCAGAGCCGGCATGGTTGGAAAAGTGATCGGCCCACTAGGGGCAAAACGGTCATTTTGTACCGGGCTTACCGGAACTGACTCAGAATGATTTGGAGAGATAATAAAAAGTTGAGAATACTATAAGAAGCAATCTCAGTGGATTATCGATTTGATACCTAGAGCCGGTGTGGTCAAAAAAGGAGACCGGCCCACTAGGGGCAAAACGGTCATTTTGTACCGGGTTTGTCGGAACTGACTCGGAATGATCTGGAGAGATAAGGAAAAGTTTAGAATACTATAAGAAGCAATCTCAGGAGGTTACCGGTTTGATACCCAGAGCCGGTGTGGTCGAAAAAGGAGACCGGCCCACCAGGGGCAAAACGGTCATTTTGTACTGGGTTTCTCGGAACTGACTCGGAATGATCCGGAGAGATAAGGAAAAGTTAAGAATACTATAACAAGCAATCTCAGAAGATTACCGGTTTGATACCAAGAGCTGGTGTGGTTCCCGGGGCATTTGGATGCCTAGGGGCAAAATGGTCATCTTGACCAGAAAGTCTCGGAAAAGGTCCAAGGGGTAGTTTGGTCATTTTTTTTTCACTGAAGTGGGCTAACAGACACTGGTGTTGACCTGGGTTTTGAGTGTTTCCGCCACTCTGACGGCGGTCGTCGTGACACAGGGGTTTGTTGGCAATTCCTTATGTCGACCTATTTGTGAGTATTTCCGCTACTCTAACGGTTTTGTGAGTATTTTCGCTACTCGAACCGTCTCGAGGAATAAACTGTCTCGAGAGAGGGATTGAAAAGGGGTCTTACTACCTTCGAAAAGACATGCTTGGATTGGAATCGTCTCGAGGAATAAACTGTCTCGAGAGTGGGATTGGAAAGGGGTCATATCGTCTTAAAAAAGACATGCCTAGATTGGAACCGTCTCGAGGAATAAACTGTCGAGAGAGAGGGATTGGAAAGGGGTCTTACCGTCTTAAAAAGACGTGCTTGGATTGGAACCGTCTCGAGGAATAAACTGTTTCGAGAGAGGAATTGGAAAGGGATCTTACCGTCTTAAAGAAGACGTGTTTGGATTGGAACCATCTTGAGGAATAAACTGTCTCAAGAGAGGGATTGGAAAGGGGTCTTACCGTCTTCGAAAAGACGTGCCTGACTTGGAACCATCTCGAGGAATAAACTGTCTCAAGAGAGGGGTTAGAAAGGGGACTTACTGTCTTCGAAAAGACGTGCCTGATTGGAATAGATTTACTGTCTCGAGGAATCAACTATCTCGATAGAGGGGTTGGAATTGGAATTGGAGAGAATAATGCCCCTAAGGGCATTTCGGTCATTTTGCCTCTATTTGGGCCTAGTGGGCCTGTGAAGCGATGGACAGACGGGATTTGGACTTAGAAAATCGATTTCGATTGGAATACACCCACAATGACTTGAAAACAAGTCTGGAGGGAGTGTAGACTGCCGAGCGGTCAAAAATGGGGTGCTTACACCAACCGGGTGCCGGGTTCTTGCTTCCTCCAAATATGGACTATGCTGCGTACTTTGGGGCTCATTCTATCGGTGCCTTCACTTGATTTGAGGTAGTAGTCGACGGATACATTGTTAGCCAAGAGGTGGTTGACTTGTGGCGCCATGCTAGGGGATACGTGCCCCAGGTTGACTTTACTAAGGTGAGAAACTAGTAGGATTAATTCCAAACAAAGCGAGATCAGTACCAGGCAGAGGTAGCTTCCTTGACGGCTCGGTTAGCCCAAATGGGAGGTGGCGGGATGTGTTTTCCTTTCCTTCCTTCTTCTTTTTGCTCTACTATTGTTTAGTCATTCCTTTACTTTGCTGATTCCAGTTTTGTCTTCTTCGTAGGATGTTGGTGCTTCTAGTAGTTATCCACCTCCTCCGATGTCGGGTTTCGGAAACTTCGATCCCAATGATATTGAGTTTGATCTTGACAGATGCCCCTGGTGGAGACCCTAATCTTCTTTTGCTCCTATCCTTGAGATGTGTTTATGTTAGACATTTTTAGTTTTGTAGATTTTGCACAAAGGTGGGCATTTATGATTTAGATAGCTAAGTGTATGGACAGGTAAAGATATTTATAATTTTTATAACTAAGTACATAATCAAATGCATGTGATGGATGATGATGCTGTATATTTATTACATGGGTTGATATTAAACTATGTTGGTGACTTCTGTTTCTACAGAGAGTTATATCCTATGTATGCAAAGCTTATGCCTCTTTTTATTATTATTTTTCATGAAAATGCATGCACATATTAGAGATATTCTAGTTAACAGAATGACAAGGGGTGCTGTCAGACTCAGTATCTTCAGAATGGTAACTTCTTCCTTTTCAGGGGTCCGGCCTCTCCTCTAGCTTAACCTTACCTTGACTAGATGATAGCACTTTGCACCCTTCTCAACCTTTTGACTGCCTCCGATTCTTTATTTCGGGCTTAGTGTATAGGATTATTGGGTTGAAGCGCTCAACTCTCGGGGCTTCGGCAACAGTTTACCTGACCTTTAGCAGAGCGAAAGATGGCCAATCTTTCAATCTGAGGAGACTTTGCCTTAGGACAGTAATGTAGGCTGGGTTATGGGATTTTCAAAACAACAGGATATGTAGGTGCAAATTCGATGTTACTTTCAGCAGGGTTTAGATCCATACCATCCTTGACTATTTTTTTCCAGTAGGGTTAGCGTCCTTCTTTAGCTTCGGTAGTGTGTTCAGCTCATTTAGATCAAGTAATCCATTTTCAATCAGAGTGGACTTTAGTAGGGTTGTAATGTAGGCCATGGTTTCAGGGTTTTGCAAGAAAGGGTAAAGGCTCGAACCTATTATTTCTACTAGGTTTCTTTGTAACCTAGGATCACTTTTAAATTTCCTTCTTACTCTTACTATATACTTCTCAGAGTGGAGATGACTTTTTTCTTTTACCCTTTCTATATGCTTTTCGGGATAAACTTGACTCTATTCTCCTTCGGTCCGCTTAATATGCTTTTCAGGATGGCTCAATCATGGTTTTATTCTAGCATTTCCTTAGAATTTTTTTTTAATGGCCTCCTGTCCTGGGCCAACTCTTTTCCTTTGCTTTTCTTCTTATCCCTTTTATTTCTTTTTATAAAACAAATAATTATACAACCCTTTTTTCTTAGACATTCTCTTTAGCAGTTCAATCTAACCTAATGTGAGTCGTGCTCCCTAGGTTGGGGTTTTCTTGAAAAAGATAAATGGCTCAACAGGTTTGACAAGGGGTTGCTTCTGACTGTATGGGAAATGAAATGAGGGCCTCTCTTCACTTTGAACTAGATTGCTTGATCCATAGAGCCTTCAATGCTGCCCTAGCATGATAGAGGATGGATGTTATTCCTAGAGTTCTTGATTATTGTCTGCCCCAGCATTGGGGGACGGTCTTGGATCGGGGTTTGACAAGGAATATTTCACTCGTAGCGAGGCACTTGGGGCTAAGTAAAGGGAATATAAACACATTTATTTTTATATGGGAAAATAAAAGATGGCTCCTCTTCCTTGTATTAATCTGGCCATTCATCGCTTAGCTTCGGTGTCTTACAAGTGTTGCCATTGGATAGTTTCCTCACTCATCCATACGCTCTCTTTTTTCGGAAAGCTGATCATTTGGTGAGTGGTTAACTCATGCTATCATCCCTTTAAGTCAGATCATTCCATAAGATAAACCATGCCTCTTACGTAGGAAAAATTCACCATTCACAAGAGAAATATAAGAGAACAGCAATGAATGAAGAGACTATCATTGATAAGAGGCTCTCCCATAGCTAGTGACCTGGTCACCCAGATCCGGTACCTCTTCCTCTGCACCAATCTCCTCGACGAAGGCCTGCTCAAACATAGGAAAATGGTCGACAGGTGGTTTATTCCCCCTGACTACTTTGGCTAGACGGCGCTTGCCCAGTAGCTCGTCGAATACCTCTAGATCGACTAGAACCATCGGTGGAATCTGTCCGAGCCGCCTTCCCCGAGCAACGCCTCCTCTCAGAACCGTCATCACCCACATCTACCATCCTGAAAAGGTAAGCCAAGGTAAGAGGTGTTAATATACGGTACATGCAGATAAATAAAAACATAATAAAGTACAATAAAATAAACAACTAACACAAAAAAATAAATAAATAAAAAGATTTCAAATGATAAGTCAAAAATGAAATTTCTACATATTTTGATTTTTCAACTTCAAATCAAATCTCAAGGGTTTTCAGTCTTTTTCCTCAAAAAGATTTTATTTCTAAACCTTAACCAACTCTTTCCCTAATTTCTAAAAATTTTGGCAGAGTTGTGTTTAAAAATGGTCCTTAGAAAACCCACAGCATCAATACAAAACACAAACCGTGCACTTCACAACGCTACAATCACATAACGTCAGCACCCGCACACACTTTTTAAATTTTCAAAATTTTTTAACACATGCTTTATTTTTCTAATAAATCAATGGTTTTCAAAGTTATCCTAAAATTTCTTAAAATTATTTCAAATGTTTTCTAAAATATTCCTACATTTTTCAAAATTTCAAACTCTAAAAATTTCATCAATTTCCCGAGTTTTCTCAATTTTTCTAGTTTTCTAAGTATTTTCTTATTTCTCAAAAATAAAAAATTCACCAAGTTTTCAAAAAATCACAAAACTTCACACGGTTGTTAAACACATTTTTCTAAGGCACATTGCAAAAAAATCTAGCCAAAAAACTCAATGCCCAAGCCTGTAGGAACAAACCCCCAATTCTTGCAGAAAACCCTCTTCACATAATCACGTAAAATCACTTAAATTCCATCAAACAAGCACGAAAATGCAAAAATAACATCACCATAATATTCAAAACATATCAAAACATCAATTTCTACTATTCACATGATTCAAATGAAATTCTACACATCAAAATCAACAAAAATTTGAAAACTCACTTTTTAAAGTTCTCCGGCGAAATCTTCTCTTTCGGCGACTTTTTTGGCAACGTGGTCTCCAAGAAGTGCCCCTTCAAGGTTCAAGTTAGTTTCCCCATAAACACTCTCAACTTTTTGAAAAACCCTCCCAAATACCGCAAATGTTCGAACTAGTTAATTCTAAGCCTGACGCCACTAGTAGAGGCGATAAGCCTTTCCAGCCAAAGGCGCCACTCCTAGTGGCGCCAGTTTCCAAGTTTTGGGCAGCTTTGCCCTTTTTCCTGCCAAAACTCATTTACGAAGACCTTTGGGGCCCAATATCCATTTTCGAACCCTGGTTGTTGAAAAATTTTCAAAGTCCGTCCCTCCGACCGCCTCACGGTCAACATGAGACTCTTACTTTATCGTTTTCTGTCTTTGACAAGCAAAGACAAAAAAACGGGGGTAGTTGTAAGCACCCCATTTTTGACCGCTCGACGGTCTCCAGTCTGTCCAGACTTGTGTTTAAGTCAATATGGGCGTATTTTGAGTCAAATCAATTTTTCAAGTCTAATCTTGTCTATTCATCGCTTTGCGGGCCCCGCCAGGCCCAAATAGAGACAAAATGACCAAAATGCCCCTAGGGGCATCATTCGGTCCAATTCCAAATCAGGCACGTCTTTCCAAAGACGGTAAGTCCCCTTTCCAAATCCAATAGGCACGTCTTCCCGAAGCCGTTAAGTCCCCTTTCTAAATCCGATTCCGATTCCAATCCCTCTCTCGAGACAGTTGATTCCTCGAGAAGGTAATTCTATTATTTGGCATGTTTATCGAAGAAAATCTCTTCGGAACGGTAAGTCCCTTTAAACCTGTCAATCAGGACAAGACCCCAAGTCCCCTAGATGGTAGAACGGTCTACCTTTGGCACCTACTAGCCCGTCAATGCAAAAGTGCCCGTTTCAAGCATGCCTTCCGAGAAAATTGACGTCTCAAGCGCTAAGTCCCTTTAACAGCTTCTTAAGATTAGGCAATCTTGGGAATGATCACGAACCGTTAGAGTAGCGAAAATACTCGTAAATATCGCAACCGTTAGAGTTGTAAAAATACTCGCAAACAAGTCGATATAGGGAATTGCCAACAAACCCCTCTATCATGAGACTGCCATCAAAGTGGTAAAAACACTCAAAATTCAGGTCAACACCAGCGCCTGCTAGCCCACTCTGGTGAAAAATGACCAAACTGCCCCTAGAGCCATTTTCGGTACGTTTCTCGAGAACATACCTAATTTCTCAGAATGAAAAGTTCACCCTTCCAAGATTTTCTTATAGTCAATCAGGCATGATTAGGTGCCCTCCAGTCAGTTTCAAGTCAATTTCGAGACTTTTCGGTCAAAATGATCATTTTGCCCCTAAGCATCCGAATGCCCCGGGAACCACACCGGCCCTGGGTATCAAACCGGTAATCTTCTGAGAATGCTTCCTATAGTATTCTCAACCTTCCTTTATCTTTTTGGATCATTCCGAGTCAGTTCTAACAAATCCGGTGCAAAATGACCGTTTTGGCTCAAGTGGGCCGGTCAACTTTTTCAACCATATCAGTTTTGGGTATCAAACCGGGAACTGTTGGGAACATTCTAAATAATGTTTCGAAATCTCGAATATTCTTCCAAGACGTTCCGAGTCCATCTCGGTAGCTTTCCGGCCCGGTTGATCATTTTGCCCCTAATGGCCCAATCAATCCCTCTGACACATCCTATATTCTTTTTTTGAGTCAAATACCTCAGGGACACTGTTTTAAGTGTTCCTACCCTTTTCCAGCCTTCCAGGCTAATCCCGATCCCTTAAATCCTTCCTAGACTTTCCGGAGTCAGTCCTAGTGAAGCCAGACTAAAAATTACATGGTAGTCGCTAGTACAAGTGCTCAAATCTTCTCAAGATACGTTTCTTGCCGACCTTAAAACTTTCCTAACTAGCTGGCACCACTCTTAGTGGCGCCAGGAGGAAATTTGGCTTGGCGCTTCTGCAACAGGCGCCAGGTCTATCCCATCTCTATAAATACAGAGCCTCCTCCAGCGTGAAAAAGGTCCGCAAACTCAATCTGAAAATCCTAATATTCGATACACAGAGCTCGTAGCCTCCCTAAACCCTAGCTTCTCTAGGTTTTCCAAACCCTAGCCTCCTATACACTCATATACACTCCTATATACTTGTACGCTAGCCTCCAACCCTCCATTGAAGACTTGAATTGCTGCAACTACAAGCTTTTAAGACCAAAGACAAGCCCTCGAAGACTGAAGCGAAGACCGAAGAAAAGCAAGAAAAGCAAGGCACGCAAAGCCAAGCGAAGTAAACGAGACATACGGTAGGTTTTCTCTTTAAGTTTCTGCACTTCCCCCTCTCTCTTCTCCCTCCTAACCCACTTGGGTTTTCCTCTATTTTAATCCCCCATCTTCTTTCCCCCTTTATTTGCATGCTTGAAATAAGGAGATTCCCGGTTCATGTGTAGGATTAGGCTCTTGAATGTCACCGTGTCGGGGGCTTTCTTTTAGTCTAACCGGAGATCATGTGGGTTCGGCCCCCTTGATTATGTGGTGCAGCCTTAACCTTGTATGTTCACTACCCCAATCTGTATTGTGCATATCATTATCTTGCATTCTTCCGAAAATTGTTTTCAAACTCATTCTCAAAGCTTACATTAAACTTGTTTTCAAAATTACATCAAAGTCTTTTTTATCAAAACTTGTTTTCAAAGCCACAATCCTAGGGTGATTCTAGTCTTTCCATGGCTAGGATTGCTTTAGGAAAGTGTTACATTTAAAGTGACCAATATGGTCCATATTTTCATCTCCTTGTTGTTTTCAAAACCACTTTCTTAAAGTGGTTCTAACCTTTTTATGGTTAGAATCATTTTAGGAAAGTGAGACATTTATATACTTTCCACAAAGCTCTCTTTTCAAAAATCTCCTCCTAAAAATCTCTTTTCCAACATGCTTTCCATAAACTCTCTTTCAATTTCTTTCCAAAATTGTTTTCTAAAAACTCTTTCCAAAAATCTATTTTCAAAACTTCTCTTTCAAACTCCTTTCCAAAACACTCTTCTCAAAATTCACTTTCCTAAAAACTATTTCGAAAAAGCTTCTTCCAAAATCTTGTTTTCAAAACTCTCTCAAAGTTTTACTTTCCGAAAACTTCCGTCTTAACATTCTTTTCAAAACACATTTTCTAAAAACTCCTCTTCTTGGTGCCCAAGTCATGCCCTAGAACCGCAATTAGGAAACCCTACTTTTTCTTATCAAAAATATGACTTTCAAACTTACCTTAAAAGCTAGGTTTTCAAAATTTCCCTTGTCATATCCAAACTATACATATTTCCAAAACCTATTTTCTAATTCAAAACTATAGTCTTCCAAATTGAGGGTTTCTAAAATTTCCCTTTCCAAATCCTTGCCCAAATCCAATCTTCCCTTTAGGACACCAAATCCAATCTCCTGTTTAGGAAACTAGTTCATATCCTCCGTTTTTGGAAACAAAATCAAAACATCTCTTTTTAGAAACAAAATCCAATCCTTTGTTTTAGGAAATAGGAATCTTAACCATTCCTAGTCCAAATTCTTCCTAATTCAAATCCTTTCTAATCTACTACTTTCCCAAATCTTAAGTTTCTAAAACTTAAACATAAAAATCTTTCCTAAATTTTAAAACTCAACTTCCACATTTTTTCTAATTCTACTCCTTTTCAAATCTTAACTTTCCAAATCTTTCTTAAACTTAAACCTTTTCTAATCTCAAGATTTTCTAAAACTCAAACTCTAAAACTTTCTAAATCCTAAACTTTCTGAATTTCAAATCTTTCCAAATCCAAAGCTTGCTAAATTCAAAACTTTCTTAAGTTAAATCTTTCTAAACTTCCAAACTTTCTAAATTCTAAACTTTCCTAAACTTCAAATCTTTCCAAATCTAAAACTTTCTAAACTCAAAACTTTCTTACTTTCAAAACTTCCCTATTTCAAAATATTCCAAATTCAAAACTATCCTATTTCGAAAACTTTCTAAATTCGAAACTTTCTTAAGTTAAAACTTTCCTAAATCAAAATTTCCTAAAGTGAAACCTCTTCCTAATTTCAAAACTTCCCTAATTCGAAAAATTTCCTAAAATGAAAACTTTCCTAATTCGAACACTTTCCTAAATTGAAACTTTCCTAAAACGAAACTTTCCAAAAATGAGACTTTCCTAATTTGAAATTTCCTTAAACCAAAACTTTCCTAAAACGGAACTTTCCTAATGTGAACCTTTCCTAAATCTAATCTTTCCTAAAACTCTTTTGAGTCAAGTTGAATCTTTCTTAAATCTTTCCAAATCAAATTTTTTCTTAAGTCTTCTCTCTTTCCTAAGTCTAGGATTCTTAAACCTCCATCTTTCCAAAAGAAATCTAAATCTTTATTCCAAGTTCTATATTTTTAAATCAAAATCCAACCTTTTCAATTCCAAAATTCTAAATTCCAATCTTCAATCTTCAATCTTCTATTCTAGGTTCAAATCAAATCCATTTTTCAATCAAAATCTCTTTCTTCCAATCCAACCTTCTATTTTTTATCGAACTCTTGTCCGAACTACGACTAACCTGATTCCTCCAAAAGGATACGTAGGCAACCCTTATGGATGCAGTCACAACATTTTTCAAATTTCTATTTCGCAACTTCTTTCAGATTTTCAATTCCACAACATTTTTCAAATTTCTAATTTCATAACTTCTTTCAAATCTCCAATTCTACAATCTTTTTCAAGTTTTCAATTCTATGTTCTATTTCCAATTTTCAATTCCAAAAATCTATTTTCAAATCTCAATTTCCAAATTCTAAAAATTTCCAATTTCAAATCTATCTTTTCAAATCTCTTTTAAATCAAATCAATTTCTCTTCAAATCTCTTTTCAAATATATTTTTCAACTTTCTTTTCTTACACTTACATATCATGCATCATGTCTTTTTTTTTAAACATTCTTTTTCTAAAGTGAATAAGATTGGACGTTTGTTAGTTGAAGACTCTCATTGATGAATCTAGGATAAATAGACATGTAGGTACCGCAAGGGCGGGATAAGATGATGGTTTAGTGCGTCTTCCCTACACGTAACCAACCTCCGAACCTAGGATCACTGATTTCAAAGACCAAAAACGGAGTTATTTTTCAAAAACGGCTTAAATGTTTTCTAAAGGTTGCCAAACAACTTGTTTTTTTAAAAACCCTATCTTGAGGAGGTATTTTCAAAATCGTTTTCAAAAACCGTAAGTGTAGTCTTCGAATTATGCTTAGTTTTTGGGTGACCTAACTCATCTTAATCAAGTTAGGTGGAAACTCCAAATGTTTTTGAAAAGTCCTTTATTTAAATCTACTTTCAATTCAAATCTAGTCGCACTCATTCTTCTAGGAGGGTAAGTTCTAACGAGAGAGTACAATATTCCTCGAGTGCAAAAAATCTAGGCGCGACAACACCTAGAGCTGTTGTGGTTCCCGAAGGCGATTGGATGCCTAAGGGCAAAATAGTCATTTTGACCATATGCTCTCGGAATCGATCCTAAAGTGACTGGAAGGCACTATAACTTGCTAGATTATCCTTGGGACAATCTTGGAAGAGTGGACTTACTGCTCTGAGGTCTTAGGTAATTTTTTAAGAAGCGTGTCGATGGGGCCCAAGGGGCAGTTTGGTCATCTTTCACAAGAATGGGTTAGCAGGTACTAGTGTTGACTTTATTTTTTTGTGTTTTTGTTACTCTAACGGCATGTGACGAGTTCGTTTCCAAAGGTATCCTGTCCATCGGTAAATGTGTCACGACCAGGAGGAGTGTTTGAACCCCCGATATAGGGGGTTTGTTGGGATTCCTGATGTCGACCTGTTTATGAGTATTTCTGTTACTCTGACGGTTGCGATGTTTGTGAGTGTTTTCGTCACTCTGACGGTGTGCATTCATTCTAGAGACTGCCTAATCTCGAGAAGCTACTGGATGGTCTTATCATCTCGGGGCCTTAGGTACTTTCCCGATCGACGTGCCGAATAGTAAACATTATACGTTGGCGAGCTAGCAGGCACCAGAAGTGAACCACTCTACCATCTCGGAGACTTGAGTTTTGTCCCGATCAACGGGTGTGAAAGGACTTATCGTTTTGAGGGCTTTCTCAATAAACGTATCATTCTAGATTAACTAATCATTTGAGGGATTAACTTTCTCGAAAGACTTGTCGGATTGAGTTTGACTGGTTTGGTTTGGATTAACTTTCTCGAAAGACTTGTCGAATGGACTTACCATCTTTAGGAAAACGTGCCAACTAGAATTGGACGGAGCAACGCCCTAAGGGTATTTTGGTCATTTTGCTTCTATTGGGCCTGACGGGCCTGTGAAGCGGTTGACTGATTGGGTTGAGTCTGAAAAGCCGGTTTAAGTTTAATTGTGTCTCTGTCGATTTGAATATGAGTTCGATCAGGTCAGAGATTGTGAGGGAGGGGGGAAATGGGGTGCTTACAGTACAAGGCTACCTAAAATTATAACTCCTTTGATAATGAGGGCAGGCAATTGAAGAAGCACTTTGCTATAAACAAGTCTACCTATATTGCTTGGATCCAGTACTTTTTCAGGGATATATAGCCAAAATCTCATGCCCCTGATGGTTCCTTAAAATACTTTGAGGGGCCGGAGTATGGACAAAATAGTTGCTTTCCAACCTTCCTCGCTTTCTTCCTCTCTACATACGTCCTTTCTAGTGCTCCCGTTGACTCTGTATCTTCGACCGTTTTTCCTGTTCCTGCCCTTCTATTGATGGGAAAGAAAATTACTTTGGCTCCCCTATTCTAGGGACCCTGTTCCAACAGCTAAACTAATTAAAGTCTAATATGGAGTGATCAATGGGGAGGTACAATGTGGGCAGCTATGTCTATACTCAGTTTCTTTCGGCCTTCCTGGCTAAACACTTTAGAGGGCTGATACCTCGTTCTAAAATTTTTCTTTTGGTGTGGCCATGGCTAGAGTGGATGAGGAAAGACATCCCGAGGTAATACAAATGGAGCAAAGGGAACCTCTCATTGCAAGGTGGTTTGGGGTGAGTAGCACTCAGGACTTGGGCCAGTTTATTGATGACTTCGATATGTTCATTGCCCATCCCTATACTCACAAGAATGTCTGTGATTATGTTCTCATTACCTATCATTCACAAATTTGACGTCATGATTTCTCTCCCAGCCCAAATCCTCTCCTTGCCCACATTCGCGATCTGTTTTTGATGATTCTTCCTAGATCTCTACCATTGCTCAATGAAGAGGGACCTAATACAGTCATATATAGGCCAGATAGGGTGTTGAGGTAGTTTGGTTTAGGCCAACGGGTGCCCCGTGCTCCTCCTACTAAGTCTTCTTTCAAGGGCAGTTTTAAGAGGTTCTGGGTGGATGCCCCAGAGTCTTCTTTGCACGAGTATTCGCAACTTAACTTCCCCGATATTGGACAAGAGGGCCAATTTACTCTTACCATGTACTAGAAGCGTAACTTCAACTCCTTCTCCTCCTACTCTGGGAAGGCAGTTTGCATAAAGGCTGGAATAGTGGGGAAGGGGGATCCCTCTCTCTATCTTTCGAAGAAGAAGAACTAGAAAAAGGATATAGGTGTCCTTAGTCCATTTGCTCCCCCTAGTCTTGTTCCTGCCAAAGGATCCAATAGAAGGTCTCCTAAGCCTTAAGTTTTTCAACCAAAGGTTAGTACTCCGAAGGGAGTTATGAAAACGTTTATTCTACTCAATCTTCCCCTTCCTCCGGTGTTCATTTGGGCAAACATTCTGCCCTTGGGCCTTCTTTTACCCCTCCCGTGAAGAGTCTTCATAAAGTAAGAAAGGTTCTTGTTAGTCTCTTCTTTATTGGGCTCATAACTATTTTTTAACTTTTTTTTCCCTTCTTTTTTATTTACCAGAGCTCGAGGCTTCAATCACAAGAAAAAGGTGCAGGCTCTTCGTTAAAGAGGAAGAAAGCAATAGGTGAAAACTATCTCTCCCTTTCATTCTTGCTCTTATGACTTCTTGCCTCTTAACAACATTTGGTTGCCTCATAGTGTCAAAGGCAGAGGAAATGTGCAGTGACACTGAGGATGATGAGGAGACTTTTGATGAGAAGGTTGTAAGATTAGATGAGGAAAAAGGAGGTGATGCCTCGGATGAGGGAGATTCTATAGAGAAAGAAGAAGAAAATGAAGCGGATGTTGACACTCTTCGGCAGAAACATTTTGAGTCTACTTCTGAAAAGGTTATAATTGATCCAGAGGAGGAAGAAGAAGAGGAAGATGTTGCCAAAGATGGTGAGAATAAGGATGGGGTAATGGACGTCCCAGACCCTTTTATTGAGGTACCTTTGAAGCAGTTTGTTAATCCTCCCTTAGTAAGTCTCTTTCTTCTTGTTTCTCCTTTATTCTCGTTAGCTGGACTCTGATTACTTGGTGTTTTTCATGTAGGCCAAGGTTTTTGTGAAGGGCTCTATTCCTTCTATTTCTCTTTCTGAGGGCTCTATGAAGGCCTCAAAGCTTCTAGGTTCTGGAATTGTTGTTGGGGTTCCAAACAAGAAAACTACAAAGTTCCTAGGGTATCCTGTTTCTGGGGAGCTATACCATATGCTTGAACGTGTTAAGGCAACACACCTTAAAACTTTGCAAACTTTGGTATATCTGGCCGATCACTGAGTGAGATGCTGTTGGACTAGTTGGGTAATTTCTTTCAATGATTAGCCAGTAAAAAAGTGTATGAAGTTGATGGATAGTTCCTTCACGTGGAGATGACATGCACCATGGACTTTGAGCAACTCAGCTTCCCTTGAGCTTGACTAAAGGAGAGCTTGACCATAAGTTACAAAATTATGAAGAGAACTCCCATGTACTTGATGCTTTCAAAGTTCCTTTGAGGGAGGTAAGGGCCATTTTGTAAAAGTTCAAAGCTTATCAGAAGAAAGCCTAAGCAGCTTTTGAAACCAGCATAAAGGACCTCCCAATGACTGACATTGCCCTAGACTCCCATGTTTTTAAGGACATATTTGTGTAATGGGAGCTATTAGTCTCCTTGTTTTTGTAATGGGCTCTTTGTAGAGAAGTTACTCTTTTGGTTAAGTAAAATGGAAGTTCATTTCAGTACTGATCAACTTGAATACAAACTTCATTTGATGTACATAATAAACTCTCCCAAGGAGTAAACTTCTAAAAATAAAAGGAGAGGAAAGTACTCCACGACTAAGGAAAATACTTCTTGATATACTGAGCATTGACTGGACCAGTCTTGAATCCATCAGAACTCCTCTGTAACTTGTAATAAACACTTCGGTGTCCATTTATGACTTCGTATGGTCCCTCCCACTTGGGTACGAAATTGGGAAGAGATTACCCCCTTATGATGGGTTCAATTATCTTCCAAACTAAGTCTCCATTTATAAAGTTTTGGGGATCACTAGTTGGTTGTATGCTTTCACCAAGGTCTGTTGATAGTTTTTCATTCTATGGATAGCTTTGTCTCTTCTTTTGTCCAATGTTTCAAGCTCGGTCCCTCTAGTGTTAAGGGTCATCCCAGCAACCAAGGCCATTCTAGGAGAAGCAACTGCTAGAATAAGGGGTTGCCCATTTTCATAGGTAAAACAGCTTATGCCTTATACACCAAAGAATAAGGGGTTGCCTAGGTAGGCCTTCTTTTGGAAGTTCGGTAAGCCCAAAGGGCCTCTGGCAAGCATTCTGCTCAGGTTCCTCCCACTTTGTCCATCATCTTGCTTGGAATTCTAATCAATGTCTTGTTACTTACTTTAGCCTGTCCGTTTCCCTTGGGGTAGTTGTCGCGCCCAGATTTTTCGCACTCGAGGAATACACACACAAGTGAAAAAATCATTGTACTCTCTCGTTAGAACTCACCCTCTTAGAAGAATGAGTGTGACTAGGTTTGAATAAAAAGCATTTGAAAACAGTTTGGAGTTGCCACCTAACTTGATTAAGGTGAGTTAGGTCACCTAAAAATTAAGCACAATCCGAAGACTATACTTAGGGTTTTTGGAAAAGGTTTTTGAAATACCACCTGAAGAAAGAGTTTTTAAGAAAACAGGTTGTTTAGCAACCTTCAAAAAACACGTAAGCCCTTTTTTTGAAAAATAACTCCTTTTGGTCTTTCGAAATCAGTGATCCTAGGTTCGAAGGTTGGTTACGTGTAAGGAAGACGCACTAAGCCATCACCCTACCCCGCCCTTTCGGTACCTACATGTCTATTTACCCCAGATTCACCTATGAGAGTCTTCAACTAACTATTGTTCAATCCTATCCACTTTGAAAAAGAATGTTTAAAAAAACATGATGCATGATATGCAAGTGCAAGAAAAAAAGAATTGGAAAATAGATTTGGAAAGAGATTTGAAAAGAAGAATTTGATTTGATTTCAAAAGAATTTGAAAAGATGGGTTTGAAATTGGAAAGTTTTAGAAATTGGAAATAGAAATTTAGAAATTGAAATTTAGAATTGGAAATTTGAAATAGATCATGGAATTAGAGATTTGAAAAATGTTGTGACCGCACCCATGGAGGTTGCCTACTTATCCTTTTGGAGGATTCAGGTCAATCGTAGTTCAGATAAGAGTCCGATTGAAAGTAGAGAAGTTGATTTAGAAAAGAGTTTGAATTGGAAATTGGATTGGAAGATTGAGAGATTGAACTTCGATTAGAAGATTTAAAAAGACTTGACTTTGGAAAACTTGGTTTTAGGAAACCTAGAAAGACTTGAGACTTTGAAAAGATTTGACTTGACTTGGAAGGATTTTAGAAAAGATTTGACTCAAAAGTTGGACTTGGAAAGATTAGGAAAGACTAGATTTAGGAAAGATTTGATTTCGGAAAAGTTCGAATTAGGAAAGTGTCATTTTAGGAAAGTTTTGGAATTAGGAAAGTTTCAACTTGAGAAAGTTTTGAATTAAGAAAGTTGTCAATTTGGGAAAATCTCAACTTAGGAAGTTTTAGGTTTAGGAAAGTTTTGAAATTAGAAAGTTCCGTTTTAAGAAAAGGTTTTGAAATATGTAAGTGTTGAATTTAGAAATATTTTGAATTAGGAAAAGTTTAACTTAGGAAAGTTTTGAATTAAGAAAGTTTTATTTTAAGAAAGGTTTTGTAATAGGAAAGGTTTTGAAAATAAGGAAGGTTTGAAAATAAGAAAGTTTCGAGTTTAGAAAGTTTTAGATTTGGAAAGATTTGAAGTTTTAAGAAAATTTAGAATTTAGAAAGTTTGGAAGTTTAGAAAGATTTAACTTAAGAAAGTTTTGAATTTAGAAAACTTTGAACTTGGAAAGATTAGAAATTTAGAAAGTTTAGGATTTAGAAAGTTTTAGAATTTTAGAAAATCTTGAGATTAGGAAAGGTTTGAATTTAAGAAAGATTAGAAAATCTACATTTGGAAAGTTAAGATTTGAAAAGGGGTAGAATTAGGAAAATGTTGAATTAGGAAAGATGTGGAAGTTAAGTTTTAAAATTTAGGAAAGATTTTTATGTTCAAGTTTTGGAAACTTAAGATTTAGGAAAGTAGAAGATTAGGAAGGATTTGGATTAGGAAAGATTTGGATTTGGTTTCTAAGAAGAAGTGTTTTGATTTTGTTTCCAAAAACGGAGGATTGGATCTAGTTTCCTAAACGGGAAGATTGGATTTGGTTTCCTAAAGGGAAGAGGGGATTTGGTTTCCTAAAAGGGAATATTGGATTTGACAAGGATTTGGAAAGGGAGATTTTAGAAACCTTAGATTTGGAAGACTATAGTTTTGACGTAGAAAAAAAGATTTTTTTGGAAACTTATGATTTTGACGTAGAAAGGGAGGTTTTGGAAACCTAAGTTTGGGGCAAGGTTGAAAATCATGTTTTTGGAAAGAAAATTAGGGTTTCCTAATTGTGGGTTCTAGGGCTTGACTTGGATTCTAAGAAAAGAGTTTTTGAAAAATTGGATTTTTTGAAAAGAGGAATGTTTGGAAGGAAATCCTAGAGAGGAGTTTCTAGAAGGAAGATTTTGGAGAGAGAGTTTTTGAAAAGATTTTTAGAAGGAGATTGTTGGAAAGAGTTTTTAGAAAGTGTGTTTTGAAAATAATTTTAAGAAGGAAGTTTTTGGAAAGTAAAACTTTTGAGAGAGTTTTGAAAACAAGATCTTGGAAGGAGATTGTTAGGGAGAGTTTTTAGAAAAGAGATTTACGGAGTATTTTCTAAGAAGGAAACCTAGGGAGTGTTTTTAGGAAAGTGGATTTTGAAGAGAGCGTTTTGAGAAAGAGTTGAAAAGAGAGTTTTTGAAAATAGATTTTTGGAGAGAGTTTTTGAAAACAACTTTGGAAAGGAGAGTTTTAGGAAAGTTTGTTGAAAAAGAGATTTTTAGGAAGAAAGACTTTTGAAAAGAGAGTTTTTAGAAGGTATAAAAATGTCTCACTTTTCTAAACATGGACCGGGAATCCCCTTGTTTCAAGAATGCAAGGAAAGGGGGGAAAGAGATAGGGGATTAAAATAGAAAAAACCCAAGTGGGTTAAGAGAGAGAAGAGAGAGGGGGGAAGTGCAGAAACTTAAAGAGAAAGCCTACCGTATGTCTTGTTTATCTTGCGCGCCTTGCTTTTCTTCGGGCTTTACTTCACGTCAGTCTTTGTCTTGATCTTCGGGGACTCTTCTTTGATCTTCGAGAGCTTCGAGTTGCAGTAGTCTAAGTCTTCAATGGAGGATTGAGGCTAGTGTATAAGTGTATAAGGGTGTGTATGAGTGTATAGGAGTGTATAGGAGGCTAGGATTTGTGTATGGTGTCTAGGGTTTGGAAAACCTAGAGAAGCTAAGGTTTAGGATGTGTACGAGCTCTGTATATCGAAATATAGGATTTTTAGACTGAGTTTGTGGACCTCCTTTACGGTGGAAGAGGCTCTGTATTTATAGAGATGGGATAGACCTGGCGCCTGTTGCAGTGGCGCCAAGCCGAAAATGCTTCTAGCAGCGCCAGCCAATTAGGAAACTATTAAGGTTGGCAAGCAACGTATCTTTGACTAGATTTGGGCGCATATACTAGTGACTACCATGCAAGTTTTAGCCTAGCTTCACTAGGAGTGACTCCGAAAAGTTCGGGAAGGAGTTTAAGAGATCGGGAATAACCCGGAAGGCCGGAACAAGGGCAGAAACACTTAAAACAGTGTCCCAGAGGTATTTGACTTGAGAAATGAGGATAGTATGTGTCGGAAGGATTGACCGAGCCATTAGGGGCAAAACGGTCAATCGGGTTGGAAAGCTACCGAGACGGACTTGGAATGTCCCAAAAAAAGACTCGAGACTTGGGAACATTATTTAGAATGTTCCCCAAAGGTTTCTGGTTTGATACCCAGAGCCGGTATGGTCGGAAAAGGCGACCGGCCCACCAAGGGCAAAACGGTCATTTTGTACCGGGTTTGTCGGAATTGACTCGGAATGATCCGGGAAGGTAGAGGAAGGTTGAGAATACTATAAAAAGCAATCTCAGGAGTTTACCAGTTTGGTACCCAGAGCCGGTGTGGTCGAAAAAGGAGACCGGCCCACCAAGGGCAAAATTGTCATTTCGTACCGGGTTTGCCGGAACTGACTCGGAATGATTTGAAAAGATAAAGGAATGTCGGGAATACTATAAGAAGTATTCTCGGGAGGTTACCGGTTTAATACCCAGAGCTGGTGTGGTCCTCGGGGCGTTCGGATGCCTAAGGGCAAAATGGTCATATTGACCGGAAAGTCTCGGAACTGGCCCGAAACTGACTAGAAGGCACCTAATCGTGCCAGATTGCTTTTAAGAGAATCTTGGAAGGTTGGACTTACCATTCTGAAGACTCAGGTGTGCTCTCGAGAAATGTGCCAAAAAAGGCCCAAGGGGCAGTTTGGTCATTTTTCACCGGAGTGGGCTAGCAAGCACTGGTGTTGACCTGGGTTTTGAGTGTTTCCGTCACTCTGATGGCGGTTGTGTGATACAGGGGTTTGTTGGCAATTCCCTACATCGACCTATTTGCGAGTATTTTTGCTACTTTGACGGTTGCGATGTTTGCGAGTATTTACGCTACTTTGACAATTCGCGATCATTCTTGAGACTACCTGATCTTGGGAAACTGCTAAAGGGACTCAGCGCCTGAGAATCAACTTTCTCAAAAGGCGTGCCTAAACGGACATTTCTGCATTGGCGGGCTAGCAGGCGCCAAAGGTCGACCGTTCTGCCATCTAGGGGACTTAGGGTCTTGTCCCGGTTGACAGGTTTAAAGGGACTTACCGTCTTGAAGAGATTTTCTTTAAAAAACATGCCAGACTGTCTCGAGGAATCAACTGTCTCGAGAGAGGGATTGGAATTGGAAAGGGGTCTTATCGTCTTCGGAAAGACGCGCCTGATTGGAGTAGATTTACCGTCTCGAGGAATCAACTGTCTCGAGAGAGGGATTGGAATTGGAAAGGGGTCTTATCGTCTTCGAAAAGACGCGCCTGATTGGAGTAGATTTATCGTCTCGAGGAATCAACTATCTTGAGAGAGGGATTGGAATTGGAAAGGGGTCTTATCGTCTTCAAAAAGACGTGCCTGATTTTGAATTGGAAAGGGGACTTACCATCTTCAGAAAGACGTGCCTAATTTGGAATAGATTTACCGTCTCGAGGAATCAACTGTCTCGAGAGAGGGATTAGAATTGGAAAGGACAATGCCCCTAAGGGCATTTTGGTCATTTTGCCTCTATTTGGGCCTAGTGGGCTCGCGAAGCGATGGGATTTAGACTTAGAAAGTTGGTTTCGATTGGAATACGTCTATATTGACTTGAGTACAAGTCTAGACGGAGTGTAGACTGTCGAGCAGTCAAAAATTGGGTGTTTACAGCTACCCCTCTTTTTCTGTCTTTGCTTGTCAAAGACAGAAAACGATAAAGTAAGAGTCCCATGTTAACCGCATGGCAGTCAGAGGGACAGACATTAGGAATCTTTCGACAACAGGGGTCAAAAATGGATATCGGGCCAAAAAGGGCCTTCGAAAATGAGATTTGGCGGGAAAGAGGGCAAAGCTGCCCAGAATTGGACACTGGCGCCACTAAGAATGGCGTCTTTGGCAGAAAATGCTTGGCGCCTCTGCTAGTGGCGCCAAGCTTGAAAACAAAACCAGAAAATTTCAGGTTTGAACAATTGCGGTGTTTTGAAGAGTTTGCGAAAGATTAAGGGTGTTTATGGGGAAACCGACTTGAACCTTGAAGGGGCACTTCTTGGAGATCACGGGTGATTGCCGGAAGGAGACCACGTCACCGAAAAATTCACCGGAAGAGAATATTTCGCCGGAGAACTTTCAAAAAGTGAGTTTTCGAATTTTTGTTTATTTTGATGTGTAGAATTTCGTTTGAATCATGTGAATAGTGGAAATTAATGTTTTGATATGTTTTGAACATGATGGTGATATTATTTTTGCATTTGGGTGCTTGTTTGATTGAATTTGAGTGATTTTATGTGAGTATGTGAAGGGAGTTTTTTACAAGAATAGGGGATTCGTTCCTACAGGCTTGGGCATTGGGTTTTTTGGCTAGATTTTTATGCAATGTGCCTTAGAAAAATGTGTTTATCAACCGTATGAAGTTTCGTGATTTTTTGAAAACTTGGTGAATTTTTGATTTTTTGAAAAATAGAAAGATATTTATAGAATTAGGAAAATTAAGAGAATTTGAGAGATTGATGAAATTTTTAGAATTTGAATTTTGGAAAAATATTGAAATGTGTTCAGAAAACATTTGAAACAATTTTGAGAAATTTTAGGACAACTTTGAAAACCATTGATTTATTTGAAAAATAAAACAAGTGTTTTGAAAATTTCAAAAAATTTGTGAGGGTGCACGAGTGCTGATATTATGTGATGATGATAATGTGAAGTGCACATTTTGTGTTTTGTGTTACTGTCACGGGTGTTGTGGGAACCATTTTTAAACAAAACTCTACCGAAATTTTTAAAAATTAGGGAAAGAGTTAGAAATAAAGTTTTTAGAAATAAAATCTTTTTGAAGGAAAAAGACAGAAAACTCTTGAGATTTGATTTGAAGTTGGAAAATCAAAAGGTGTACGTAGGAAATTTGTTTTGACTTATCATTCAAAATCTTTTATTTGTTTGTGTTAGTTGTTTATTTCGTTTTACTTTATTATGTCAACTGCCTGCTCGATATATTAACACCTCTTACCTTGCTTTACCTTTTCAGGATGGCAGATGCGGGCGATGATGGCTCTGAGAGGAGACACCGCTCGGGGAAGGCGACTCAGACAGATTCCACTAGCAGCTCCAGTCGATCTAGGGGCAACCGACGGTTTACTAGGCAAGCAGCATCTAGTTAGAGTGGTCAGGGGAGTTGGCCGCTTGTTGACCCCTTTCCCCCAGCTAAGCAGGCTTTCGTAGAGGAGTTTGGCGCAGAGGAGGAGGTACCGGGCCTTGGAGATCAAGTGACCGGTTATGGGAGAACTTCCTCCAGGCATAGGCAGACGGATGCTGACCTGGGAGATCTGCAAGTATCGGATATTCCCCCACTCAACGACCTGGCTTATCACCCTAGTGTATACTCCAGACAGCATTTGCCCCCTCCTCGAGTACATACGGCTTTTAGAGGGGCTGTTCATTAGGTTTTTGTGACCATGCAGCGAGCTACCCCATCATATCGTGCCTTCTTGGCGGAGATCGGATTCGGTGCCTTCATGGGATTACAGGCTAACCGCCTGAACCGGCATTTGGTATTGGCATTGGTTAAGCGATAGTTAGGAGAGACCGGGACCTTCCACTTTGTCAGCTTCGAGCTAGGTCCCACTCCTTTAGATTGGGCGATCATCACATGGCTTTCCTTTGTCGGCCGGCAGATCACCCTGCAATCAGTTAGTAGGGCCGAGGCCTGTTTGCTATTGGACTTATCTCCTCCTGAGCATTCTGCCTTCCCAGTCTTTTGGATCAGTCAAGATGACTGTACCTTTGCTGTTGAGCCATCGCCTGCCAGGCGAGATATTATGAGATGGTGACTTATTTTGTACATCATCTTTAGCTGTTTTTGCAACAACAATAAGTCACTTGTGCCATGTCGGTTGGTGAGTATAGTAGTCGATCTTGGAGCTTTATCTGAGTTGGACTGGGGTCGTTTTCCTTTGGCTGCTATCTTCGGTCGATGCGGGTCCAAACTTCTTCCCGTTGGGGCAGCATAACTAGTTTCTAGCCTTTCCTTGTCTAGTGGAGTTACGAGTACCTGCCTGTGCATCGCCTTGTAGTTGTTGAGGATGACCTCTATCCTTATGCTTTACGATGGGCTAGTGACCAAGTAGCCTAGTGATCGGAGATTACCGATTTTGTGACGCTCCGGGCTAACCTGGAGCTGAATGAGGCGAGGGATGTGACTTGGCAACCCTTCACTGGATCAATTAATTATGAGATAGTTTGGTACTTGGTCCAGTTGTCCCTATCTAGAGTTACTTTTCTCAATGATGATACTTAGGAGTCCTATCTTGGGGAGCGACACTGGCGGCAGTTTCATGAAGAGTTCCGATCAGCAGGAGCTCCGCTGGAGTATATGTTTGGAGCCTTGGTGGCAGGAGTGCCTATCCCCTATCAGGAGTGTCAGCTGGGTGCCGAGTTCTTGCTTCCTTCGAATACAGATTATGCTGCGCACTTTGGGGCTCACTCGGTCGATGCCTTCACCCGATTTGAGGTAGTAGTCGACGGGTACACTGTTGGCCAGGAGGTGGTTGATTTGTGGCACCGTGTCGGAGAATATGTGCCCCAGGCTGAGTTTGCTGCTATGAGAGAGCAGAGAGATCAGTACCAGATGGAGCAGGATCAGTACCAGGCCGAGGAAGCTTCCTTGACGGCTCGGTTATCTCAGCTGGGCGGCGGGGGGGTATGTTGTTCTTTCTCTGCTTCTTGCTCAGCTGTTGTTTAGTTTTTTTTTTTTATGTTTTTTTTTTATGCAGCTGATTTCGGTTCTATCTTTCCTACAGGATGGTGGTGCTTCGAGTAGTTATCCGCCTCCTCCGATGCCGGGTTTTGGGGATTTTGATTCAGATGACATCGACTTTGACCTGTGACGGATGCCCCTTATGGAGGCTCCGATCTTCTTTTGCCCCTATTCTGAGATATATTTATGTTAGACAGTTTTATTTTGATATTTTGTACAAAAATAAATATTTATGGTATTCAGATGCATGGACAATCAAAGACATTTACAATCTTTTCAGCTAAGTATATGATCAGATGCATGTGATGGATGATGATGTTATGTACCTATTATATGAGTTGATGTTGGTGACTTCTATTTTTATAGGGAGTTATATCCTATGTGTGCAAAGCCCATGCTGATTTGTTTTAAACATATGCACATGTTAGAAATATGTTAATAGAATGACACAGGGTGCTGTTAAACTTGTAGTCTTTGGAATGATAACTCCTTCCTTTTCGGGGGTTTAGCATCTCCTCTGGCTCAACCCTACCTTGATTGGATGATAGCACTTCGAACCTTTCTCAACCTTTTGACCGCCTTTGAGTCTTATTTCAAGGTAAGTGTATATGGTTATTGGGCTGAAACTCTCGACTCTCGAGGTTTTAGCAACAGCTTACCTGACCTTCAGCAGAGCGATAAGCGGCCAGTCCTGTCAATCGGAGGAGACTTTGTTCAGGACTGTAATGTAGGCTAGGTTATGGGGTTTTCTAAACAACATATATAGGCTCAAATTCGATGTTGTTTTCAGTAGGGTTTAGATCCATTCCATCCTTGACTTTTTCAGTAAGGCTAGCATCCCTCCTTAGTTTCGGTAATGTATCCAGCTCATTTAGATCAAGCAATCTATTTTCAATCAGAGTGGACTTTAATAAGGTTGTAATGTAGGCCATGGATTTGGGGTTTTGCAAGAAAGGGTAAAGGCTCGAACCTATTGTTTCTACTGGGGTTTCTTTATAACCTAGGATCACCTTTAAACTTCCTTCTTGCTTTTGACCATATACTTCTCAAGGTGAAAATGACTATTTTCTTTCACCCTTTTCATATGCTTTTTGAGAGAAGCATGACTCCCTTCTCACTTAATCTTCTTATTATGCTTTTGAAGATGACTCAATCATGGTTTTCTTCAGGCCTTTCTTTAGATAGATTTTTTTTTTTTTTGGCCTCTTGCCCCTTGGCAACTCTTTTTCTTTACTTTGCCCTTTCTTTTCTTTTATGGAATGACTAATTCTTCCATCCTTTTTCTTTAGACCTTTTCCTTGGCAGTTCAATCTACCCAATGTGGGCGGTGATCCCTAGCTTAGGGTTTTCTCGGGAAAAGGATAGATGGCTCAACAGGTTTGGCAAGGGGTTGGTTTTGACTGTATGGGAAATGAAATGAGGGACTCTCTTCACTTTGAATTAGATTGCTTGATCCATAGAGCTTTCGACACTATCCTAGCATGATAGAGGTGGACACCACTCCTAGAGTTCTCAACTATTGTTTGCCCCAGTGTGGGAAGGACAGTTGGTGGATTAGGGTTGGCAAAGAGAATTTTTGCTTTCTGCGAGGTACTAAGGGTTAAGCAAAGGGAATATGAGCACATTTGTTTATTTATTTAGTCTTTTATTTATATGTGAGGAAGTGAAAGATGGCTCCTCTTCATTTTGATAGACTGACCACCCTTCGCTTAGCTTCAGCATCTTGCAAGTGTTGCCTTTGGGTAGTATCCTCACTCATCCTTATCCTCTCTTTCTTTGGAAAGCTGATCATTTGGTGAGTTGGATCATTCTATGAGACAAACCATGCCCCTTGCGTAGAAAGTAGCTATCATTCCTAAGATAACAGTAGTGAATAAAAAGACTTGGTGACGCCGCCGTTTAGCGAGGCTGGTCCTTCATTTGCCGGCTATGGTCCTGTGAGTCTTGCTACTAGGGGCTCAGATGAGCACTCATCAGATGGAGACGTGGACCATTATACAGTGGCCCCTTGTCCCTAATGCGATTCTTTCATTTTGTCTTTCTTTTCCCTTTGTATTGTGATTGACTTGCCTCTGGTTCCCTGGGTTTTTTCTAAGATTCCTTGCAGTTGTAGATATGCTTATATTAGCTTGATTGTCATGATTTTGCTGAAATGGATCTTACCTTTCTTTTGGGACATGCCATCACCTGCTGATTCCTGCACTATTTTGTTAGTTTAGACATGTATTATGGCAAGAACAACATCCATTTAAGGTAAAAACTACTTCTCTAAAATGGGATTCTCATCAGGTCGTTCTTGGCCGGGGCCCGCGTTACTCTTCTTCTTGGCCCATTGACTTCAAAAGAATGCCTTTTTTGACGATTATAATTTTTTCTTCTATTTTTTCCTGCCATGATCTGGGAATGGTCCACTTGTCGATTGAGGTAAACTTGAGAAGGGAACAAAACTCCATTTTTTTTTTGCCATTTTTGCCATCGGCGCCTTTGCAGTTTTTCACCGATCCTAGCTCTGTCATTTTTATGTCTTGCCACCCTTGCTGGTTTTCACCAGACTGACAAGTTTGTGTCTTTCCATACCTCCATCTTTCTACCTGCAATGGTCTTTCGAGTTTTTGCCGCGTCCTTGGGGTCATGCATTTGTTTTTTTTGTTTTTTTTTTTGCACAATAGGGAACTCCCCTATAACTAAAGGAGGACCTGTTTGTCAGGGGTGGAGACCTAGGTATTCCGAACATTCGTCCCCCTTCAAAAATCATCATCTTTCTTGCATTGAACTCAGTTTAAATTAAGCGGTTTTCATTGATCAGAGAGGACTTTTTAAATTAGGTTGTAATGAGGCTAGGTTATAGGGCCTTGAAAGAAGTGGTATGGAAGGTCCAAAGTGCTACACTTCTTTTGGGTTTGTTATGGACCGGTGATCACTCTTTCGGCATTCCTTCTTTGGGTTTTTTTTCACAAACTTTCACTCATATAGGGTACATTGTTCCTTTTGGTTTTGCCCCGGCATTGCTATTTGCATTGCCTGTTTGAGTTCTCGAGGCACCTCATTTGTTTTTTGAATACTTCATTGTCTCCTCCTTTTTCAAGGTACAAGGAAGCTTTCTTTCTTCTCACATTTCATTTTTCTCATTTTGCTTTCCAAATTTACTTTCACCCATTGTGGGTGGTGATCATCAGGTCAAGTTTGTTAAAGAAATGTAATTGGTTCAAAATGAGTTATAGCAAGGGACATGGTGTATAGGAAAAATGAATTGACAGCCTCTCATCATATCAATTTAACCTGTCCAATCTTCATGAGTCCTTTCACAAGAATTTTGATGATTTAGGAAGGGAACACATACATTTTCCTTTAACAAAAGTTCACAAGCCTCTCTTCATTGCAACGGACTTCCTTGTTACTTCAAAGAAAATAAGAACTTCTGATTTATACAAAGTAACGTTTGACTGCCTCCGAATTTAGTGGGTTAGGAAACTCTTGCCCATCCATCTCCGCTAATATAAGTGCTCCTCCTGTCAGGACCTTTTTTTACTATAAACGGCCCCCCATAGTTTGGAGTGAACTTTCCCCGAGCTTCTTCTTGGTTGGAAATGATCTTCAGTACCAAATCCCCGACCTGGAAATTTTGGGGCCTCACTTTCTTATGAAATGTCTTGGTCAACCTCCTCTTATAGCACTGTGCGTGGTAAACATTAGCTAGCCATTTCTCATCTAGCAAGCACAGTTGTGCGTATCGATCTTTGATACATTCTGCCTCTTCTAGCTGAGTCTCCATTAGTACCCTTATGGAAGGAACTTCTATCTCGACAGGGAGCACAGCTTCATTGTCGTAGACCAACTCATAAGGGGTTGCACCGGTAGAGACCCTCATTGTCGTTCGGTAGCCTATGAGTGAGAAAGGGAGCTTCTCATGCCAATCCTTGTAGTGGTCAATCATCTTTCGAAGGATTCTCTTGATGTTCTTGTTAGCGACTTCTACTGCCCCATTCATCTGTGGCCGGTAACTCACTAAATTCTGGTGGGTGATTTTGAAACTTTGGCACAACCGGGTTATCAAGTCATTATTTAGGTTGGTAGCATTATCAGTGATGAGTTATTCTGGAACCCTATACCGATAGATAATGTGGTTTTTGATGAATTTGTTGACTACCTTTTTGGTGACATGCATATAAGATGAGGCTTCGACCCATTTTGTGAAATAGTCGATAGCAACCAAGATGAATCGGTGTCCGTTTGAGGCTTTTGGGAAAATTGGGCCAATCCTATCCATCCCCCATATAGAAAAAGGCCACGGGGCCGTCATCAGTTGGAGCTCAATAGGTGGGGCTTTGATCATATCCCCGTGTATCTAACATTTGTGGCACCGAAGGACATAGCGAACACAATCCGTTTCCATGGTGGTCCAATAGTATCCCATCCTGAGGATCTTTTTGGAAAGGGTATGGCCATTCATGTAGAGCCCACAAGCTCCCTCATAGACTTCTCTCATGATTTCTCCTGCTTCTGTTACATTAACGCACTTTGGGGGCTCTAGGGGGGATCTTTTGAAGAGCTCATTTCCAACTAGAAAATATTAGGCCACCATCCTCTGGATCATCTTCTTATCACTCTATACAGCCTGAGCAGGGAGTTCTCCAGTCTGTATATATCTTTTGATGTCGTAGAACCAGGGCTGCCCATCTAGCTCGGTGGAGGTGTTGAGGCAGTGGGACGGGGTATCTTGAACAAAGATTTGAAGGGTAGGGATTTTGGAATCATCATCCACTTTGATAGCCGCAGCCAAGGTAGCCAAGGCTTCGGCAAAACTATTTTTGATCTGAGGAATATGGTGGAAATCTATTTTTTGAAACCTTTGACAAATGTCCTTGATTTGTTGATGGTAAGGGGACAGTTTATCATCCCTAGTCTAATACACCTCCTTGGTTTGCTAGATCACCATATCGGAATCCCCGAAAACCATCAATTCCTTAATCTTCATCTCTATTGCCAATCTTAATCCCAGAATGCAGGCTTCATGCTTAGCGATATTATTGGTGCAGAGATCAAATCTTAGTTTAGATACAATGGGATAATGATTGCCTTTTTCAGACACTATGACTGCCCTAATTCCAGCCCCCTTTTTATTTGAAGCGTCGTTGAAATACATCTTCTATCCTGGATCTTCTTGATTTTTAGCCTCAAATTCGGTGTATAGGATATCTTCGTTAGGGAAACTGGGCTCCATAGGTTGGTACTCCTCGATAGGGTTCTCTGCTAGGTAATCAGCTATGACTTGCCTTTTAATTGCCTTGCAATTTGTGAAGACTATGTCAAATTCAGCCAAAATCATGTGCGATCTGGCTACCCTGCTGGAAAGAGTGAGTTTTTTGAATAGGTACTTGATTGGATCCATTTGAGATATGAGGAATGTGGTGTGATGCAGCATGTAATGCCTAAGCCGATGAGATGCCCACGCCAAAACGCAACAAGTTTTTTCCAACATAGAGTACTTAACCTTATAGGGCAAAAACTTTTTGCTGAGATAATAGATGGCTTGCTCCCATCTCCTAGTTTCATCGTGCTAACCCAAAATGCATCCCATTGAAGTCTCAAGAATTGTTAAATACATTAAGAGGGGTTTGCCCGAAGTTGGCGGTACTAGGATCGGGGGTTTCGAGAGGTACTCCTTGATCCTTTCAAAAACTTGTTGGCAATCCTTGTTCCATTCCTTAGGGGCATCCTTTTTGAGCAACTGGAAAATTGGTTTGCAGAGGTGGGTCATCTAGGAAATGAATATGCTAATAAAATTCAATTTGCCTCAAAAGGATCTGATTTCGGTTTCCCCCTTTGGAGGCGGCATTTCAGCGATCGACTTAATCTTGGCATGATCTACTTCTATCCCTCTCTTGTTGACAATGAACCTCAGTAGTTTTCCTTACAAAACACTGAAAGTATACTTGGCAGGGTTGAGCTTGAGCTGATACTTACAGAGCCTGTCGAATACCTTCTACAGATTGATTAAATGGTCTTCTTGGGCCCTTGACTTGACTATCATATCATCCACATAAATCTCCACTTCTTTATGCATCATGTCATGAAAGAGAGTGACCATGGCTTTCTGATAGGCTACCCCAGCATTCTTCAGTCCGAAAGGCATTACCTTGTAACAATACACTCTCCATGGGGTGATGAAAGCTGTCTTCTCTCGATCTTCTTTGGCTATTTTAATCTGGTTATATCCTAAAAACCCATCCATAAAAGAGGACATTTCATGGCCTGCAATGTCATCTACCAAGATATCTATATGAGGCAAGGGGAAATCATCCTTTGGGCTAACTTTGTTGAGATCTCAAAAATTGATACACATTTGAACCTTCCTATTGTTTTTTGGAACTGGGACAATGTTGACCAGCCATTGGGGATATTCGACCACTTGTAGGAACACAGCATGAAACTGCTTAACCACCTCCTCCTTGAATTTCAAGCTCCATTCGGGTTTGAGCCTTCGAAACTTTTGCTTTATAGGCTTGATCTGTGGATCCAGGGGTAATCGGTGCTCAACAATAGACTCATCTAATCCTAGCATATCTTGATAGGACCATGCAAAGACATCAATATAGGTGGCCAACAATTCCAGTATCTTTTGGCATTGCCAATGATCTAACCCTGTCCCTATCTTGACCTCTTTCGGGGATTCCTTACTTCCCAAATTAACTGTTTCTGTCTCTTCAATATTAGGAGTCTTGTAGTTATCATGCTTCTCTAACTATTCCAAAATCTCCTTTGGGACCTCATCAATGTTGTTTACATCAAGTTCAATTCCCAGGAGCTGGTAGTCGAATTCAGTTTCGAAATCATAATCAGCAAAAATAGGCATTCTTTTGATTAATTGGCTAAGACATTGGATATGCAGGTTCCTGATTAAAAACAACAAAGAGAATCATTCAAAATAGGGAAGTATTCTTTTTTATATATGGATATTTGTACTATAGCTTTTGATTGAAAATTAAAACAACGATAGAAAGATAAACAGATGACAAAGTTTTAGAGAGTTAGAAATGCATGGAGTGCCCCTGCAAGCTTATACCAAAACTTGCGTGCTCGAAAGAGGTCCTCACTGTCCCAGTTGTCAAGATTCCCTCCAGGAAAAGCAGACCTGATTGTGTTATTTTCTGGTATTCCCATGTTTAAGGGTGGAGGTACATCAATCAGCAGGGCTTCTTGAAACAAATTGGCTTGGCTGTCAACCTCTTTCTTTCCCTTCTTTTGACTTGTGTTGTTTTCCGTCAAGCAAAGCTCTTTGAGGTGGTATGTCATTTCTTCCTCTTCTACCTTCCCGTGTATGATCCTTTGACGTTTCCTTTTCTGGGCCTGCTCCTTGATTTCCTTCCTTGTCGACTTATATCTTAGGCCAAAAGTATACTTTTGGGACAGTATGTCAGGAATTCCAGGAATTCCTTGCAATCTTTTCCCTAGTCCTTTGCCTGGCTGGTATCTGTTCTTCTGGAAATAGTGAGTGATCATTTGTGCATTGCCTGAATACTTTGGCTCGACCATATCTCCCTCATATATTGTGGTGACATACTCCTAGGACTGGAAACAAGATGGGGCAGCCAATTCGGTGTAAGGAACGGCGTTGGTTTTTTAAATTGCGAACTCCTTCTTAGCGTAGATGGAAATTAGCTTAGCCTTGATTATGAATTTGACCTTCTGATAGAGACTGGACGGCACTACCCCCGCTGAATGAATTCAGGGTCATCCAAGCAACATGTTATAGGCCGAAGGTATTTACAGTACTTGAAATTTGATGGCGAAGGTGACGGGCCTTATTTCAACAGGTATTTCAATTTCCCCCATTGTTTCTATCCTGGACCCGTCAAAGGCCCATATGACAATGCTGTTGTGATTCAAGTGAGAATGGTCCATCCCGAGTCTTTCCAAGGTTGAGTATGGGCAAACATTCAGAGTTGATCCATTATCTACCAGTACCCTTGATACGATCATCCCTTTGGTTTTAACGGTTATATGCAGGGCCTATGTATGTCCCGTCTCGTCTGCAGGGATCTCATCATTAGTAAAAGTGATGACATTTGGTACCATGATGAGTCCCACCATATTTTACAGATTTTTGGGGGTAAAACTGTCTGGCACGTGGGCTTCTTTGAGAACCTTAAGCAAGGCATTACGATGAGTTTCGGAGGTGAGGAGCAGGCCTAACATGGAAATGTGACAAGGGGTTTTCTTAAGTTGCTCCATCACATTATAGTCGTTCTTTTTTAGTGCTTTGGCAAACTTAGAGATTTCGTATTCTGTCAAGGGATTGGAACATTCTCCTTCCTCGTCTTTCCATTTCTTCTTTTCTCTATCTCCTCTGAAGCGTAACATCTGCCTGACCTAGTCATTTCCCCAATTTTTGCAATGGACTCCTCTGTGGTTTGGGTAGGAGTTAGGGAGTAGTTCCAAGGCACCCTATGCAAGTCTTTGATAGGCGATTCGGATAGCAGTGGTAGGGTCATTTTTCCAGGTATCAACATGGAAACGGGTTATGGCTTTTCCATTCTGGGGAGGATAGGTAAGGTGACAGGTGACAGAGGAATGCTTGGAGGTGCGAAAGCATATATGGGAGGCAGGGGCCTCATGGCTAGTCAAGGGTCTGTGTATGGGATGAACCCAGCCATTGCAACCATGGGCTCATGGACTTCTGGCTATTGGTAGGGGATGAGAATGATACGGAAGCACGGAGGACGAGGTAAGGCTTCAGTGGTTAGGATTAGACTGGTCTGCATAGGCTGGATGATTAAAAAAGGTTCTAGTGATGCGATCTCGGGAAGGTTAGCCGTTTGAACCTTGACTGGGAGAGTGGTCCCTTTAGGGACGAGGATTTCTCGAAGGCCCTTAGGTGGCAGCTCTGGAGTCGACCAAGCTTTATTAGGGTTCCATTCTTTTCTGTCAGCCTAGACTATTTTTAGTAACTTGTCAGCCATGGCCTTCAGTGTTGCAGAAATGTCACCCAATTTTCCCTCTATCTGCCTTGGATTGTCGACTCGATCAGTTGGAGGGATGGTCATCTTCTCCATAGGATCCATTGCCTCTTGCATTGGCTGTTTCCCTCATTTTATGGTGAGGATCCATGCGGTATCTCCCGTACAGTTTTGTTGATCAGAAGCTTCAACTCCACTTGACATTTGTGCTACTTGTTATCAGGTAAGGACCGGTGTTCAGAGTACATAGGGCACTCGCGTTTCTCTTTTTCCTTTTCTAGGAGCAATGGTGACCTAAAATGCAAGTAGTCTCACCATAAACTATTACTAGCCTTTTGATGAGATAAGAGGGGGGAAATAGAAAATAAAGAAAACAAAGCAAAAGGATTATATGTTAGGTTCTAGATTTAGAGAGATATTATACAATGCATGGCTTAAGGGTGTCCCTGCCTCTTGAGGGGAACTAAGCATGATGCTTTGGCTCATGTCTAGAGATAGGGGGTTACCCCTGCATGCAATATTGTACCTATGCGAGCCTGTTCATTCATCCATTCACACATTCATTCATTGGACGGAAATAACAATTTTATTGAAATGAATTCTCCTTGAACATAGAGTTTTTCAAAAATACATTGAAACAAGAAGGGGGAACATTTTCTTTGGGACTTCTGCCTATTCTATATTTACATCATGGGATCCTAAACTACTCTTGAGTCTTCGGATTCGCCTTCTTGGATGGAAGTTGGTGGGAGATCTTGATTTGAATTGCCCCATTCGTCTTCTTGGCAGCCCTATCTCCATGAGCAAAAAGGGATTAAGGCCGCTTTTGGTAAAATAATTTTGATGCATGCCATGAATCCTTAGGGTCTCTTGGTATCCTTAGGACCTTTGGGTTGGCTTGATGTGTGTGAGAAGGTCTTTAGGCCTTTCTTTGAGGGTTGATTGGATGCATAAAGATGCAATGGCTTGAGTTACTTTGAGAACTCTTGTCTTGGAATGAATTCCGATACATGAGCAGTTATAATTCATATACATAATAAAATGGCAAGAATTAAATAGCATAATAGCATGAATTGAATAGCGAATATATAAAGTAAAATAAAGCGGTCGCCCTTTCCTCCTTTGTTTTGAAATTAACGTGTGTGTCCTAAATCTAACAGAGGTTCGACCATGCATAGGGTGCTACATGAGCATGAGGTTGGAGGTTTACTAATCCTTTCTAAAAAGCTCGGTTCCCGAACCTTTAAACCTCCGGCGTCCACCCTCGAAAGGGTGAACTCCATCTATGGTTGATGGTTCAAATAGGGGAACTATCAAGAGACCGTAGGCTGAGAAACTAATACAGCATATGCCCACAGTCAATATACTGTTCCCCCTTCTATCTAGAAGGGTAGTAACCAGGTAATATATGCAAGATGCAAATGCAAGTGAGTGTGCCAAGTGTGTGCGGAGTTTTTGAAAATAGAGGAAAGGATCCAACAACATACATCACATCCTGTCCATTCATCACATACATGACAATAAATAAGACATCAAATAAAACGTGAACAAAGGTCCACCTACAAAAGAAAGATGCAAAGAGTTAGTAACTTTTCAAAAAACTTGATGTAAGATAAGATGGATAGTTAATGTAAGAGTATGAATGTAAGCAATGAATGCAAGTAATGACACTTATTTGAAGATCGTTTTGGAGAATAAGATTTACTCTGGAAACTTGGAAAGATTCGAAAAGTGGATAAAACTAGACAGAGTAACCGGAGATTCTAGGTGAGTGAAGGGTGAAGGGACATGTCAATGGCCTAACCCTCTAAGTCTCCCTAGTGGAGTCACCAACTGTCGCGCTCTGACTTTTGGACCAAGTCCTTTCGGCTCGAAAAAATACAGAACTCTGTCATTAGAACTCATCCTTCTAGAAGAACGAGTGTGACAAGGTTTAAACTTGAAATTGGTTTGACCAAGAGCTTTTTAGAAAAATAGAAGTCGCCACCTAACTTAATTAAGGTGAGTTAGGTCACCTAAACTAAGTATTAATCCGAAGATGAAACTTAAGATTTTTGGAAAAGGTTTTGAAAAGCTCCCTCAAGAGAGGGTTTTTAAGAAAATAGGTTGTTTGGCAACCTTAAGAAAGTTTTAAGCCCTTTTTTTAAAGTAACTCCATTTTGGTCATTCGAAAACAGAAATCTATGGTCCGGGGGTTGGTTACGTGTAGGGAAGATATCCTAAGATCGTCACCCTACCCCACCCTTTTGATACCTACATGTCTAATCACCCTTTGTTCACTCACTAGAATAGTCGGTTAACATTATCCACTTAATATCCACTTTAGAATTTTGAAAATGGGGTTTAGTCATCACTTTTCAGATGAATGATGCATGATGCAAGTTTTAAAAGAAGTTTGAAAATATGGGAGTTTTGAAGGGGTTTGAGATAGAAACTTTGAATTGATAGAAACTTTTGAAAAGGGGATTGGGGTTGAAATAAAAGTTATGACCGCACCATTTTTGGTTGCCTACGTATCTCATTTGGTGAGAATCAAGTCATTCATAGTTCGGGCAAGAGCCCGATGAAAAATAGGTGCATTAAGGCTTTTGAGATGTTTTAAAGACACGTTGAGGTCTTTTGAAAAAGAGAACTTGGGAGTTTTGATTTGGAAACGGATGTTGGAGTGTTTTGAAATAGAACTTTGAGACTTTTGAAAGAGGGATTTTGAAATGTTTTAAGATATGTTTGGAACAACTCAAAGGAGTTTTGAAAGTGCTTTTAAAATAACTCACGAGAGTTTTGAAAGTGTTTTGAAGTCTTTATTTTGAAAACCTTAAAGGTATGATTTTGGAGTGTTTTCGTAAATTGGTTTTTTAAAAGTTCTCGAAAGTTGTTTTTGAGAACACCTAGGACTTTGGAACTCTAATATAGATCACCTTGGAGATTATTCTTAATATATCACCTTCCTTTAGAATCCCTAACCATAGAAGGGGTAGGGACACCTTAGGATTGTGAGTTCTTCAGAACGTTTTTAAAGATAAAGTGTAGGAATATTTCAAAAGGTTATGGAGTTGGTTTTTGAAATCTTAAGAGAATAAGATATTTTGGAGAAATGAGTTATGAGAGTAGTTTTAAATAGGAAGAACCTTTAAAAGGGTTCATGAGTTGGAACCTTAAAGTATATTAATATAGATTGGGTTGGCCTAAGGTTAAAGGTGACCTAAGGTTAAGGGTGACCTAAGGTTAACCAACTTGGGTTAGGTTAACCTAGGGTTGAGGTGACATAAGGTTAATCAACTAGGGTTAGGCTAACCCAGGGTTGGATAACT
Source organism: Euryodendron excelsum (assembly GCA_033060915.1). NCBI lineage: Eukaryota > Viridiplantae > Streptophyta > Magnoliopsida > Ericales > Pentaphylacaceae > Euryodendron > Euryodendron excelsum. Next base: position 9,951,183 of record CM065391.1, on the reverse strand, counting down.
AGGGTCAAGTTAACCTAGGATTAAGGTAACTTGGGTTAGGTTAACCTAACCCAAGTTGGAACTCTAATATGGATCACCTTGGAGATTATTCTTAATATATCACCTTCCTTTAGAATCCCTAACCATAGAAGGGGTAGGGACACCTTAGGATTGTGAGTTCTTCAAAACGTTTTTAAAGATAAAGTGTAGGAATATTTCAAAAGGTTATGGAGTTGGTTTTTGAAATCTTAAGAGAATAAGAGGTTTTGGAGAAATGGGTTATGAGAGTAGTTTTAAATAGGAAGAACCTTTAAAAGGGTTCATGAGTTGGAACCTTAAAGTATATTAACATAGATTGGGTTGGCCTAAGGTTAAAGGTGACCTAAGGTTAACCAATTTGGGTTGGGTTAACCTAGGGTTGAGGTGACCTAAGGTTAATCAACTAGGATTAGGCTAACCCAGGGTTGGATAACTAGGGTCAAGTTAACCTAGGATTAAGGTGACCTAGGGTTAACTAACTTGGGTTAGATTAACCTAGGGTTAGGCAATTAGGGTCAAGTTAACCTATGGTTGGACAACTAGGGTTAAGTTAACCTAGGGTTGGATAACTAAGGTAAAGTTAACCTAGGGTGGGATTGGAAGATGGTTTTGAAAGGTGGTTTTATGCATTTTTGAAAAGAGTTCTAGAAAATAAATCATGTTATGCAAAGGACTTTGGTTGACAACCCTATTGAAGATCATTTCCATAAAAATTTGACTCTAGTCAAGAATATGGTTTATATGGTTGGTGCTTGAAAACCATTCCAAAGAAGGTTTTCTTAGAGCCATTATAACCTTATCTTAACAAGAGTGGGGATTTCAAGAGTCAATATAATGGTGACAACTTTTGAAAAACCATTTTAAATGCAAAGATGAAGAGAAGAATTCTTTGAAAACCATTTTTGAGAAAAAGATTTTGGAAACCATTTTTTAAAGGGAACCATTCCAACAAGTTATGGTTCCTATGGCCAATATAAAGGGAGACCACTCAAGAGAGGGTTTCATGGGGCCATTCCAACCATTAATCTTGAAGGAATCACAACCATAGGGATCAAAGAGTTGGAAAATCATTTTTGTGCAAGAATAAAAAAAGAAGGGAACCATTCTAACAAGTTAAGGCTCCTATGGCCAATATAAAAGGGAGACCACTCAAGAGAGGGTTCCAAGGGACCATTCCAACCACTAAACTTGAGATAATAGAAGTCTTGGAAATTGGAGAGTTTGAAAACCATTTTTATGCAAGTTGGAATGCAAAGGTGCAGAGTTAGGGGTTAATGGGGGATTTTCTAAGATATGATTTCTAAGGCCTCATCCTAAACTTCAAGGAACCAACTCTTAGAACCCTTTTGAAAGGAATATGGAGATTCAAAGTGGCATGGAAATAAGAATAATACAATCTTTTTAGAACATGGTTATAAACATGAAAATGAAGCCAAGCACACAAGACATGAACAAGATAGCAAAATGCAAGGGGGTCATAAATACATACAAGGCTTTAGGCTACACCACATAATTAAGGGGCTCTTAGGCCATACCATCTTAAAGTAGGCTAGTGAGAGATCCCCCTACACAATGGCTCCCGCTAGCTTTCCTCTAAGCATGAACTAACAGCCCTCTTGGCTTCAAACATGCAAGAAAAAGGGGTTGAAGATGGGGATTAAAATAGAGAATAGCCAAAGTAGGCTAGGAGGGAGAAGAGAAAAGTGGGGGAATACAAAAATGTAAAAGAAATACCACCTTTTACCTTCAATATACTTGTAATCTTCTATGGATGCCTTGACTTAAACTTGGATGGCTTCAAGTAAGCTTGAGGGGCTAGAAGGAGGATTTTAATGGTGTATAGGGCTATATAAGTGAAGTGTATGGGTTAGGGGGAGGTGGAATCTAGCCTAAGTGTTGGAGGAATGGGATGTATATAGAAATTCGAGATTTTGGAGCAGTTTCAGCAAAGCTTCACATCAATTTTTGATTTTGGAATATGCAAAGGGGGTGGCCTGTATTTATAGGTAACCTAGGAGAGGCCTAGCAAATGTGCTACATGTGCCTGGCCAAAATTTACCCTGGCACCTGTAAGATATGCGCTAATACTGTTCCATTTCCAGAATACCACATGGCACCAATTGTACTAGCTAAATCCTGACGGTTGATTGAACTTTGGTCAATTTGATCAAAATCTGGGTGCATGCAGCATGCACTCCGTCAGTGGGAGTGTTCGTTTAAACTTTGCCTCGATAATTGAGCTTATCGGGAAGGTTTCAGAGGAATCGGTTGCACCTGAGGTGTTCTCCTAGGGTTTCTCGTCAACTTTTGTGCTTTCGAAAAGTTTGAATGGTGTTCGGAAGTGTGAGATATCGTCTCGTGAAATGTGTATAAACTTGTATCTTTGCAGAGCGTCTGTGATATGCTTTGCGACGGTTTGAAAATAGTTATTTTTGTGTCATATGACCTAGGCCTTAGGGAAGCGATCTCTTCGATCATATCGTACCGATGGAAAGTACTCTGGAAATACTTTCAAGAATTTTCTAATTTACACATTTCTCAAGTCGTTTGACAGTGCGTTATAATTAGGGAATTAGGGAAAAAGTTAATCTTAGCGGAGCGTCTATGAGACGCTCCAGGGGTTGCGAAAAGTTATAGTTTTTGAGCCATACGATGAGGAGCTTCGGGAAGCTATCTCTCCAATTGAGCCGTATCAATGGAAAGACCTATGAATGAGCTTTCGAGAATTCCCTGGTTTATGCATTTCTCAAGTCGTTTGATGGTGCATTATAACTAGGGAATCGGGAGCAAAAGACAATTCTAGCGGAGCGTCTACGAGACGCTGCGGGAAACTTTTATCGATTCATGCGTGTTTAGCATTGTAAGGTCCTCTTTAGGTTAAACAAGGGCGTATGGCAAGACTCGCCACTCAATATCCTGGGACCGGTGTTGTTTCGGGGCACATTTGGGTTGTCAAGGGTAAAGTGATCATTTGGGCTGATTTTGGTTGAAAATGGTCAGGAATGGATTGGAGTGTTATGTTAAGCGTGCATCATCATTTAGGGATGGTTTCAGGAGAGTCTTTTATTGTTCGGTGGGGTTTGTGCAATGCTGGGGTGTTTAGGGGCAAAACGGTCATTTTGATCGGAGTTAGCCGGAATTAGACCGAATGGTGTGTGGAGTATGCCTAACCATTTAGTAACGTTTTGGAATGGTAGACTTACCGTTTTGAGGGATTTTGAACTTTCTCAAAAAAATGCCTGGAGGCTCAAGCGGCGAGCTTGGTCATTTTTCTCCGAGTCGGGCTAGCAGGCACTGGTGTTGACCAAAGTGTTGGTTCCTAAGACTGGCCGAACTCAGAAAACTACCTGTGTGGTGTTGGTCCCTGAGACCGCCTAGTCTCAAAAAGTTACCTGTAAGGATGGTGTTGGTCTCCGAGAATGCTTGGTCTCAGAGAACTACCAAATGACAGACATTCTACATTGACGAGCTAGCAGGCACCAGAAGTGAACTGTCTGAAATTTGATAAAGTGTTGGTCTCCGAGATCGCCTGATCTTAGTAAGCTACCCGGATGGCTTTGGTTCTCGAGACCGCCCGGTTCCGGAAAGCTGCCTGGAATGATGTTTATGGCTTCATTTGGGCTTTGTGGGCCTAGAAAGCGACTAGTTGATTGGATTGGATTTTAAAAGGCTTGTCTTGAGCTTGCATGTGTTATGATGTTTAAAAACTGAGTCCGGTCGGGCTGGAGATTGCTGAGTGGGCAAAAATGAGGTGCTTACATCACCTATGCATAATCATTTAAAATTTACAAAAATAAAATCTTTTATAACTTGAAATATGATCCGTGTCATACATAGTAGAGTTGTGCCTAATCCAAAACATGAACATTCCATAAGATGGACCTATCAAAGGTCACTATAGTTATAAAATGATAATATTACAAAATATTAGGGTCCAACCCCTATATCAGTACATAACATAAGGCTTGTGGGCCGCAATCCAAATATCCACGTAATGGGCCTCCCTTAAGGCCTCTCAATTTGGTCACTTGAAAATATTTTTAGAAATCGTAAACTAATGCTTTTGAATAACAATAATGCATAAGTATAAAATACCATAGACTAACATTTATATTTAATGTACATGGCAATAGGGGTACCTATATGCATATGTGATATGAACGTATAAGTGAATTCTTAAAATCACATGAGGCATAGGCTTTTGTATTAAAACATTTCATCATTTCTGAAATATAATGTTAAAGAAGAGAGGTAGGAGTGTTGTAGCAGGAACTATTCGAGTGTGACATGACTTTTCATGAGCATAATGTATCTTATCTGGTAAGCGTACAACTTAGCTCGCCACATAATATCAAGCACATCAAATACTATCATTCTTAGTAACGTATAAAGCGTAGCTTTGAAAACGTAGGTAACATAAGTATCATATTAAAATACTATAACATTTCGAACATAGTATCATAGGAGTGAGACATAACACATAATATGATTTCGTAAGACATAACATAGCTGTCATAAGCATGTTGTGGCATGATATTGTAAGGGCATATCATAATATCATAGAAAGGAGATATATATCGTGACATTAGTACTTGTGGAAACATACGTAACTTGTCGTGAAGCATTTGAACAAATCATATTTCTTATATTTAGAGCATAAGTGTGTTACATCTCTATATTTGAGCTAAGCTCCACATTAGTAACCTTAAAGGTCATATATAGGGCTCTTTAGGCTAAGATCTTAACCATGTACAATATTGCCCACTTTGGCGTTTCATGTCACGCATGTGCCTACATCACAGTTTTAAACGCATTGCAACGGTAACACTTTGCCCTGCCTACTCCCTCGGGAGTGCTAGAGCTATCCGAGTACGCAGCACAATACTGTTTGTTCTGGCTTCGCACCTGCCTACCCTGTTTCGGGCACTTGGTCTCAGCTGCACGGTACACATAAGGCTCTTTAGGCCAATATTAGATTGTTCGCTCTGGCTCGCACTTGCCTACCCGCTTTCTGGGCGCTTGGTCTCAATCGGATAGTACACATAAGGCTCTTTAGGATAACATTAGATTGTCTGCTTTGGCTCGCACCTGCCTACCCCCTTTCTGGGCACTTGGTCTCAGCCGCACGATACACATAAGGCTCTTTAGGCCAACATTAGATTGTCCGCTCTAGCTCACACCTTCCTATCCCCTTTCTAGGTGCTTGGTCTCAGCCGCACAGTATACATAAGGCTCTTTAGGCCAAAAGGGACGTATCCTAACTTGGTGGTAGATTATTTCAGGTCCCCTACCATAGGACCAACGTTGCTAGTTTAGGGTCTTGCCACGAAAGACCTTACATGTCTATATTTTATTTCGCGTCCTCCCATCCTAGGACTATCAAGCTAGATTAAAGTCTCATCACGAGAAGACCTTACATAGAGTCGTACGTTAGGAATCTTACATCTACTTTATGTAAACGTTCTAGTCCATTGGTTGTAATTCATATTATACGTAAGGTTCCTATGTAATTCAAAGCATGACATTTATACTTGAACGTAATAACTGACGCATTACAATAAATGGAAAGAAATGCATGAAACGTAATTGAGCTTGCAAGCATTTGTAGAGTAATAAGTCTTACTCATGGCATATCGTTACTCACCTCTCTCCGATAGAATTGGTGTTAAACAAAGTGTTCCTACACACAATGCACATAGAAGTATGGAAATATCAATACAAAACCCCAAGGCAAGGTAATAACACGTAAACCGAGACTAAGCACATAAGTCCCTCAATCCTGACTCATCAACACCTCACTTACACAACAGGAGAGCGAGGCTAAACTCTAGGACAAAGCCCCAATGTAAAACGAGAACGTAAGTTTGAGGTTTGAATATGATAACCGGAACATTGTCTCCTTCATTGCGTCCTAACCATCTCTCAAGGATGAATTCACACTCTAGGTTAGTTCCATTTGAAAATAGTCTTATTGGCCTTTAATTTGATAGGTCATGGGCCAAAAACGTATTTCGGGTGAAGAAGTTGTGCCTCACAGAAAGTGGACTAAAATTCTGAAAAACAATGTTGTTGGCATAGATTTTGGGTCAACTTTAAACTTCCATATCTCTCAACATATAAAAAAATTAGAGTACAAAATTTATATGGATACAAAGGTCTATGAGTCTAATTTCCAATGCTTCAAACGATGCATAAATCCGAGTTTTCTAGAGAAAGTTATGCCAATTTTACTAAATAGTGTCAGAGTTGAGAAAGCGAATCTGGGATGTGTCGACGCATGAGCTGAAAAAGTGAATCTAGGAGTCCTCTAGATGGATGTGTCGACACATGAGCTAAAAAAGTGAATCTAGGAGTCCTCTAGATGGATGTGTCGACACATTACCTAAAAAAAATGAAAATCCACCCGAAAAATCCCAAATCTCACCTAAACTCCATCAAAACTCTCACAAACTCTTTCAATGCTTCTAGGGTCCAAAGATTGATCCAAGAAGACCATAATAACTCAAAATGAAACATTTTAAACAAGTGAATCAAAGGAATCTAGGGTTTGCAATCTCAAACCCACTATGCACAAATTTGGAGGTTTTACAAACCCTCACATCAAACCCTTAATATAAGCTTATGAGGCTTCAAAATCTAGCTAAATGGGACTCAAAGGAGTCACTTTCAACAACCCAACAACACAACCCACCAAGATAAATACATACACATATACAATTGTAGAAAGATATGAAACCTTACCTTTCTTCAAGCTTGCCCAAGTCCTTCAATGGCTTCTCTTGGCTTGGGTGTAGACTTTCCAAGCTTCCTCTTCCTTAAATCTTCCCTTTTCTCTTTCTCTTCTCCTCTTCTCCGTCTCTTCTCTCTCTCAACCAATTGTGATGTATGTGGGTATGAAAGTGTGGGTGTGTATAAGTGTATAAGTATGATACACATGGGAGTAATCTCACGTGTCTCACTCCATGGGCTTAAGTTACAACATATTCTTTTATTAGTCATTTTTTACCCAAATGATGTAATAGCTAACATTAAACAATACAAACACTAAAAATTCACATTAATTTAAATAAACAAAGGTTTGGGCCATTACAAAGGAAGTTTTGAATTTTAGAAAGACTTTATCTTAGGAAAGTTTTGAATTAATAAAAATTTGATTTCTATTTCTTAAAGTTGAAAATTTGATTTGGTTTCTAAAATTGGAGGATTTGCTTTTAGTTTCTTATTTTGAAAGATTTGATCTACTTTCCTAATTTGAAAGATTGGATTTTGCATGGAATTGAAAAAGTTGAATTTTGAAAATCTATAATTTGGAAAGCTATAATTTGATGTAGAAAAAAGATGTTGCAAATGTAAGATTTGATGCAAAAGATAGTTTTTGAAAACTTCGATTTGAAGCAAATGTGGAAGTCGTGTTTTTAGGAAAGAAAATTAGGGTTTTCTAACCATGAAATCTTAGGCTTGACTTAGACTTCAAGAAAAAGAGTTTTTAAAAAGTAGACCTTTTGAAGAGAGTTTCTAGAAAGAAGACTTGATGATGGCTTTTAGAAAATGAATTTTCAAAGAGAACTTTCTGAAAGGAGTTTGAAAATAGCTTTTTAGAAAATAGATTTTTTAAGGGAATTTTTTAGAAAGCAATTTTTAGAGCGAACTTTTAGAAAGTATTTTGGAAAGCAATTTTGAAAGGGGTTTGAATATGGACTTTTTGAAAACCTTTTTAATATCTCACTTTCCTAAAACGGTTCTAACCATGACGAGATTAGAACTATTCTAAGTTTGTGGTTTTGAAAACAATATAGATTTGAAATATAGACCAAAAGGATCCCTTTGAATGTCATACTTTTCTAAAACAACCCTAACTATGGAATTATTAGAATCATCTTAAGATTGTGGTTTTGATGAAAAACAAGTTAGGATTTACACCCAAAATATGGACCTTGATGGTTACAGTGAATATAACACTTTTCTAAAGCAACCCTAACCATGAATTGGCTAGAATCACTCTAAGAGTGTGATTTTGAAAAGAAGATTTCGAATGCAAGTTTTGAAAGAGAATTTTGATGCAAGCTTTGAAAACAACTTTTGAAAACCATTTTGAGGAGATGTATGAACATGATATACATAATGCCAGTAAGGTCGTGAACATACAAATTTTAGGTTTCACCACATAATCAAGGGGGCCAAATCCACATGGTCTAAGGTTGAATTAAAAGAAAGCCCCCGACACAGTGACTTTCAACCATTCTTCCTACACATGAATCGGGAATTCCCTTATTCCAAGCATGCAAAAAAGGGGGGGGGGGGGGAGAAGAAGAAGATAGAGGATTAAAATAGAAGAAAATCTAAATGGGTTAGGAGAAGAAGAGAGAGGGGGATAGTACATAAACATAAAGAGAAAACTAACCTCATATCTTGTTGACTTTGTTTGCTTTGTTTGTTTTACTTTTCTTAGACTTTGAAAGCCTCGACCTTGTAGCATTTCAATCTTCAATGGATGCTTGGAGGTTTGTATATAAGTCTATGGAGTGTATATAGGCTAGGGTTAGAATTCGTAGAGGCTGAGGTTTGAAGAGGCCTGAGAGAACTAGGGTTCGGAGAGAGTTCGACGTCTGTATGCAAAGAGACAAAGTTTCTAGACTTAGATTGCCGACCTTTTTCATGTAGGGGTGGCTCGGTATTTAGAGACAGAAGATTCACCTAGCGCCTGTTGCAATGGTGCCAGGCCAAATTTTGGCTTAAAATGTTTTAAGTCGGCAAGCAACATATCTTTCAACCCTTGATACGTAAGGCAAAAGATCTAGGTGCCTGTATTAGTGACTACCATACAATTTTTGGCTTGGCTTCACTAGGAGTGATTCCGGAAGGTCCGGGAATGCTCTGCAAGGCTAGGAATGGTCCAGAAGGCTAGAAATGTGTAGAAACCCTTGAAATAGTGTCCCAGGGGTAACAGAATTGAAAAACAAGGTCGAAATTGTCGACCGAGCTATTAGGGGCAAAACAATTAACTAGACCGAAAAACCACCGGAATTGACTCGAAATAACTCATGAGAGGACTTAAAAGTTGGAAACACTATTCAGAGTATTCCGAGGGAGTGTCGGTTTGATACCCAGAGTTGGTGTGGTTAGAAAAGGCGACCAGCCCATTAAGGATAAAACGGTCATTTTGTACTAGGTTTGCCAGAATAGACTCGGAATGATCCGAAAAAGTATTGGACGGTCAAGATTACTATTAAAACCGTTCTTAGGAGGTTACCGATTTGATACCTAGAGCTGGTGTGGTTCCCGAAGGCGCTTGGATGCCTAGGGGCAAAATGTCATTTTGACCGGACAGTCTCGAAATTGGTCCAGAACTGACTGGAAGGCATTTGAATATGCCGGATCATCTTTGGGATAATTTTGGAAGGGTGGACTTATCGCTCTAAGGGCTTAGGTACTTTCTCAAGAAGCATGCCGAAAAAGGCCCAATGGGCAGTTTGGTCATTTTTCACCAAAGTGGGCTAGCAGGCACTGGTGTTGACCTGGGTTTTGAGTGTTTTCGTCACTCTAACAGTCTGTGATGAGTTGGTTTCCAAAGGTATCTCATTCTTTGGTAAACGTTTCACGGCCAAGAGGCAAATTCGGTCCCTTGACATAAGGGTTTGTTGCCAATTCCCAATGTTGATCTATTTACGAGTGTTTCTACCACTCTGACGGTTACGATATTTATGAGCGTTTTTGCCACTTTGACTGTACACATTCATTCCGGAGACTGCCTAATCTTGGGAAGCTGCTAGGTGGACTTATTGTTTGAGGAATCAACTTTCTCGAAAGACGTGCTGAATAATGGATATTCTTCATTGGCAGGCTAGAAGGCGCCAAAGGTGGACCAATCTACCATCTCGAGGACTTGGGTTCCATCCCGATCGACGAGTTTGAAGGGACTTACCGTTCTAAAGAGTTTTCTCAAAAACGTGCCGGATTGGATAGTCTTATTGCTTGAGGGATCAACTTTCTCGAAAGGTATGCCGGATTTGATTTGAATTGGAATTGGACTTGAAATTGAATTTTAGATTGAAATGGCAACTTACAGTCTGTAGGAAGACGTGCCAATTGGAATTGGACCGAATAATGCCACAAGGGCATTTTGGTCATTTTGCCTCTATTGCCCGTGAAGCGATTGATTGATTGGATTGAGTTTGAAAAGTTGATGTAGACTTAAATATATCTGTGTTGATTTGAATGTAACTCCGGACGGACCAGAGATTGCCAAGAGGGCAAAAATGGGGTGCTTACAAATACCCCTTTTTTCTGTCTTTGCTTATCAAAGACAGAAAACGATAAAGTAAGAGTCTAATGTTGACTGCGAGGGAATCAGACAGACGAACTTGGAAGATTTTTGAAAATTGAAGTTTGAAAGTGGATATTTGGCCCAAAGGGGCATTCGAAATCAGGTTTTAGCGAAAAAAAAATGGCAAAACTGCCCAAAATTTGACCCTGGTGCCACTAGGAGTGGGGCTAGCTTCAAAATCACCTTGGCGCCATTGCCAGTGGTGCCAGGTTCTAGAAATAAAACCGCGATCTTTAGACATGAAGCTTGCAGTTTGTGAGGTTTTAAGAGAGAAATCGTGAGGGATTTCGAGTGTTAGCCATGTGCATTTGAGGGAGTGACTTTTGGGGATATCGGAGAGTTACCGAAAGTAGTCACCGTTGCCGGGATAGTCACCGGAGAAGGAGATTTAGCTGGAGTACTTCAAGAGGTGAATGTTTTGTTTTGTGTTGATTTTGATACATAGAACTCCATTTGAGTTGTGTAAATAATCGAAATTGATGCCTTGACATGTTTTGAACGCTTTGGTAGAGTTACTTTTGCGTTTTGGTGCTTGTTTGAATGAATTTGGATAATTTTACATGTTTTATGTGAAGAGGATTTCTGCAAGAATTGGAGATTTACTCTTACAGCTTTGAGTATTGAGTTTTTCGGCAAGATTTTTATGCTAACTGCCTTAGAAAAATGTGTTTAACAGCTATATGTAATTTCGTATTTTTTTTGAAAACTCTGTGAATTTTTTATTTTTTAGAAAATAAAAAATAGGTTAAAAATAAGAAAAATTAGAAAATAATGAAAACATCTAACTTTTAATCCCTAAAAAATGTGAGAAATATTTTAGAAAACATTTGAAGTGATTTTGAAAAACTTTTGCAATGATCTAGAAAATCTTTGAATTTTTGAAAATCAGAACATGTCAGTGAAATTTTGAAAACTCTTGAAAATGTGCATGGATTCTTTTGTGTGTGTTAGTATTATATGATTGTGATATTATGAAGTACATTGTTTGTGTTTTGTTATAGTGTCGTGGGGATTGTAGGGGCCATTTTTAAACGGAACTTTGCTGAACTTTTTTGAAATTAAGGAAAGAGTTAGGGAAATTTTTGAAAATAAAATCTTTTTTAAGGAAAAAGATATAAAACTATTGAGGGAGGGGCCTTTTTGGCGGAGAAGGCTCCGAGAAACTCGAGGGCCCTAAAACTATTGGGAGAAAAACTTAAGAAGAAAATTTTAAGAATGGAATTTTGAACGAAAACTTTTGAAGGACCACTTACAAAAATTTTGAAATTGGAAACCTGGGAATTTGATGAGAACTTTTAAAGGATTGAAAACTTGAGAATTTTTTAAAGAATTGATTTTTGAAGAGGACTTTTGAAGGAAAAAGCTTTTGAAAAAACTTTGATTGGAATAGCAATCTATTTTAGAAAGGAACTTGAGATGGACTTTAATTGAAAATTTTGGAAACTTTGATTTTGAAATGAACCTTGGAATTTGCATTAGAAACCCTTTTGAAATTTAGACAAAACGTGTAATTCACTTTGACTTGAAATTTGAAACTTTTGAAGGCAAAATATTTAGAAGATTCCTTTTGACTTGAAACTGGAAATCTTTTGAAAGTAAAAAGTATAGGAAATTCTTTTTTACTCGAAACTTGACATTTTTGAAGACAAAACATATAGAAAATTCATTTTGACTTGAAAATTGGATTTTTTATGGACCCAAAATGTGTAGAAAATTCATTTTGACTAAAAAATTGGATTTTAAAAATCATAATGTGTAGGAAATTCATTTTGACTTATCATTTGAAAATTTTTTTTTCTTTCTTTATCTTTTACCCTTTTGAGCTATAATTACCATATGTCAACATTTTTATCTTGATCTTCAAGATGATAGACGCAAGCGATGATGGTTTGTAGAGGAGGCACCGGTCCGGGAAGGGTGCCCGCACAGATTCAATAGGCAGCTCTAGTCGTTCCAGAGGTAGCCAGAGGTCCACTAGCCGGGCATCCTCCAGCCAGAGCAGAAGGGGGAGTAGACCTACAGTCAATCCCCTCCCTCCAGTTGAGCAAGCCTTTGAGGAGGAGATGGATGCAGAGCATGAGGTACCAGGCCTTGGCGATCGAGTGACTAGTTACGGGAGGGCCTCCTCTACACATAGGCAGACGGATGCCGATCTTGGTGATTTGGAGATACCAGTTATTCCTCCGCTAGGAGACCTCACCTATCATCCCAGCGTCTACTCTCGATAATATTTGCCACCTCCACGGGTACACGCATCTTTCAGATGGGCTGTTCATCTTCTCTTTAGCACTATACAGCAGGCGGCTCCATCTTATCGCGCTTTCTTGGTGGAGATTGGGTTTGGGGCCTTCATGGGTGTAAGCACCCCATTTTTGACTGCTTGGCAGTCTACAGTCCGTCCAGACTTGTATCCAAGTCAATGTGGACATATTTTGAGTCAAATCAACTTTCCAAGTCTAATCCTGTCTATCCATCGCTTCGCGGGCCCGCCAGGCCCAAATAGAGAAAAAATGACCAAAATTTCATTGGGGGCATTGTTCAATCCAATTCTAAATCAAGCACGTCTTCTCGACGACGCGAAGTCCCCTTTTTCAAGTCCAATTCTAATTTCAATCCCTCTCTCGAGAAAGTTGATTCCTCGAGATGGTAAGTTTATCATTTCTAGCACGTTTTTCGAAGAAAGTGTCTTCGGAACAATAAGTCCCTTCAAACCTATCGATCGGGACGAGACCCCAAGTCCCCTAGATGACAGAACGGTCCACCTTTGGTACTTACTAGCCAGTCAATGCAGAAATATCTGTTTCGGCACACCTTTTGAGAGAGTCAATTTCTCAGGTGCTAAGTCCCTTTAGCAGCTTCCCAAGATCAGGCAGTCTTAAGAATGATCGCGAACCATCAGAGTAGCGGAAGTACTCGCAAACATCGCAACCGTCAGAGTAGCGAAAATACTCGCAAATAAGTCGATATAGGGAATTGCCAACAAACCTCTGTATCACGGGACCGCCGTCAGAGTGGCGGAAATACTCAAAACCCAAGTCAACACCGATGCCTGCAAGCCTACTTCGATGAAAAATGACCAAACTGCCCCTAGGGCCATTTTTGACACGTTTCTCGAGAAAGTACCCAAGTCCTCAAAATGGTAAGTCCACCTTTCCAAGATTATCTTAAAGGTAACCCGGCATGTTTAGGTGCCTTTTAGTCTGTTTCAGGGCCAATTCCGAGACTTTCCGGTCAAGGTGACCGTTTTGCCTCTAGGCATCCGAACACCCGGGAACCACATCGGCTCTAGGTATCAAACCGGTAACCTCCCGAGAATGCTTCTTATAGTATTCCCAACCTTTCATTATCTTTCCAGATCATTCCGAGTCAATTTTGGCAAACCTGGTGCAAAATGACTGTTTTGCCCTTCGTGGGCCAGTCGCCTTTTTCGACCACACCGGCTCTGGGTATCAAACCGGTAACCTTTGGGAATAGTCTAAATAATATTCCCAAACCTTGAGTCTTCTTTCGGGACATTTCGAGTCCGTCCTGGCAACTTTTCGGCCTAGTTGACCGTTTTGCCCCTAATGGCCTGGTCAACCTTTTTGACAATTCTTGTCATCCTTTTTCAGGTCAAATACCTCCGGGACCCTTTTTTGAGGGTTCTTGTCCATTTCCAGCTTTCTGGGCCATTCCCGGTCCCTTAAATACTTTTCGAACCTTCCGAAGTCACTCCTAGTGAAGCCAGGCTAAAAATTGCATGGTAGTCACTAGTACAGGCGCCCAAATCATCTCAAGATACGTTGCTTGCCGACCTTAAAACTTTCCTAATTGGCTGGCGCCACTAGTAGTGGTGCCAAGCCAATATTTGGCCTGGAGCCACTCCTAGTTGCGCTAGAAGGCTTTTTGTCCTAGCGCCACTGCAACAGGCGTCAGATCATTCTTCTCTCTATAAATACAAAGCCTCTTCCAGCATGAAAGAGGTCTACAAACTCAGTTTGAAAACCCAAATTTTCGATATACAAAGCTCATAGCCTCCCTAAATCCTAGCTTTGTTTGGGTTTTCCAAACCCTAGCCTACTATACACTCATATACACTCTCATACACTTATACACACTCAAATATACTCATACACTAGCCTCAAACCCTCCATTTAAGACTTGGATTGCTATAACTACGAAGCTTTGAAGATCAAGACAAGCCCTCGAAGATTGAAGCGAAGACCGAAGCAAAGCAAGCAAAACAAAGTGCGTAAAGCAAAGCAAAATAAAGAAGACACAAGGTAGGTTTCCTATTTACGTTTACATATCTTCCCCCATCTCTTCTTTCTCTGAACCCACTTAGGTTTTCTTCTATTTTAATCCCCCATCTTCTTCCCCCCCTTTCTTGCATGCTTGAAGCAAGGGACTTCCCGGTCCATGTATAGGATTAGGCTATTGGAGGGTCACTGTATCGGAGGCTTTCTTTTAGTCTAACCGAAGACCATGTGGGTTCGGCCCCCTTGATTATGTGGTGAAGTCTTAACCTTGTATGTTCATGACCCCAACTTGCATTTTACATATCATGATTTTCCATTCTTCTAAAGTTCGTTTTCAAACTCGTTTTTAAAAGCTTGCATCAAAATCTTCTTTTTCAAAACTTGTTTTCAAAATCACAATCCTAGGGTGATTCTAGCCTTTTCATGGTTAGGGTTGCATTAGGAAAGTGTTACATTTAAAGTGACCAATATGGTCCATATTTTCAAAACATTGTTGTTTTCAAAACCACTATCTTAAAATGTTTCTAACCTTCTTATGGTTAGAATCGTTTTAGGAAAGTGAGATATTTTATATACTTTCTAAAAAATCTCTTCTAAAAAATCTCCTCCTAAAAATCTCTTTTCCAACATGCTTTCCATAAACTCTCTTTAAATTCCTTTCCAAAATTATTTTCAAAAACTTCCTCCAAAAATCTATTCTTCAAAACTTCTTTTTAAACTCTTTTCCAAAAAGCTCTCTTCTAAATTTCTTTACTAAAAACATTCTTTAAGTTTCCTTCTTAGAAAACTCTCTTCCTAAATCTCTTTCCTAAAAACTCTTTCCAACAATCCCCTTCTAAAACTTTCCTTCCAAAAACTCTCTCTTTTCAAATTCACTTTCTAAAAACTCCTCTCTAGGATTTTCTTCCAAAAATCTCTCTTTCTAAAAACTCACTTTCCAAGATCTTCTTCCTTAGAGCCCAAGTCAAGTCTTAGAACCCACGATTAAGAAACCCTAATTTTCCTTCCCAAAAACATGATTTTCAATCTTGCCTTAAAACCTAGGTTTCCAAAATCTCCCCTTTTCGATAAAAAATCATAAGTTTCCAAAAACCTCTTTCTATGCCAAAACTATAGTCATCCAAATCTAGGGTTTCTAAAACTTTCCCTTTCCCAAATCTATGCCAAATCCAATCTTCCCGTTTAGGAAACTAGATCCCATCCTCTGTTTTTGAAAACAAAATCAAACCTTCTCTTTTAGAAACAAAATCCAATCCCTTGTTTTAGGAAATAGGAATCTCAATCCTTCATAGTCTAAACCTTTCCTAATTCACTCTTTCCTAATTTCATACCTTCCTAAACCATAGGTTTCCAAACTTTAAACTTTTAAATCTTTCCAAACTTTAAGCTTCCAAATCTTTCCTAATTCAAGCCTTTCCTAGTTCCATCCCTTTCAAATCTTAATTTTTCAAATATAAATCTTCAAATATTTCTTAAACTCAAACCTTTCCTAATCTCAAGAATTTCTAAAACTTAAACTTTGAATCTTTCTAAGATTCTAAACTTTCCTAAACTTCAAATCTTTCCAAGTCTAAAACTTTCTAAATTTAAAACTTTCTTACTTTGAAAACCTTTCATATTTCAAAACTTTCTTAAAATGAACCTTTCTTAATTCGAAACCTTTCCTAAAATGATGCTTTCCTAATTCCAAAACTTTCACATTTTGAAACTTTCGTAATTTGAACCTTTCCTAAAACGAAACTTCCCTATCTTGAAACTTTCCTAATTCGAACATTTTCTAAATCCAATCTTTCTTAATCTTCCAAGTCCAACATTCGAGTCAAATCTTTCTTAAACCTAAAGTCTTTCCTAAATCCTATCTTTCTTAAGTCTAGGTTTCTTAAATCTCAATCTTTCCAAAATAAGTCCAAATCTTTCTTCCAAGTTCTATCTTTTCAAATCAAAGTCCAATCCTTTCAATTCCAAATTCTAATTTCCAATCTTATATTCTAAGTTCAAATAAAACCCTTTTCCAAATCAAAATCTCTTTTTCCAAATCGAATCTTCTATCTTCTATCGGACTCTTGTTCGAACTTTGACTGACCTGATTCCTCTAAAAGGATACGTAGGCAACTCTCATGGGTGCTGTCACAACCTTTTTCAAATTTTCAATTCCACAACCTCTTTCAAATCTCCAATTCCATAATCTATTTTCAAGTTTCCAATCCCAAAAATTTGTTTTCAAATATCTATTTCCAATTTAAAAAACTTTCCAACTTCAAATCTATCTTTTCAAATCTCTTTTTTTATAAAAATCAATTTCTTTTCAAATCTATTTCCAAATCTATTTTTCAACTCTCTTCTCTTGCACTTACATATCATGCATCATGTCTTTTAAAACATTCTTTTTCTAAAGTGGATAGGATCGGACATTTGTTAGTTGAAGACTCTCATAAGTGAATCCAAGGTAAATAGACATGTAGGTACCGTAAGGGCAGGGTAGGGTGATGGCTTAGTGTGTCTTCCTTACACGTAACCAACCTCCGAACCTAGATTACTGATTTCGAAAGACCAAAATGGAGTTTATTTTCAAAAAGGGCTTAAATGTTTTCTAAAGGTTACCAAACAACCTGTTTTCCTAAAAACCCTCTCTTGATGAGATATTTTAAAAAACCCTAAGTGTAGTCTCCGGATTGTGCTTAGTTTTTAGGTGACCTAACTCACCTCAATCAAGTTAGGTGGCAACTCCAATTGTTTTCCAAAAGCCATTTATTCAAATCTATTTTCAATTCAAACCTAGTCGCACTCATTCTTCTAAGAGGATGAGTTCTAACGAGAGAGTACGGTATTTTTCCCGCTTGTGTGTATTCCTTGAGTGCGAAAAATCTGGGCGCGACAGTTGGCGACTCCACTGGAGACACTTAGAGGGTTAGGCTATAGTCATGTCTTTTTACCCTTCACCAATGTAGAGTCTTCAATTAACTTGTTCAATCCTATTCACTTTAAATTTTCAAAACCAAATTTTTAAAATTGTTTTTAAAAAAAAATGCATTTATTCATATTATCTTGTTTAAGTTTGCCATCCACATACTTACTCTTGCATCTTTGTTTTGTAGGTGCACTTTTTGTTTAAATTTTATTAACTGCCATGCATGAATGTGATGAACAGGATGAATGGGAGTTGTTGGGCTCTTTCTTCCACTTTTAAAAATTACACACACACTACACGTGCACTTGCATTTTGCATACTTGCATTTTTACCCTGATATGACCCTTCTAGTTAGAAAGGGGGAATGGTATATTGGTTGTGGGCAAGATGCTATGTTAGTTTCTTCGCCTATGGCCTCTTGATGGTTCCCCTCTCAGATCACCAACCAATCATGGCACCACCTCAGGGAGTGGGCCTAGGTTTGAAGATCCAGGGACCGAGCCTTTTTAGGACACATTAATCAACCCTCAACCTCATGCTCATATAGACATCTTGCATAGCCAAACCTCTGCCGGATTTAAGACACATGCACCATTTTCAAAACCATGGAGGAAAGGGCGACTGCTCTTACTTTTATTTATACCTGTTTATTCCTATTGTTATAATGACTATAGTCTTACTACTATAATGCCTGTCTAACTGCTCATATATGCATAAGTACTTCAACTGTATTCTCTTTCCTTATACCCTATGCATCCATTTACATACATTCCATATTCCATGTCAAGACAAGAGTTCCAAGTAACTCAAGTCACTACATTCTCATGCATATGATCAACCCAAAGAGAGTGACACCTAGTTTACTCTCCCGTGCATTAAACCTACCCAAACCCTAAGAGTTTTCATGTAATCCTAAGGACTTATGGCATGCACATCAATTCATTCCATATGAAGAACCCTAATCCCTCTATGCTCATGGAAATAGGATTGCCATAAAGATAAAGAGCAATCAATCAACAAGGTCTCTCAGTGACCTCTTCGATATCAAATCCAAGGAAGGCCAATCCGAAGACTCAAGAGTAGTTTAGGACTTCTTATATAAAACAAGATAGGCAAAAATCCCAAAGAAACATTTTCCATCTCCCTATTAAAATGTATTTCAATTCTTTTGTATCATAAACCCAAAGTTAAAATGTATTTCTTTATTTTCCTCGAGCACATGGATGGATGAATATATAGATGAATGAACATGTGAATGGATGAAGCTCCTCATATGATGGTAAAGTATTTGCATGCAGGGGCAGAAACCCCTATATCCAAAAGTGGGCCAATACATCATGATTAGTTTTCCTCCTAAAGAGGGGCACCCTAGGACATGCATTGCATAAAGCTCTCTAAAAACCAAAAACTAACTTGCGATCTGTGTTTTTATCTTTTTCTTTCTTCCTTTTTATTTACAGAGGCCACCCTGCATTGAGTCAATATTGCTCCCAAGAAGGGGCAACAACCACCCAGGGATCCCATTATCACCCAGCAAAGAGCATCACTGATGGCTGCTAACCCTAAAGAATTATCTCAAGTCTTTGAGAAGAGGTCAACGAAATGAGGATCAAGATGGATGAGATGCTCAGACTCATTCAAACTATGGCTATGAAGGATGCTGCTGCAATCCCATCATCATCTATGACTTCATCCAAGGACCCTGAACTCGCTAATCCAAGGATCGTGCTTCAATTTGATAATGTTGGGAGGACTAAGGAAGATGCCAAAGGGATCAGCGCTAAAGAGGAGGAGACCATATTACATTCACCTGTCGTAAATAAGGCCCCCCTAGACCCTCTCAGTCTGAAAATCCAAGGGCTAGAGGATTCACTGCGAAGTCTCCATGGCCACGACACTTACGGGTTCACTTCCTATGATGAGCTCTGCTTCTTTCCTAACCACCCAAGACCTGCTAGGTTCAAAATGCCTGACTTCCAGAAGTATGAGGGCACTGGTAACCCCATCGCTCATCTTCGTCTCTATGCTGGAGTACTAAGTGGTCACGACAACGATTCGAAACTCCTCATACAACTATTCCAACACAACCTCATGGGGTCTGCTCTACAATGGTTTGCTCATTTGGACTTAAGGAAGATTACAACCTAGATCGAGCTGGTCAATGCATTTAAAGCCCAATATCATCACAATATTGATCTCACCTCTGACCGATGGTCCCTGACGATTATGAGCAAGGGTGAAAAGGAAAGCTTCAAGAAGTATGCCTTGAGATGGAGAGAAGCTGCTGCACAAGTCAATCCCCCATTAGAAGAGAAGGAGTATGTACAACTGTTCGTACATACTTTTCAAGGTATATACTATGAGAAGCTCTGCACAAGTGTAGGGAAAAGCTTCTCCGAGCTCATCATGCAAGGGGAGATGATAGAAAACGACCTCAAGACAAGGAGGATTACGGACCATTATGCCAGGACTAGAGAGTACACCGCTAATATAGCCAAGAAGGTGGATATTACAAGGGGCACAATCAAGAAGGAAAGTGAGGTGTCTGCCATCCTGCCTGGCCAATCCCCCCAATATACTGTCCTGCCTGGCCAATTACCCCAATACCAACCACCACCACAATCACCTTCTGTCCTGCCGTTACCCACTTTAACCATGCCTACTCCAACCCCTGACTATGGCCCTACTAGGGCACGACCTAACTTCAATAGAGCTGCCTGACGCACCCATAACTTTGATACCTTAACCTGCACCCAAACCTAGGCTTACCATAGCCTTCTGAAGAATAACATCTTGAAGCCCATACCTGCTCGTCCTTTGCCAAGCCCTCTACCCCCAACCTTTAATGCCGCCCTTATATGTGAATATTATTCGGGTGGGCAAGGGCATGACACCGAAAGCTGCTTCGCTCTCAAGCACAAAATTCAAGACTTGATCGACAATAAGACCATTGATCTGCAGCCAGTAAAACCTACTCCGACCCTAATGTGACCACTAACCCTCTGCCAAATTACACCGTCAACATGATACTAGTATAAATGGAAGGCAAAGAGAGTTTGACAAGCCTGAGGCCAAAGATTATGAGGCCGATTGGGAGACCGATGAAGAAGATGATTGGGAGGAAGACTTCCCATTACGCCCGATCTATCTCTATAACCCTCATGAGGTGCCTGATGCTTCTGATTGGCCAGTTGAGGAGCCAGTGTTTCCAGAAGAAGAGCCTGCTGAAAACATGGCTGTTGATGGATGGGGCACCGAGTTTTTGCATCCAAAGTATTGTCGCGCCCAGATTTTTCGCACTCGAGGAATACTCACACAAGCGGGAAAAATGTTGTACTCTCTCGTTAGAACTCACCCTCCTAGAAGAATGAGTGCGACTAGGTTTGAATTGAAAATAGATTTGAATAAAGGGCTTTTGAAAAAGATTCGGAGTCGCCACCTAACTTGATTAAGGTGAGTTAGGTCACCTAAAAACTAAGCATAACTCGAAAACTACACTTAAGGTTTTTGAAAAAGGATTTTGAAAATATCTCCCCAAGAGAGGGTGTTTAAGAAAAATAGGTTGTTTGGTAACCTTTGAAAAAAATTTAGCCCTTTTTTGAACATAACTCCTTTTTGGTCTTTGAAATCAGTGATCTAGGTTCGGAGGTTGGTTACCTGTAGGGAAGACGCACTAAGCCATCACCCTACCCCGCCTTTTCAGTACCTACATGTCAATCTACCCTAGATTCACCTATGAGAGTCTCCAATTAACATATGTTCAATCCTATCCACTTTTGAAAATAATGTTTAGAAAAACATGATGCATGATATGCAAGTGCAAAATAAGAGAGAATTGGAGAATAGATTTGGTAATAAATTCAAAAAGAAATTGATTTGGATTGAAAGAGATTTGAAACTGGATAGATTTGAAATTGAAAATTTTTGAAAATTGAAAGTAAGGATTTGAAAATAGATTTAAAGAGGTGGAATTGAAATTGGAAAGTTTGAAAATTTGGAAATAGAAATTTGAAAATAGAAATTTTGAAATTGGAATTTTAAAAATAGATTGGAATTTGAGATTTGAAAAATGTGGAGATCGCACCCATGAGGGTGGAATTGAAAGTTTGAAAAGTGTTGTGACCGCACCTATGAAGGTTGCCTACGTATCCCTTTGAGGGAATCAGATCAGTCGTAGTTCGGACCGGAGTCCGATTGAAAATAGAAGAGTTGATTTGAAGAAGGAGATTGAATTGAAAATTGGATTTGATTTGAGATTAGAAGAGGAGACTGGAAATTGAAATTGAGAAGATTGGACTTGCTTTAGAAAGATTGATTTTGGAAAGACTTGGTTCGAATTAGGAAAGGTCCGATTTAGGAAAGTTTCATTTTAGGAAAGTGTCATTTTAGGAAAGTTTTCGAATTAAGAAAGTTCTCAACTTAGGAAAGTTTTGGAATTAGAAAGTATTAAACTTAGGAAAGTTTTGAATTTGGAAAGTATTGAATTTAGAAATGTTTTGAATTAAGAAAAGTTTAGTTTAAGAAAAGCTTAGAATTTAGAAAGTTTCAAGTTAAGAAAGTTTTGAATTTTCAAAAGTTTTGAAATAGGGAAGTTTTGAAAGTGGGAAAGTTTAGAAAACAAGGCAGTTCTGAAAATAAGAAAGCTTTGAGAACAAGGAAGTTTTGAAATTGGAAAGAGTTGAAATTTTAGGAAAGTTTTAGAATTTAAAAAGATTTGGGTTTAGAAGATTTAACTTAAAAAAGTTTTGAATTTAGGAAGCTCAGAATTTTAAAAAGATTTGAAACTTAGAAAGTTTAGGATTTAGAAAGTTTTAGAGTTTGAATTTTCGAAAGTCTTTCAATTAGGAAAGGTTTGAATTTAGGAAAGGTTCGAAAACTTAGGTTTGAAAAGTTAAGATTTGAAAAGAGGGTAGAATTAGGAAAGGCTTGAATTTTAGAAAAGATTTGAATTTTGAATTTTAAGACAAGATTTTTATGTTCAAGTTTTGGAAACTTAAGATTTAGGAAATGAGAAGATTAGGAAGGATGTGAATTAGGAAAGATTTGGATTTTGAAATTTAAGGAAAGATTTAGGTTTAAGTTTAGGAAACTTATGGTTTAGGAAGGAATTGAATTAAGAAAGGTTTGGATTAGGAAGGGATTGGATTTGGTTTCTAAAAGAAAAGATTTGATTTTGTTTCCAAAAACGGAGGACGAAATCTAGTTTCCTAAACGGATAGATTGGATTTGGTTTCCTAAAAGGAAGGTTAGATTTGGTAAGGATTCGAAAAGGGAGATTCTAGAAACCATAGATTTGGAAAAGTATAGTTTTGATGTAGAAAATAGATTTTGGAAACATGTATAGTTTGGATGTGAAAACAAGAGGTTTTAGAAACCTAGATTTGGGGCAAAGTTTGAAAATCATGTTTTTAGAAAGAAAATTAGGGTTTCCTAATTGTGAGTTCTAGGGCTTGACTTGGGCTCTAAGGAAAGAGGATTTTTGAAAAGTGCATTTTTAGAAACGAAGATTTTGGAAGGAAATCCTAAAGAGGAGTTTCTAGAAGGAAGAGTTTTTGGAAAGTAAATTCGAAGAGAGAGTTTTTCTAGGAAGGTTTTTGGTAAAAGATTGTTGAAGAGAGTTTTTGGAAAGATTTTTGGGGAACGTTTTTAGAAAGTAGATTTTGGGGAGAGGATTTTGGAAAGGAGTTGAAAAAGGGAGTTTTGAAAAATAGATTTTGGGAGGGAGTTTTTGAAAACAATTTTGGAGAGGAGAGTTTTAGGAAAGTACGTTGAAAAAGAGATTTTTAGGAAGAAAGACTTTTTGAAAAGAGAGTTTTTAAAAGGTGTAAAAACATCTCACTTTCCCAAAGCAATTCTAACCATAAGAGGGCTAGAACCACTTTAGGAAAGCGGTTTTGAAAACAACAAGATTTGAAAATATGGACCGTGAAGGTCACTTTAAATATAACACTTTCCTAAAGTAATCCTAGCCATGGAAAAGCTAGAATCACCCTAGGATTGTGATTTTGAAAACACGTTTTAAAAAAGTGATTTTGATGCAATTTTAGAAACAAGTTTGAAAACGACTTGAAAAACAATTTTGAAAACGGTTTTTGGAAGATGCAAGATCATAATATGCACAATGCAATTTTGGGGTCGTGAACATACAAGACTAAAGTTTCACCACATAATCAAAGGGGCCGGACCTACATGGTCTCTGGTTAGACTAGAAGAAAGCCCCGACATAGTGACTCTCCAATAGCCCAATCCTATACATGGACCGGGAATTCCCTTGTTTTAAGCATGCAAAGAAAGGGGGGAAAAGAGATGGGGGATTAAAATAGAGAAAACCCAAGTGGGTTAGAAGAGAGAAGAGAGAGGGGGGAAGTGCAGAAATTTAAATAGGGAGCCTACCATATGTCTTCGGTCTACATCTTGATCTTCGTCTTCAATCTTCAAGAGTTGTCTTCAAGCTTCAAACTTCAGATTACAACTCTTTAAGTCTTCAAAGGAGGGTTGAAGGTTAGTGTATAAGTGTGTGGGGGTATGTATGAGTGTATAGGAGGCTAGGGTTTAGAGTATGGTAGATAGGGTTTGGAAAACCTAAGGAAGCTAGGGTTTAGGAGGTGCTCGAACTCTGTATATCGAATTATATGATTTTTAGACTGAGTTTACAGACCCTTTTCACGTTGGAGGAGGCTCTGTATTTATAGAGAATGGACAACACTGGTGCCTGTTGCAGTGGCGCAAGGCCAGATTTTACACTAGCGCCACTAGGAGTGGCGTCAGGCCATTTTTTGGCTTGGCGCCACTACTAGTGGCGCCAGCCATTTAGGAAATTTTTAAGGTCAGCAAGCAACGTATCTTTGACTAGATTTGAGCGCCTGTACTAGTGACTACCATGTAATTTTTAGCCTGGCTTTACTAGGAGTGACTCCGGAAAGTCCGGGAATGATTTGAAGAGGCCGGGAATGACCCGAAAGGCCGGAAAAGAGTAGAAACATTTAGAATAGTGTCCCGAAGATATTTGACTTGAAAAATGAAGACAAGATGTGTCGGAAAGGTTGACCGGGCTGTTAGGGGCAAAACGGTCAATTGGGTTGGAAAGTTGCCGGGATGGACTCGGACTGTCCCGGAAGAAGACTTAGGATCTAGAAACATTATTCAGAATGTTCCCAGAGGTTTCCAGTTTGATTCCCGGAGCCAGCGTGGTCGGAAAAGGAGACCGGCCCACCAGGGGCAAAACGGTCATTTTGCACCGAGTTTGCCGGAACTGACTCGAAATGATCTGGAAAGATAAGAAAAAGTTGAGAATACTATAAGAAGCAATCTTAGGAGATTACCGGTTTGATACCCAGAGCCGGTGTGGTTGAAAAAGGAGATCGGCCCACCAGGGGCAAAACGGTCATTTTGTACCAGGTTGGCCAGAACTGACTCGAAATGATCCGAAAAGGTAAAGGAAGGTTGAGAATACTGTAAGAAGTAATCTTATAGGGTTACCGGTTTGATACCCAGAGCCGGTGTGGTTCCCGGGGCATTTGGATGCCTAGGGGCAAAATGGTCATCTTGACCGGAAAGTCTCGGAAAAGGTCCAAGGGGTAGTTTGGTCATTTTTTCACCGTAGTGGGCTAACAGACACTGGTGTTGACCTGCGTTTTGAGTTTTTCCGCCACTCTGACGGCGGTCGTCGTGACACAGGAGTTTGTTGGCAATTCCCTATATCGATCTATTTATGAGTACTTCCGCTACTCTAACGGTTATGATATTTATGAGTATTTTCGCTACTCAGACCGCCTCGAGGAAAAAACTGTCTCGAGAGAGGAATTGAAAAGGGGTCTTACCGTCTTTGAAAAGACACGCCTGAATTAGAACCGTCTCGAGGAATAAACTGTCCAGAGAGAGGGATTGGAAATGGGTCTTATCATCTTCGAAAAGACGTGCTTGAGTTGGAACCGTCTCGAGGAATAAACTATCTCGAGAGAAGGGTTGGAAAGGGGACTTACCGTCTCCGAGAAGACGTGCCTAGATTGGAACCGTCTCAAGGAATAAACTGTCTCGAGAGAGGGATTGGAAAGGGGACTTACTGTCTCCGAGAAGACATGCCTAGGTTAGAATAGATTTACCGTCTCGAGGAATCAACCGTCTCGAGAGAGGGGTTGGAGTCAGAAAGGAAAGGACAATGCCCCTAAGGGCATTTTGGTCATTTTGCCTCTATTTGGGCCTGACGGGCCCGCAAAGTAATGGACACACGGGATTTGGACTTAGAGAGTTGGTTTGGGTTGGAATACGCCCACAATGACTTGAAAACAAGTCTAGACGGAGTGTAGACTACCGAGCGGTCAAAAATGGGGTGCTTACAAGTATGCCGCGGCGGAATGTCACTTACTAGAGAACCCGTGGCCCACAATTGAGTACAACTATGAAGAAATGAGCTGGGGGGTAGAGAAGCTGTAAGCACTCCATTTTTGACCGCTCGGCAGTCTACGCTCAGTCCAGACTTGTACTCAAGTTAATATGGACGTATTCTAATCGAAACCAACTCTCTAAGTCCAAGTCTCGTCTGTCCATCGCTTCGCGGGCCCACCAAGCCCAAATAGAGGCAAAATAACCAAAATGCCCTTAGGGACATTGTCCTTTTGTATTCCAATTCCAACACCTCTCTCGAGACAGTTTATTAGGCACGTCCATATTAGGCACGTCTTTCCGAAGACGATAAGACCCCTTTCCAATTCCAATCCCTCTCTCGAGACAATTTATTCCTCGAGATGGTTCCAAATTAGGCATGTCTTTCCGAAGACAGTATGTTCCCTTTCCAATTCCAATCCCTCTCTCGAGACAGTTTATTCCTCAAGACGGTTCCAAACTAGGCACGTCTTTTTAAAGATGATAAGACCCTTTTTCAATTCCAATCCCTCTCTCGAGATAGTTTATCCCACGAGACAGTTCCAAATTAGGCACGTCTTTCCAAAGACGATAAGACCCATTTCTAATTCCAATCCCTCTCTCGAGACAGTTTATTCCTTGAGACGGTCCGGCACGTTTTTCAAAGAAAATCTCTTCGAAATGGTAAGTCCCTTTAAACTTGTCGACCAAGACGAGACCCCAAGTCCCTTAGATGGTAGAACGATCCACCTTTGGCGCCTGCTAGCCCGCCAATGCAGAAATGTCCGTTTAGGCACACCTTTCGAGAAAATTGACTTCCCAGGCGCGAAGTCTCCTTTAGCAGCTTCCCAAGATCAGGCAGTCTCGGGAATAATCGCGAACCGTTAGAGTAGCGAAAATACTCACAAATATCGCAACCGTCAGAGTAGCGGAAATACTCGCAAACAGGTCGATATAGGGAATTACCAACAAACCCCTGTGTCACGACGACCGCCGTCAGAGTGGCGGAAACACTCAAAACCCAGGTCAACACTGGTGCCTGCTAGCCCACTTCGGTGAAAAATGACCAAACTGCCCCTTGGGCCTTTTCCGAGACTTTTCGGTCATGATGACCATTTCGCCCCTAGGCATCCGAACGGCCCGGGAACCATACCGGCTCTGGGTATCAAATCGGTAACTTCCCCAGAATGCTTTTTATAGTGTTCTCAACATCCCTTTACCTTCCCGGATCATTCTAAGTCAATTTTGGCAAACCCGGCACAAAATGACCAATTTGCTTTTCGGCCCGATTGATTGTTTTACCCATAAAGGCTTGGTTAACCTTTCTGATACATACTATCCTCATTTCTCAAGTCAAATACCTCCGAGACACTATTCTAAGTGTTCCTGCTCTTTTTCGGCCTTTTGGGTCATTCTCGGCCTCTTTAAATCATTCTCGGACTTTCCGAAGTCACTTCTAGTGAAGCCAGGCTAAAAATTGCATGGTAGTCACTAGTACAAGCGCCCAAATCTAGTCAAAGATACGTTGCTTGCCGACTTACAAACTTTCCTAACTGGCTGGCGCCACTACTAGCCAAGAATTGGCATGGCGCCACTCCTAGTGGGGCCAAAAGCAATTTTGCCTTGGCGCCAGGTTTGTCCTACCTCTATAAATACAGAGCCTCTTCCAGCGTGAAAGAAATCTGCAAACTCAGTCTAAAAACACCAATATTTAATATACAGAGCTCAAACACTCCCTAAACCCTAGCTTCTTTAGGTTTTCCAAACTCTATGCACCATACACTAAACCCTAGCCTTCTATACACTCATACACACCCCCATACACTTATACACTAGCCTCCAACCCTCCTTTGAAGACTTGAAGAGCTGCAATCTGAAGTTTGAAGATTGAAAACAACTCTTGAGGATTAAAGACGAAGATCAAGACAAAGACCGAAGACAAGCAAGGCGCGCAAAATAAACAAGACACAAGGTAGGCTTTCGTTTTATGTTTCTGCACTTCCCCCTCTCTCTTCTCTCTCCTAACCCACTTGGGTTTTCTCTATTTTAATCCCCCATCTCTTTCCCCCCCCCCCCTTCTTTGCATGCTTGAAACAAGGGGACTCCCGGTCCATGTGTAGGATTAGACTATCGGAGGGTCACCGTGTCGGGGGCTTTCCTTTAGGCTAACCGGAGACCACGTGGGTTCGGCCTCCTTGATTTTGTGGTGAAGCCTTAACCTTGTATGTTCACGACCCCAAACTTGCATTGTGCATATCATAATTCTTGCATTCTTCCAAAAGTTGTTTTCAAAGTTGTTATCAAAATTGTTTTCAAACTTGTTTTCAAAGTTGCATCAAAATCTCATTTTTCAAAATCACAATCCTAGGGTGATTCTACCCTTTCCATGGTTAAGATTGCTTTAGGAAAGTGTTACATTAAAAGTGACTTTTACGGTCCATATTTTCAAATCTTATTGTTTTCAAAACCGCTTTCTTAAAGTGTTTCTAGCCTTCTTGTGGTTAGAATCGCTTTAGGGAAGTGAGACATTTTTATACTTCCCAAAAATTCTCTTCTCAAAAATCTCTTCCTAAAAATCTCTTTTTCAACATACTTTCCTAAAACTCTCCTTTCCAAAATTATTTTCAAAAACTCCCTCCAAAAATCTATTTTCTAAAACTTCTCTTTTTAAACTCTTTTCCAAAACGCTCTCTTCAAGGTCCACTTTCCAAAAACGTTCCCTAGGTTTCCTTTGTAAAAAAACCTCTTCCTAAATCTCTTTCTTAAAAATCTCTTTCTAAAAAAAACTCCTCACTAGGATCTCTTTCCAAAAGCTCTTTCTCCACAAAATTCACTTTCTAAAAATACTCCCTAAATTCACTTTCCTAAAAGCACTCTCCAACAATCTCCTTCCAAAAATCATTCTAAAAAACTCTCTTTCCAAAATCTTCCCTCTAGAAACTCCTCTCTAGGATTTCCTTCCAAAAACTTGTTTCCAAAAACACACTTTCCAAAAATCTCTTCCTTAGAGCCCAAGTCAAGCCTTAGAGCTAACAATTAGGAAACCCTAATTTTCTTTCCAAAAACATAGTTTTCAAAATTGCCTTAAAACCTAGGTTTCTAAAACCCCTGTTTTCTACATCAAAATTACATATTTTCAAAACCTCTTTTCTACGTCAAAACTATAGCCTTCCAAATTTAGGGTTTCTAAAACTTCCCCTTTCCAAATCCTTGGCAAATCTAATCTTTCATTTAGGAAATCAAATCAAATCCAATCTCCCCGTTTAGGAAACTAGATCCAATCCTCCGTTTTTGGAAACAAAATCAAAACACTTCTTCTTAGAAACCAAATCCAAATCTTTCCTAGTTCAAACCCTTCCTAATCTTCTACTTTCGTAAATCTTAAGTTTCCAAAACTTGAACATAAAAATCTTTCCTAAATTTTAAAACTCAACTTTCACATCTTTCCTAATTCAACCCTTTCCTAATTCTACCCCTTTCCAAATCTTAACTTTCCAAATTCAAGTTTTCAAATTTTTCCTAAACTCAAAACTTTCTAAATCCTAAACTTTCTAAATTCCAAATCTTTCCAAATTCAAAGCTTCCTAAATTCAAAACTTTCTTAAGTTAAATCTTTTTAAACTTCCTAAATTTTTCTAAAACTCTAAACTTTCCTAAAACTTCAAATCTTTCTTATTCTCTAAGACTTTCTTATTTTCAAAACTTCCTTATTTTCAAAACCTTTCCTTTCTTAAAGTGAAACTTTCTTAATTCAAAACTTTCCTAAGTTGAAACTTTCCAAGTCAAAACTTCCCTACTTCAAAACATTCCAACTTTCAAAAC
Source organism: Euryodendron excelsum (assembly GCA_033060915.1). Taxonomy (NCBI): domain Eukaryota; kingdom Viridiplantae; phylum Streptophyta; class Magnoliopsida; order Ericales; family Pentaphylacaceae; genus Euryodendron; species Euryodendron excelsum. The sequence continues at coordinate 9,921,512 of CM065391.1, read as the reverse complement.
TTCCTAATTTCAAAACCTTTCTCAAAATGAAAACTTTCTCAATTCGAACACTTTTCTAAAACGAAACTTTCCTAAAATAACACTTTCCTATTTCGAAACTTTCCTAATCCGAATCTGTCCTAAATTTTCCTAATCTTCCAAGTCCAATATTCAAGTCAATTCTTTTCCAAAATCTTTCCAAGTCAAGTCCAATCTTTCTTTTCTAAATCCTTAAGTTTAGGTTTCCTAAAACCAAGTTTTCCAAAGTCAAGTCTTTTCAAATCTTCCAATCAAAGTTCAATCTCTCAATCTTCCAATCCAATTTCCAATTCAATCTCTTTCTTCCAAATCAACTCTTCTATTTTCAATCGGACTCTTGTCCGAACTACGACTGACCTGATTCCTCCAAAAGGATACGTAGGCAACCCTCATGGGTGTGGTCTCCACATTTTTCAAATTTCAAATTCCACAACATTTTTCAAGTTTCTATCTCCATATTTTCCAAATCTCAAATTCTACAAAATCTTTTCAAATCTCCAATCTATTTTCAAATCTCTATTTCTAATTTTTCAAACTTTCTAAATTCAAATATATCTTTTCAATATTCTTTTCTAGCACTTGCACATCATGAATCATGATAGTTTTTAAACATTGTTTTTCTAAAGTAAATAGGATTGAACAATAGTTAGCTGAAGACTCTCATAGGTAAATCTAGGGTAGATTGACATGTAGGTACTGAAAGAGCAGGGTAGGGTGATGGCTTAGTGCGTCTTCCCTACACGTAACCAACCTCCGAACCTAGGATCACTGTTTTCGAAAGACCAAACGGAGTTATTTTTCAAAAAGGGCTAAATGTTTTCCAAAGGTTGCCAAACAACCTGTTTTCTTAAAAACCCTCTCTTGAGGTGGTATTTTCAAAAACCTTTTTCAAAAAACCCTAAGTGTAGTCTTTGGATCATGCTTAGTTTTTAGGTGACCTAACTCATCTTAATCAAGTTAGATAGCGACTCTAAATCTCTTCTAAAAGCCCTTTCTTTAAATCAATTTTCAATTCAAACCTAGTTGCACTCATTCTTCTAGGAGGGTGAGTTCTAACGAGAGAGTACAGTGTTTTTCCCGCTTGCGTGTGTATTCCTTGATTGCGAAAAATCCGGGCGCGACAAAAGCCAAGAGCACAGACAGAACCATTTGAGTTAGAAGGAGGTGAACTGGCCACCTTATTTACAGAAAGACCTGTTGTAAAGAATAAGAAGGAGATCAATGAAGCTACCAACTGCACCATCACCGTCAATATGTTTGGAGCTCTAGAAGAAGCCTTTGCCTATCTCGCCTTGACTGAGGACCCGGATCGCGAATGGAATATCGAAGATGTGGGCATTGTCCCAAAGCCTTACTGAAATGGGTTCCTTTCAAAAGCGTACAAGAGAAGGGTGTTCTCACCCACTTTCTTTCTATCCCTTTTATTTTTTGTCTTTGAATTGATGTTTACATTTCTTTTTTTATGCTTAAGAACTCTATGCTTTCCATAAAAATTGATAATAATAATCAAATGATAGTCTTTTATTCCATCACTGGTGTCTTATCTTCTCTTGGGAATGGTAGCTACTTTCTACGCAAGAGGCATGGCTTATCTTAGGGGTCAGTTTGACTCGAAGGGATGATAGCATGAGTTAACCACTCCCTCAACGATCAGCTTTCCGAAAAAAGAGAGTTCTAAGATGAGTGAGAAAACTACCCAAAGGCAATATTTACAAGACACTGAAGCTAAGCGATGTGTGGCCGGATTATCAAAATGAAGAGGAGCTATCTTTCATGCTCCTATAAAAATTCCCTTTGCTTAACCCCTAGAGCCTTGCAACAAACGAAGTTTTCCTTGTCAACCCCGATCCAAGACTGTCCTCCCCACGCTGGGGTAGACAATATTTGAGAACTTTAGGAATGGTATCCACCCCCACTATGCTAAGGCAGCGTTGAGGGCTCTATAGATCAAGCAATCTATTTCAAAGTGAAGAGAGGCCCTCATTTCATTTTCCATACAATCAAAAGCAATCCCTTGTCAAACCCGTTGAATTATTTATCTTCTTTGAGAAAACCCTAACCTAGAGATCACCACCCATATTGGGTTAGATTGGACTGCTAAAGAGAAGGTCTAAAGAGAGAAAAGGTTGTAGAACTATTTGATTCATAAAAAGAAAGAAAGGAGATGAAAAAAAAAAAAAAAAAAAAAAGAGTTGCCAAGGGGCAAGAGGCCAAAAAAAAAAATCTAAGAAAAGACCTGAAGAAAACCATGATTAAGTCATCTTCAAAAGCATAATAAGCAGATCAAAAGAGAAGAGAGTCATGTTTATCTCAAAAAGAATATAGAAAGGGTGAAAGAAAATAGTCATTTTCTCCCTGAGAGGTATATAGTAAAAAGCAAGAAGGAAATTTAAAGGTGATCCTAAGTTACAAAGAAACCTAGTAGAGACAATAGGTTCGAGCCTTTACCCTTTCTTGCAAAACCCTGAAACCATAGCCTACATTACAACCTTACTAAAGTCCACTTTAATTGAAAATAGATTGCTTGATCTAAATAAGCTAGATATGCTGCCGAAATTAAAGAAGGATGCTAACCCTACTGAGAAAGAGAGTCAAGGATGGTACGGATCGAAACCCTGCTGAAAACAACATTGAATTTGAGCCTACATATCCCATTGTTTCAAAAACCCCATAACCCAGCCTACATTATGGTCCTAAAGCAAAGTCTCCTCAGATTGAAGGACTGGCCACTTATCGCTCTGCTAAAGGTTAGGTAAGCTGTCACTAAAACCTCGAGAGTTGAGAGTTTCAGCCCAATAATCATATACACAAACCCCGAGACAGAGAGTCAGAGGCGATCAAAGGTTGAGAAAGGTGCGAAGTGCTATCATCGAATCAAGGTAAGGTTGAGCCAGCGGAGAGGCTAGACCCCTTAAAAGGAAGGAGTTACCATTCCAAAGATACCGAGTTCGACAGCACCCCTTGTCATTCTGTTAATTAATGTATTTCTAATATGTGCATACATTTTCAAAAAAAAAAAAAAAATCAGCATGAGCTTTGCATACATAGGATATAACTCCCTGTAGAAACAAAAGTCACCAACACAGTTTAATGTTAACCTCTGAAATAAATATACATCATCATCATTTGTACACATGCATCTGATCATATACTTAGCTGGAAAAAAAAAGGAAAATTCAATCATAAATGTCTCTGCCTATCCATGCTTCTAAATACCACAAATAGCCATCTTTGTACAAAACTTACAAAATAAAATTGTTTAACATAAATACATCTGAGGGATAAGGAGCAAAAGAAGATCAGAGTGTCCACAAGGGGCATCTGTCAAAGGTCAAAGTCAATGTCATCTGGATCAAAATCCCCGAAACCCGGCATCGAAGGAGGCGGATAACTACTCGAGGCACCAGCATCCTGCACAGAAGACAGAACTGAAATCAGCCACATGAAAGAAGAACTAAACAATAGCAGAGCAAAAAGAAGGAAAGAAAAGACGACATATCCCTCCACCTCCCATCTGAGCTATCCGAGCCGTCAAGGAAGCCACCTCGGCCTTGTATTGATCCTGCTCCATCTGGTACTGATCTCTCTGGTCTCTCACAGCAGTAAACTTAGCTTGGGGCACATATCCTCCGGCTCGGCGCCATAAGTCAACCACCTCTTGGCCAACAGCATACCCGCCGACTACTACCTCAAACCGAGTGAAGCCACCGACAGAATGAGCCTCAAAGTGCACAGCATAATCCGTATCTAGAGGAAGTAAGAACCCGGCACCCGGCTGCCATTCATGATAGGGGATAGGCACTCCTGCCACCAAGGCCCCAAACATATACTCTGGCGGAGCTCCTGCTAATCGGAACTCCTCATAAAACTGCCGCCAGTGTCGCTCTCCGAGATAGGACTCCCAAGTATCAGCACTGAGAAAAGCAACCCTCGACAAGGACAGCGAGACCAAGTACCGTACAGTCTCATAATGAACTGACCCGATAAAAGGCCGCCAAGTCACGTCTCTTGCCTCAATCAACTCCAGGTTCACTCGCTGCGTCACAAAGTCAGTAATCTCCGATCACTAGGCCACCACGTCACAAGCCCACCTCAAAGCACGAGGATAAAGGTCGTCCTCAACAACTATAGGGCGATGAACAGGTAGGTACTTATAGCTCCACCAGATAAGAAAGGGCCAGAAACTAGTCATGCTGCCCCAACAAGAAGAAGTCTGGAATCGCATCGATCGAAGGAAGCAGCCGAAGGAGAAGGACCCCTAATCCAGCTCAGATAAAGCCCCAAGATAAGCTACTATGCTCACTAACTGAAAAGGCACAAGCGACTTGTTGTTGTTGTAGAAGCAGCTAAAGATGATGTACAAAACAAGTCGCAGTCTTATAATGTCCCACCTGGCAGGCGATGGCTCAGCAGCAAAGGTATGGTCATCCTAACTGAGCCAATAGACTGGAAAGGCAGAACGCTCAGGAGGGGGCAAGTCTAGCAGAATGCAAGACTCGTCTCTACTGACTGACTGTAAAGTGATCTGCCAGCAGACGAAGGAAAGCCTCGTGATGATCACCCAATCCAAGGGGGTGGAACCCATCTCAAAGCCAATAAAATGAAAGTTCCTCGTCTTTCCATACCACCACTCAACCAGTGCCAGCACCAAATGTCGGTTCAAGCGATTAGCCTGTAATCCCATGAAGGCTCCGAATTCGATCTCAGCTAAGAAGGCACGATATGATGGAGCAGCCCGCTGCATGGTCATGAAGACCTAATGAACCCCCCTTCTAAAAGATGTGTGTACCCGATAAGGGGGCAAATGCTGTCTAGAATATACACTGGGGTGATAAGCAAGATCCCCGAGCGGTGGGATATCCAGTACCTCCAGGTCACCCAAATCAGTATCCGTCTGCCTATGTCTAGAGGAGGCTCTCCCATAACCGGTCACCTGATCCCCAAGACTCGGTACCTCCTACTCAGCACCAATCCCTTCCACATAGGCTTGCTCAACCAGAGGAAAGGGGTCGACAAGTGGTCTACTCCCCTATCCGCTCTGACTGGAAGAGGCCCGTCCGATAGATCGTCAGCTACCTCTAGATCGACTGGAACCCCCGGTGGAATCTGTCCGAGCCGCCTTCCTTGGGCGACTTCTCCTCTTAGAACCATCATCACCCACATCTGCCATCCTAAAAAGGTAAGTCAAGGTAAGAGGTGTTAATATATGGCACATGCAGATAAATAATAATAAAATAAAGTAAATAAATAATAAAAAAAACAATAAATAATAATAAAAAGATTTCAACTGATAAGTCAAAACAAATTTCCTACACCTTTTGATTTTCCAACTTCAAGTCAAATCTCAAGGGCTTTCTATCTTTTTCCTTCAAAAAGATTTTATTTCTAAATCTTTTCCAACTCTTTTCCTGATTTCTAAAATTTCGACAGAGTTTTGTTCAAAAATGGTCCCTACAACACACATGACATCAACACAAAAACACAAACCGTGCACTTCACAACGTTACAATCACATGACATCAGCACCTACGCACGCTTTTTAATTTTTTGAAATTTTCAAAACACATGTTTTATTTTTTCAATAAATCAATGGTTTTTAAAAATGTCTTAAAATTCCTCAAAATCATTTCAATTTTTTTCTAAAATATTCCTACATTTTTTCAAATTTTAAACTCTAAAAATTTCATCAATTTCCTAATTTTTTTTTATTTTCCTAATTTTCTAAGTATTTTTTTATTTTTCGAAGAAATCAAAAATTTACCAAGTTTTCAAAAAATTACAAAACTTCACACGATTGTTAAACACATTTTTCTAAGGCACACAGTATAAAAATCTAGCCAAAAAACCCAATGCCCGAGCTTGTAGGAACAAACCCCCAATTCCTGCATAAAACCCTCTTCACATAATCACGTAAAATCACTCAAAATCAGTCCAACAAGTATCAAAATGCAAAAATAAGCTCACCATAATGTTCAAAACATATCAAAGCATCAATTTATACTGTTCACATGACTTAAACGGAGTTCTACACATTAAAATCAACGTAGGATAGAAAACTCACCTTTCGAAGTTCACCGGCGAAATCTTCCCTTTCTGCGGCTTTTCCGGCGACGTGGTCTACTTCTGGCAATCCCCTGTGATCCCTAAGAAGTGCTCCTTCGAATGTTCAGGTCGGTTCCCTCACACACGTTCTTGATTCTTCAAAATTCCTTCAAATCCCGTAGGTGTTCGAACCAGAAAATTTTTTGATTTTGTTCCCAGGCCTGGCGCCACTGCTAGTGGCGCTAAGCCAAATTTGACAAAGGTGCCACTCCTAGTGGCGCCAGTTCCAAATTTTCGACAGCTTTGCCCTTTTCTCCCCAAAACTCAATTTCAAAGGCCTTTTCGGCCCAACATTCGTTTCTACAATCTCGTCTTCCAAAATTTTCAAAGTCCATCCCTCCGACCGCCTCACAGTCAACATGTGACTCTTACTCTATCATTTTTTATCTTCGACAAGCAAAGACAGAAAAAGAAGGGCAGTTGTAAGCACCCTATTTTTGACCGCTCGACAGTCTACAGTCCGTCTAGACTTGTATTCAAGTCAATGTGGACAAATTTTGAGTCAAATCAACTTTCCAAGTCTAATCCCGTCTATCCATCGTTTCGCAGGCCTGTCAGGCCCAAATAGAGGCAAAATGACCAAAATGCCCTTGGGGGCCTTGTTTGGTCCAATTCCAAATCAAGCACGTCTTCTCGAAGACGGTAAGTCCCCTTTTTCAAGTCCAATTCCAATTTCAATCCCTCTTTCGAGAAAGTTGATTCCTCAAGATGGAAAGTCTATCATTTTTGGCACGTTTTCGAAGAAAGTCTCTTCGGAACGGTAAGTCCCTTCAAACCTGTCGACCGGGACGAGACCCCATGTCATGCCCCATAACCCGGTCTATACGGATTTAGGGTACATGACCGGCCAGTAGCAAGGTTACCCAAGGCCGCATTACATAAACTGGTTGATCACCTGTGCATAATCATTTATAATGATGCATAATTGCGGAAAATAGAACTTTTAATAACTTGAAAACATAATCCGTGTCATACATGGTAGAGCTGTGCCTAATCCCAAACATAACATACATAAGGACCAAATCAAGGTCCACAAAAGTTATAGCAATATATCATTACAAAACATGGGGTCCAGCCCTCAAACGTTATACAAAACATAGGCCCGTGGGCCGTAGCTCAAATCCACATATGGCCTCGCTCTAGGGCCTCTCGGATTGGCTACCAAAAAATCATTTGAGAAAACGTAAGCTAATGTTTAGTGAATAACAATAATGCATGAGCGAGAAAATATCATAGACTAGCAATTATATCCAACGTACAAGGATAGATAATCATTTATGCATAAGGAAATGAGCTTTTGAACGTTAAAGCATAGGCTTGGAACTCATAGGTAACGTAAACATCATTTGAAATGTTTTAACATTTCAAAACATAGTATCATAAGAAGAGATGCAACATAACATTATTCTTGATATAGCATTTCATAACTTGTCGTAAAACATGTAAACATATCATAGTTCTCGGTTCAAAACATAAGTGTGCTACAACTCGGCATATGAGCTAAGCTCCATAGTAACCATTTAGGTCACGCTAAAGCTCTTTAGGCCAGGGACGTCTCCCAACATAGATAGTTTATTTCCCGTACCCTATCATAGAATTATCGGGCTAGATTAAGGTCTTGCCACGAGAAAACCCAAGTTGGCACCATACATTGGAAACTTAGCATCTCTTTCATTTAAACATTATAGTCCATGGTTTCCATTCATAACATAATATAGCTTGCATGCATTTGAAATATGACATTTGTAATTGAACGTAGCATTGATGCATTGAAATGTATGGAAAACATTCATGACATAGAGGTAAGCTTAAAACATTTAGAAAATACTAGAGTTTTACTCATGGCATATCGTTACTCACCTTTCTCCAATTGGACGGGTGACAAACAAGGTATTCCTACACAAATGCACGTAGAAGCAAAGAAACATCAATACAAGACTCTACGGCAAAGCAATAACACGTAAGTTAAGACTAAGCATGTAAACCCACTCAACCCCAACTCAACAACACCTCATTCTCACAATGGGAGAGTGCGGCTAAATTCTAGGACAAAGCCCCGATGTAAAATAAGAACATGAAGTTGAGATTTGAACATGAAAGCCGGAACGTCGACTCCTTCATCGAGTTCCAACCACCTCTCAATGATGAGTTCACACCTAAGGCTAGTTCTATTTGAAAACAGGCTTAGAGGCCTTTATTTTGATAGGTTATGAGCCAAAAACACATTTCAAGTGAAGAAGTTATGCTTCATGGAAGGTGAACTAAAATTTTGGAAAACAATGTTGTTGGCATGGATTTTGGATCAACTTCAAACCCTCTAAATATATAAGGAATTAGAAAACAAACTTTATATGGGTACAAAGTCTATGAGTCTAGTTTCTAATGCATCAAACTATGCATCAATCCAAGTTTTCTAGAGAAAGTTATGCCCATTTTACTAAATAGTGTCCGAGCTGATAGAGGGTTCGAACACCTAACCGGGAGTTCGAACGCCCAGGCAAAATGAACTAGGAGTTCGAACACCCAAATGGGCGTTCGAACTCCAAGAAGAAAATTCAACAAAAACCCTTCTCTGAGGGTTCGAACTCCCCTCGAGGGAGTCCGAACGCTCAGGCTTATTTCCCACCGTTCGAACTCCATATTGGGAGTTCGAAAGCCCTATTCTGGGCAGCACTCGAAACTCAACCAAAACACAAACAAAACTCCTCCAAATACAACCGAACATTCCCAATACTCTTAGGGCTCAAAGATTAGCCCACAAGGATGATAATAGCTCAACATGGGAGAGGAAGAACAATCAAAACAAAGGGATCTAAAGAAGAAATCAAAACCCTAACATTTCACATATTTGGGGGTTTCCACCCCCAACTCTCCAATCCTCCAATATTGAGCTTCAAGCCTTCAAATTCAGAGTAATTGGGACTCAAGGAGTCCCCCAAGACAAACCCAACTCATATATATGCATACATACAAAGACCTAACAAAATCACACAAGATAGATACATATATATATATATGCAATTGTAGAGAGAGAAAAATGAAACCTTACCCTCTTCAAGCTTGGTGAAGTCTTTAATGGCTTTAATCCCTTCCTTCAAGCCTTCTTCCTTCAATCTCCCCTTCCTTCTTCCCCTTTCTCTCTTTTTCCCTCTCTCTACCGATTTGTGTGTGTGTGTGTGTGTGTGTGTGTGTGTGTGTGTGTGTTTTATTTGTTGTAAGAAGACACACATGGGAAATAATCCCATGTGTTTCACACCTCCAACACAAGTTTTCATTAGTCATTTTGACTCAAAAAGAAGGAATAATTAACACTAAAAAATTGCATAAACTAGAAATTCTCATTAATATAATAAGATAGAGGTTTGGGATATCACACCCCAAGTCCCCTAGATGGTAGAATGGTCCACCTTTGGCGCTTGCTAGCCCGCCAATGCAGAAATGTCCGTTCTGGCACGCCATTTGAGAGAGTTGATTTCTCAGGCGCTAAGTCCTTTTAACAGCTTACCGAGATTAGGCAATCTCAGGAATGATCGCGAACCGTCAAAGTAGCGGAAGTACTTGCAAACATCGCAATCGTCAGAGTAGAGGAAATACTCACAAATAAGTCGATATAGGGAATTGCCAACAAACCCCTGTATTGCGGGACCGCCGTCAGAGTGGCAGAAACATTCAAAACCCAGGTCAACACCGGTGCCTGCTAGCCCACTTCGGCGAAAAATGACCAAACTGCCCCTTGGGCCATTTCTAGCACGTTTCTCAAGAAAGTACCTAAGTCCTCAAAACGGTAAGTCCACCTTTCCAAGATCATCTTAAAGGCAATCCGGCATGTTTAGGTGCCTTCTAGTCTGTTTCGGGCCAATTCTGAGACTTTCCAGTCAAGATGACCATTTTGCCCCTAGGCATCCGAACGCCCCGGGAACTACACCAGCTCTGGGTATCAAACCGGTAACCTCTCGGGAATGCTTCTTATAGTATTCCCAACCTTTCATTATCTTTCTGAATCATTCTGAGTCAATTTCGGCAAACCTAGTGCAAATTGACCGTTTTGCCCCTGGTGGGCCGGTTGCCTTTTCCGACCACACCGGTTCTGGGTATCAAACTGGTAACCTTTGGGAACAGTCTAAATAATGTTCCCAAACCTCGAGTCTTCTTTCGGGACATTCCGAGTCCGTCTTGGCAGCTTTCCAGCCTGGTTGACCATTTTGCCCTTAATAGCTCGGTCGACCTTTCCGATAATTCTTGTCATCCTTTTTCCGGTCAGATACCTCTGGGACCCTGTTTTGAGGGTTCCTGTCCCTTTTTGGCTTTTCGGGCCATTTCCGGTCCCTTAAATGCTTCCCGGACCTTCTGGAGTCACTCCTAGTGAAGTCAGGCTAAAAATTGCATGGTAGTCACTAGTATAGGCACCCAAATCTTCTCAAGATACATTGCTTGCCGACCTTAAAACTTTCCTAACTGGCAGTAGTGGCGCCAAGCCAATATTTGGCCTCGCGCCAATATTTTGCATAAAAAATCATAAGTTTCCAAAAACCTCTTTTCTATGTCAAAACTATAGTCTTCCAAATCTAGGGTTTCTAAAACTTCCCCTTCCCCGAATCTATGCCAAATCCAATCTTCCCGTTTAGCAAACTAGATACCATCCTCTGTTTTTTAAAACAAAATCAAACCCTCTCTTTTAGAAATAAAATCCAATCCCTTGTTTTAGGAAATAGGAATCTCAATCCTTCCTAGTCTAAACCTTTCCTAATTCACTCTTTTCTAATTTCATACCTTCCTAAACCATAGGTTTCCAAACTTTAAACTTTTAAATCTTTCCAAACTTTAAGCTTCCAAATCTTTCCTAATTCAACCCTTTCCTAGTTCCATCCCTTTCCAAATCTTAATTTTCCAAGTATAAATCTTCAAATCTTTCTTAAACTCAAACCTTTCCTAATCTCAAGAATTTCTAAAACTTAAACTTTGAATCTTTTTAAAATTCTAAACTTTCCTAAACTTCAAATCTTTCCAAATCTAAAACTTTCTAAATTCAAAACTTTCTTACTTTCAAAACCTTTCCTATTTCAACACTTTCCTAAAATGAAACCTTTCTTAATTCGAAACTTTTCCTAAAATGACGTTTTCCTAATTCCAAAACTTTCCCATTTTGAAACTTTCCTAATTTGAACGTTTCCTAATATGAACCTTTCCTAATTCGAAACTTTCCTAAACGAAACTTTCCTATCTTGAAACTTTCCTAATTCGAACATTTTCTAAATCCAATCTTTCTTAATCTTCCAAGTCCAACATTCGAGTCAAATCTTTCTTAAACCTAAAGTCTTTTCTAAATCCTATCTTTCTTAAGTCTAGGTTTCTTAAATCTCAATCTTTCCAAAATAATTTCAAATCTTTCTTCTAAGTTCTATCTTTTCAAATCAAAGTCTAATCTTTTCAATTCCAAATTCTAATTTCCAATCTTATATTCTAAGTTCAAATCAAAGTCTTTTCCAAATCAAAATCTCTTTTTTCAAATCAAATCTTCTATCTTCTATCGAACTTTTGTCCGAAATACAACTAACCTGATTCCTCCAAAAGGATACGTAGGCAACCCTCATGGGTACGGTCACAATCTTTTTCAAATTTCCAATTCCACAACCTCTTTCAAATCTCCAACTCCATAATCTATTTTCAAGTTTCCAATCCCAAAAATCTGTTTTCAAATCTCTTTCCAATTTCTAAAACTTTCCAATTTCAAATCTATCTTTTCAAATCTCTTTTTTTTTAAAAATCAATTTCTTTTCAAATCTATTTCCAAATCTATTTTCCAACTCTCTTTTCTTACATTTACATATCATGCATCATATCTTTTAAAACATTCTTTTTCTAAAGTTAATGGGATCGGACATTTGTTAGTTGAAGACTCTCATAGGTGAATCTAGGGTAAATAGACATGTAGGTACCATAAGGGCGGGGTAGGGTGATGGCTTAGTGCGTCTTCCCTACACGTAACCAACCTCCGAACCTAGATCACTGATTTCGAAAGACCAAAATGGAGTTTATTTTCAAAAAGGGCTTAAATGTTTTCTAAAGGTTGCCAAACAATCTGTTTTCCTAAAAACCCTCTCTTGATGAGATATTTTCAAAAACCCTAAGTGTAGTCTCCGGATTGTGCTTAGTTTTTAGGTGACCTAACTCACCTTAATCAAGTTAGGTGGCGACTTCAATTGTTTTCTAAAAGCCCTTTATTCAAGTCTATTTTCAATTCAAACCTAGTCGCACTCATTCTTCTAAGAGGATGAGTTCTAACGAGAGAGTTCGGTATTTTTCCCGCTTTTGTGTATATTCCTCGAGTGCGAAAAATTTGGGCACGATAATGGGATTACAGGCTAACCGCCTGAATAGACATCTAGTGCTAGCCCTAATTAAGAGGTGGTTTGGTGAGACCGAGACTTTCCATTTTGTGGGATTTGAGTTGGGACCTATTCTATTAGATTGGGCCATCATCACAGGGCTTTCCTTTGTCGGTCGGTAAATCACCTTACAGTCAGTCAGTAGAGCCGACGCGTGTGTTTTGCTGGACTTGCCTCCTCTTGAGCATTTTGCCTTTCCAGTTTCTTGGCTTAGTCAAGATGATAGTACTTATATTGTTGAGCCACCACTTGCTCGGCGAGACATCATAAGGCGGCGACTTGTTTTGTACATTATCTTCAACTGCTTCTGCAACAACAACAAGTCACTCATCCCTTTTTGATTAGTGAGCATAGTAGCTAATCTTGGGGCTTTATCTGAGCTAGATTGGGTATCCTTTTCCTTTGGCTGCTTCCTTTGATCGATGCTCTGAACTTCCTCCTGTTGGGGCAGTCTAACTAGTTTTTAGCCTTTTCTTATCTAGTGGAGTTATGAGTACCTGCCAGTCCGTCATCCCGAGGTTATTGAGGCTGGCCTTTATCCCCGAGTTTTGAGGTGGGCTCGTGACTGGGTATTCCAGCGATTCAAGATTATTGACTTCGTGATGATACGGGCTAACCTGGAACTCATCGAGGCGAGGGACATGACTTGGCAGCCCTTTGTCAGATTCGTTCATTATAAGGCAGTCAGGTACTTGGTCCCATTGTCTCTGTCGAGGGTTTCCTTTCTCAGCGATGATTTTTGGGAGTCGTATCTGGGAGATCGGCATTGGCGTCAGTTCCACGAGGAGTTCCGATCAGCAGGGGATCCACCAGAGTACATGTTCGGAGCCTTGGTTAAGGGGATCCCTGTTCCATATTAGGAGCGTCAGCCTAGTGTCGGTTTTCTGCTTCCTTCAGAGATTGATTACACCGCATACTTTGGAGTCCATTCAATAGGTGTTTTTACGCAGTTTGAAGTGGTAGTTGGTGGGTACGCCATTGGCCAAGAGGTGGTGGATTTGTGGCATCGAGCCAGAGGATAAGTGCCTCAAGCTGAGTTTATCGTTATGAGGGAACAGAGGAACCGGTACCAGATGGAGGAGGAACCAATACCAAATGGAGAGGGATCATTTCCAAGCAAAAGTAGCTTCCTTGACGGCACAGTTGGCTTAGATGGGAGGCGGCAGGGTATATTGTCCTTTCCCTTTCTTTGTTTTGATGTTGCTTAGTTATTCCCATGCCTTGTTGATTTTGGTTTTTTCTTCTTTGTAGGATGCTGGTGCATCTCGCAATCGTCCACCTCCTCCAAAGCCAGGCTTTGGAGACTTGGACCCAGACATTGACTTTGATCTGTGATGAGTACCCCTTGGACATAGGCTCAGATTTTCCTGTATTCTATCCTAGAGATGTATTTAGTTTCATTGTTAGATAGTTTATTTTGTATATTTTGCATGGAGTGGACATTTATGATTTTAGATAGTTAGATGTATGTATTGATGCATGGATAGACAGAGATATTTACATAGCTAGGTATATGAACAGATGCATGTACAGAGATAATGATGATGATATCTATTTATTACATGAGATGATATTAAACTGCTTTGGTGACTTCTGTTTCTATAGGGAGCTATGTCCTATATATGCGAAGCTCATGCCAAAATTTTATCAAAATATTTACACATGTTAGGGATGCAACAGTTAATATAATGAATGGAGCACTGTCAAAATATACATCCTTGGAATGGCAACTCCTTCCTTGTCAGGGGTTTGGTCTCCCCTTTGGCTTGACCTTACCTTGACTAGGGTTTGTACCATTCTCATCCTTTCGATCAACTCCAATTTTCTACCTTGTGTTGGTGTATAGGATTATTTGGCTTGAACTCTCAACCCTTAGGGGCTTAGTAGCAACTTACTCGACCTTTAACAGAGTGATGAGCAGCCAAATCTTTCAATCTGAGAAGACTTTGTTTTAGGACTGTAATGTAAGCCAAGTTATGGAGTTTCAAAATAACGGAATATGCAGGCTCAAATTTGATGTTGCTTTTAAAAGGGTTTAGATCCATACCATCCTTGATTATTTTTCTGGCAGATTTTATCTTTCTAATATTCTTCCCCAGCTTTGGCAACACATCTAGCTCATTTAGATCAAGCAATCCTTTTTCAATCAGAGTAGACTTTAATAGGGCTGTAATGTAAGCCATGGTTTGGGGTTTAACAAAAAAAGGTAAAGGCTCGAACCTCTAGTTTCTATTGGGCTTCTTTATTACCTAGGATCACCTTTGGACTTTCTTTCTTGCCTTTACTATATACTCCTCAGAATGCCTTGAAATGACTCTTTTCTCTTTTGGTCTTTCTATATGGTTTTCAAAATGGTACAAAAATGACTTTCTTCAGGCTTTTTCTCATATATGCCTTTTTTTTATAGCCTTTTGCCCCTTGTCAACTCTTTCTTTTTGCTTTTCTTTTTCTTTAATTTCTCTTTTTCCCCCTTTTTTGTGGACGAACATTTCTACAACTTCTGTCTTTTAGATTTTTTTTCTTAGCATTTTCATTTGACCCATTGTGGGCAATGATCCCTAGGTTGGGTTTTTCTTAAGAAAAACCCAATGGCCTAATAGGTTTGACAAGGGTTGCTTTTGACTATATGGGAAATGAAATGAGGGTCCCTCTTCATTTTGAACTAGATTGCTTGATCCATAGAGCCTTCATGTTGCTTCAACTTGATGGAGGATGAATGATATGCCTTGCGAAGTTTTCAGTTATCTATTTGTCCCAATTGTGGGGGGAATGGTGTTGAATTAGGGTTGACAAGAAATCTTCACTTTTTGCGAGGCACTAGTGGGTTAAGCAAAGGGAATATAAACATTATCATTTTTTTTCTTTAATGGGAAAATGAAAGATGGCTCCTCTTACTTTTGATAGTCTAGCCATTATAAGCACCCCATTTTTGCCGGCTCGACCGAATCTAGTTTTCAAATATCACAATACATACGAGCCCAAGACGGGTCTTTCAAATTCTAATCTAGTCAACTAGTTGTTTCCCAGGCCCACAAGACCAATTGAAGCGGTAAAGACCATCATGGCCCTAGGCATTCCAGGTAGCTTTCCAAGGCCGAGCAGTCTCGAGAACCAACGCCATCCCGAAAACTTCCCGAGATCAGGCGATCTCAGGGACCTACACCTTATCGAATTCCAGATGGTTCACTTCTAGTGCTTGCTAGCCCGCAAATGTAGAATGTCGGTCATTTGGTAGTTCTTTGAGACCAGGCATTCTCGAAAACCAATACCACCCTCACAGGTAGCTTTCTGAGACCAAGCGTTCTTAGAAACCAACACCACCCTACAGGTAGCTCTTTGAGACTAGGCAGTCTTAGGGACTAACACCGCACAGGTAGTTTTCCTAGACCCAACACCTAGGTCAACACCAGCGGCAGCTAGCCCGACTCGGTGAAAAATGACCAAACCCGCCCCTTGGGCCTTTAGGCACGTCTTAAGAAAATTCAAAATCCCATATGATGGAAAGTCCACCTTTCTAAAGTGTTACTAAACAGTTAAGCTTACTCAACACACCATCTCATCCAATTCTGGTCAAAATGACTGTTTTTCCCCTAGACGCCTTCGCATAGCATAAATCCCACCAAACAGTGAAAAAATCTTCCAGGATCATCCATGAATGACCCAACACGTTTAACACAACACTCCGGTCCATTCCTGGCCTTTTCAACCGAGCCTGGTCAAAATGACTATCTTGTCCCTGGCGACCCAAATGCACCCTGAAACTACACCGATCCTAGAATATTGAACACCGGATCCCATCATACACCCCTCTTTAACCTGAGGTGAACTTCATGACACTAAACACTCCCGACTCAACAAAAGTCCCCTGGAGTGTCTCGTAAAAACTCCACCAAGATTGTCTTTTCTCCCGATTCTCTAATTATAACGCACTATCAAATGACTTAAGAAATGCGTAAACCAGAGAATTCCCAAAAGCTTATTCATAGGTCTTGCCATTGATACAGCTCAATCGGATAGATCACTTCCCGAAGTGCCTCATAGCATGGCTCGAAAACTGCTACTTTTAGCAACCCCTAAAGCATCTCACAGGTGCTTCGCCAAGATTGACTTTTTCTCTAATTCCCTGATTATAACACACTATCAAATGACTTGAGAAATGCGTAAATTAGGGAATTCTCGAAAGTATTTTCAGAGTACTTTCCATTGGTACGATCCGATTGGAGGGATCGCTTCCCTAAGGTCTCGATCATGCGGCACACAAACAGCTACTTTTGAACGCCCACGAATGGTATCACAGATGCTCTGCTAAATTGCGATTTTATGCACAATTCTCGAAACGATATCTTGCACTTCCAAACACTATTTAGACTTTTCAAAAACTCAGAAGTTCACGAGAAATCCTAGTAGAACACCGTGGATGCAACCGATTCTTCTTAAACCTTCTCGGTTGGCACAATTATCGAAGTAAAGTTTAAAAAAACACTCTTGGCGACAGAGCGTATGCTACATGCACCCAAATTTTGATCAGATTGATCAAACTTTGCTTAGCCCCAAACATTTAGCCAGTACAATGGGTGTCATGTGGTATTCTGCTAATGGAACAGTACTGGCACATGTAACAAGGGCAAATTTTGCCCAAACGCATGTACTACATGCGCCAGGCCTCTCCAGAGTTGCATATAAATACAGGCTTTCTTCTTTGCATATTCCAAAATCAAAAATTATGGTGAAACTCTGCACAAATAGTTCCAGAAATCCGAAACCCTCCATATACTTCTCTCCCTAAACACTTAGGTTATAGTTCACTTCACTCTAAACCATACACCTCACCTATAAGGCCCTCCATGCCATAGAAAACCTTATTCCAGCCCCTTTCAAGTCCATCCAAGATCAAGTCCAAGCATCTAATGAAGTTTGAGAGTTTTTGAAGGCAAAAGGTGGTATTTTATTTTATATTTTTGTCATTCCCCCACTCTTCTCTTCTCCCTTCTAGGTTACTTAGGCTATTCTCTATTTTAATTCCCATCTTCTACCACCCATTCTTGCATGCTTGAGACAAGAGAGCTCCTTGTTCATGCCTAGAGAAAAGCTAGAGAGAGCCATCGTGTAAGGGGATCTCTCACTAGCCTACTTTAAGATGGTATGGCCTTGGAGCACCTTGATTATGTGGTGTAGCCTCTAGCCTTCCATGAATTCATGACCCTCTTTGCATATGGCTGTTTTGTTCATGTTTTGAGTGCGTGGCTTTATTTTTATATTTACAACTATGTTTTCCAAACTTGCACTATTCCCATTTCCATGTCATTTTCAAGCTCTTTACTCCAATAATCTCTTTAAAGTGGTTCTAAGAGTTGGTCCCTTGAAGTTTAGGATGAGACCTTAAGAAATCATGAAGCCCTCCATTTAATTCATACTCTTGCATCTTTGCATTTCTACTTACATAAAAATGATTTTCAAACTTATCGATTTCAAAGGTTTCTATTCTCATAAGTTTAGTGGTTGTAATAGCCCTATGGAACCCACTCTTGTGTTGTTTCCCTTATTATTGGCCATAAGAGCCCTAGCTTGTTAGAATGGTTCCCTTCTCTTTCTATTCTTGTATAAAAATGATTTTCAAATGCTTCAATTTCAAAGGTTTCTATTCCCACAAGTTTAGTGGTTCGAATATGTCGCGCCCATATTTTTCGCACTCGAGGAATACTCACACAAGCGGGAAAAATGTTGTACTCTCTCGTTAGAACTCACCCTCCTAGAAGAATGAGTGCGACTAAGTTTGAATTGAAAATAAGTTTGAATAAAGGGCTTTTGGAAAAGATTCGGAGTCGACACCTAACTTGATTAAGGTGAGTTAGGTCACCTAAAAACTAAGAATAATTCGGAGACTACACTTAGGGTTTTTGGAAAACAATTTTGAAAATATCTCCTCAAGAGAGGGTTTTTAGAAAAATAGGTTGTTTGGCAACCTTTGGAAAACATTTAGCTCTTTTTGAAAATAACTCCTTTTGGTCTTTGAAAATAGTGATTCTAGGTTCGGAGGTTGGTTACATGTAGGGAAGACGCACTAAGCCATCACCCTACCCCGCTCTTTCAGTACCTATATGTCAATCTATCCTAGATTCACCTATGAGAGTCTTTAACTAACTATTGACCAATCCTATCCACTTTGAAAAACAATGTTTGAAAAGAAATGATGCATGGGATGCAAGTGCAAAATAAGAGGGAGTTGGAGAATAGATTTGGAAATAAACTTGAAAAGAAATTGATTTGATTTGAAAGAGATTTGAAATTGGATAGATTTGAAATTGAAAAGTTTTGAAAATTGAAAGTAGAAATTTGAAAATAGAAATTTGAAATTGGAAATTTGAAAATAGATTGGAGATTTGGAAAGATTTTGGAATTTAAAATTTGAAATTTGGAAGATATGGAGGAATTTGAAATTTGAAAGAAGCTGTGACCGCACCCATGAGGGTTGCCTACGTATCCTTTTGGAGGAATCAGGTCAGTCGTAGTTCGGACAACAATCCGATTGAAAATAGAAGAGTTGATTAGAAGAAAGAGATTAAACTGGAAATTGGATTGGAAAATCGAGAGATTGAATTTTGATTGGAAGATTTGAAAAGACCTGTTTTAGGAAATCTAGACTTAGGAAAGAGAGGATTTAGAAAGGACTTGAGATTAAGAAAGATTGGGCTCGAATGTTGGACTTAGAAGATTGGAATTAGGAAAGGTTCGAATTAGGAAAGTTTCATTTTTGGAAAGTTTTCAAATTAGGAAAGTCTTCATTTTAGGAAAGTTTTGAATTAGGAGAGTTTCAACTTAGGAAAATTTTGAATTAGGAGAGTTTCAACTTAGGAAAATTTTGAATTTGGAATGTTTTGAAATAGGGAAGTTTCAAAAATTCGAAAGTTTAGAAAACAAGGAGGTTTTGAAAATAAGAAAGTTTTGAGTTTAGAAAGTTTTGAAATTTGGAAAGATTTGAAGTTTTAGGAAAGTTTAGAATTTAAAAAGTTTTTAGATTAAGAAAGTCTTAACTTAAGAAAGTTTTGAATTTAGAAAACTTAGAATTTGGGAAAGATTTGAAATTTAGAAAGCTTAAGATTTAGAAAGCTTTAGAGTTTTAGAAAATCTTGAGATTAAGAAAGGTTTGAGTTTAAGAAAGATTTGAAAACTTAGGTTTGAAAAGTTAAGATTTGAAAAGAGGGTAGAGTTAGGAAATTGTTGAATTAGGAAAGATTTGGAAGTTTAATATTTAAGGAAAGATTTGAAAGTTTTAGGAAACTTATGGTTTAGGAAAGTAGGAAATTAGGAGAGAGTTGATTTAGGAAAGATTTAGATTTTGAGTTATAAAATTTAGGAAAAAATTTTATGTCCAAGTTTTGGAAACTTAAGATTTAGGAAAGGAGAAGATTAGGAAGGAGTTGAATTAGGGAAGATTTAGATTAGGAAGGGATTGGATTTGGTTTCTAAAAGAAAAGGTTTGATTTTGTTTCCAAAAACAGAGGGCGGGATCTAGTTTTCTAAACGGGAAGATTGGATTTGACAAGAATTTGGAAAGGGAAAGTTTCTAGAAACCCTAGATTTGAAAGTGTAGAATTTTGACGTAGAAAAAAGATTTTGGAAATGCGTAGAGTTTTGATGTAAAAAACAAGAGGTTTTGGAAATCTAGATTTGGGGCAAAGTTTGAAAACCATGTCTTTGGAAAAAAAATTAGGGTTTCCTAATTGTGGGTTCTAAGGCTTGACTTGGGCTCTAAGGAAAGGGATTTTTAGAAAATTTGTTTTTGGAAACGAGGATTTTTAGACGGGAATCCTAGGGAAGAGTTTTTGGAAAGTGCATTTTTGGAAACGAATGTTTTGGATGGAAATCCTAGAGAGTAGTTTCTAGAGGAAAGATTTTGGAAAGAGAGTTTTTGGAAATGAAGATTTTTAGGGAGCATTTTTAGAAAGTGAATTTTGAGGAAAGAGAGTTTTGGAAAGGAGTTGAAAAAGGGAGTTTTGAAAAATAGATTTTTGGAAAGAGTTTTTAGAAAACAACTTTGGAAAGGAGAGTTTTAGGAAAGTATATTGAAAGAGATTTTTAGGAAGAGAGTTTTTTGAAAATAGAGTTTTTAGAAAGTGTAAACACATCTCACTTTCCTAAAGCAATTCTAACCATAAGAGGGCTAAAACCACTTTAGGAAAGCGGTTTTGAAAATAACAAGATTTGAAAATATGGACCATATTGGTTGCTTTTAATGTAACACTTTCCTAAAGCAACCCTAGCCATGGAAAGGCTAGAATCACCCTAGGATTTTGATTTTGAAAACAAGTTTTTGAAAAGAAGATGTGATGTAATTTTGAAAACAAGTTCGATAATGATTTTGAAAACGAGTTTGAAAACGATTTTTGGAAGATGCAAGATCATGATATGCACAATGCAAATTTGGGGTCGTGAACATACAAGGTTAAGGCTTCACCACATAATCAAGGGGGCCGAACCCACATGTTCTCTGGTTAGACTAGAAGAAAGCCCCCGACACGGTGACTCTCCAATAGTCTAATCCTACACATGGACTGGGAGTCTTCTTATTTCAAACATGCAAAGAGGGGGGGGGGGGGGGGAAGAGATGGGGGATTAAAATAGAGAAAACCCAAGTAGGTTAGGAGAGAGAATAGAGAGGGGGAAGTGTGGAAATTTAAATGGAGAACCTACCTTGTATCTTGTTTATTTTGCGCGCCTTGCTTTCTTCAGTCTTTGGTCTTCGTCCTGATCTTCGTCTTCAATCTTCAAGAGTTGTCTTCAAACATTAAACTTTAGATTGCAACTCTTCAAGTCTTCGAAAGAGGGTTGAAGGTTAATGTATGAGTGTATGGGGGTGTGCATGAGTGTACAGGAGGCTAGGGTTTAGTGTATGGTGGCTAGGGTTTGAAAAACCTAAGGAGACTAGGGTTTAGGGAGTGTTCAAGCTCTGTATATCGAATTATATGATTTTTAGATTGAGTTTGCGGATCCCTTTCACGTTGCAGAAGGCTCTGTATTTATAGAGGTTGGACAAATCTGGCGCTAGGGAAAAATTGCTCTTGGCACCACTAGGAGTGGCACCAGGCCAATTCTTGGCTTGGCGCCACTACTAGTTGCTCTAGCCAGTTAGGAAACTTTATAAGTCGGCAAACAACGTATCTTTAACTAAATTTGGGCGCCTGTACTAGTAACTACCATGCAATTTTTAGCCTAGCTTCACTAGGAGTGACTCCGAAAAGTCCGGGAATGATTTTAAGAGACTGGGAATGGCCCGGAAGGCTGGAAAGAGCAGGAACACTTAAAATAGTGTCCTGGAGGTATTTGACTTGAAAAATGATGATAAGATGGGTCGGAAAGGTTGACCGGGCCTTTAGGGGCAAAACGGTCAATCGGACCTGGAAATTGCCGGGACAGACTCGGACTGTCCCAGAAGAAAACTTGGAATTTGGAAACATTATTTAGAATGTTCCCAAAGGTTGTCGGTTTGACACCCAGAGCTGGTGTGGTCAGAAGAGGTGACCGGCCCACTAGGGGCAAAACGGTTATTTCGCACTGGGTTTGCCGGAACTGACTCAGAATGATCCGGAAGGATAGAGGAAGGTTGAGAACACTATAAGAAGTAATCTCAGAGGATTATCGGTTTGATATCCAGAGCCGTTGTGGTCGGAAAAGGACACCGGCCCACCAGGGGCAAAACGATCATTTTGTACTAGGTTTGCTGGAATTGACTCGGAATGATAAAGAAGGGTTGAGAGTACTATAAAAAGCAATCTCGGAAGGTTACCGGTTTGATACCCAGAGCCGGTGTGGTTCCCGGGGCGTTTGGATGCCTAGGGGCAAAATGGTCATCTTGACCGGAAAGTCTCAAAAAAAGCCCAATGGGCAGTTTGGTCATTTTTCACCGAAGTGGGCTAGCAGGCAGTGGCATTGACCTGTGTTTTTAGTGTTTCCGTCACCCGGACGGCGGTCGTCGTGACACAAGGGTTTGTTGGCAATTCCCTATATCGACCTGTTTACGAGTATTTCCGCTACTCGAACGGTTGTGATGCTTGCGAGTATTTCTGCTACTCAGACCGTCTCGAGGATTAAACTGTCTCGAGAGAGGGATTAACAAGGGGTCTTATCGTCTCCAAAAAGACGTGTCTAATTTGGAACCGTCTCGAGGAATGAACTGTCTTGAGAGAGGGATTGGAAAGGGGACTTATCGTCTCCGAAAAGACGTGCCTGAAATGGAACTGTCTCGAGGAATAAATTGTCTTGAGAGAGGGATTGGAAAGGGGTCTTATCGTCTCCAAAGAGACGTGCCTGATTTGGAATCGTCTTGAGGAATAAACTGTCTTGAGAGAGGGATTGGAAAGGGGATTTATCGTCTCCGAAAAGATGTGCCTAAATTAGAACCATCTCGAGGAATAAACTGTCTCGAGAGAGGGATTGGAAAGGGGACTTATCGTCTCCGAAAATATGTGCCTGATTTGGAACCGTCTCGAGGAATAAACTGTCTCGAGAGAAGGATTGGAAAGGGGACTTACCATCTTTGAACAGACGTGCCTGAATTGGAACCGTCTCGAGGAATAAACTGTCTCGTGAGAGGGATTGGAAAGGGAACTTACCGTCTTCGAAAAGACGTGCCTGAATTAGAACCGTCTCAAGGAATAAACTCTCGAGAGAGAGGGATTGGAAAGGGGACTTATCGTTTCTGAAAAGATGTGCCTGAAGTGGAACCGTCTCGAGGAATAAACTCTCGAGAGAGAGGGATTGGAAAGGGGACTTATCATCTCCGAAAAGACGTGCCTGAAATGGAACCGTCTCGAGGAATAAACTGTCTTGAGAGAGGGATTGGAAAGGGGTCTTATCGTCTCCAAAGAGACGTGCCTAATTTGGAACCGTATCGAGGAATAAACTATCTTGAGAGAGGGATTGGAAAGGGGATTTATCGTCTCCGAAAAGACGTGCCTGAATTGGAACCGTCTCGAGGAATAAACTGTCTCGAGAGAGGGATTGGAAAGGGGACTTATCGTCTCTGAAAATACGTGCCTGATTTGGAACCGTCTCGAGGAATAAGCTGTCTCGAGAGACGGATTGGAAAGGGGACTTACCGTCTTCGAAAAGACGTGCCTGAATTGGAACCGTCTCGAGGAATAAACTGTCGAGAGAGAGGGATTGGAAAGGGAACTTACCATCTTCGAAAAGACGTGCCTGAATTGGAACCGTCTCAAGGAATAAACTCTTGAGAGAGAGGGATTGGAAATGGGACTTATCATTTCCGAAAAGATGTGCTTGAATTGGAACCGTCTCGAGGAATAAACTATCTCGAGAGAGGGATTGGAAAGGGGACTTACCGTCTTCAAAAAGACGTGCCTGAATTGGAACCATCTCGAGGAATAAACTGTCACGAGAGAGGGATTGGAAAGGGGACTTACCGTCTTCAAAAAGACGTGCCTGAATTGGAACCGTCTTGAGGAATAAACTGTCTCGAGAGAGGGATTGGAAAGAGGACTTACCGTCTTCGAAAAGACATGCCTGAATTGGAACCGTATCGAGGAATAAACTATCTCGAGAGAGGGATTGGAAAGGGCACTTACTGTCTTCGAAAAGGCGTGCCTAAATTGGAATAAATTTACCGTCTCAAGGAATCAAATGTCTCGAGAGAGGGGTTGGAGTCGGAAAGGAAAGGATAATGCCCCTAAGGGCATTTTGGTCATTTTGCCTCTATTTGGGCCTCGTGGACCCACGAGGCGATGGATAAACGGGATTTGGACTTAGAAAATCGGTTTCGATTGGAATAGGCTCACAATGACTTGAAAACAAGTCTGGACGGAGTGTAGACTGCTGAGCGGTCAAAAATGGGGTGCTTACAGAATAGCCCCATGGAGCCCTCTCTTTAGTGGTTTCCTTTATCATTGGCCATAGGAACCCTAACTTGTTAGAATGGTTTCCTCTTCTAAAAATAGTTTTTAAGACCTTCTTAAACATGGCTTTCAAAAGTCCATTAAAATTAATTTTTCTAAAGTTGTCATTATTATGTTGATTTTCAAAGTTCCTATTCTTTTCAAGAAAAGAGTTATAATGGTCCTAAGGAAACCTTCTTCAGAATGGTTTTCAAACATCAACCATATAAACCGTATACTTGACTAGAGTCAATTTTTATGAAAATGATCTTCAAAAGGTTTGTTGACAAGAGTCTTTTGCATAACATGATTTATTTTCTAAAACCCCTTTCAAAAATGCATAAAACCACCTTCCAACCCTAGGTTAACTTGACCCTAGTTGTCCAACCTTATGTCAACCAAACCCTAGGTTAACCTAACCATAGCTAGTTAACCCTAGGTAACCTAACCTTAATTAGTTAACCATAGTTCCATCTAACCCTAGGTTAACTTCACCCTAGTTGTCCAACCCTAGGTTAACCCAACCCAAGTTAGTTAATCCTAGGTCACCTTAACCTTAGGTTAACCTAACCCTAGTTAGTTAACCCTAGTTCAATCCAACCATAGTCCAACTTAACTCTAGTTGTCCAAACCCTAGGTTAACCCAATCTTAGTTAGTTAACCTTAGGCCACCTTGTCCCTAGGTTAATGTTACCCAAGTTAGTTAACGTTAGGTCACTCTAACCTTAAGTCAACCAGACCTAGGTTAGTATGCTTCGAAATTCCAACTCAGTGACCCCTTTTTAAATGATATTTCAATTTAAAACTATTCTCATAACCTATTTTTCCGAAACCTCCTACTCTCTTGAGATTTCAAAAATCAACTCCATAACATTTTCAAATACTCCCACACTCTATCTTTAAATTATTTCCAAAAATGGTTTCAAGAACTCACAACCCTATGGTGTCCCTGCCCCTTTTTGCTTAGGAATCCGAAGAGAAGGTGATACATTGAGTACAACCTTCAAGGTTGTCCACATTAGGGTTCCAAAGCCCTAGGTGTTTTCAAAAACCACTTTCAAAAACTTTTCGAAGACAAGTTTAGTAAAACACTTCAAAACCCTACCTCCAAGGTTTTCAGATTTCAAAACATTTTCAAAACACTCTTGAGTTATTTTAAAGCACTTGCAAAACTCCATCGAGTTGTTTTAAAAACATTTCAAGACACTTCAAAACCCCATTTCGAGAGCGTTTTTCAAAAACCTTCAAGTTCTATTCTAAAAACACTCCAACATCTAACTTCAAATCAAAATTCTCAATTCATTTTTCAAAGACCACAAAGGTCTTCAAACCATTCCAAAGACCTCAAAGCGTCTTCAAACATTCCAAAAACCCTAATGAGCCTATTTTCCATCGGGCCCTTGCCCGAACTACGAATAACCTGATTCTTGCCAAATGAGATACGTACGCAACCTAAAATGGTGCCGTCATAACTCTATTTTCAACTCAAGTTCTTTTTCAAAACTCTTTATCCATTCAAGATCCTTGTTTCAAAATCCTTCAAACTTTCATGTTACTCAAACATTTTTGTCAAGACTTGCATCGTGCATCATTTATCCAAAAAGTGATGACTAAACCCTATTTTCAAAACTCTAAAGTGGATATTGAGTGGATAATGGTAACCGGTTATTCTAGTGAGTGAATAAAAGGGTGATTATATATGTAGATACCAAAAGGGCGGGGTAGGGTGATAATCTTAGGATATCTTCCCTACATGTAACCAACCCCCAGACCATAGATTTCTGTTTTCAAATGACCAAAATGGAGTTATTTTCAAAAAGGCTTTAAAACTTTCCTACTGTTGCCAAACAACCTATTTTCCTAAAAACCTTCTCTTAAAGAGTTTTCCAAAACCTTTTTAAAAAATTCTAGGTTTAATCTTTGAATTATACTTAGCTTTAGGTGACCTAACTCACCTTAATCAAGTTAGGTGACGACTCCTATTTTTCTAAAAAGCCCTTAATCAAACCAATTTCAAGTTCAAACTTAGTCGCACTCGTCCTTCTAAGAGGATGAGTTCTAATAACAGAGTTCTGTGCTTGTCTCTGAGCCAAAAGGACTTGGTCAAAAACCAGGGGCCGACAGTTGGCGACTCCACTGGGGACACTTAGAAGGTTAGGCCATTGTCATGTCTCTTCACCTTTCACTCACCCAAAATCTACGGTTATCTTGTCTAGTTTTATCCACTTTTCAGAAATTTTCTAAGTTCTCAAAAAAAATTTCAAAATCTTAAGTTGTAAAACACTAACATTATTGTCCAAAACACTTTTCAAATAAGTGTCATCACTTGCATTCATTTGTTCGCACTCATGCTCTTGCATCAACATCCATTTGTATGTTTTTGCATTGCTTTCCATTTTCATTAACAATTCATTTTATTCTGCATTAAGTTCTTCGAAAAGTCACTAACTCCTTGTATTTTCTTTTGTAGGTGGACCTTTGTTCACATTTTATTTTATGTCTTATTAATTGCCATGTATGTGATGAATAAACAGGATGTGATGTGTGTTATTGGGTCCTTTCCTCCTTTTTTGAAAACTCCACACACACTTAGTCCGCTCACTTGCATTTGTGTTTGCATATATTACCTGGTTACTACCCTTCTAGATAGAAGGGGGAATAGTATATTGACTGTGGGTAAATGATGTGTCAGTTTCTCAGCTTACGATCTCTGGATAGTTCCCCTACTCGAACCACCAACCAAAAATGGAGTTTACCCCTTCGTGAGTGGACGCCAGAGGTTTGAAGGTTTGGGAACCAAGCTTTTTAGGAAGCATTAGTAAACCCCAAACCTCATGCTCATGTAGCACTCCATGCATAGCTGAACCCCTACCGGATTTAGGACACACGCGTTCATTTCAAAAAATAAGGAGGAAAGGGCAACCGCTTTACTTTCCTTTATTTTCTATTCAATTCATATTGTTATGCTGCTTAATCTTCGGCATTATGTTATGTATACATCTTTTCAATTCATAACTGCTCATGCATCCGTATTCATTTTAAGATTAGAGTTTTTAAAATAACTCGGGTTATTGCATCTCTGGGCATGTGGTAACCCCCAGAGAAAGGACCGAAGGCCTTCTTGCTCAAATTAAACCAACCAAAACTCCTAAGGGTACCCAGAGACCCTAAGGATTCATGCCACGCATCAAATTCATCTCATAAAGAGAGGCCTTAATCCCTCTTCGCTCATGGAGATAGGTGTAAGCACTCCATTTTTGACCGCTCGGCAGTCTACACTCCGTCCAGACTTGTTTTCAAGTCATTGTGGACATATTCCAATCGAAACCAATCCTCTAGGTCCAAATTCCATCTTTTCATCGCTTCGCGGGCCTGTCAGGCCCAAATAGAGGCAAAATGACCAAAATGCCCTTAGAGGCATTGTCCTTTCTTATTTCAATTCCAATCCCTCTCTCGAGACAGTTTATTCCTCGAGACGGTTCGAGTAGCAAAACTACTCACAAAACCGTTAGAGTGGCGGAAACACTCACAAAACCGTTAGAGTAGCGGAAGTACTCACAAAACCGTTAGAGTGGCGGAAACACTCACAATCCAGGCACGTCTCTTCGGAGACGGTAAGACCCCTTTCCAATCCCACTCTCAAGACAGTTTATTCCTCGAGACGGCTCCAACCCAGGCACATCTCCTCAGAGACGGTAAGACCCCTTTCCAATCCCACTCTCGAGACATTTTATTTCTCAAGACGGCTCCAACCCAGGCACATCTCCTCGGAGACGGTAAGACCCCTTTCCAATCCCACTCTCGAGACAGTTTATTCCTCGAGACGGTCCGAGTAGCAAAACTACTCACAAAACCGTCGGAGTAGCGGAAATACTCACAGAACCGTTAGAGTAGCGGAAATACTCACAGAACCGTTAGAGTAGCGGAAATACTCACCAAACCGTTAAGAGTAGAGGAAATACTCACAAAACCGTTAGAGTAGCGGAAATACTCACCAAACCGTCGGAGTAGCGGAAATACTCACAAAACCGTTATAATAGCGGAAATACTCACAGAACCGTTAGAGTAGCGGAAATACTCACAACCCCGTTAGAGTAGCGGAAATACTCACAACCCAGTCCGAGTAGCGGAAATACTCACAAATCATCAACCCCGTCCGAGTAGCGGAAGTACTCACACCGTGAGAGTGGCGGAAACACTCAAAACCCAGGTCAAAACCAGTGTCTGTTAGCTCACTTCGGTGAGAAATGACCAGACTACCCTTAGGATCTTTTTCGAGACTTTTCGGTCAAGATGACCATTTTGCCCCTAGGCATCCGAAAGCCCCAGGAACCACACCGGCTTTGGGTATCAAACCGGTAACCTCCTGAGAATACTTTTTATAGTATTCTGAACCTTCCTTTACCTTTTCGGATCATTCCGAGTCAATTCCGGCCAACCCGGTACAAAATGACCGTTTTGCCTCTAGTGGGCCGGTCTCCTTTTCCAACCACGCTGGCTCTGGGAATCAAACTGGAAACCTCTGGGAACATTCTAAATAATGTTTCCAAATCCCAAGTCTTCTTCTGGGACAGTCCGAGTCTGTCCCGGCAGCTTCCTAGTCCGATTGACCGTTTTGCCCCTAAAGGCCCGGTCGACCTTTCCGACACATCCAATCCTCATTTTTCAAGTCAAATATCCCCAGGACACTATTTTAAGTGTTCCTGCTCTTTTTCGGCCTTCCGGGTCATTCCCGGCTCCTCCAAATTATTCCCGGACTTTCCGGAGTCACTCCTAGTGAAGCCAGGCTAAAAATTGCATGGTAGTCGCTAGTACAGGCGCCCAAATCTAGTCAAAGATACGTTGCTTGCCGACCTTAAATCTTTCCTAATTGGCTGGCGTCACTAGTAGTGGCGCCAAGCCAAAAAATGGCCTAGCGCCACTCCTAGTGGCGCCAGTGTAAAGTTTACCCTGGCGCCACTGCAACAGGCGCCAGGTTTGTCTTCCCTCTATAAATACAAAGCCTCATTCAATGTGAAGGGGGTCTGCAAACTTAACCTAGAAATCACACAATTCGATATACAAAGTTCGAGCACCTCCAAAAACCCTAGTTTCCTTAGGTTCTCCAAACCCTAGCCACCCTACACTAAACCCTAGCCACTATACACAAACCCTAGCCTCCTACACTGCCCCATACACTCATACACTAGCCTTCAACCATCCTTCGAAGACTTGAAGAGCTGCCATCCAAAGCTTGAAGACAACCCTTGAAGACTGAAGGTGAAGATTAAGACAAAAACCGAAGACCGAAGACCGCACGGCGCGCAAAATAAACAAGATACAAGGTAGGCTCCCTATTTAATTTTCTGCACTTCCCCCCTCTCTCTTCTCTCTCCAACCCACTTGGGTTTTCTCTATTTCAATCCCCCATCTCTTTCCCCCCCTTTCTTTGCATGCTTGAAACAAGGGGATTCCCCGTCCATGTGTAGGATTGGGCTATTGGAGAGTCACCGTATCGGGGGCTTTCTTCTAGTCTAACCAAAGACCACGTGGGTCCGGCCCCCTTTATTATGTGGTGAAGCCTTAACCTTGTATGTTCACGACCCCAAATTGCATTGTGCATGTCATAGTCTTACATCTTCCAAAAACTATTTTCAAAAAGTTGTTTTCAAAAATTATTTTCAAACTTGTTTTTAAAATTGCATCAAAAGCTCTTTTTCAAAAACTTGTTTTCAAAACCACAATTCTAGGGTGATTCTAGCCTTTCCATGGCTAGGGTTGCTTTAGGAAAGTGTTATATTAAAAGTGGCCTTTTGGTCTATATTTTCAAACCTTGGTTTTCAAAACCACTTTCTTAAAGTGGTTCTAGTCCTCTTATGGCTAGAATTACTTTAGGAAAGTGAGATGTTTTTAATCCTTCTAAAAACTCTCTTTTCAAAAGTCTCTTCTTAAAATCTCCTTTTCAACATACTTTCCTAAAACTTTCCTCTTCAAAATTGTTTTCAAAAACTCCCTTCTAAAATCTATTTTTCAAAACTCCCTTTTTCAACTCCTTTCCAAAATCCTCTCCTCAAAATTCGCTTTCTGAAAACACTCCCTAGATTCACCTTCCTAAAAAAAAAACTCTCTCCGAAAACCTTTCTTAAAAACTCTCTTTCTAAAATCTTTCCTTTTAGAAATTCTCCTCTAGAATTTTCCTTCTAAAATCTACGTTTCCAAAAACACACTTTCCAAAAACTCCTCCCTAGGATTCCCCTTCTAGAAAACGTTCGTTTCCAAAAACGCATTTTCTAAAAACTCTTTCCTTAGAGCCCAAGTCAAGCCCTAGAACTCACAATTAGGAAACCCTAATTTTCTTTCCAAAAACATGGTTTTCAAACTTTGCCCCAAACCTAAGTTTCCAAAACCTCTTGTTCTCATATCCAAACTATAAATGTTTCCAAAACCTCTTTTCTATGTTAAAATTCCACATTTTCAAAACTAGGGTTTCTAGAATCTCCCTTTCCAAATCCTTGCCAAATCCCATCTTCCTTTTAGGAAACCAAATCCAATCCTCCGTTTTTGGAAACAAAATCAAACCTTCCCATTTAGAAACCAAATCCAATCCCTTCCTAATCCAAACCTTTCTTAATTCAATTCCTTCCTAAACCATAAGTTTCCTAAGTTTAAACTTTAAACCTTCCTTAAATTTCAAAATCCAACTCTTTCCTAATTCAAATCCTTCCTAAACTTCCACTTTCCTAAATCTTAAGTTTCCAAAACTTGAACATAAAAATCTTTCCTAAATTTTAAAACTCAATTTTCAAATCTTTCCTAATCCAACCCTTTCCTAATCCTACCCCTTTTCCAAATCTAATTTTTCCTAAACACAAACCTTTCCTAATCGTAAGATTTTCTAAAAACTCTAAAACTTTCTAAATCTTAAACTCTCTAAATTTCAAATCTTTCTAAAATCAAAACTTTCTAAATTTGAAACTTTCTCAAGTTAAATCTTTCTAAACTTCCAAACTTTCTAAATTCTAAACTTTCCAAAACTTCAAAATCTTTCTAAATCTAAGGTTTTTCTAAACTCAAAACTTTCTTAATTCAAATACTTCCTAAATTGAAAACTTTCCTTTTTCAAACCTTTTTCTAAAACGAAACTTTCTAAATTCAAAACTTTCCTTTTTCAAACTTCCCTAAGTTGAAACCTTCCAATTTTCAAAACTTTCCAAATTCTAAACTTTCCAATTTTCAAAACTTCCATATTTCAAAAACTTTCCAATTTTTAAAACTTCCTTGTTTTCAAAACTTTCCAAAATCAAAACTTCCCTTTTTCAAACATTTCTAAATTCGAAACTTTCTTAATTCAAAACTTTTCTAATTTCAAAACTTTCTTAATTTCGAAACTCTCCTAATTTGAAAACTTTCCAAAAATGAAACTTTCTTAATTCGAAACTTTCCTAAATCAGACCTTTCCTAATTAGAACATCTCCTAAAATCCAATCTTTCCAAATCTTCCAAGCCAAGTCAAATCTTTCCTAGGTCTCTTCTCTTTCCTAAGTCTAGGTTTTCTTAAACCTTCTCTTTTCCAAAACAAGTCCAAATCTATCTTTTCCAAATCAAAATTCAATCTTCTCAATTCCTAAATTCTAAATTTCAATTTCCAATTTTCTATTCTAAGTTCAATCTCTCAATCTTCTAATCCAATTTGCAATTCAATCTCTTTCTTTCAAATCAATCTCTTTTCAATCGGACTCTGTTCCGAACTACGACTGACCTGATTTCCCCAAAGGGATACGTAGGCAACCTTCATAGGTGCGGTCACAATACTTTTTAAACTTTCAATTCCACCCTCATGGGTGTGGTTTTCAAAATCTTTTCAAATCTAAAATCCCAATTTCAAATTTCTATTTTCAAATTTCTATTTTCAAATTTTCAAACTTTCCACTTTCAAATTCTATCTCTTTAAATCTATTTTCAAATCAAATTCTTTTCAACCTTATTTTCAAATCTATTTTTCAATTTTCTCTTATTTTGCACTTGCGTATCATGCATCATGTTAGTTTATAAACATTGTTTTTCAAAGTGGATAGGATTGGACATGGGTTAATTAAAGACTCTCATAGGTGAATCTAGGGTAGATTGACATGTAGGTACCGAAAGGGCGGGGTAGGGTGATAGCTTAGTGCGTCTTCCCTACATGTAACCAACCTCCGAACTTAGAATCACTGTTTTCAAAGACCAAAAAGGAGTTATTTTTCTAAAAAGGGCTAAATGTTTTCCAAAGGTTGCCAAATAACCTGTTTTCTTAAAAAACCCTCTCTTGAGGAGATATTTTCAAATCGTTTTCCAAAAACCCTAAGTGTAGTCTTCGGATTATGCTTAGTTTTTAGGTGACCTAACTCACCTTAATCAAGTTAGGTGGCGACTCCGAACTTTTTTCAAAAGCCCTTTATTCAAATCAATTTTTTCAATTCAAACCTAGTCGCACTCATTCTTCTAGGAGGGTGAGTTCTAACGAGAGAGTACAGCATTTTTCCCGCTTGGGTGAGTATTCCTCGAGTGCGAAAAATCTGGGCGCGACAATAGGGCTACCAAGAAGACGAAGGGGCAATTCAAAATCAAGGTCTCCCACCAACTTCTATCTAAGAAGGCGAACCCGAAGACTCAAGAATAGTTTAGGATCCCAAATGTAAAGATAGAATAGGCAAAAGTCCTAAGGAAAATGTTCTCCTTCCCTTTCAAATGTACTTTCAACTCCATGTACAAAAAAAAAAAAAAAAAAAGAATCAAATGTAATGAAACTATCCTTCGTAATGCATGAATGTGTGAATGAATGAATGAATATGCTCGCACAAGTATGGTACTACATATAGGGGCAACCCTCTATCTCCAAACGTGAGCCAACACATCATGCTTAGTCCCCCTCTCAAAGTAGGGGCACCCTTAGGGCATTCGTTGCATAAAACTTATCCAATTCAAAGGCACTAACTTCTTCTTTTTGTTTTTCCTTTTACATTCTCATTGACTTCTCCCTGGCCTACAAAGGCCAAGAGAGCCAGAGGATGAACCAAGAATGAAAAGGGGGTCTTCTAAACTGCCTATTCATTACCATTATGCTGCCCATGTATTTATTATTCTATTCGTGCATCATATCCATTCCAAGACAAAAGTGCCAAGAAACTCAAGTCATTGTATTCTCATGTATTCAATCAACTGTAAAGAGAAAGGAGCAAATCTAATCTCGTGCTAAAAAGAAGCCTTCCTAAACTCCAAAGGGTTCACGTAACCCTAAGGATTCATGGCATGCATAGAACCATACATCAAAGAGAGCCCCAAATCTCTCTCTGTCCATGGAAGTGGGATTGCCTAAACAAAGAAGTATCAACAGGCTCATGCCAAAGAGGTATTGTATTGCACACAGGAGCAAAACCCTACTTCCAAAGTGGACTCAACATCATACCTAGATTCCCTTAAAGAAGGGACCTCCATAGGACATGCATTGCATAAAATCTTCAACTCCACATACTAACTACAATTTGTTTTTCTTTTTCTAGGTCCAAGAGCACAATCAAACCGATAAAACCCCTCCAGCACCCCGCCCAATTCATAATTTATGCAAAACCATGACCCCGGCACCATGTTGCCACTCCACCAGACCTCAAACTCCTAAAGTCGTCCTTGTGCAATCAAATGACACATATGGAAAATGGAGTGTGAAGGATACCAGCATGATTCCAAAACCAATTTGAGAAGTTTATTCCAGAAAAGGGGGATTTCTTTCAAACCCATCTTTCAATTTTCAACTTTAATTTAAGCATGAAAATAACATCATCTAAATGAAAAGGATCCAAAGTAATCATGTTTATATCATTGTCTTATGGCACTTCATGAATGATGTCTTCTTCTTTAAAAAATTTTCTTTCGAAATGTTTTACCCTGACTTGGAGGATAGGGTAACATAAGCACCACTCTTAGCAGAAACAATCTTTGAGTCTAAAAAAATGGGAGAGAGAAATAAAAATTACAAAGAGAGGGGAAATACAGAGGGGTGAGAGGTGACACTCAACTATGTAGCTCGTGGAAATACAAGTAACCCCCGAAGGATGTCCTGGTAAAGCAGCAAGTAGCTAAACCCTCAAAATGAATGGGAGCCATCATTTCATTCTCCCAAACAGAAAGCAATCCATTGGTCAGCTCACTAGAGCCGTAGGTGATTTCCATTCAGAAGCCCAAACCAGAAGCCACCCCCCACACTAGGGCAAGCACATGCAAGAAATGAATTCACAAACTAACATTTGCCATCTTTTTAAGTGCTGCTAAATTTTTGAAAAGAGCTTTATAGACTAAGCAATTTTACTTAAAATGATGATGTAAGCATCCCATTTTTGACAGCTCGGCAGTCTACACTTCATCCAGACTTGTTTTCAAGTCATTTTGGGCATATTCTTATCGAAACCAACTTTCTAAGTCCAAATCCTATCTGTCCATCGCTCCGCGGGCCCACCAGGCCCAAATAGAGACAAAATGACCAAAATGCCCTTAGGGGCATTGTCCTTTCCTTTCCAATCCCCACTCTCGAGACAGTTTATTCCT
The DNA here is from genome assembly GCA_033060915.1 of Euryodendron excelsum. Taxonomy (NCBI): domain Eukaryota; kingdom Viridiplantae; phylum Streptophyta; class Magnoliopsida; order Ericales; family Pentaphylacaceae; genus Euryodendron; species Euryodendron excelsum. The sequence continues at coordinate 9,886,561 of CM065391.1, read as the reverse complement.
CGAGACGGTTCCAATCCAGGCACGTCTCTTTGGAGACGGTAAGACCCCTTTCCAATCCCCACTCTCGAGACAGTTTATTCCTCAAGACGGTTCCAATCCAGGCACGTCTCTTTGGAGACAGTAAGACCCCTTTCCAATCCCCACTCTCGAGACAGTTTATTCCTCGAGACGGTTCCAATCTAGGCACGTTTCTTCGGAGACGGTAAGACCCCTTCCAGTCCCACTCTCGAGATAGTTTATTCCTCGAGACGGTCCGAGTAGCAAAACTACTCACAAAATCATTAGAGTAGCGGAAATACTCACAAATCATCAAGTTTGTTAGAGTAGCGGAAATACTCACAAATCATCAACCCCGTCCGAGTAGCGGAAATACTCACAAATCATCAACCCTGTCCGAGTAACAGAAATACTCACAAACTGTCACAACCGTCAGAGTAGCGAAAATACTCGCAAACACACACAACCGTCCGAGAAGTGGAAATACTCACGCCGTTAGAGTGGCGAAAACACTCAAAACCCAGGTTAACATTAGTGTCTGTTAGCCCACTTCGTTGAAAAATAACCATACTGCCCCTAGGACCTTTTCCGAGACTTTCCGGTCAAGATGACCATTTTGCCCCTAGGCATCCGAACGCCCCAGGAACCACACCGGCTTTGGGTATCAAACCGGTAATGTCCCGAGAATACTTTTTATAGTGTTCTCAACCTTCCTTTATCTTTCCAGACCATTCCGAGTCAGTTCCGGCAAACCTGGTACAAAATGACCGTTTTGCCCCTGGTGGACCGGTTTCCTTTTCCGACCACGCCGGCTCTGGGAATCAAACCGGCAACCTCTGGGAACATTCTGAATAGTGTTTCCAGACCCCAAGTCTTCTTCTGGGACAGTCCGAGTCTGTCCCAGCAGCTTCCTAGTCTGATTGACCGTTTTTCCCCTAAAGGCCCGGTCAACCTTTCCGACCCATCTTATCCTCATTTCTCAAGTCAAATACCTCCAGGACACTATCTTAGGTGTTCCTGCTCTTTTCCGGTCTTCCAGGTCATTCCCGACTCCTTCAAATCATTCCCGGGCTTTCCGGAGTCACTCCTAGTGAAGCCAGGCTAAAGATTGCATGGTAGTCACTAGTACAAGCGCCCAAATCTAGTCAAAGATACGTTGCTTGCCGACCTTAAACATTTCCTAAATGGCTGGCGCCACTCCTAGTGGCGCTAGTGTAAAATTTGGCCTGGCGCCACTACAACAGGCGCCAGTGTTGTCCAACCTCTATAAATACAGAGCCTCTTCCAACATGAAAAGGGTCTGCAAACTTAACCTAAAAATCCTATATTTCGATATACAGAGCTCGAGCACCTCTTAAACCCTAGCCTCCCTAGGTTTTCCAAACCCTAGCCACTTTACACAAACCCTAGACCCCTATACACTTATACACTCCCCCATGCACTCATACACTAGCCCTCAATCATTCTTTGAAGACTTGAAGAGCTGCCATCTAGAGCTTGAAGACAATCCTTGAAGGTTGAAGAAGAAGATCAAGACAAAGACCGAAGATTGAAGACAAGCAAGGCGCGCAAAATAAACAAGACATACGGTAGGTTTTCTATTTAAATTTTGCACTTCCCCCCTCTCTCTTCTCTCTCCAACCCACTTGGGTTTTCTCTGTCCATGTGTAGGATTGGGCTATTTGAGAGTCATCGTGTCAGGGGCTTTCTTCTAGTCTAACCAAAGACCACGTGGGTCTGGCCCCCTTGATTATGTGGTGAACCCTTAACCTTGTATGTTCACGACCCCAAAATTGGATTGTGCATATCATGATCTTGCATCTTCCAAAAACCGTTTTCAAAGTTGTTTTTCAAATCGTTTTTAAACCTGTTTTCAAAATTGCATCAAAATCTCTATTTCAAAAACTTGTTTTCAAAACCACAATTCTAGCGTGATTCTAGCCTTTCCATGGCTGGGGTTGCTTTAGAAAAGTGTTCCATTTAAAGTGACCAATATGATCCATATTTTTAAAATTTTGTTGGTTTTCAAAACCACTTTCCTAAAGTGGTTCTAGCCCTTTTATGGTTAGAATCGCTTTAGGAAAGTGAGATGTTTTTACACCTTCCAAAAAAACTCTTTTTCCAAATCCCTCTTCCTAAAAATCTCTTTTTCAACATACTTTCCTAAAACTCTCCTCTCCAAAATTGTTTTCAAAAATTCCCTTCCCAAAATCTATTTTTCAAAACTCCCTTTTTCAACTCCTTTTCAAAATCCTCTCCCCAAAATCCACTTTCTAAAAACTCTCTCCAAAAATCTTTTCAAAAACTTTCTTTCCAAAATTTTCCTTCTAGAAACTCTCCTCTAGGATTTTCCTTCCAAAATCTTCGTTTCTAAAAACAAACGTTTCCAAAACTCCTTCTCTTTAAAATCTTTTTCCAAAAACTCCCTCTTCAAATTCACTTTCCAAAAGTCCCCCCTAGGATTCGTTTCTAGAAAATCTTCGTTTCTAAAAACGCACTTTCCAAAAAAAAACTCTTTCCTTGGAGTCCAAGTTAAGACCTAAAACCCACAATTAAGAAACCCTAATTTTCTTTCCAAAAGCATGGTTTTCAAACTTTGTCCCAAACCTAGGTTTCCAAAACTTCTTGTTTTTGCGTCCAAACAATACACATTTCCAAAACCTATTTTCTATGTCGAAACTATAGCTTTCCAAATCTAGGGTTTCTAAAACCTCCCTTTCCAAATCCTTGCCAAATCAAATCTTCCCTTTAGGAAACTAAATCAAATCTTCCCCTTTTAGGAAACTAGATTCAATCCTCCGTTTTTGGAAACAAAAATCAAATCTTCCCTTTTTGAAACAAAATCCAACTCTTTCCTAATTCAACTCCTTCTTAAACTTCCACTTTCCAAAATATTAAGTTTCCAAAACTTGAACATAAAATCTTTCCTTAAACATTAAGCTTCTAAATCTTTCCTGATTCAACCCTTTCCTAATTCTGTCCCTGTCCAAATCTTAACTTTTTAAATCTAAGCTTTCAAACTTTTCCTAACCTCAAACCTTTCCTAATCTCAAGATTTTCTAAAACTCTAAAACTTTCTAAATCCTAAACTTTCTAAATTTCAAATCTTTCCAAATTCAAAGTTTTCCAAATTCAAAACTTTCTTAAGTTGAATCTTTTTAAACTTCTAAACTTTCTAAATTTTAGACTTTCCAAAACTTCAACATCTTTCCAAATCTAAGACTTTTTCTAAACTCAAAACTTTCTTAATTCAAACATTTCCTAAATTGAAAACTTTCCTTTTTCAAACTTTCCTAAGTTGAAACCTTCCAATTTTCAAAACTTTCCAAATTCTAAACTTTCCAATTTTCAAAACTTCCTTGTTCCCAAAGCTTTCTTATTTTCAAAACTTCCTTGTTTTTCTAAACTTTCCCACTTTCAAAACTTCCCCTTTTCGAACCATTCCAAAATTCGAAACTTCCTTAACTTGAAACTTTCTAAATTCTAAGTCTTTCCTAAACTAAACTTTTCCTAATTCAAAACATTTCTAAATTCAATACTTTCCCATTTCAAAACTTTCCAAAAATAACACTTTCCTAATTCGAAACTTTCCTAATCCAAATCTTTCCTAAATTCCAAGTTTCCAAATCTTTCCAAATCTTTCCAAATCCTCCAAGTCCAGCATTCCAAATCCAATCATTCTTAATCTCAAGTCTTCCCTAGGTCTCCTATCTTTCTTAAGTCTAGGTTTCTTAAACCCTTCTCTTTCCAAAACAAGTCCAAATCTATCTTTTCAAATCAAAATCAATCTTTCCAAAGCAATTCCAATCTTCTCAGTTTCAATTTCCAATCTCCTCTTCTAATCTCAAATCAAATCCAGTTTTCAATTCAATGTCTTTCTTCCAATCCAATCTCTCTCTTCAAATCAATCTATTTTCAATCGGACTCTTGTCCGAACTACGACTGACCTGATTCCCCCAAAGGGATACGTAGGCAACCTTCATAGGTGCGGTTACAACAGTTTTCAAATTTTCAATTCCACCCTCATGGGTGCTGTTTCCAAAATCTTTCCAAATCACAAATTCCAATCTATTTTCAAAATTTCAATTTCAAAATCTCTATTTTTAAATTCCTATTTCCAAATTTTCAAACTTTCCAATTTCAATTCCATCTTTCAAATCTATTTTCCAAATCAAATCAATTTTAAATCAATCTCTTTCCAAATATATTTTTCAACTTCTCTCTTCTATTGCACTTGTATATCATGCATCATGTTGGTTTCTTTTCTAATATTATTTTTCAAAATGGATAGGATTGAACTATAGTTAGTTAAAGACTCTCATAGGTGAATCTGGGGTAGACTGACATGTAGGTACCGAAAGGGTGGGGTAGGGTGATAGCTTAGTGTGTCTTCCCTACACGTAACCAACCTCCGAACCTAGGATCACTGATTTCAAAGACCAAAACGGAGTTATTTTTCAAAAAAGGGCTAAATGTTTTCCAAAGGTTGCCAAACAATCTGTTTTCTTAAAAACCCTCTCTTGAGGAGATCTTTTCAAAATCGTTTTTCAAAAACCTTAGGAGTAGTCTTCGGATTATTCTTAGTTTTTAGGTGACCTAACTCACCTTAATCAAGTTAGGTGGCGACTCCGAATCTTTTTCAAAAGCCCTTTATTTCAAATTAATTTTTCAATTCAAACCTAGTCGCACTCATTCTTCTAGGAGGGTGAGTTCTAACGAGAGAGTACAGTGTTTTTCCCACTTGTGTGAGTATTCCTCGAGTGCGAAAAATCTGGGCGCGACAGATGAGAGGCCCTCAGTTCCTCTACCATACAGCTAAATATAACCCTTGCAAAGCCCAATTAAGCCGGTTACATTCCCATCATTTAGCCAACCTAATGATCACCGCCTACACTAGGTAAATGCAAAACCGTGAATGCATGATGATCTTCAAGAGCACGTGCAATGAACAGTACTCTCCAAGAGAAAGCGTAGTGAACAAATGGTGATCTCCAATTGAGCGTGCAATGGATGAATGGTGATTTTCAAGAAAGCATGCAATAAATGAATGATGATCTCCAAGAGGATGCAGTATTGACAACATCTGTAAAAGCCAAAATAAGAGCAAGTTTTTTAAAAAAAAATTCCTAAAAAAATGATGATGATTTGCAAACACAATGATGACTTTCGAAGAGATGATAGAGTCATCCAAGATGACAACAGAAGAACAAAACAAAAGCGAGCTTTCCGACAAAAAGAAAAGTCTAGAAAAACGACAAGGGTAAGAGTCAATTGCCAAAGGTGATCATGGGTATTCAACAGCCTAGCAAATATAATAGGTTTTAAGCCTTTATCCTCCCCTTCAAATACCCTATCACCTAGCCCATATTACGGTCCAAATTAAAGTCCTCTCAGATCAAGAAAAATTGCTCAGTCTAAATAAGCTTGAACAAAGAAACAGCAACATCTAAAAAGAATGGTAAATACAAGGGCAAAATTTATTTCTTGCAAAAGGTGGTTCTGGTTCATACAACCCCGGCTGAATTTAAAAATTTGGACCTATGTATCCCTTCATTTTTTACAATCCTTAAACTCAGCATATATTACGGTTCCTAGTAAAGTCTTCTCTGATTGCGGAATGAAGCTACAAGTTGCTTTGCCAAAGGGCGATATCGACTGTCACTCGAGAAGTTCACTTAGGGAAGTTTTCCTTTTCGACAAAAGAAAGAGGGGAAAAATGAGTCAATAGGTCGAATTTGTGAGAATGGTGCCAGTGCTATCACATCCTGACAAGAAAAGGGTGGAACTCAAAAGGGGAATCCCAAGAGAAGAACAGAAGTTCAAAAAATTGCCTGATTCTGAGATATAACACTCGCAACTGAACATAAACCCTAGGGCATCCCTAGGCCATACATTTATTATCATCCTTGGATAAACCTGTGCATTCATCTTCATCCATGTATATAACTTGTGCATTCATCAAAAAGTATGACATGCATTCAATTTCATCCATGTATAAACTTGTGCATTCATCAAAAAGTATGACATGCATTCAACTTCATTCCTGTATAATCCTGCGCATTCATCAAAAGTATGACATGCATTCAATTCTGCTCATGCATAAGCCTGTGCATTTATTAAAAAGTATGACATATATCCATTTCAATCCCTGTGTAAACCCGTACATTTATTTGTTCATATTCCTGTTTAAACTGTGCATCCATCTATAGGTATAACATACATCATTCTAACTTTCTATGAAAAATTTAAACAACTTAATCCAACCTTTTTCAAACAATGGAGACTGGGACAACGTCCCACCCTTGACCTCCCCAATCAACTTTAGAAAGCCTGATTCAACCTTCTCAAACCATCAAAACTGGGGCAATGGCTCACCCTACACCTCCCTTTCAATTTCAAACCAGTCAATCCATTTAAAAAGGAACCCACCAAAGATGTTTAATCCTCCAGATCCCTCAAACTTTTCAAAAAAGACCTCACCCCCTCCAGAAACAAACTCAAGATGCTTGACTTCAGAGAAGCATAACCCCTTAGACGATATGACAACAAGAATCCTATTACGCCTAGCAAAAGTAGAACTTAACAATCAAGCAAACACCGAGTGTTCCGATCTTGAGAAATCTCAATCCAATAGACCACAAATGTCTCCCGTTCAAGCTCCAAGATAGAAGAATTACTAGCATAGAGCAATCTCTGATGATTCCACAGGCTCAACCATCTCCAAAGCTTCAAGGTAAAGCCTAGGTGTAATTCTAACCGAATTGTCTCAAAATCCACTTTAAAAACAAAAGCCCTTGCTTTCTTTCAAATCTAAAATTTAGTTTTCAAAAATTCAAAAACTTTCAAGGCTTCATCTACAAAAACTTTCAAATTTCAAAGTTAGTTTCAAAAGCTTTCAAAACTATTTCTACGAAAGTTTCAAACTCAAAAGATCAAAGCTCTTGCTTTCTCTCGAAAGTCAAAATCAATTTTCATATCCAAAAACAAATTTTAAAGCTTTTTCAATTAAAAGTTTCAAATTTTAACTCAATTTCAAAGAGAAAAAGTCATGTCTTTCAAAAATACCATCAAGTTTAAAAACTTTCAAAGGTTCAAGCTTCAATTCAACATGAATTTCCTAAACATTTTGTCTTCAAAAATTTAGGTTTCAAGTCAAAACGAATTTCCAATGCATTTTGCTTTCAAGAAATCGAAAGTGTCTAGTCAAAATGAATATTCTATACACTTTGTCTTCAAAAGTTCAAATTTCTAGTCAAAATGAATTCTCTACACATTTTGTTTTCAAAAGTTCAAGTTTCGAGTCAAAATGAATTTTCTATACATTTTGTCTTCAGGAGTTTCCAAGTTCCCAGTCAAAACAAGTTTTCTAACCCTCATAAAAAAAATAATAGTTTCTAAATTTCGAGTTCAAATGAATACCCTTCAAATGGTTTCCACCTTTCTAGATTTTCTAACTTTTTCCTTCAAAAAGTTCGATTTCAAAAGTACCCTCTTAGTTTTCTAACTTTTTCCTTTAAAAAGTCTGACTTCAACTCATTTCTCAGGTTTTTCAAACACTTTTTCCTTCAAAAAGTTTAATCTCAAAAACATTTATCGGGTTTCCCGAGCTTTTTCTTACAAAAGTTCTATTTTCCAAAAGAATTTCGGGTTTTCTAGCTTTCACCTCAAAAAGCCTAACTTTCAAAATTTCGGGTTTTCAAGCTTTCGCCTCAAAAAACCTAGCTTTCCAACATTTTCGGGTTTCCCGAGCTTTCTCCTTCAAAAGCTCCATTTTCAAAATATTTCTCGAGTTTCTCGAGCTTTTTCCTTCAAAAGCTCCGTTTTACAAAAAAAATTTCGGGTTTTCTAGCTTTCGCCTCAAAAAGCCTAGTTTTTCAAAATTTCGGGTTTCCCGATCTTTCTCCTTCAAAAGCTCCATTTTCAAAACATCGTTTCGAGTTTCTCGAACTTTTTCCTTCAAAAGCTCCGCTTTCCAAAAAAACTTTCGAGTTTTCAAGCTTTCGCCTCAAAAAGCTTAGCTTTCCAAAAATTTTCGAGTTTCCCGAGCTTTCTCCTTCAAAAGCTCCGTTTTCAAAATATTTCTCGGGTTTCTCGAGCTTTTCCTTCAAAATCTCCATTTTTAAAAGAATTCTAGGTTTTCAAGCTTTTGCCTCAAAAAGCCAAGCTTTCCAACATTTTTGAGTTTCCCAAGCTTTCTCCTTCAAAAGGTCCGTTTTCAAAATATTTCTCGGATTTTTTGAGCTTTTTCCTTCAAAAGCTTCGTTTTCCAAAAATCTCAGGTTTTCAAGCTTTCACCTCAAAAAGCCTAAATTTCAAAATTCTGGGTTTTCTAGCTTTCACCTCAAAAAGCCTAGTTTTCTAAAAATTTTGGGATTTCCCGAGCTTCCTCCTTCAAAAGCTCCATTTTCAAAACATCTTCTCGGGTTTCTTGAGTTTTTTCCTTCAAAAGTTTCGATTTCCAAAAATATCGGGCTTTCAAGCTTTTGCCTCAAAAAACCTAAATTTCAAAATTTTGGGTTTTTAAGCTTTCGCCTCAAAAAGCCTAACTTTCAAAATTTCAGGTTTCTAGCTTTCGTCTAAAAAAAGCTTAGCTTTCCAAAATTTTGGGTTTCTGAGCTTTCTCTATCAAAAGCAAATTGGGTTTCGAAGCTTCCTCCAAAAAAACGAATTTAGGTTTCTGAGCTTCCTCCGAAAAAGCATATCGATTTTTCAAGCTTTCTCCTTCAAAAGCATATATCAATCATGAACCTTCTCAGAAAAGTACTATTTCACCATACGGAATGTTAGTTCCACGCTTTCAAAAATTCTTTAACTCCAGTCCCTCCGATTGTCTCGCAATCAACATGGGATCCTTCCGTATTATTTTTCTGCCTTTAACAAGTAAAGAAAGAAAACGAGGGCCAACTGTAAGCACTCCATTTTTTACCGCTCAGCAATCTCCGACCTTACCAGTTCCAACTTTCAAACATCACAATACATACAAGCCTAAGACGGGTCTTTCAAATTTCAATCTAGTCAACTAATCGCTTCCCGGGCCCACAAAACCCAATTGAAATTACAAAGACCATCATGCCCCTAGGCATTCCAGGCAGCTTTCCATGGTTAAGCAGTCTCGAGAACCAACGCCATCTAGGTAGCTTCCCGAGATCAGGCGATCTTAGGGATCAATACCTTATCGAATTCCTGACAGTTCACTTCTGGCGCCTGCTAGCCCCCCAATATAGAATGTCTGTCATTTGGTAGTTCTTCGAGACCCGACGTTCTCGAAGACCAACACCACCCTTACATGTAGCTTTTTGAGATCAGGCATTCTTAGAAACCAACACCACCCTATCGCTATCTCTTTGAGACCGGGCAGTCTCAGGGACCAACATCATATAGGTAGTTTTCCTAGACCGGGCGGTCTATGGAACCAACACCTAGGTCAACACCGGCGCCTGCTAGCCCAACTCGGTGAAAAATGACCAAACCCGCCCCTTGGGACTCCAGGCACGTCTTGAGAAAGTTCAAATTCTCTTAGGAAGGTAAGTCCACCTTTCCAAAGTGTTACTAAATAGTTAGGCATACTCACCATGCCATCTCGTCCAATTCTAGTCACATTCCAATCAACTCCGATCAAAATGACTGTTTTACCCTTGGACGCCTTAGCACAGCACAAATACCACCAAACAGTGAAAAACTCTTCCAGGATCATCCCTAAATAACCCAGCGTGTTTAACACAACACTCCGGTCAATTCCTGACCTTTTCAATTGGGCTTGGTCAAAAAGACCATCTTGTCCCTGGTGACCCAAACGCGTCTCGAAACTACACCGATCCTAGAATATTGAACGGCGGATCCATTCATACACTCCTCTCTAACCCGAGGTGAACCTTATGACACTAAATACTCCCGACTCAACGAAAGTCCCCCTGAAGCATCTCACAGACGCTCCGCCAAGATTGTCTTTTCTCCTGATTCCCTGGTTATAACGCACCATCAAACGACTTAAGAAATGCGTAAACCAAGGAATTCCTGAAAGTTCGTTCATAGGTCTTTCCATTGATACAGCTTGATTAGATAGATTGCTTCCCGAAGCCCCTCATCACATAGCTCGAAAACTGTTACTTTTAACAACCCCTGGAGCGTCTCATAGACTCTCCGCCAAGATTTACTTTTTCTCCAATTCCCTGATTTTAACAGACTATCAAACGACTTCAAAAATGTGTAAATTAAGGAATTCCCAAAAGTATTTCTAGAGTACTTTCCATTGGTACGGTCCGATCGAAGAGATCACTTCCCTGAGGCCTCAATCATGTGGCACACAAAAAGCTACTTTTGAATCCCCACGGAGCATATCACAGACGCTCTGTAAAAATACGATTTTATGCACACTTTTCTAGATGATATCTCCCACTTCCGAACACCGTTTAGACTTTCAAAAACTCAGAAGTTCACAAGAAACCCTAGGAGAACACTGTGGATGCAACTGATTCCTCCGAAACCTTCTCAGTTAGCATAATTATCGAGATAAAGTTGAAATGAACACCCCCAATGACGGAACGTATGCTACATGCGCCCAAATTTTGATTAGATCTATTAAACTTTGCTTAGCCCTTAAGATTTAGCCAGTACATTGGGTGCCACATGGCATTCTGCCAATGGAACAGTATTAGCGCATGTGACGCATGTGCCAGGGTAAATTTTGCCCAAGCACATGTACTACATGCGCCAAGCCTCTCCAACGTTGCCTATAAATACAGGCCTCCCCCTTTGCATATTCCAGAATCAAAATTGTGGTGAAACTCTGCACAAATAGCACCAAAAATTTGAAACCCTCCATATACCTCTCTCCTCAAACACTTAGGTTATAGTTCACCTCACTCTAACTCATACACCTCACCTACAAGGCCCTCAATGCCATAGAAGATATTATTCCAACCCTTTCCAAGTCCATCCAAGATCAAGTTCAAGCATCTAATGAAGTTTGAGAGTGTTTGAAAGTAAAATGTGGTATTTTATTTTATATTTTTGTCATCCCCCACTCCTCTCTTCTCCCTCGTAGCCTACTTAGGCTACTCTCTATTTTAATCTCCATCTTCTATCCCCCAATCTTACATGCTTGAGACAAGAGAGCTCCTTGCTCATGCCTAGAGGAAAGCTAGTGAGAGCCGTCGTGTAGGGGGATCTCTCACTAGCCTACTTTAAGATAGTATGGCCTTGGAGCACCTTGATTATGTGATGTAGCCTCTAGCCTTCTATAAATTCATGATCCTCTTTGCATATGGCTATTTTGTTTATGTTTTGAGTGCTTGGCTTTATTTTCATATTTATAACCATGTTTTCCAAACTGGCACTATTCCTATTTCCATGTCATTTTCAAGCTCTTTACTCCAATGATCTCTTCAAAGTGGTTCTAAGAGTTGGTCCCTTGAAGTTTAGGATGAGACCTTAAGAACTCATACCTTACAAAAAGGCCTCCATTAATCCTTAACTCATACTCTTACATCTTTGCATTTCTACTTACATAAAAATAATTTTCAAACTTATCGATTTCAAAAGTTTCTATTCTCACAAGTTTAGTGGTTGGAATGGCCCCATGGAACCCTCTCTTGTGTAGTCTCCCTTATTATTGGCCATAACAGCCCTAGCTTGTTAGAATGGTTCCCTTCTCTTTCTATTCTTGTATAAAAAATCATTTTCAAATGCTTCGATTTCAAAGGTTTCTATTCCCACAAGTTTAGTGGTTGGAATGGCCCCATGGAACCCTCTCTTGGGTGGTTTCCCTTATCATTAGCCATAGGAACCCTAACTTGTTAGAATGGTTTCCTCTTCTAAAAATAGTTTTCAAGACCTTCTTCTTAAACATGGCTTTCAAAAGTCCATTAAAAGTAATTTTTCAAAATTTATCATTATTATGTTAATTTTCAAAGTTCCTACTCTTTTCAAGATAAGGGTTATAATGGTCCTAAAGAAACCTCTTTCGGAATGGTTTTCAAACATCAATCATATAAACTGTATACTTGACTAGAGTCAATTTTCATAGAAATGATCTTCAAAAGGTTTGTTCACAAGGGTCCTTTGCATAACATGATTTTTTTCCATAACCCCTCTCAAAAATGCATAAAACAACATTTCAAAACCACCTTCCAACCCTAGGTTAACTTGACCCTAGTTGTCCAACCTTATGTCAACCAAACCCTAGGTTAACCTTACCATAGCTAGTTAACCCTAGGTAACCTAACCTTAATTAGTTAATCATAGTTCAATCTAACCCTAGGTTAACTTGACCCTAGTTGTCCAACCCTAGGTTAACCCAACCCAAGTTAGTTCACCCTAGGTCACCTTAACCTTAGGTTAACCTAACCCTAATTAGTTAACCCTAGTTCAATCCAACCTTAGTCCAACTTAACCCTAGTAGTCCAAACCCTAGGTTAACCCAACCTTAGTTAGTTAACCTTAGGCCATCTTAACCCTAGGTTAACCTAACCCAAGTTAGTTAACCTTACGTCACTCTAACCTTAAGTCAACCTGACCTCGATTAGTATGCTTCCAAATCTCAACTCAAGGACCATTTTTTAAATGATATTTCAATTTAAAACTATTCTCATAACCTATTTTTTCAAAACCTCCTGCTCTTTTGAGATTTCAAAAATCAACTCCATAACATTTTCAAATACTCCTACACTCTATCTTTACATTATTTCCAAAAATATTTTCAAGAACTCAACCCTAAGGTGTCCCTACCCCTTTTTGGTTAGGGATCCCAAGCAAAGATGATACATTGAGTATAACCTTCAAGGTTGTCCTTATTAGGGTTCTAAAGCCCTAGGTGTTTTCAAAAACTTTTCGAAGACAAGTTTAGTAAAACACTTCAAAACCCTACCTCCAAGGTTTTCAAAACAAGATTTCAAAACATTTTCAAAGCTCGCTTAAGTTATTTCAAAGCACTTCCAAAACTCCCTCGAGTTGTTTTAAAAACATTTCAAAACACTTTAAAACCCCATTTCAAGAGCGTTTTTCAAAAACCTTCAAGTTCTATTCCAAAAACACTCAAACGTCCAACTTCAAATCAAAATTCTCAAGTCCTTTTTCAAAGACCACAAAGTGTCTTCAAACCATTCCAAAGACCTCAAAGTGTCTTCAAACATTCCAAAGATCCTAATGTGCCTATTTTCCATTAGGCCCTTGTCCGAACTACGAATGACCTGATTCTCGCCAAATGAAATCCGTAGGCAACCTAAAATGGTGCGATCATAACTTTCTTTTCAACTCAAGTTCTTTTTCAAAACTCTTTATCCATTCAAGATCCTTGTTTCAAAATCCTTCAAACTTTCATGTCACTTAAACATTTTTCTCAAGACTTGCATCATGCGTCATTCATCCAAAAAGTGATGGCTAAATCCCGTTTTCAAAACTCTAAAGTGGATATTGAGTTGAATATGATAACCGGTTATTCTAGTGAGTGAACAAAAAGGTGATTAGACATGTAAGTACCGAAAGGGTGGGGCAGGGTGATAATCTTAGTATATCTTCCCTACACGTAACCAACCCCCGAACCATAAATTTTTGTTTTCAAATGACCAAAATGGAGTTATTTTCAAAAAAGGCTTAAAACTTTCCTAAGGTTGCCAAACAACCTATTTTCCTAAAAACCTTCTCTTGAAGAGTTTTCTAAAACCTTTTTCAAAAATCCTAGGTTTAATTTTTGAATTATACTTAGCTTTAGGTGACCTAACTCACCTTAATCAAGTTAGGTGGCGACTCCTTTTTTTCTAAAATGCCTTTAATCAAACCGATTTCAAGTTCAAACCTAGTCGCACTCGTCCTTCTAAGAGGATGAGTTCTAATGATAGAGTTCCGTGCTTGTCTTCAAGCCAAAAGACCTCGTCAAAAATCGGGGCACGACAGCCACATATTACTTAGCTTCGGTGCCTTGCAAGTGTTGCTTTTGGGGTAGTTTCCTCACTCATCCTCATCCTCTTTCTTTTTGAAAAGTTTATCAATCGGCAAGTGGTTAACTCATGCTATCATACCCTTTAAGTTAGATCCTCCATAAGATAAACCATACTCCTTGTGTAGGAAATATTCACCATTCACAAGAAAATGTAAGATAACAATAATGAATGAAAAGACTTTTATTTTATTCTCTTAATGAAAGGCATAGAGTTCTTTAAGCAATATGAAAATACAAATATCAATTTAAAGACATAAAATAAAAGGGATAGAAAAAAAGTGGGTGAAAACACCCCTCTCTTGAACTCTTTTGATGAGACTCCTTTTTAGCATGGCTTTGGGACGATGCCCACGTTTTTAACACTCCATCCATAGTTACAGTTTCCAACCATGGCAATGCAAGCAAAGGCTTCTTCTAAGGCTCCGGGTGTGTTGACATTGATGGTGCAGTTGTCAGCTTCCTTGACCTTCTTGTTGTCCTTGGCGGCAGGTTCTGCTATAAACAGGGTGGCTAGCTCACCTCCCTCCAACTTGAATGGCTTTGTCTGTGCATTCAACTCTTCTAGTTCCCAACCCATGTCTTCATAGTTAAACTCAGTCATGGGCAAAGGACTTTCCAATCAGTGACGCTCAGCAGCAGCATACCTAGGGTGTAAAAATTCAACACCCCAGCCATCAATTGCCATGTCTTCAGTAGGGTCCTCTTCCATGAATGTGGGCTCCTCAATTGGCCAATCTGACAAATCGGAGACCTCATTAGGGTTATAGAGCTAAATCGGGCATGATGGGAGATCCTCTCTCCAATCATTCTCTTCATCAGCCTTCCAATCCTCTTCGTAATCCTCAGGCATGATCTTATCTAACTCTCCCTCATCTTCTATTTCTACTAGTATCACATTGATTGTGTGGTCTGGTAGAGGGTTTGTGGTCACATTGGGGGTTGGAGTAGGGTTCACCGGTTGCAAATCAATGGTCTTCTTATCGATCAGGACTTAGATTTTTTGTTTGAGGGAGAAGCAACTTTCAGTGTCATGCCCTTAGCCGCTAGAATGATACTCATACGTGAGGCACCGTTAAAGGTTGGGGGTAGAGGACTTGGCAATGGTCGGGCCGGTATGGGTTTTATAATGTTATTTTTCAAGAGGTTATGGTAGGCTTCAGTTTGGGTGCAGGCTAAGGCATCAAAGTTACGAAAGCGTCGGACCGGCCTATTGAAATTAAGTCGTGCCGCAGTAGGGCCAAAGTTGGATACTTGGGTAGGCATGTTTAGAGTGGGCATGGGTAAGATAGGGTGAGACTGAAGTGGGGGACGGTATTAGGGTGGTTGAAAGGGTAAGATGGCAAATATCTCGCTTTCCTTCTTGATTACTCCCCTTATAGTAGCCATTTTTTTTGCTATGTTGGCAGAACTTTCTCTAGTTTTCGTGTAGGGCTCAGCAATCCTCCCTATCTTGAGGCCATTTTCTATCATTTCTCCTTGCATGATGAGCTCGAAAAATCTTTTTCCTACGCTAGTGCAAAGTTTCTCATAGTATATGCCTTGGAACGCGTGTACGAATAATTGCACATACTTCTTTTCCTTTAGTGGGGGATTGACTTATGCAGTGCTTCTCTCCACCTCAAGGCATAAATTTTGAAATTCTCTTTTTCTCCCTTACTCATGGTCATTAAGGACCACTGGTCAGAAGTGAGATCAATGTTGCGGTGATATTAGACTTTAAACGCATTGACGTGCTCGATCCAAGTCGTGATCTTCCTTAAGTCCAGTCAGGCAAACCATTATAAGGCAGATCCAATGAGACTATATTGGAACAATTGCATGAGGAGCTTTGGATTGTTGCCATGACCACTTAATGCCCCAGCATATAGGCGAAGGTGGGCAATAGGATTACCAGTGCCATCATACTTTTGAAAGTCAAGCATTTTAAACTTGGCATGTCTTAGATGGTCCGAGAAGAAACACAACTCATCATAAGATGCAAGCCCAAAGGAATTATGGCTATGAAGCCTTCGTAGTGAGTCTTCCAACCCTTGGATTTTTAGACTGAGAGGGTCTAGGGGAGTTCTTTTCATAGTAGGTGAGAGCAATATGGTTTTTTCTTCTTCAGTATTAGCCCCCTTGGCGTCTTCCTTTCTTTTCCCAATATTGTCAGATTATAGCACAACCCTTGGGTTAGCAAGCTCGAGGTCCTTAGAAAAAACAATGGATGATGACAGGGCCAGAGCAGCTTCCTTTATGGCCATGGCCTGGATGAGCTTGAACATCTCATCGATCTTGGTTCTTGCTTCATTGACTTCCTCGAGAAAAACAAAAGATGACTCGTTTAAATTGGCAGCCATTATTGCATCTCTTTGTCGGGTGATGATGGGGTCTCTAGGTGGATGTCAGTCTTTCTTAGGAGCAATAATGGCTTCCTATGGTGTGGTTTTTGTAAAAAGAAAAAGAAAGAAAAGAAAAAAAACAAACACACAAGTCACAAGCTAGTTTTTAACATTTGGAAAGTTTTATGCAATGCATGCCCTAGAGATATCCCTTCTTGAGAGGGAGACTAAACACGATGGATTTGAATCACTTTTTGGAGATAGGGGTTTTGCCCCTGTATGTAGATACTTTACCGTCAAGTGGGAACATTCATTCACTTATACATTCAATTGCAAAAAGTAAAAGGATACATTGAACTTTGAGTTTAAAATACGAATGGAAACAGAGTACACTTTAATAGGGGGAAGGAGGAACATTTTCCTTTGGACTTCCACCTATCTACCTTTACATTTGGGGATCCTAAACTACTCTTGAGTCTTTGAATTTTTCTTCTTTGAACTTGATGTTGAGGGAGTCATTGAAAGACCATGTTTGATTGCCCCTTATCTTTTTGGCAACCCTATCTCTTTGAGCATAGAGGGATTGGGGCCCCTCTTATGGAATGACTTGAAATGCATGCAATGAGTCCTTAGGGTTACATGGAAACCCTTAGGGTTTTGGTAGGTTTAATGCAATGGAGAGTGAAATTGGTGTCACTCCCTTTGGGTTGATCATATGCATGAAGATGCAATGAATTGAGTTACTTTGGAACTCTTGTCTTAACATGGAATATCAAATGCATAAACATGGATGCATAGAGTAGAGAGAGAGAATGCATTTGTAAAGTAAACATAGATGCATGAGCAGTTAGATAGGCATTATAACAGCAAGTTTAAAGGAAAGTAAAGTAGTCACCTTTTCCTCCATGGTTTTGAAAACGACGTGCGTGTCTTAAATCTAGCAGAGGTTTGGCTATGCATGGTGTATATATGAGCATGAGGTTGATGGTTTACTAATGCTTCCTAAGCAGGCACGGTTCCTAGATCTTCAAACCTAGGCCCACTCCCCGAGGTGGTGCCATTATCAGTTGGCGATCCTTGCGGGGGAACCATCAAGAGGTCGTAAGCGAAGAAACTGACACAGCATCTTGCCCACAACCAATATACTGTTCTCCCTTCTAACTAGAAGGGACATTTTAGGTAAAGAATGCAAGTATACAAACGCTTGTGCACGTGCAGTGAGTGTGTGAAATTTTGAAAAGCGAAGGAAAGGGGCCAACAACTCCCATCCATCCTGTCCATTCCATACATTTATTCATACATGGCAGTTAGTATAACATGAAACAAATATGAACAAAGGTACACCAACAAAAATATGCAAAAGCCAATACTTCGAATGACAAAATTAATGCAAGATTGAATAATTGAATGTAAGCAATGGCATGCTTTTGAAAACAACTTGGAAACACTTGATTTTGAAAGTTTTTGAAGTGGATAGAATTGGACAAATTAATCAAAGACTCCAAATGGGTGAGAGTAAAGAGACATGACAATGGCCTAACCCTCTAAACTTCCCCAGTGGAGTCGCCAGCTGTTGTGTCTCAATTTTTTACACTCGAGGAAAATATACCACAAGTGAAAAAAATACAATACTCTCTCGTTAGAACTCATCCTCCTAGAAGAACGAGCACGATTAGGTTTAAATTTCAAATTGATTTTGATTAAGGGCTTTTGAAAAAAGATTTGGAGTCGTCACCTAACTTGATTAAAGTGAGTTAGGTCACCCAAAACTAAGCACAATTCGAAGATTACTCTTTGGGTTTTTGAAAAAAGGTTTTGTAAACTTCCTAAAGATATGGCTTTTAAGAAAATAGGTTATTTGACAATCTTTGGAAAGATTTAAGCCCTTTTTTAAAACAATTCCATTTTGGGTTTTGAAAGCAGTGATCTAGATTCGGAGGTTGGTTACGTGTAGGGAAAATGAACTAAGCCATCACCCTATCCTGCCCTTGCGGTATCTACATGTCTATTTACCCTGAATTCACTCATTTAGAATCTTTAATTAATAAATGTCCAAAACTATTCACTTTAAAAAAGAATTACATGATGCATAATATGCAAGTGCAAGAAAAAGATTTGATTTTGAAAAGAGATTTGACAAGAAGATTGTTTTTTCAAAAATAGATTTGAAAAGGCTTGATTTGAAATTTGAAAAAAGGTTTTTGAAATTGAAAATAGAATATGGAATTGGAGATTTCAAAATAGATTGTGGAATTAAGAATTTGAAAAAGGTTGTAAAATTAGAAACTTGGAAAAGGTTATGAATTTGGAAGTTTGAAAAAGGTTATGAACAGTTATGACCGCACTCATGAGGGTTGCCTATGTATCCCTTTTTAGGAATCAGGTCATTCGTAATTTGGACAAGAGTCCAATTAAAAATAGACACTTTTAGGTTTGAAAAGTTTGATTTGAAAAAGAGATTTGATTTGTAAATAGTTTGATTTAAACTTGGAATAAGAGACTTGAAATTGAACTTGGAATTGACTTTGATTTGAAACAAAACTTAAGGATTTGAAACTGACTTTGAAGAGATTGAACTTGGACTTGATTTGGAAAGATTGAGATTTTGAAAATATTTTGATTTTGATTGGAATTGGAAAACTATCTTGGTTTAAAAAAAAAAAAGAGTTTTTAGAAAAGAATGGAAGCTTTCTAACTTTAAGGTTAGGGTTGAACTAAGGTTTAGGCCTCTTAGGGTTTAGGTTACCTAAGATTGGAACATGTAATTGAATTGAAAAGAATTTAATTTAGATTTGAAAAGTTTGATTTTAGAAAGTTGGATTTAAGGAAGATTCGAATTAGGAAAGGTTCTAATTAGGAAAGATTTGAAAAGAAATTTGATTGGATTTGAAAACACCTGACTTGGAATAATTTGGAAAGTTAGGGTTTAGGAAAGATTGGACTTTGGAAAGCTTTAGAATTTGAAAAGTTTGAACTTAGAAAAATTCCATTTTAGGAAAGTGTCAAATTAAAAAAGTTTCATTTTAAGAAAGTTTCATTTTAGGAAAATCTTGAATTTAGAAAGATTTTAACTTTGTAAATAGTCAGAATTTGGAAAGTTCGACATATAGAAGGATTGGAATTAAGGAAGTTTTGAATTTTAGAAAGACTTGATCTTAGGAAAGTTTTGAATTAAGAAAGATATGATTTCTATTTTTTAAAATTGAATATTTGATTTGGTTTCTAAAATTGGAGGATTTGATTTAGTTTCTTAGTTTGAAAGATTTGATCTAATTTTCTAATTTGAAAGATTGGATTTTGAATGGA
The DNA here is from genome assembly GCA_033060915.1 of Euryodendron excelsum. Taxonomy (NCBI): domain Eukaryota; kingdom Viridiplantae; phylum Streptophyta; class Magnoliopsida; order Ericales; family Pentaphylacaceae; genus Euryodendron; species Euryodendron excelsum. The sequence continues at coordinate 9,867,001 of CM065391.1, read as the reverse complement.
ATTGGAAAGGTTAAATTTTGAAAATCTAGAATTTGGAAAGTTATAATTTGATGTAGAAAAAGAGATGTTGAAAATCTAAAATTTGACACAAAAGATAGTTTTTGGAAACTTTGATTTGAAGCAAATGTGAAAGTTGTATTTTTGGAAAAGAAAATTAGGGTTTCCTAACCATGAAATCTAAAAATTGACTTAGACACCAAAAAAAAGAGTTTTTGAAAAGTAGACATTTTGAAGAGAGTTTCTAGAAAGAAGATTTGATGATAGTTTTTAGAAAGTGAATTTTCAAAAAGAACTTTCGGAAAGGAGTTTGAAAATAGCTTTTTGGAAAATAAATTTTTGAAGGAAGTTTTTTAAAAAGGAATTTTTTAGAAAGCAATTTTTGGAGAGAACTTTTAGAAATTATTTTGGAAAGCAATTTTGAAAGGGGTTTGAATATGGACTTTTTGAAAACTTTTTGAATGTCTCATTTTCCTAAAACAATTCTAACCATGACGAGATTAGAACCATTCTAAGTTTGTGGTTTTGAAAATAATATGGATTTGAAATATGGATCAAAATGATCCCATTGAATGTCACACTTTTCTAAAATAACCCTAACTATGGAATGACTAGAATCATCATAAGATTGTGGTTTAATGAAAAATAAGTTAGGGTTTACACCCAAAATATGAAACTTGATGGTCATAGTGAATATAACACTTTCCTAAAGCAACCCTAACCATGAATTGGCTAGAATCACCCTAGGAGTGTGATTTTGAAAACAAGATTTTGAATGCAAATTTTGAAAGAGGATTTTGATGCAAGCTTTGAAAACAATTTTGAAGAGATGTATGAACATGATATGCACAATGTAAGTAAGGTCATGAACATATAAGGTTTAGGTTTCACCACATAATCAAGGAGGCCGAATCCACATGGTCTAAGATTGAATTAGAAGAAAACCCCCAACACGGTGACTTTCAACCATTCTTTCTATACATGAATCGGGATTCCCTTGTTCCAAGCATGCGAGAAGGGGGAGGGGGGAGATAGGGGATTAAAATAGAAGAAAACCCAAGTGGGTTAGGAGGAAGAAGAGAAAGGGGGATAATATATAAACATAAAGAGAAAACCAACCTCGTATCTTCTTTGCTTTGTTTGCTTTATTTGCTTTACTTTTTTTAGACTTTGAGAGCTTCGAACTTCTAGCACTTCAGTTTTCAATGGATGCTTGGAGGTTTGTATATGAGTGTATAGAGTGTATATAGGCTAGGGTTAGAATATATAGAGGCTAGGGTTTGAAGAGGCCTAAGATAACTAGGATTTGGAGAGAGTTCAAGGTCTATATGTAGAGAGACAGAGTTTCTGGACTTATATTGCCAACCTTTTTCACGTAAGGGGAGACTCGGTATTTATAGACAGAAGATTGACCTGGCACCTATTGTAGTGGCGCCAGGCTAATGTTTACACTGGCGCTACTTCAGGCCAAATTTTGGCTTGACTAGCAGTGGCACCAACCACTTAGGAAATGTTTTAGATCGGCAAGCAACATATTTTTCAACCCTTGATACACAAGGTAAAAGATCTAGGCGCCTATATTAATGACTACTATGCAATTTTTGGCTTGGCTTCACTAGAAGTGACTCCAAAAGGTCCAAGAATGCTTCGGAAGGCCAAGAATGGTTTGAAAGGCTAGAAATAGGTAGAAACCCTTGAAATAGTGTCCCAGGGGTAACAGACTTGAAAAATAAGGTTGAGATTATCGACTAAGCTGTTAGGGGTAAAACAGTCAATTAGACTAGAAAACAACCAGAATGGACTCAGAATAACTTATGAGAGGACTTGAAGGTTGGAAACACTATTCAAAGTGTTTTGAGAGAGTGTCGGTTTGATACCCAGAGCTAGTGTGATTGGAAAAGGTGATCGGCCCACCAGGGGCAAAATGGTCATTTTACATCAGGTTTGCCTGAATAGACTTGGAATGATCCGAAAGGTATTGGACGGTTGGAAATACTATTAGAAGCATTCTCAAGAGGTTACCAATTTGATACCCAGAGCCAGTATAGTTCCCGAAGGCGCTTGGATGCGTAGGGGTAAAATGGTCATTTTGACTTGATAGTCTCGAAATTGGACCGGAACTGACTGGAAGGCATTTAAACATGCCGGATCATCTTTGGGATGATCTTGAAAGGGTGGACTTACCGCTCTAAGGACTTAGGTACTTTCTCAAGAAGCGTGCCGAAAAAAGCCCAATGGGTCGTTTGGTCATTTTTCACCGAAGTGAGTTAGCAGGCACTGTGTTGACCTGGGTTTTAAGTGTTTCCGTCACTCTGACAGTCTGTGACGAGTTGGTTTCCAAAGGTATCTCATCTTTTGGTAAACATGTCACGGCCAAGAGGTGAATTTGGTCTCGTGACGTAGGGGTTTGTTGGCAATTCCCAATGTCGACCTGTTTGCAAGTGTTTCCGCCATTCTGCTGGTTGCAATATTTGCAAGTGTTTTTGTCACTCTGACAATGCTTGTTTATTCCAGAGACTGCTTGATTTGAGAAGTTGCTAGGTGGATTTATCGTCTGAGGAATCTACTTTCTCGAAAGATATGCCCAACAACGGGCATTCTTCATTGGCGAGCTAGCAGGCGCCAAAGGTGGACAATTCTACCATCTCGGGGGCTTGGGTTCCATCCCGGTCGACGGGTTTGAGGGGACTTACTATTTCAAAGAGTTTTTTCAAAAAATGTATCGGCTTAGATGATCTCATCGCATGAAAGATCAACTTTTTTAAAAGGCGTGCTGAATTTTATTTGAATTGGAATTTGACTTGAAATTGAATTTGAGAATGAAACGGGGACTTACCATCTCTAGGAAGACGTGCCAATTGGAATTGGACCAAGCAATGCCACAAAGGCATTTTGGTCATTTTGCCTTTATTGAGTTTGAAAAGTTGATTTGGACTTGAATATAGCTGTATTGGTTTGAATGTAAATCCAGATGGACCAGTGATACCGAGCAAGCAAAAATGGGGTGCTTACAAGGAGGATAGAGTTATTTTTACTGCTTCGAAAGCATCTTAATGTTCCTTCGTCCATTCAAACTATGCTTTGCCTTTTAATAATGGACTGAAGGGTGCAGTAAGCTCTACAAGCACTGGTATAAACCTTCACAAGTAGGACACCTTTCCCATGAAGCTCTTCAAGGCTTTTTAGGAGAAAGGAACGGGCATGTCGGTTATGGCTCTTATCTTTGCTCCATCTACGTCGATGCCATGCCGATGGACTAGAAATTTCAAAAACTTGCCTGCCATTACCCAAAGGCGAGTTCAGCGGGTTCATCCTTATATTGTACTTCATGCACCTCTTAAAGACTTGCTTAAGGCGTTGTATGGTGTAACATGTCATGGAACACAACAGTTATTGCCCTTTAGTAAGTTGCTCTAGTGTTGTTCAAACCAAAGGGCATAACTGTATAAGAAAAGTTGCCCAACGGGGTTCGAAACGCGGACTTTTCTAATCCTTTGTGGCCATCTTGATCCAGTTATAACTTCTAAACCCATCCATGAATGAAAAAATTTGGTGGCCAAAGGTGGAATCTACTACTGTATTCACATGTAAAAGTGGGAATTCGTCTTTTAGGCACGCCTTGTTGAGATCTCAAAAATACACGCATACACATATCTGCCCATTCTTCTTCTTAATAGGGATAATATTTTCTAGCCATGAAGGGTATTGGATGGGTTTGATAAATGTAGCTTTCTGAAGCTTATTGATCTCGTCCTTAATCTTTTCCTCTAGGTCTGGATGGTACTTCCTCACAGACTGCTTGCATGGCCTGGAGTTTAGGAAGACATCCAAGTGGTAAGACACCATTGCAAGATCGAGACCAGGCATTTCCTTATATGTCCAAGCAAATACATCTAAGTAGCTCCTTAGTAATTCGATAAGGGCATATTGCTCCTCTAGTGTTAGGCATTTGCTTATACTGGCCAAGGAGATCCCTCGTCATTCTGAAAATTGATCTCTTAGAGTTCCTCCTGCTGTGGCTTGGAGCCATCTTGGATGCACTCAGGCGTTGGTTTAGGCTTCTCGACAATCTCTTTAAAAGCCGCATCGCCTTGCTCATAAGCCATGGCTTCTGGTGTAGGGTCAGTGCCTGCTCCAAATGACCTTCCCCTCTCGCACAGTCATAATAGGTATATAGTTCTTCCTCCCTCTTGGATCTTAGTAATCTTTCAAGGTGTGAATTTACGGGTCCTGGCTGGGGTTCTTCTCATTCTCTTTTCTATAGGGCTGCCTCGTCATCGCTGTCATCCTTGATATCTTTCCACTTAGGGATTTTAACTCCTCTAGGCTTTGAGTTGTATAAAGTTTCTTCAGCAGACAATTCTGTGAAGAAGACAGCATCTGACAAGTGTGCCTTGTAGGAACCGAATGGCCTATCAAATGCTTCGATTGTAACCGTCTTCTTTCCTCATTTCTTTTTCATGCATTGGTGGTAACTTGAAGGTATTAAGGCATACCTGTGCATCCAGGTTCGCCCCAGTATGATATAGTAGTTTGTTACAGGAGCTTCAATAATGTGGAACTTAGTTGGTGCTTGAATTTCTCCCACGACTAAGTCCACGTTGACATAGCCCATGGTTGCCTTTCGTTCTCTTCCAAAACCTGTGATAGTGATGCACTGCTTCACTATGTATTTCTCAGGAATTCCAGTTTTCTCAAAGGTATCAAAGGGCATTATATTAATGGAAGCTCCTCCATCAAGGAATGCTCTCCTAAACTCTACTTTATGGATGTCGGCTCTGACTTACAGGAGTCTGTTATGGGGGAAAGGGGTACTTTCTTTCTGCTTTAGAGAATGTGATGGTACTAGAATCTTCTCGAATGGTTCGTGGAACAGATCCTTCCAGGCCCATACACTCTTCGTGGTGCACCTCTATTATGTTAATGACGAACTTGGTAATCTGCAGCCTGGCATTGTTGGAAAGTCCTAATTGATCGAAGAATCTTCAAAACTTTATGGAGTTTTGGATGACTTTTGTTGTGGTGTCAGGATCGAGAGTGTTGACTTGTGGATCATAGTCTCCTACTTCTTCTAGTTCATCATGATAGGACGCCATGTAGGTGTTGTATAGCTCTTCCTCATCCAAGTAGTCGTATGACTCCTGGTCGACATCTATGGGACCACAGCATGCCACTATGTTAACATTCTTTCTTTATCCTTGTGGTTAGGGTACAAGTTTTCTCAAACGTTTTTTTTACCTGTTTTGAAGTGGAGTTGCTTCTATGAGACCTTCCTATTAACGATCCTCCTCAAGGTCTAACAGTCTTTAGTGGCGTGCTTAGTCGCTCCATGGTAGATACAGTACTTAGGACCTTCTCTGTCCTTTTTAGGAGGGAGCGTCTCCCCTTTAGGTAACTCTAACTCTCCATCGTTGATACTTTCTTTAACCAGGACCTCAACTTACTCCAGGCTACAAGGGTATGGAGGATGATCACTTCTTTTTCTCTTTCCCCCTTTGGAGTCCTCCCCTTGTGGCTTTCGACCAGTGTTAGCGAAAGTTGCAGACACATTATTTCGGGAGTTTCTCCAGCTGCTGGGTTTAGTGGGCAGCTTAACAGAGGTGCAGAGATTCCTTGCATCTTCTATCAGTGCAGAGAATGTAGGGATGGTAAGGTTCACCAGGTGGACCTTATATTCTCTTAGCATTCCTTCGATGTAGATCTGGACTAGCTTCTTCTCTTCTATGAATTTGTGACAATCCACTGCTCGATCCTAGAAACGCTAAATGTACTCAACAAGATCCTCGTTGTATTTGTGGATTTCTTTCACCAAAGAGAGAGCAGTACTTGCTCATGGACCTGGAAGAACTTGGTGTTGAACTTATTCACCATATCCTCCCAAGTAAGGAGCGAATTAGGAGCGAGGTTGACATACCAACTGTAGACACGCTTAGTGAGGGACTTAAACAATTCTCTCAGTCAGAGATTGACATTTGAACCATGTGCTCCCAGGGTCTCGATGAATCAGACTGCATGTTCGTGGGCATTGCCATTCTTGCCATCAAAGCGTAGGAACTTCAATGGGGTGTATCCTTCGGGATAAGGTAAGGTGCTGATATGAGCTGGGTAAGGGGATTGATGCTGGGATCTAGGAGGGACGGGAGTATGGCCTTGGTGCGCTCTTACTGGAGTATGGCCTGGATGTCGGCCATGGTGATAAATTGAGTAGGCGTGGCCATGTGAGCTTGGAGGTTCTCGGCTATTGAAGCCACAATAGTGACTAGCAAAAGATTTGCAATTGGCTGTGCTGAGATGGCAGGAGCAACCATGTTTTGAGTAGGTTGGGCCTAGAAAGCAGCTGATCCAAGAGTAGTTAACTCTCGCTATGTGGCTCTGACAGTTGAGATTCCAGCAAAATTGGCCGTGGCTGAGGCACCAACGGCAGTCGCTACCAGGGGCCTAGTTGCAAGAGTAAGGGGTGGAGTAACTACAAGAGGTGGTGGTGGTAGAGCCACACCTTGCTGGAAAGCAAGGTTGGCCACCAACATGCGTACAACGTCCCGGAGCTCTTTTAGGGTGACGAGAACTTCACGCTATCTATCCTGAACAACCTGAATGGTGTCTAGTGCGTAGGTTTCGCCGGTGCCTACACTTTCTTGGACTGGACTGTTTGTAGCAAATCCTTCAGGATGTTTAGCCATTGCTGGACCAGGTGAGGTATGTTTTCCGTCTCTAGTACTGACCCATTCACAGATCTATCTCCTTAGCAGAGTCGCCAAAATGTAGAGGGTGAAATCAGAAAAGACTATCTTCCTTCATGGATTCATTCTAGAGAGGTGAAGAAATGTGTTTGGTTAACAGGGTCACGAAGGTGGTGAAGCACGGAGGCTGGGAATGGAGCTAGCAGAGTTCAGAGATATGGCAGCAATGTGGGCTGAGAAGTTTTCCCTGGTCTAGGTAGTGGTTTACTCTCTTTCCCTCTGATTCTCTTAGGGAAGAAGACCTCTCTTTTTGGCCAGGTGATACATACATTTATAGGGATGGCTTGGTGCTTGGGCACCAAGAAATCTCTCCTACGTAGGACACGTGGCCTAGCAACCACTTAAGTGCTCTCTACTCTGCTCTGCCAGATTGAGAATGGCCACGCGACGCTCCCCCATAAGCTCCTCATGGGGTGGTCCCCTTTGGAATCTCTTAGGATAACGGCTTCTCTCTCTCTGTCTCTCTCTCTCTTTCTCTCTCTCTCTCTCTCTCAGAGACATTTTCTCTCTTCCCCTTTATACTTGGAAAGACCTTTGTATGCTTAAGCCCTTTCTCTAATACTGGGTCTGTGGAATTGATGTACTCTCATCCTCCTTATTGAAGCCCAACTCGTTGGCTCTTACAAAAAGGCCTTTGGAGTAGGCCTAGTACCTTGACTCTCGTTGGTGGGCTTTTGGTCCATGGCTCGCTCTGGGCTAGTGTCGCGCCCAGATTTTTCGCACTCGAGGAATACTCACACAAGCGGAAAAAATACTGTACTCCCTCGTTAGAACTCACTCTCCTAGAAGAATGAGTGCAACTAGGTTTGAATTGAAAATAGATTTAAATAAAGGGTTTTTAGAAAAGATTTGGAGTTGCCACCTAACTTGATTAAGGTAAGTTAGGTCATCTAAAAACTAAGCATAATCTGAAAACTACACTTAGGGTTTTGGAAAACGATTTTGAAAATATCTCCTCAAGAGAGGGCTTTTAAGAAAATAGGTTGTTTGGCAACTTTTGGAAAACATTTAGCCCTTTTTTGAAAAATAACTCCTTTTGGTCTTTGAAATCAGTGATTCTAGGTTCGGAGGTTGGTTACGTGAAAGGAAGACGCACTAAGCCATCACCCTACCCCGCCCTTTCGGTACCTACATGTCAATCTACCCTAGATTCACTTATGAGAGTCTTTAGCTAACTAATGTTCAATCCTATCCACTTTGAAAAACAATGTTTGAAAAGAAGCTAACATGATGCATGATATGCAAGTGCAAGAAAAGAGAGTTGATTTGGAAATAGATTTGAAAAGAAGAATTTGATTTGATTTGATTTGAAAAGAAAGAGATAGAAGTTTGAATTTGGAAGAAAGGTTTTGGAAATTGAAAATAGAGAGATTTGAGAAATAGAAATTTGAAATTGGAAATTTGAAAATTGATTGGAGATTTGAAAAGATTGTAGAATCTAAGATTTGGAAAATGTGGAGAAATTTGAAATTTGAAATAAGTTGTGACCGCACCCATGAGGGTTACCTACGTATCCTTTTGAAGGAATCAGGTCAGTCATAATTTGGACAAGGTCCGATTGAAGATAGAAGGGTTGATTTGGAAAAAGAAAAAGATTAAGTTGGAAATTGGATTGGAATATTGAGAGATTGAACTTTGATTAGAAGATTTGAAAAGATTTGATTTTGAAAGACTTGCTTTTAGGAAACCTAGAAAGACTTGAGACTTACAAAATTAGATTGGATTTGACTTGGAAAAATTTTGGAGAAGAATTGACTTGAATACTTGGACTTGGAAGATTGGAGAAAAATTAGAATTAGGAAAGGTTCGAATTAGGAGAGTTTTTGAATTAAGAAAGTTTCAACTTATGAAAGTTTTGGAATTAGGAAAGTTTCAACTTAGGAAAGTTTTAAATTAAGAAAGTTTTATTTTAAGAAAGGTTTTGAAATAGGAAAGTGTTGAATTTAGAAATGTTTTAAATTAGGAAAAGTTTTGTTTAAGAAAGGTTTAGAATTTGAAAAATTTCAACCTAGGAAAGTTTTGAATTTGGGAAGCTTAGAATTTGGAAAGATTTTAAATTAGAAAAGATTTAGAAAAGGTTTGAATTAAGAAAGTTTCAACTTAAGAAGGTTTTGAATTAAAAAAGTTTTGAGTTTAGAAAGCTTTGGATTTGGAAAGATTTAAAGTTTAGGAAAGTTTAAGATTTAAAAAGTTTTTAGAGTTTTAGTTTCAGAAAATCTTGAGATTAAAAAAGGTTGAGTTTAGGAAAGATTTGAAAACTTGGATTTGGAAAGTTAAGATTTGGAAAGGGGTAGAATTAGGAAACATTTGAAAACTTAATATTTAAGGAAAGATTTGAAAGTTTTAGGAAACTTATAGTTTGGAAGGGCAGGAAATTAGGAGAGAGTTGAATTAAGAAAGATTTAGATTTTGAGTTTTAAAATTTAGGAAAGATTTTTATGTTCAAATTAAGATTTAGGAAAGTAGAAGATTAGGAAAGAGTTGGATTAGGAAGGGATTGGATTTTGTTCCTAAGAAGAAGTACTTTGATTTTGTTTCCATAAACGGAGGATTGGATCTAGTTTCCTAAACGAGGAGATTGGATTTGGTTTCCTAAAGGAAAGATGGGATTTGGTAAGGATTTGGAAAAGGGAAGTTTTAGAAACCCTAGATTTGGAGAGCTATAGTTTTGACGTAGAAAATAGATTTTGGAAACCTAGGTTTTAAGGCAAGTTTGAAAACCATGTTTTTGGAAAGAAAATTAAGGTTTCCTAATTGTGGGTTCTAGGGCTTGACTTGGGCTCTAAGAAAAGGAATTTTTGGAAAGTACGTTTTTGGAAAGAAATCCTAGAGAGGAGTTTCTAGAAGCAAGATTTTGGAAAGAGAGTTTTCAGAAAGATTCTTAGAAGAAGATTGTTGGAGAGAGTTTCTTAGGAAAGAGATTTAGGGGGCATTTTTAGAAAGTGAATTTGAGGAGAGTGTTTTGGAAAGAAGTTTAAAAGGAGAAGTTTTAGAAAATAGATTTTTGGAGGGAGTGTTTAGAAAACAATTTTGGAAAGGAGAGTTTTTGGAAAGTATGTTGAAAAAGAGATTTTTAGGAAGAGATTTTTGGAAGAGAATTTTTGGGAAGTATAAAAATGTCTCACTTTCCTAAAGCGATTCTAACCATAAGAAGGCTAGAAACACTTTAAGAAAGCGGTTTTGAAACAATAAGATTTGAAAATATAGACCGTAAAAGTCACTTTTACTGTAACACTTTCTTAAAGCAATCCTAGCCATGGAAAGACTAGAATCACCCTAGGATTGTGATTTTGAAAATATGTTTTGAAAAAAGAGATTTTGATGCAACTTTAAAAATAAGTTTGAAAACGATTTTGAAAACAACTTTTGAAAGAATGCAAGAATTATGATATGTACAATGCAAGTTTGGGGTCATGAACATACAAAGTTAAGGCTTCACCACATAATCAAGGGGGCCGAACCCACATGATCTCCAGTTAGCCTAAAGGAAAGCCCCTGACACGATGACCCTCCAATAATCTAATCCTACACATGGACCGGGAGTCCCCTTGTTTCAAGTATGCAAAGAAAAGGAGGAAGAGAGATGGGGGATTAAAATAGAGAAAACCCAAGTGGGTTAGGAGAGAGAAGAGAAAGGGGAAAGTGCGGAAATTTAAATAGAAAACCTACCTTGTGTCTTGTTTGTTTTGCGCGCCTTACCTGTCTTCAATCTTCGTCTTGATCTTCGTCTTCAATTCTCAAAAGTTGCCTTCAATCTTCAAATTTCAGATTGCAGCTCTTCAAGTCTTCAAAGGAGGGTTGGAGGCTAGTGTACAAGTGTATGGGGGTGTGTATGAGTGTATAGAAGGCTAGGGTTTAATGTATGGTGGCTAGGGTTTGGAAAACCTAAGGAAGCTAGGGTTTAGGGAGTGTTCGAGCTCTGTATATCGAAATATAGAATTTTTAGATTGAGTTTGGGACCCCTTTCATGCTGGAAGAGGCTCTATATTTATAGAGAGAGGAATGCACTAGCGTTTGTTGCAGTGGCGCTAGGCCAAAAATTACATTGAGTGGCGCCAGGCCATTTTTTGGCTTGGCGCCACTAGTAGTGGCGCCAGCCATTTAGGAAATATTTAAGGTCAACAAGTAACGTATCTTTGACTAGATTTGGGCGCCTGTACTAGTGACTACCATACAATTTTTAGCCTGGCTTCACTAGGAGTGACTCCGGAAAGTCTGGGAACAATTTGAAGAGGCCGGGATTAACTTGGAAGGCCATAAAAGAGCAGGAACACCTAGAATAGTGTCTTGGAGGTATTTGACTTGAAAAGTGAGCATAGGATGTGTCGGAAGGGTTGACCAAGCCGTTAGGGGCGAAACGGTCAACCGGGCCGGAAAGCTACCAGGACGAACTCGGACTGTCCCGGAAGAAGACTTGAGATTTGGAAACATTATTCAGAATGTTCCCAAAGGTTGCCGGTTTGATTCCTAGAGCCGGTGTGGTCGGAAAAGGTGACCAGCCCACTAGGGGCAAAACGGTTATTTCGCACCAGGTTTACCGGAACTGACTCGGAATGATCCGAAAGGTTGAGAATACTATAAAAAGCATTCTAGAGAAGTTACCGGTTTGATACCCAGAGCCGGTGTGGTCGAAAAAGGAGACCGGCCCACCAGAGGTAAAATGGTCATTTTGTACCGGGTTTGCCGGAACTGACTTGGAATGATCCGGAAGGATAAAGAAAGGTTGAGGACATTATAAAAAGCATTCTCAGGAGTTTACCGGTTTGATACCCAGAGCCGGTATGGTCGGAAAAGGAAACCGGCCCACTAGGGACAAAACGGTCATTTTGCACCGGGTTTGTCGAAACTGACTCGGAATGATCCGGAAAGATAGAGGAAAGTTGAGAATACTATAAGAAGCATTCTCGGGAGGTTACCGGTTTGATACCCAGAGCCGGTGTGGTTCCCGGGGCATTTGAATGCCTAGGGGCAAAATGGTCATCTTGACCGGAAAGTCTCAAAAAAGGCCTAAGGGGCAATTTGGTCATTTTTCACTGAAGTGGGCTAGCAGGCACCGATGTTGACCTGGGTTTTGAGTGTTTCCGCCACTTTGACGACGGTCACGTGATATAGGGGTTTGTTGGTAATTCCCTATATCGACCTGTTTGCGAGTATTTCCGCTACTCTGACGGTTGTGATGTTTGCTAGTATTTTTGCTAATTTGACGGTTCACGATCATTCTCGAGACTGCCTTATCTCGGGAAGCTGCTAAAGGGACTTAGCGCTTGAGAAGTCAATTTTTTTGGAAGGCGTGCCTAAACGGACATTTCTACATTGGCAAGCTAGCAGGTACCAAAGGTGGACCGTTCTACCATCTAGGGGACTTGGGGTCTCGTCTCGGTCAACAGGTTTAAAAGGACTTACCGTTTCGAAGAGATTTTTTTCGAAAAGCGCGCCGGACCGTCTCGAAGAATAAACTGTCGAGAAAGAGGGATTGAAATTGGAAAGGGGTCTTATCGTCTTCGGAAAGACGTGCCTAATTTGGAACCGTCTCAAGAAATAAATTGTCGAAAGAGAGGGATTGGAATTGGAAAGGGGACTTACCGTCTTCAGAAAGACGTGCCTGATTTGGAACCGTCTCAAGGAATAAACTATCTCGAGAGAGGAATTGGAATTGGAAAGGGGTATTATCGTATTCGGAAAGACGTGCCTAATTTGGAACAGTCTCGAGGAATAAACTGTCTCGAGAGAGGGATTGGAATTGGAAAGGGGACTTACCATCTTCAGAAAGACGTGCCTGATTTGGAACCGTCTCGAGGAATAAACTGTTTCGAGAGAGGGATTGGAATTGGAAAAGGGTCTTATTGTCTTCGGAAAGACGTGCCTAATTTGGAACAGTCTCGATGAATAAACTGTCTCGAGAGAGGGATTGGAATTGGAAAGGGGACTTACCGTCTTCGGGAAGACGTGCCTGATTTGGAACCGTCTCGAGGAATAAACTGTCTCGAGAGAGGAATTGGAATTAGTAAGGGGACTTACCATCTTTGGAAAGACGTGCCTGATTTGGAACCATCTCGAGGAATAAACTATCTCGAAAGAGGGATTGGAATTGGAAAGGGGACTTACCGTTTTCGGAAAGACGTGCCTGATTTGGAACCGTCTCGAGGAATAAACTGTCTCGAGAGAGGAATTAGAATTAGAGAGGGGACTTACCGTCTTCAGAAAGACGTGCCTGATTTGGAACCGTCTCGAGGAATAAACTGTCTCGAGAGAGGATTTGAATTCGAAAGGGGACTTACCGTCTTCGAAAAGACGTGCCTGATTTGGAATCGTCTCGAGGAATAAACTGTCTCGAGAGAGGGATTGGAATTGGAAAAGGGACTTACTGTCTTCGGAAAGACGTGCCTGATTGGAGTAGATTTACCATCTTGAGGAATCAACTGTCTCGAGAGAGGGGTTGGAGTTGGAATTGGAAAGAACAATGCCCCTAAGGGCATTTTGGTCATTTTGGTCATTTTGCCTCTATTTGGGCCTGGCGGGCCCATGAAGCGATGGAAAGACTGGATTTGGGACTTAAAAAGTTGGTTTCGATTGGAATAGTCCATATTGACTGGAGTACAAGTCTAGACGGAGCGTAGACTGCTGAGCGGCCAAAAATAGGGTACTTACAACTAGCTCGCAGAACAACTCACCTCGAGTAACTAGGGTCCATTTACACTATCTACAGTTAGTAGCTTGGATTCTTCGCGCCCAATGGGTATTTCTTTGTCCTCTTCCAAAATATTTTGCATGCAGCTCTTAGTGATCTCATCTGATAAGGTTTAACCACTAACCAAGTTATTTAAAAGATATGCATGTGTAATTTTATAAAAAAATTCTTCAAGGAAGTGCAAATTTTAGCGAGGCACTCAAGAGGATGTAGATGGAGTGCAGAAGCGTCTTCATGAACAACTCAACTTGAGGTCTGATCGCATGCTCGCTTTGCTTTTAGTTTCTAGAATAGAGATGCTACGGTCTGTAAACTTTTCAGCTGGTTGTTATTGTAGTAGTTTGTCTCTTATGAAAACCTGGTCAGTGGGTCTATATGTCTTTTGGTTCCAGTGTGTGTCCACGCGTCGGAGCTCCCTAAAACCCAAATCTTAGGAAATGGGGATATTTCTCCAAAAGTTGGGCATGGGAATGTGAACCCCTCACATTAAATGAATTTTTGTTTTACGTAATGTCATAATGCAAAGATTTTCTTAGTTAGGAATGTGCTTAAAAAGTTAAACAGGATGCAGTGGGAATTTTTAACCTTTTTTCCCATGTGATAAGTGGAAAACCCTCCTTTACTCTCAAATCTTAGTTTCTTATATTCTTCTATTGTCTCATGTGGAGGATCCGAGTGCCCTATTGGGGTAGGCGTGTCAAATACATCTGATATCAACACCCGTGTCATTTGTGCCCATTTGTATAGCTTGGAAGTAATTGGATCGAGACTCCATGTAGCCACAACTCATAGGCCATGTACCAGCTGTCATTGTAAATTATGTAATAACTACTGGCATTGAGAATTTTTTGCAACACATGCATAATGTCACATATGCCACAGTGATTCTTTTTGAAGTAAATATCTTCGACTTAAACCATACTCAACAATAGTGAGTGCATTCCCTTCTAAGAAGCATGGACATGGACATGCAAACACTGACACGGTACATCAATTTTTAAATAAAAAATAGCACACGACATGGTAGAGACATGATAAAATTATGTATTTTATACCCTTTTTTTATGTGTTGCATATAGAAATATTTTACTCAAAGATAATAAAAAAAATGCATGATAACACTAGTCAAAATTAAAACTATGTATTTCATACATTAAACATCAAATTAGAAATACAATCACATTACTGTTAGTTTATAATTGGATTCGAAGTTATTTTCTTTAGGTTATTTTTGGACGCCGGTTTTATCAAGGGAAAAGCGAAAGAAAATGAAAAGGAAAAAAAACAAGAAAATGTGAGAGAAAAGATAACAAAATGAATGAATATTTTTGTTCACATTTCTCTTATCTTTTCCTTTTTTTTTTAATCACCAAATTCTTGATATAAACACGCCTTAAACTTGCAAAGTGTTCATACATATGAATGATGGACACTAGTGTCTAACTGATAGACACGTGTGTCTTTTAAATGTGTCCAAAATATATCTGACATGTGTCAAAAGAGTATCCAACGAGTGTCACGTCCGATGCGAACATGCTACTTTTTTACAAAAGTGTCCGTCCTTAAATTTGCATGATGTCATGTTTCTTGTTTGTTTTTCCTACTCGGATTGCATTTGGCTATCTGAAAGATAAACGCAGCTAATGGTTTCTAATTTGTCTACTGCGGTTGGGT
Source organism: Euryodendron excelsum (assembly GCA_033060915.1). Classification (NCBI taxonomy): domain Eukaryota; kingdom Viridiplantae; phylum Streptophyta; class Magnoliopsida; order Ericales; family Pentaphylacaceae; genus Euryodendron; species Euryodendron excelsum. Next base: position 9,851,902 of record CM065391.1, on the reverse strand, counting down.
TTTGACACTAAAGAAAACTTCTTTTATGGTGAAGCAAATTCTCCAGAGTAGTATGAAGGTAGATGAATGCCTTTGATTATAAGGTTTTGAGCACCATGTTATCATTATTTCACCACTCACATAATGGTAGAATCTCCTGTTAAGTGAGATAAAATGCTCTACCTAGCAGGTGAGACTCACCATTATGTGAGTGGAAAAGGAAGGCCAAATGATGCTCCAAGAGTAATGAATAATTTTTTTTTTCTTTATTAGCTCTTGTATAAGTTGGTTGTGCGATTGTTGGCATTTTACATGTTTGATACAGTGATACTTCTTGCGGTTTCAGGTACAAAGGCAGTAGTTAGAAATGAGAATAAAGGCTCAGGCCGAATACTTGCAGAAGATAATTGAGGAATAGCAAAAACCAAGTGGTGCGCTACAAGCCTACATGACACTGCCATTAGCTGAGGATAATCTGAGTGGCATATCTCACTCACAGCCACCTCCCGATGCCCCTACGAGTTTGTCGCCTCCGCGGAAGAAGCAAAAACTGGATGATGGATGGCTTTACAGAAGGTTGTGTGCTTGCTTTGGTCCCACCAAAAGACTGAACAGAATCATGGTCGATCAGTGGCACGTGTGTGATGCTGGATTTAGATTTAAGTATGGAAAGAGAATTCAAGGAACAGAAAGATGGTGGGGGTTAGGCCCTATTTCAAAGTTAGGGTATGCTGTGTTAATGTAGAGGCGGTGATAAACTAGTATTGGTGTAGATCATATGCTTCTATTCCATTTCTAATTTACGTTTTAAACGCTATATGAAGTGGTTACTCCCATTGGTTTTAGTCTTCCATTGGTAGCGGCTAGTGAACGGAAATTTGAAAAGGAATGAACAGGAAGCGAGAGAGAAAGTTTAAATAAAAGTAATCATTTTTTATTTATTTAGTTTTGACAAAGAAAATAAAATGAAAATGGAAGGAAAATAACTTCGAGTAAAAGAGGAGAGAAATAATAGAGTAACTATTGAAAATTAATGGAAAGTGAGAAGGAAATTAACTCTTCTTTTCTTTCTTTTTTTTGGGAATTTTCTTTCTCTTCCCTCTAAACTAAAAACCAAACATCAAAGTGAAGTGAAATTATTGTTTCCTATTCTTTTCCTCACGTTCCAGTCAGGCTGTAAGTTGTTCCTAGGAATCTAATCTCACACTATTTGATTATTGGACAAATCTTCTAGGAAAATGTAGTTCTCTTATCCATTGTTAGTAAACACGGGAACGGCATAAAAATGGTATGCAATACGTGCAGGTTTAATATATATTTTTTTTAAAAATACGAAAACTTTAAAAATATGAATTTATTATTATCCGCGTATTATATGAACATTAGTTAAAAATTTAGATCAAAAAATATGGTAGCATTTATAAGCAATTTCTTCTTACATATGCTAATAGGTAGTATTTTTGTCTCACATAGGTTAATTTTTTAAATCATATTATTAAAAAATAGTTAAATTAAGTGGTACATAATAAATTTTATTTTATTATTTTATTATTTCAATACGGGATATAAGAATGCATTAATTTATTAATTTTAAATTTTAAGTTAATACTTGAAGTATTAATAAGAAGTTATAGAAAAGTAAATTTAATAATTTAAATATTCCAAGTATTAGAAAAATATTACATATTCCAATTACTATTATAATTGTTCATTAAGAATATACTTAATAATATGCCACAGTTATATCTAATCATATCTAATTTTTAATCGAGTTTTTTTCAAAAGTTTAATACGTAAAATGTTTAATGCGTGTACTACATGGTTCAACTGAAAAAAATGAGTATTTTTAATTATATTTCAGATCTGGACAAAAAATAAAAAAAATTTATTTATATATATGTACAGATATTATACTTAAATAGTATAAATATTTACTAACAAGGCCTTATTCTCCTATAGCAAAGTTCACTGATAATGGGTTACAGCTTTTAGTATCACTTTGTAATTCTTTTTTTCCTTGTGAAAATTTGGTAAATGTCAAGGTTGTTTACCTGACGAGTCACAAGAGTGTTTTTGAACTTTATTTAGCACCACACATAAGTCACTATTACTAATAGAACAGCATTTTCTGGCTGTTTTCCACCAAAAAAAAAAAAAACAAAAGTTGCCTATAAGGGCGTATAAAAGGTTGTGCGGGTATATGTAAAATGCTTAGTAGCGCTCACATCAGCAAACTTGTCTCCACAACCTTGCATCATTGAATTAACCTCAATACCTCAAAATCACCTCATTATTGTTGATGTAGTATAAAAAACTAATGAAATACATCTACATCTACATATATATCGTGTGATGAGAGATCATATCGATTAGTGGAGTAGTCTGAATAAAATATTCTAACGCCTTAATTTTATGTAATGAGGATAAAAATTGTATTTTAGTGTAATTCTATTGGCTTGTGATATTATATTAGCATAATGACATAACATCACCGTTATATTGAATATTTTCTCTCCAATTAGGATTTTGATTCACTGGATGTTTGCTCCCACACATCACTTATGATGTGCCACGAAGTAAGTTTTGCCCAAGGTGGACCCCGTTCTCCCAGTTTGTTATCCCCTTAGACGAGTAATTTTTTAAACGCAAGTCTCTTAATTGAAAACTTAGTATAATTTCCAAATAAAGACTCTATTTGTCATGTCGTCAACTCTCACATATCACTTATGCTTCACCGGTGCCAGACGTTGTTTTCGCATGAACCGGACCTCGTTTCTCCTATTTAATTCCTTACGGCCCGACACTAAGATTTTTCAAAATCGTTCTTTTAATTGAAAATTTTGCATAATTTTCAAGCGGGGACTCTATTTGTCATGTCATTAGCTCCTACACATCACTCGTGTCTTAGTGGTGTCACGACTGACTTAGATTTCGTGTGAGTTGGAACCCATTTCTCCTGATACCACAATGTAAGTCCCTTATTGGTTGATATTTATAATTTGTATATAATTATATGACAAATATACACTATCGCCTACTCTTACAACTCCCGTATGCCTACATGTTGTCGTAAGTTAAGTTTCATGTGAGACTGAGCCCATTTGACTAGTTTGGTGCTTTGAAATCCCGATAGTTGGAAAATTTCTAGATGTTGGGAGGCACAATATGCACTGGATCCCCAACTGAGAATCTAATGGCACTATTGATTGATCTCACGACTCGCTTGTGCCTTCACAATGCTGCCTGCCAAGTTTGTGCTTGAGAAATAATGCATTTTTTTAATGAACTACGTAAAAGAGGTGGCTATTGTTTCAAAGTATTCCGTCTAAACATGGCCATGCTCACTGTCAAATCAAGTTTGGATATCGCCAAAAGAGATGAACCAGCAATGTTTTGAAATCCGACCAATTGAACAGTGACCCGGGCCTAGTAACGGTCCAGAAAAACCTCTAAAATCGTTCCACTTAAAAACACAGCTCTATTTTGGGATAGCAGCTAGGCCCGGTGATTCAACCGGTGAACCGGTAGACTCGGTCGCGGGTCATTGTAACCACCCGGGTTTCAATCACTTTAAAATGTCCTCTCTTTTTCTACGAAATAGGGTTAGCAATCAGAGATTCGGGAGTCACCTCTCGCCGCTCGAGTCTTCGACGACTCACAAACACGAATCTATCTCTCTGCCATTCGAGTCCGGCACCGACAGGCAAGTACTATCTCTCTCAGTCTAGCTCCGTCTCTCTCTCTCTCTCTCTCTCTCTCTCTCTCTCTCAAAACCTTTTCTTCTCTCTTCCTCTGGTTTTTTTTTTCCTTTGCTTTTTTCCTGAAACCAGAGACATATACTATAACTGGATGTCTGGAAGCTTGACATTTATTTCAGTTTATTTTCTAACAGTGAAGTTCTTGAGACAAATGGTAATTCTAAATTTCTACATGATGTGAGTTTTAATTCTACGAATTTGTGCTAAATTACTAGTTGTAAAAACTCACCCCACATACACTGAATTTCTCCAGTAGAACATATAATTGCATTTTGGTTCCCGAGAAATTTGACATGCCTGCAAATTTTCTAGGCTTAAAGTGTGTAAACAAAGACAGGGATGTAGTTGAATTTATTAGACAGTGATTGACTTTTAATTTTTACAGCTTCTACATAAAATTTGTTAACTTTTTTTTTTTTTTTTTTTTACTGTTTTAGTGCATGAGTGAATTGTCTGATTAAGTGTTGTTTTAGTGCATGTGTACTATCAGTTTACAGTGACTTTGAGCTTTGACTCTTTGAGTCTTGATGTTGTGAACAAATACTATGTTGTGATTATTTGCTTAGAATTGTGATTATTTGCTTGGAAGAGTTATTTGTCTTTCTTTGATTCTTTTAATTTTATAGTTTTAACTTATATTGTTAAATTGTATTTTTATGATTTATGATATTCTATTATTTTAGAACTTAAAGGAAACCATTAGAATAAATATTAAAAGACTTTACATTTTTTAGGCAAATTTTTGTAATTTTCTTACATATTTTTATATATTTATGACTGTCACGGTTCTATTCCGGTTCGATTTTGAATGACCCGACGATTGAACCAGTAACCCATAACCCGGCCCCTTTTCCGATTCGCTCAACGGTCCAGGTTTCAAAACATTGGATGGTAGCCGCTTGTAGTAATTGTGTTTGGGGTGGGGGATAGGGACTAATTTGTCACAGGACCATGCTTCTCAAAATATGATAATCCCACTTCCCATTGATCCAACTGTGATAATCCTCAAAAACTCTAATAGCCTATTTGGAACTTGGGTGAGGGAAGGACAGGGAATGGGAAATTTTAAAAATCTCTCCTCTTATTTGATTCTACCTAGGAGGGAAAGGGAAGAGAAAATGAGGGAAAGAAAACAAAAAAAAAAAAAAGAGGGAAAAAACACATGCTCTCTTCTGTCTTTCTTGCTCTTCTTTTCCTCTATTTTCTCTTCATTTCTTTTACGAAATCAAACATGGGAGGAAAAATAATTTTCCTTCCTTTTCACTTTTCCTTCCTTTCCCTGCCCTCCCCCAAGCTCCAGATAGGCTGTAAATTCACAACTATTTGTCTCTCAAAATGTGACAACAGTGTTCTAATTATGTCATTCTGATTGACTTAAAAGAGGAAACAAAAGAAACCATCATATAAATTCCCCAATCTGAGAATCCAATTTGATAAGAGAAGAAAACAATTTCTTTCAACTTTTATCTACTCTAGAATTTAAAAGTTACATTAAACAGACACGGAAATTCTAGAAAAAAGAATAAGAAGAATGAACATAAGTAATCATACCAAGATTTAAAATTCAAGAACTCTACGCTATTAAGACTTAAGATAACATTTCTAGAAGAAAAAAAATCTAAATTGGTATTATTTCTGAAAATGCCAACTAGTGTGTAGAAGAATATTTTCAAATATACACAATATTTCAACTAAAATAGAGTACATAAAGAAAACAAACACACATATGGGAACGTGTCCATCGAATTCAATTCCAAGTAATTGAAGAAAAAATAAAAAAATGTCTAATCTAGATGAAGCACTTATCCAAAAACAAGATTAGAACTACACAAAATGCTAATCCTGTTAATTTGTGATCATATGAGAGTTCAACCAAGAGGTGGGTTTTGTTGAGGGTTGAGTGGAGAAAATCTGTTGAGCCAAAATATTAAGTACAACGGTGGTATTATGTTACCATGCTAATGTGGTACAATGAGCTAATAAATTAGAGTCACGTAATCATGTAAATCCTAATCATCAGGAGTATTTGAGTTTAAATTTAAAATTTTCTGCCTAAATCAAGATGATATCCCCATGATTAGGATCTAACAACTCATATGGCCATGTATCATTGGCCCGCTATACCAAATCATAATGGGTATTTAAGCACTTCGCTTCCAGAGACCTAACTTCTTGTTTCCCTCTTCCGTTTACTCCAAAATCTGTTCTTAATTAGATTTGTTCGTTAAATACAATTCAAATTCATATACCTTTAGGGCCTCTTCAGTATAAAACAAGTTGGGGGCCCACCTCTTTGTAATTTGACAGACCAACAGAAAAAATACAAGTCTGGGGGCTTGATGGATCCAATAGCAAAATGTATATATGTAAAATTGAACTTTTTTTGTGGATCTTTGCAGGACCCCCTCTGTTGATTTGATAATATAGTTAGCCTATAAACATCATGTGTGCGCATGTTGGAGTTACAAAATGATAACAAAAGAAAAATAATCATTAGTGGTTTTGGAAAAAAATATAAATTGCGTATTGGAAATATTGAAATTGATTTTATGTGAGTAAATAGTTTGCTAATCTATTGCGATTTAAATCCTTTTAGCTTTGAAATGAATATTAGAAATAAAAAATTAGGAAGTTCAATTGTTTTTAACACCAATGAATTAATACTTAGCTTGACTCATTTATTTTATTATTTTATTACATCAATGCGGACCCCAGCTGGATGGTGAATCCAATATTTTGAAAACGAGCGGACTGGACTGGCTGGTTAACCTTTTCAGAAATTGGTGCGAATTATTTTGTTTTGAATTTTGAATTATTGGATGATAACCTGTTGCAATGTCAATTGCAGGACAGATTTTTTTTCTTTGCTTAGGTTTTATGTCTGCACTCTGTTAGATTTTCTGCTTTTGCTCACTTTTTTGTTTAAATTTCTTCATGCATATTATAAGTGACTCACTTTTCACTTGGCACCAAGTCATATAGTTAGTACTTATTGTTGTACTGATACCACGGCTTAGGCTTCCATCTTGAAACTATGTTCCGATTTCACTACTATGTTCTCGTCGTATGATTATTATTGTACCAATAGTACTGATTCAATTATCTTCTTGTTTCCTTTGAAAACATTGAATGAATTTCATCAACATTATGAACTTTTTCATTGGATTATTGTTGTATCAATAGTTTTAATTTTCTAATTCGGTTTTCTTACAAGCTAATATAGTTGTATTATTTTTTATTTTTTGTAAATTTACTACTCATTTTTATTAATTATTTTTTTTTTTTGCATTTTATATATCTCTATGTCATTGTTCAATCCCAGTTGATTTGATAGTTGAACTGGTGTCCCTTGACCCACTCTTTTCCTGAGTCGCTCAACGGTTTGGGTTTAAAATATTGGGTCAAACTACTCTCGGTACTATTTCTATTCTAACATTTTGTTTTTTTTTTAAAACTGGGTTCAAAACTATAACACTTCCAAAGAAGTAGCTTTTTTGTGAAAGCATCCAGGAAACTTTTGAATGGAAAGGCAGTCGGGGTTCGACAAAACCGAATGGTCTTTCTTACCCTATGTCACCAGGAACCATGGGTTTACATCAAAGTATGGGCTTACGTATGGGAATCAAAAACCGAACTTGTGATTTATTTTTGAGCACTAGAAAACATAAAAAAAGCATATTGATAAGTATGTCCCGACGTTATTTATCATTATTTGAATGTTTGTAATTGTTTCTAATCAGCATTGTGGCACCTGAAAATATGTTTCATTAATTATTGAATATTATTGGCCCGTTTGGTAGGGGTTTTCGACTTGGGTTTTTTTTTTTTTTACTTATAAGCAAAAATCAGTTTTTCTTTTTTGTTATACTTTGAAACATAAAAGCTGGAAAGCACGGACACTCTGCCGAAGGCCCTGTATGTGTGTCGAACACTTCTTGGACACGGACATGCGTTGGACATGGGTCCGACACGCTTGATAGTGTGTCCAATTTTTTTTTTAATTTTTTTTTCATTCAGACACTCCATGGACACGGCTTAGACACGCGTGTCTACTTTTAGACACTTTGTGAACACAGCGGGTGTTCAAGTGAGAATTGGGAAAATAAAAACATGGGGTATTTTTTGTAATTTTAAAACTTGAATAAAAGAATTAAAAAAGAAAAAAGATCCTCACTTCATTCGATCACGAAATAGAGATAGAGAAGAGAAAGAGGGAAAGAGAGGGCAACCCTATCGGAAACGAGAAAGAGAGAGAGAGACGACGAAGAAGAAGCTGCTGAAGAAGAAGAAGCAGCAGCTGCTGCAGAAGACGAAGAAGAAGAAGAAGCTAGAAGCTGCAAAGAAGAAGAAGCTGCCGCAGAAAAAGAAGAAGATGATGACGTACCTGGGTGATTCTCTGAAATCCACCTCTGCTTGAAGGTGATTCTGAAATCCATCTCTTTGAAGGTGATTCTGTGTTGATTTTATTTTTGCTATAAATTTCTGCTTCCTTCTGATTCTCAACCTTGTTTTCTGATTTTATTTATGGGTATTGATTATTTCTGCATAAAAATATGGGTGTTGATTATTTCTGGGTTGATTATTGCAGCTATTTATTATTTCTGGGTGCTGCTTTTGATTATTTCTGGAGTGCTTCCTTCAGAGAGTCCATGTTAATCCAGTTCTGCTTGCTATTTATTATTGTTTATTTCTAGGTTATCATATATTCTGCTCAACCTTGTTTTTTGATTGTTTCTGGGTTGATTATTTCTGCTCAATCTTGTTCTCTGATTGTTTATTTTTTTTGCCTTGCAATTTCTAATTTCTGTTTTTATTGTTTTATAATGGATGTTGTAGTGTTATGTTATATATGAATTATGATCTGTGTATATTTGTTGGAATGAAATGTCCATAATTAAGTTATGGAAGACATGGTTCTTTAATTTTAGTTAGTGCTATCTTTTATCTTTTATTAGGTTTGAGTAATATATTTATATATATGACATATAAAAAATATTTAAAAATCATATATTCTGCCGTGTCCTTGCCGTGTCCGTGTCCTACATTTTTTGAAAATTGCCGTATTGGCGTGTCCGTGTCATGTTGTGTCCGTGTCGGTGCTTCTTAGCATAAAAGTATAACACTATTACATTAGAATTTTCTGATAACACTATTGGTGCAAGAATTGGGGAATATATTGAAGCATTGCAAATTTATAGCTGCTTTTGATTCCTGTGCATTGTGGTTCAACAATTCTTTTTGATAAGAAAATTGACAATTGCATACTCTGGCAGAACTGTAGAATAATTACATATTTAAAATTTTCTCATTTTCTTATTTGGATATGCGATGCTTATTAATTAGGCAAATCATTAGCTAGAGAAAGACCTTATGGTAAACATGAAGATAATGCTTGATGTTCTGTAGAAGTTAATGAGACTTTAGGATAGTTTCTGTTGTAGCATATATACTGGATCTTATGCTATAGTGTGATAGTCCAATGCAGTACCACATCTAGGAATTTTTGCTAATTTTTTTTCTATTGGATGTATTATCTGCAGAATTTTTGTGCATTGTACCCATTTGATTGATCCATCACGTGTATTAATTAATTCATTCTTTCTAAAAAATTCATAAGTTGATATAAATTTTATACCATGATTCATTAACCCATGTTGGGTTACTTACCTGTATCGGTTTCAAACCCTATAATTGTTAACATGACTTTTTACCAATACTTGTACAATGCTTGCACCTTTCTAGTCCTGTGCTAAGACTTATTAAAAAGACTTATTAAAAGCTCTTTGTTTCTCTGTGATTTTGCAGCAACTAAAGGGTATAAATTTCCAATCTGTCAAAACACAAACAGCTCACCAATATCTTTACTGCTTTACTGGCGATTTCTTCCTTTATTCTTGAAAATGTCATCCCTAAGGAATGCTGTCTATAGAAGGGCTCACAAGGAACGATCTCAGCCGTGAGTGACTGCATTTCACTTTGAAAATGCCTTCCATTTATTTCTGTTTGGCAAATAACCCATGTCAGGTGTTGGCTTGCGCTTTGTCAGACATTCAAGAAGAAAATTTGGGCTTCTCGAAAAACACAAGGACTATGTTGTGCGTGCACAGGCATATCACAAAAAAGAGGATGCCTTACAGGTAATTTTACAGTTCCTTTTCCTGCTGTCAGTCATTATGCCATTGGACGTTTTTTCTGTCTGGCTACTCTGAAATTTAATTCCTTTTCAATACATGACTATGCTACATGTGTTCTTTTTCACAGAAACTCAAGGAGAAAGCTGCATTCAGGAACCCAGATGAGTTTTACTTTAAGATGATCAAAACAAAAACCATTGATGGAGTCCACAAACAAGAGTAATGCATAAGTGACATCACTTTGATTTCTCTGCCCCCTTCACATCCAGTTGAATCTGACTCATTAGGTGTTGTTACAGGAGTCTGGCTAACAAATACACTCAAGATGAACTCATGTTAATGAAGACCCAAGATATAGGATATGTCCTGCAGAAACTTCAAAGTGAAAAAAAGGTAACTGAATCTTACTACTTTTGATTGCAAGATTTAAAGGTTCTCCTTTACAGGCTTTGTGTGAAAATTTATTTTCTGTGATACAGAAAATTGAAAAGCTAGCAGCCTTGTTGCAGTCCCTTGATAATCAACCATCAAGCAGACATATATACTATGCTGAAGACAGGTGTGAGGTTTTTGATCTCTTTTTATGCTTAATTTAATTATGCTGGAATGAAAAAATGCCTGAACTAGAAAATATATGTTTTACCATAGCATGTGATTGCTTTTGGAGCTGTATATATTGTCTCAAAATTGCAATATTGATTTTAACTAGACAAAACATAAATTATGAGTGATATTTACCCAAAGAAAAAGTGAAAGGTAAATTACATCCACCGTCCGAGTTCTCTAAGAAATACATCCCCCTCCACACATTCTCTCTCTACATTCCCCACCCCCTCCTTATCTCTAACTTCACCAGACTTCACCATGGACCATGACTTGCTCTTTGTATCTTGTTCTCTCTTCATCCTCATCTTCCTCCTCCTTCACTTCTCCCATTTCATTTGCCACGACCTCCGCCTCCCTTCGGGCACCCTCAGCTTCCCCTTCATTTATGGGACCCTCCAGCTAAGAAAAAATATCAAATGGTTGAACCACTCATGCGATGGCATGTCTCCCTCCCACCCTCACTTCTTCCCTGTCTTCCCCAACCAACCGTATCCAGTGCCTCTCTCTCTCTACACTAATGGATCCTAGCGACCCCATCACCACCATCTCATTCTCTCGACCCCTCTATCACCTTCAACCACTACCCTGCAGCCGTCGAACAGTTTCTCCCGTGTCTCCCCATCAACGACCATCACTGTTGCCGCACAGTTACCATCGTTGTCGCCACATACCCCAGTCCACTTCCCCTGCCCTTTGCTTCCACCAATGACCACCCCAACCATCATTGTTGTCTCCACAAATGATTCGACCTCATCACTGCATTGGCCATTAAGTCACCATCTTAGTGCCATGTGCAAATATTGATTGAAAAAATGAAAAAATGTATTGTGAATTGCAGTAATTTGTTTTTATAGATTGGGCTATGGAGGAGCTGAAGAGAAGAGAGAGAGTGAGAGAGTGAGTTGTAGAAGAGATTTTGAAGACATGGAGAAAGGGCTTGTGGGGTTGCAAAATTATATCTTTGACCAGCCATTACACCGCTTAGTGCTGATAAATTTCACTTTTATCCGTGGTCACTAAGCATTTTAGAACTCACCGTAAAATTCCCGCCATCTTGAATGGCCTTGCACTTTTTCTAGTATTTAAGGGAAGATTAAATCCCTAAATGGGTCATTTATGAAAACAGGGAATCTCACTGTATGATATATATCTTATCATTTTTAGGTTTCTTGCAATGTGAAAATTGAGATTCTTTACATCTTTTTTAGATGGTTCCTTTTGCTGTAAATGGTTCTATTCAAGATGATGAAGGGGTTCTATAATGAAATACCTTCCCTAGTGCTAGTCCCCAATAATTAAGGGTGCTGGAAAGGGTGCCTAGATATAAATGTAATATTTGGCGTACTGTGCCAAACTGGTTGCTCTCATACTCTCAAAGCTTGGCAGCCGAGCATCTCACCATTGCTCTAAGCAACTGCGCCTGTAGGGTTTGATAATGAAATGCTAGGTTAAAATTTTAACTGTATCATGTAAATTCAAGGCAATTTTCAAGCATGCCTAAAGTTACTTCTCTTATTATCCATTTGGTTACGAAGAGAATGAGACGGTTTTTTTCTTATTTTCATTATTCTCCTTAATCCTCTTATCTTCTACTAGGTGCGGTGGGGGGTGGGAGTTACAGATTTTCAGTTGTTTGTATGTGTAATAGATGTCTACGATCTTTTCTTTAACTTCTCAGCAACAAAATGAAGCATTAGTTGTGTGTCTTTATATGTTTATTTGTATGTATTGCTTAAAAGAATCGATTTTTAATTTTGTAAAATTGATTAAAGGATAATTGTGCAGAATATTTCCCTTACGTGGGATATATGGTTATGAAATATTTTATTTTGTTGAGTCCATGCAGAGTATGCCTTCACAACTGTGTTTGTATCCTCTAAAAAAGGAATGAAAGAAAAGAATGTGATATTGTCCTACACAGGTGGCGCCCCTTTATGCGCTTTTGATGAATGCACTTATCAAAGAAAATTCTAACATTTGAGTATTTCCTGAGTCCTAAATGTAGAAATTGTGTTACATTTATTTGTTCAAAATGCAACTCAGTTAGAAGATGCTGTCCTATCTATTTTGCAAACGTGTCTTCACTCTGACATTATAATGACATCATGTTTTGGCTTCTTTGTATCTCTCTCCTTTTCCTTTTTCTTCTAGGGAGGATGCCAAAGAGATGCTGTTGCAAACTTCAAAAGGTGGAAAGGTGCCTGTTTTCGAGGATGTGCCTAATCATATTAAAAGGTAGAAATAGTCTGTTCAATATGTTATTGGATGCTGATAAAGTTCATGTTGTGCATTTTGTCATGTTTAAAGTGAACTAGCTTTCATGCAGTTGATTATTAAAACATCTGTTTTGGTATGTCTACATGATTAAAATTTCACTAAAGCTAAGTGAGAAGTGAAACCTTTTGGTTTTTCTAGAGTTCGATGTATGTAAGCACTCCATTTTTGACTGCTCGGCAGTTTATGGTCTGTCCAGACTTGCACTCAAGTCAATATGGACGTATTCCAATTGAAACCAATTCTCTAAATTTAATCTTGTCTATTCATCGCTTCGCGGGCCCATCAGGCCCAAATACAGGCAAAATGATCAAAATGCCACTGGGGGCATTGTTTGGTCCAATTCCAAATCAAGCACGTCTTTTCGAAGACGGTAAGTCCCCTTTCTAATCAGGCATGCCTTTTCGAACACGGTAAGTCCCTTTTCCAAATCCAAAATTAGGCACGTCTTTTCGAAGATGGTAAGTTCCCTTTCCAATTCCAATTCCAATCCTCTCTTGAGACAGTTAATTCCTCGAGATGGTAATTCTATCCAATTCGGCATGTTTTTCGAAGAAAATCTCTTCGGAACGGTAAGTCCCTTTAAACTTGTCGACCGAGACGAGACTCCAAGTCCCCTAGATGGTAGAACGGTCCACCTTTGGTGCCTGCTAGCCCGCCAATGCAGAAATGTCTGTTTAGGCATGTCTTCCGAGAAAGTTGACTTCTCAGGCACTTAGTCCCTTTAGCAGCTTCTCGAGACCAGGCAGTCTCGGGAATGATCGCAAACCGTCAGAGTAGCGGAAATACTCGCAAACATCGCAACCGTTAGAGTAGCGGAAATACACGTAAACAGGTCGATATAGGAAATTGCCAACAAACCCCTGTATCACGAGACCGCCGTCAGAGTGGCGGAAACACTCAAAACCCAAGTCAACACCAATGCCTGCTAGCCCACTCCGGTGAAAAATGACCAAACTGCCTCTAGGGGCATTTTTCGGCACGTTTCTCGAGAGCACACCTAAGCCCTCAGAACAATAAGTCTACTCTTCTAAATTGTCCCAAAGATGATTCGGCATGATTAGGTGCCCTCCAGCCTATTTCGGGTCAATTATAAGACTTTTCGGTCAGGATGACCATTTTGCACCTAGGCATCCGAATGGCTCGGGAGCCACACCGGTCCTGGGTATCAAACCGGTAACCTCCCGAGAATGCTTCCTATAGTATTCTCAACATTTCTTTATCTTTCTAGATCATTTTGAGTCAGCTCCGGCGAACCTGGAGCAAAATGATCATTTTGCCCCTAGTGGGCCGGTCACCTTTTTCAACCACACTGGCTTTGGGTATCAAACCGGCAACCTTTGAGAACATTCTGAATAATGTTTTCAAATTTCGAATCTTCTTTTAGGACGTTCTGAGTTCATCTCGGCAGCTTTCTGGCCTGGTTGATCGTTTTGCCCCTAATGGTCCGGTTAACTCCTCCGACACATCCTATTCTCATTTTTCAAGTCAAATACTTCCGGGACACTGTTCTAAGTGTTTCTGTTCTTTTTTCGGCCTTCCGGACCAATCTCGGTCCCTTAAATTATTTCCGAACTTCCGGAGTCACTCTTAGTGAAGTTAGGCTAAAAATTGTATGGTAGTCACTAGTACGGTCACCCAAATCTTCCTAAGATATGTTGCTTGCCGACCTTAAAACTTTTCTAACTGGCTGGCGCTACTCCTAATGGCACCAAGAGGAATTTTGCGTTGGCGCCACTACAACAGGCGTCAGGTCTATCCCATCTCTATAAATACAGAGCCTCTTCCAGCGTGAAAGAGGTTCGCAAACTCAGTTTAAAAACCTTAATATTCGATATACAGAGCTCGTAGCCTCCCTAAACCTGAGCTTCTCTAGGTTTTTCAAACTCTAGTCACCATACACAAACTCTAGCCTCCTCTACGGTCATACACACCCCTATACACTTACACACTAGCCTCCAACCACCCTCCATTGAAGATTTGGATTACTGCAACTCGAAACTCTCGAAGACCAAGACAAAACCCTCGAAGACTGAAGTAAAGTGAAGACCGAAGTAAAGTGAAGACCGAAGAAAAGCAAGGTGCACAAAGCCAAGCGGAATAAACAAGACAAGGTAGGCTTTCTCTTTAAGTTTCTGCACTTTCCCCTTTCTCTTCTCTCTCCTAACCCACTTGGATTTTCTTCTATTTTAATCCTCTATCTTCTTTCTTCCTTTTTTTGCATGCTTGAAACAAGGGGATTCTCGGTCCATGTGTAGGATTAGACTATTGGAGGGTCACCGTGTCGGGGGCTTTCTTTTAGTCTAACCGGAGATCACGTGGGTTCGGCTCCCTTGATTACGTGGTGAAGTCTTAACCTTGTATGTTCACGACCCCAATTTGCATTGTGCATATCATTATCTTGCATTCTTCCAAACATCGTTTTCAAAGCTTGCATTAAACTTGTTTTCAAAATTGCATCAAAATCTCATTTTTCAAAGTTTGTTTTCAAAATCACAATCCTAGGGTGATTCTAGCCTTTCTATGGCTAGGATTGCTTTAGGAAAGTGTTACATTTAAAGTGGCCAATATGGTCAATATTTTCAAAACCTTTTTTGTTTTCAAAACTACTATCTTAAAGTGGTTCTAACCTTTTTATGGTTAGAATCGCTTTAGGAAAGTGGGACGTTTTTATACTTTTCAAAAGACTCTTTTCAAGTCTCTCTTTTTCTAAAACCCTTTTTTTCAAATGCTTTCTAAAAGCTCTTCTTTCCAAAATTGTTTTCTAAAAACTCGCTCCAAAAATTTATTTTTCAAAACTTCCTTTTTAGACTCCTTTTCAAAACACTCTTTTCAAAATTTCACTTTCTAAAAACGCTCCCTAAACCTCTTTCCTAAAAACTATCCAACAATCTCCTAAAAATCTTTTAAAAAACTCTCTCTTCAAAATTCACCTTCTAGAAATTCCTTTCTAAGATTTCCTTCCCAAAACTCCCTTTTCAAAAACTCACTTTTCAAAAACTCTTTCCTTAGTTCAAGTCAAACCCTAGAACCTATAATTAGGAAACCTTAATTTTCTTTCCAAAAACGTAATTTTCAATATTGTCCCAAACTTAGATTTCCAAAACCTCCCTTTTTATGTCAAAATCATAAATTTTCAAAAAACCTATTTTCTACGTCAAAACTATAGTCTTCCCAAGTCTAGGGTTTCTAAAACTTCACTTTTCAAGTCCTTGCCAAATCAAATCTTCCCTTTAAGAAGCCAAATCCAATCTCCCGTTTAGGAAACTGGATCCAATCTTCTGTTTTCGGAAACAAAATCAAACATTCTCTTTTAAAAATAAAATCCAATCCCTTGTTTTAGGAAATAGGAATCTGAACCCTTTTTAGTCTAAATCTTTCTTAATTCAATTCCTTTCTAATATTCTACTTTCCTAAATCTTAAGTTTCCAAAACTTGAATATAAAAATCTTTCTTAAATTTTAAAACTCAGCTTCCACATCTTTCCTAATTCACCCTTTCCTAATTCTATCCCTTTTCAAATCTTAACTTTCCAAATCTAAGTTTTCAAATCCTTCTTAAACTCAAACTTTTCTTAATCTTAAGATTTTCTAAAACTCAAACTCTAAAACTTTTTAAATCTTAAACTTTTTAAATTTCAAATTTTTTCAAATTCAAAGTTTTTTAAATTCAAAACTTTCTTAAGTTAAATCTTTCTAAACTTTCAAATTTTCTAAATTCTAAATTTTCCTAAAACTTCAAATCTTTCCAAATCTAGAACTTTCTAAACTCAAAACTTTCTTATTTTCAAAACCTTTCTTAAAATGAAATTTTCTTAATTCAAAACTTTCCTAAGTTGAAACTTTTTTAATTCAAAACTTTCCTAAGTTGAAACTTTCCTATGTCAAAGCTTTTCTAAGTTGAAACTTTCGTAAATCAAAACTTTCCTAAAATGACACTTTCCTCTTTTAAACTTTCATAATTTGAAACCTTTCTTAAAATGAAACTTACCTAAAACGAAACTTTCCTATTTTGGAACTTTCCAAATTTGAACCTTTCTTTAATCCAATCTTTCTTAAATTCCAACTTCCCTAATCTTCTAAATCCAACATTCGAGTCAAATCTTTCTTAATCTCAAGTCATTCCTAAATCCTATCTTTTTTAAGTCTAGGTTTCGTAAATCTCAATATTTCCAAAACAAGTCCAAATCCTTCTTTCAAGTTCTATCTTTCCAAATCAAAGTCTAATATTTTCAATTCTAAATTTCAAATTCCAATCTTCTATTCTAGTTCAAATCAAACCTTTTTTTTCAAATCATCAGACTCTTTTTCAAATCAAACTTTCTATTTTCTATTGGATTTTTGTCCGAATTACGATTGACCTGATTCTTTCAAAAGGATACGTAGGCAACCCTCATGGGTGCGGTCACAACCTTTTTCAAGTTTCTATTTCCACAACCTTTTTTAATATTCAATTTCACAACTTTTTTCCAACTTCCAATTTTAAATTTCTATTTTCAAATCTTTATTTCCAATTTCTAAGCTTTTCAATTTCAAATCTATCTTTTCAAATATCTTTCTAAAAATAAATCAATTTCTTTCAAAATCAATTTTTCAATTCTCTTTTCATGCACTTGCATATCATGCATCATGTTAAATTTCTTTTTAAACATTCTTTTTCAAAGTGGATAGGATTGAATATTAGTTAGTTGAAGACTCTCATAGGTGAATCTAGGGTAAATAGACATGTAAGTACCGCAAGGGCGAGGTAGGGTGATGGCTTAGTGCGTTTTCCCTACACTTAATCAACCTCCGAACCTAGATCACTGTTTTCGAAAGACCAAAATGAGTTATTTTTCTAAAATGGGCTTAATATTTTCTAAAGGTTGCTTAAAAATTCTCTCTTGAGGGGGTATTTTCAAAATCGTTTTCCAAAACCCTAAGTGTAGTTTTCGGATTATGCTTAGTTTTTAGGTGACCTAACTCACCTTAATCAAGTTAGGTGGCGATTCCAAATATTTTCTAAAAATTCTTTATTCAAATTAATTTTCAATTCAAACCTAGTCGCACTCATTCTTTTAGGAGGATGAGTTCTAACGAGAGAGTACAGTATTTTTTCCGCTTGTGAGTGTATTTCTCGAGTGCAAAAAATCTGGGCACGACAATGCACATTTATAAATTCAATAATGGATTTGAGCTCCACTAGGGAGAATGTGGAGAATGATGCGCCTTCAAAATGGGTTTGTATGTTGTGAAAATTATATTGTTTCTAACATGGTAGCCATGTGTTGGGATAAAGAAGTTTCACAATTAGAACCCTAGATAATGTTTGGGACAGGCTGCTAGCCCTAGTTTTCCTCACCCCCATAATAAAGTATTTAATACTTCTTATTAAACCGAATGAATGAAAAAAGTCGATCAGCGTTCGGATGTTGTTATAGGATTTCAACTCAGTTGAAGGGAAAGTTTTATAGGACTGTGGTAATGCCACTGTGTTGTATGGTATGAAGTGTTGTTAGAGAGGAAGAATGTTCAGGATGTAGCTGAAACGAGGATGTTGATAAAGATGAGTGGTGTTACGAGAAAAGATAGAATAAGAACGGATGCATGTAAGGGAGTTAGAAGTGAGACCAATGGAAGATAAAATCAATTAAAGCCGTTTGATATTGTATGGTCATGTCAAAAGTAAACGTAATTCATGCGGGCATAAGAAATGATTCAACCCATGTTAGTAGTTCCAAAAGAAAAAGAGGAAGGCCAAATGACATGGATTGAAGTAGTAAAAAAGGACATTTGAGGAAATGGCTTTTAATTGGACCAGCTGGGGAAGACACAACGTGTAACCAACCCTAAGTAATTGAGACTTAAGGCTTCTTGAGTTGAGTCTCAACATGTTTGTTGTATAGAGGAAGGAATTATATACAATAGTCAGAGTATTATCATACCATGGGTGGTAGTGTTGACATGCTCTGCTGACTGTTTTGTAGAGAGAGAATGCAGCTAGGACCTCTAATCATGGTAAGACAGAGGATAAACTAACCTGCAGAAGGCAAGCAATCTGTTGTCATTGTTGTAGATCCATCATAGTTTTCATGTTTTGAACGATCAATCAATAGCATCACATTCACCACACACAAGTTTACACAGCATTAAACACAAGGGTTGATGAGCAGTGTACCAACTTGTCTGCGTGATGGACTATTGTAATTGTTTAAGAAAAGATTCTCATGATATCAACAGGTCTTGTTTGATCAAATGCATTTGGCCAGTATGGATGCGTTGAATTTGCTTTATATTAACCATGTGTATTAACCGAAGGTAACTTCAGTCTCTGGCACATGTGGGTATTGTTTAATTGTTCTTGTGCAACCTGATTAGCACACTGCCCAACCTATATAACTTCAAAGGTTTTGGTTCAGACCATGCCCTTTTTAACCCATGCAGTTCTAGGATCACTCTTGTCCAAGATAGTATTGTTACTGCCTTTTATTTCAATTTTTGGGTTATACTGCCATTACCTTTTGGCCTGTGCAAAGTTAGTGTTCATTTATTGGATGGGAAAGACGGTGTGAGTGGTGCTATTTATTATTATTTTTGTATTAAATCATTTTGTTTTTTTCATTTTTCACTTCTTTTTAATGTCTGCACAAACTGGGATTCAATTTGACTGGCATGACAATTTGAAAATGTTGGTAAAATTGGACTTGTCAAAAAAGAAAAAAGTTTAAACAGTAGATATCTTGTTATTCAAGCTGTTTTACATTATGTTGGTTTTGGCCCTTTTGGGTTGGGGGTGCGGTTCATTGGAACAGTAAGTCCTAGTTCTCTGTATGTTAGTTCTGTCTTCTCCTCTTTTTCTTTCTTTTTCGGTACATCAGAGGGCCAAAGCCTTTGGGGAGGGGGGAGGGTGAGTTGAACAACAGGCATGGCATGCGTGGGGCTTGACTACCACTGGGCTAACCCCTCTTCTCTTAGTCCAGTCTAGTCTTTTGTTATTATGCAAGTCATTAAATGTATGCATGATGTGCAGGAAAACAGCTGCTTCCTACAGAGAACTGGAGGCGCGAAAAGGCAGAGTGAAGGATTTGGAGAAATTATACATGGATATGGCACTGCAGAAAGAACTACAGGTATTATTAACATTATAGATTTGTTGAGTTCTTGTATCCTGCTGTGGGGTTTTTTTCACCATAGCTATAAAGAAACGTATTTACTGGAGCAGAAAAAGGGGCGGAAACGCAAACTTCGTGAAGATGGGATTGTCTGCCCAACCTCCAAACTAGTATACAAGTGGAGACCAGAGCGAAAACGGTGAAGCGGTGTGGCTTCATCGTTGCTATTTCTTAAAGGATTTGTTGTTCCATCTACTTTACTAAATTAACAATTGAATGTTTCAGATAATGGGGCCATTGTCAAGGAGAGGGTACTGTGAGCCTACCACTTATTTAAGCTATATCTTCTCTGAATTTAGGTGGTCTAAAAATCAAGTCACTGTTGATGGCATTCAGATGCGGAGTTTGAGAGACCTGCATTCCTTATGGAAGATTTAATGCAAAATCTTTAGAAAATGAGAGCTGACTGATACCTTTCTGTAGTACATACTGTAGACTTGTATCTTGAATAGTATGAACTTACAGTTCGGCGATACTTGCCAATAATTGTTATATGTGATTACTTATTTACAGAAAAAATCTTGGAAAGTTTCTTTTCGGGCAAATTACACTAATAGTCCTTGTAGTTTATCTTCAATCTCAATCAATTTGGTCTTTGCAATTTCAATTGCAACAAATTTGTCCTTTAATTTTTAAAAATTTGCAAAGCCGTAGCTAAACACATGAAAAATTAGCACGGTAGTGCAGGAGGGGCATATTTGTTATTTCACTCTCATTTCTCCATTGCTGACGACTCTATTTCTCCTTTATCGCCGGTGACCACCTTCTCCTAGACCTGCCGAAAATTCATGTTCTTCCCGAACTCACCCATGTCCAAAATTTCATTTGCTCTTTAGGCCAAGTTTTGACCAGCGGCACCAAGCAACACCCCTTGATCACGTCGGTTGAGAAGGTTAGGTCATGTAGTAACTGCACTTAATATTCTAAAAGCAGAATTTGCAAAATTTGAAAGGGGAGGTTCTCTGCTGCCACCTCTAGTTGGACATAATAATGTTCAATCAAAATGTGAAACTTATATTTCATGCATGACAGCTCTCTCTCTCTCTCTCTCTCTGCTGCCACCTCTAGTTGGACATAATAATGTTCAATCAAAATGTGAAACTTATATTTCATGCATGACAGCTCTCTCTCTCTCTCTCTCTCTCTCTCTCTCTCTCTCTCTCTGTTTTTTTTCTTTTCTTAGTTGGGGGTTTGAGGAAATGAAACTTAGCTAGTCTCATATCTGACATGATTAGACTTATTTGTGCTTTGATTTGCTGTAATAGAAATGCAGCTAGTACATAACCAGCTATTTTTTCAATTAATTTATTATTATTATTATTACTGTACTATTCTTCTGCAAGAAACATGCCAACTATCAGCAGGATATGAAAATATGCAGCTGTTCCAACTGCCTCGCTTGGCCAAAACTTTATGCACATCAAAATATGACTAAATAAAAAAATTAGTTGCAATATTCTAAAATTACAATCACAAATTCGCCCCCTTTTTTTCACAAAACAATGAAAAAAGTACTCTAATCCTACATGAAATCACAGCTAATTTTCCCAACAAAGCCTTTTTTAAAAGTTTATTATCAATTTAAGTGCTGATTCAACTTAATTCAGCATCTCAAGTTGAGCATCATTTTAAAAGGCGTTTTTAATAAAAATATTTTTTGAAATGGCGTTTTTATGTTGTATTTTTTATCCGTATAACCAAAACAAATAACAAGTATGAAGGGAAAATACGAACTGTATAAAATACTTTTTCAAAAAGCGTTGTTTCCCACGTAAAATCGCCATTTAAAATGACATTTTTTCTTTCCTAAAAACGTTAATTGAATTAGCGTCTTCACTCGAATCCTTGATCCTCAAAACCCTCAGCGTTTTTCTGTATCAATTTGTCTCTCTCACGCCTGATCTCACTCTCTCACTCACCCTCACTCATGATCTCACTCTCTCTCTCACCCTCTCTCAATTGGCTCTCTCACTCTCGCAGACCAGTCCAATCTCTTATTCACTCCCATTGTTAGGCGTCAAGGCTAGGGCTTGGAAGATGTGAGTTTGTTAAACTTTATCACCAGCATTTCTATTAAACTTTATGCAGTTGATTTTTGTTAAACTTTAAGGTTGAGGGTTAGGAGGTTACTGTTATATGTGCCTCGGCATGAACAATTAGAATGCCAGCACTTTTATCAGTCCATGTTGGCTACTGTCTTGGACCTGCCCCTGTGCAACAAAGATAAACATGTTAAATTCACAATCTGGGTCATCAATAAACTAGATACAAAGAAGCTGAGTTTTATAGGTGTAGCACAAAAGTAATTAGTAAAAACTTATATGCATAGAAGAAACATTAAACTATAATCAGCAACAAATGAAGACCTTCACAAAGTGTATTAAGCTTCTGATTTGTATCTTGTAGCTAGCATGTAATAACAGACAAATATGTGTAATAGATACTCCAACCTGTAACTATAAATTGGAAAGTTTCCAATTCCAGCTTCTCATGTTTTTAAGAATTCAAGATTAAAGACGGCTGTTCAAGATTGCACACAGTATTTGGGAGTAGAATACAAGTAATTTTAGTATTACTCATAGAAGATAAATCATTACTTTACAGTGTATATCAAGATCGATTTACGGATGGGATAAAACGATGAGAATTTGAAATTTTAAAACCCATGAATTTTTCTTAAATTGAAGGAGTTGCAAAACCATATCATGACTGTTTGTCTAGTGTCTAGAGGGCACATATTTTGGGGTAGGACATGTAACAACTTTGTTGCCCTTTTAGCAAGCAAGTTTCTTAATTAGAAAAAAGAAAAGAGTTGCAGAGGACCCTCAATCTTTCCCTTGTGGTTGTGGAGATGCATCTAAAATTTATCCAAGAAGAGCAAGTGGTCCGGCCACGATGGGTTGTCTCCAATGAGTACTTGACATTACTACTTGCAGCAAAAGCCTTCTATAATTTTATTCACATGCATGGTAAATATTCATTTTTCTCCAAAACTATTCTCTTTCATATTTAAACATAAACCATGGAGTGCATTTTAAGCACAAAAGGCCACATTTTCTTTCATACTTAAGGATTTCCTGTGTCAGGTTATGGAATGTAGAATTAGAATGAGATTCTTGCCTTTGGAGATACCAAAATGAGATAGCTATATATCTTTTGCTTTAGAGCTTTTTATTCCTAGGGCTAGGCTTCGAGCATGACATTGTCCCTGGGTTTTCCTTAATAAACTAGTGCTAGCTTGTAATTCACACTATATCACATAGTAAAAGATCGTCAAGAAGGTATAGCCTATGATATAA
Organism: Euryodendron excelsum; assembly: GCA_033060915.1. Lineage (NCBI taxonomy): Eukaryota > Viridiplantae > Streptophyta > Magnoliopsida > Ericales > Pentaphylacaceae > Euryodendron > Euryodendron excelsum. The sequence goes on along the minus strand of CM065391.1, from coordinate 9,828,702 downwards.
ATGCTAGCAGCTGCTATGATGTAGAATTAAAAACCTCACTTGCTGGGTTACGAGAAATGATCATGCCTATGATGGTTGAGTATGAAAAACATGTGAATATAAAGTTCATATGTAGATACCCTTATCGACAAATTGGAGAAGTCCTAGTATATAAGAAGTTGTCGGTCAATGACGACATGACATTGCAAACTGTCTTGAATCTCTCTTCGAGATATATTGACCTGCATTGTGTTGAAAATATACGTTGTGAAGGAGGGGAGCACAATGACCGCCAGTGTGAGTCGTGTAGATTTGAATTGGAGAGATGTCCAATCCTACGGTGAACTCTTGTTGCGAGGGGGTGATGTATCGGCATTGGAGACATTTATTGGAACGCTTACACTTGGGCAGAGTAGTCAAAGCTCACATGGTACGAATGCGCTGAGACAATGAATATCTAACCTTTTCAACCCAAATGAGGATTACTTGGAGGGCCTGAGTAATTTTGAACAATTTCAAAATTTTCACACTCCAGCTACACCTCACCCAGAATATCATTCAGGCCAATGGGGGTGCGAGAGGTGGGAGCTCCCAGTGAAAATATGGATCCCATGGAATGGCTCAGTGACCTAGATGAGATTGGGAGACAAGTAAATGAAGATGTTGATGTTTTGATGAGAAATGAAGAAAAGAAAAACTATGATGACGATGGACACGAACAAGTGAGCATTGCTGACTTGAATGACATTCTTGTGCCGTTTTTACGAACCTAGAAGGGGTAAACTCATAATTAGTCGAAATTTATATGATTGCGGTCCAACATGGTCAGATGCAAATTCAGAGTTTGCAAAAGCGATGATTTTCAAAGATAAGAATGTAGTGATTAATGCATATAATTGGTTTCGTGTGAAGAAAAACAAACATTATTGTGCTGTAAAAACAAATAAAAAAGTATGGAGTACCAGGTGCATTCACGATTGCTAGTGGAAACTACGTGCGTGTTTGAAGAAGTATACTTTCTTTGAGATCACGCAATATTCCGGTCCACATACCTGTTTACATGGGATGGACAGTTTGGATCACCACAATTTGAATTAGACATTCATTGCAAGCATGATTATGTCCCAAGTTACGGTAAATTGTTATGAGTTTTCAATTTAAACTGAGACATATAAATTTATGTATTAATGCTCTTCCTTGGTAAAGTTTAAGTATTCGTTTAGATCTTGTGGTCTACAGGAAGATCTTGGTTGGAAGATAGCATCCATAGTGAAAAATGTAACAAATAATGTTGGTTTCATAGTGTCATATAAGAAAGTATGGTTTGAAAGAACAAATACCATTGTGATGGTATTTGGTGATTGGGATGAATCATACGAAAAGCTTTCAAGGTACATGAGAACATTGGAGTTCAGGAACCCGGCTACGGCTGTGATTTCACAAACACGTGACATTGGAAAAATGGGTGAAGTTGCGCTAGACAAAATATTTAAGCATTCCGGCCATGCATTGAAGGCTTCATGCACTGCCCTCCAGTAATAGGTATTGACAATAACCATCTTTACGAAAAATATACAAGAGTTATGCTGATTGCTAAAGCGAGAACAGTGAGGAAAAACATTTTTTCCTTAGCTTTCACACTAGTTGAATTAGGAAACTATCATGATTGGGCATGGTTTATTTATAATGTCAGGCATCTTATTATGCCATGGTATGAGGGGATCACTTTGATTTCTAATTGACATGCTGCTATATTGAGCACTGTCAAACGTGAATGACAAAGACCACGACCAGGGCAACCACCTAGATTCCATAAATATTGCCTTAGGCACTTTCGAAGTAATTACCAAACAAAGTTCGGTAATGCTAAAGTTAAGGATCTTATATGGAAAGCTAAAAATGCCTGTCAAGTGCGCAAGTTCGACGAGGTAATGGAAGAAATTAAAAAATTATCTGAGCCAGCGTACAATGAGTTGTGTAGGGAGGACCCTATGAAGTGGACATTGGCATATGATGGAGGTTATCGTTGGGGAGTTACAACCACCAATGATTCAGAGTGCATTAACAATGTATTAAGAGGTGCACAAGTCTTGCCCATAACTGCATGTGTTCAGGTTACCTTCTATCACTGGTTAACACTTTCAATAACAAACGAAGGGAAATTGAGTGTGATTCAACTAAGGAGTTAAGGTACATAAGCAAAGTGCAAGACAAGATACAAGAGTATCAAGCTCAATCAGTAGGTCATCGCATAACTATCTTCAATTGGTAATGTCATAAATTTTGGAAAGTGTATATAGTTGTCTCGCTTAGTACTAGATTTCTATACTTCTCAATGTGTAATACAATGACCATGTTATTATATTTCAATTACAGTGGTCAGGGTTCCGCTGAGGTTGTTACAGATCCAGCAAGCATGAAAGGGAGTAAGAAATATGAGGTGTCTTTGAATCTTCTGTCACGTGATTATGAAAAATAGATGATCTATCATTATCCTTGCTTGCATATGCTGACAGTGTGCACGAAAACGGACAAACATCCATGGCTCTTAATTGCTCCTCAATATAGTGCACAAGCATTATTAGACAGCATATGATAGTCCTAAGGTTATACCCAATCCAAACCATTGATGAAAAGTCACATCCGGATGCCCAAATACGAAATGAATCCAGAATGAAATGGACGTCTCTAGAAAACGGTAAACCAATCATTACGATATTTGTAAAGAATAAGGGCATGATAGTCCTAAATGTCCAAATTGGACTGCCTAAGTTCTGTATTGGAGGGTAGTTAACCATGTGTGATGGTTAATTTGTATTTGTATTAAAGATATTAGTTAGTTGTACTTGTATTTAAACTTAATCTTATTGATGCACTGCATTATCTGAATTGAAGAACGGCGTATTAGTAACATCCTTCACAGTCTTTTGTCAGTAGTCATTACAACTTTGCAGAGAGTAATAACATCATGCTTCACATTCATGGAGTAGTCACATCCTTCACATGCCCTGCAGAGAGTAGTCACATCGTTCATAGCCTTTTGTCAACCTTCACAGCCTTTAGTCAAAGCCTACACCCTACGTAGGGTAGCCACACCCTTCACAGTCTTTATTCATCAACATGCACATACTTCACAACCTTTAGTCACATCCTTCACATGGCTTGCAGACAGTAGTCACATCATTCACAGCCTGCACCCTACATAGGGTAGCCACACCCTTCACAGCCTTTAGTCAAAGCCTGCACCCTACATAGGGTAGCCAACCCTTCACAGCCTTTATTCATTAGTATGCACATACTTCGCAGCCTTTAGTCACATTTTTCACATGGCCTACAAAGAGTAGTCACATCATTCACGATCTTTAGTCAAAGCCTTCATAAGTGGTACCACCAATTGGCATCCAAGGCGAAGTCCAAATCAATGTCATTTCCCACTCACGAGATGACGCAATTCACATGTAACAATTATATCACCCGGCTGTATATAAAAAGTGGGTCACAATTATACAACTCAAACATGAATTACACAATGAGTGATATTTTTTAGGCAACGGGTTGACAGTGGGTTAGGTATGATGAGTGGGAATATCCTTTGGACCTACTCAATGCTACTTATGTAACACTGTCAACATAATGTACGATGAGTACCAATATCGTATTAAGGAGGCCGAAGTCTTGGTAGAAGTTTGTCGAGGTGTGAATATTCCAATTTCTTGTTATAGAGCCATGAATATGCCGATTAACACTCCTCAGTTGTTACAAATGACATTGCACCGTTTCTGTGAAGAAGTTAATAGAATGATACAACATCATCATTGATGGTCATTTCTTCAGTCCACAAATAAAAAGAAGGAAGATGGATTTATAGGTAAATGAAAAATGTATATACAATCCAATAATGACAAGAAATATCAATCAGACATCGAGATGTCTGACGAAGAGAATGTTTGTTGCCTTTGTATTGTGTTAGTAGTGGATATGTTTGTATTTGTACTTCGTGATTATCAATTTCTTTGTAACTATCTTAGGAATTGCCTATGCTTCCAAATGCATTTGTGTACTTCGTATTATAGTTTGATGCAATAAGTGATAATACTATGACCATCAACTTCTCATTACTAAATTAATCGTTGCAAATGGAAATAGCAGACATGTGCAACTACTGTTATGTTTTCATGTAATATATGTGTGAGTTTGGTTTAGGTCATATTTATCATTTTCTATTTCATGTCATATATATTCATGTTATTCAACTCGGCCATTGGGGCATTGAAATGGGTAGGAAGGGTTCGAGAAGTGCAAAACTTGACGGCAGGCACCAGTGTGACACAAGTGATGTGTTAGAGTTGACGGCATGTCAATCGAAGTCCCGATTTGTAAATTTTGCAAAGTTTTGGAACTTCGAAACTTAGGTTTTTGGAGTTAGGCGAACTCGGCCGTTAGGGTACTGAAATGGGGGGGAAGGGTCCGAGGAGTGCGAAACATGACCGGAGGCACCGATATGACACGAGTGACGTGTGAGACTTGACGGCACATCAATCGGAGTCCCGGTTTGGAAGTTATAAAAAGTTTTAGAATTTTGAAACTTATATTTTTAAAGTTTGGCCAACTCGGCCGTTTGGATACCGAAATGGGGAGGAAGGGTCTAGGGAGGGTGAAACTTGACGGGAAGCATCGATGTGACATGAGTGATGTGTGAGAGTTAATGACACATCAATCAGAGTCCCAATTTGGAAGTTATACAAAGTTTTGAAATTTTAAAACTTAGGTTTTTAGAATTTGGCTAACTCGGCCATTGGGGTACCGAAATGGGGAGGAAGGGTTTGGGGAGTAAGAAACTGGACAATAGGCACCAGTGTGACACGAGTGACGTGTGAGAATTGATGGTATGTCAATCGGAGTCCCAGTTTGAAAGTTATGCAAAGTTTTGAAATTTCAAAACATAAGTTTATAGAGTTTGGCCAACTTGGTCGTTGGGGTACCAAAATGCAGAGGAAGGGTTCGAGGAGTGCGAAACTTGACAAGAGGCACTGGTGTGATACGAGTGACATGTGTGAGTTGATGACACATCAATTGGAGTCCCAATTTAGAAGTTATGTAATATTTTGGAATTTCAAAACTTAAGTTTTCAGAGTTAGGCGAACTTGGCCGTTGGCTTACCGAAATGGGGAGGAAGGGTCCAGGGAGGGTGGAACTTGATGGGAGCACCAGTGTGGCACGAGTGACGTGTGAAGTTGACGGTACGTCAATCGTAGTCCCGATCTGAAAGTTACGCAAAGTTTTGGAATTTCGAAACTTAGGTTTACAGAGTTTGGCCAACTTAACCGTTAGGTTTTCAAAACTTAGGTTATGCAAAGTTTTGAAATTTTGAAACTTAGATTTTTGGCGTTTGGCCAACTAGGCCGTTGGGGTTCTGAAATAAGGAGGAAGGGTCCAGGGAGTGCGAAACTTGACGGGAGGCACCATATGACACAAGTGACGTGTGAAAGTTGACGGCACATCAATCGGAGTCTTGGTTTAGGAGTTATGCACAGTTGTGGAATTTTGAAACTTAGGTTTTTAAATTAGGCGAACTCGACCGTTGGGGTATTGAAATGGGGAGAAAGGGTCCGGGACTGTGAAACTTGGCGGGAGGCACCAGTGTGATACGAGTGACGCATGGGAGTTGATGACACGTCTATTGGAGTTCCGGTTTTGAAGTTATAGAAAGTTTTTAAATTTTAAAACTTGAGTTTTTGGAGTTTAGCTAACTCGACTATTGGGGTACCGAAATAGGAAAGAAGGGTCTGAGGAATGCGAAACTTGATGGGAGGTACCGGTGTATCACGAGTTACATGTGGGAGTTGATAGTATGTCAATTGGAGTCTTGGTTTAGAAGTTATACAAAGTTTTGAAATTTCGAAACTTAGATTTTCGGAGTTTGGCCAACTCGGCCATTGAGGTACCAAAATGGGTAGGAAGGGCCCAAGAAGTGCGAAACTTGACGAGAGGCACCGGTGTATCACGAGTGACATGTGAAAGTTGACAACACATCAATCAGAGTTCCGGTTTGGCAATTATGTAAAGTTTTGAAATTTGAAATTTAGGTTTTTAGAGTTTGGCCAACTCGGTCGTTAGAATACCGAAATGGGGGGAAGAGTCCAGGGAGTGCAAAATTTGATGGGAGGCACCTGTGTGTCACGAGTAATGTGTGAAAGTTGACGATACGTTAATCGAAGCCCTAATTTAAAAGTTATGCAAGTTAGTTCAACTACTTCATAAATAAAAGCTAGGTTGACTTCCTGATATAAACGCCAATTGAAATGACATTTTTTCCAATAGTTTAACTGTTTATTAGTTTAACTGTTGTTCTACATTCAAGTATTTATTTTCTGGTTATATGTCTGCTTATTTTCCTTTGCGTTGTCTAATGACAAACCTGTAAACCAACTTGTCGCGTAGCCATTGTAAGTCCTAGAATTGAGGCAGTAGGCGTAAGTCGTTGACCGGCTAGGGTAAGTCTTGTTCATCCCATAGGATTTATTCTGATATATAATTTTGAATTAAATATTTAAATGTTAGATAATTAGTTTCCTAATGAATCGTTTATCTAGAACTATGTCTTCTATATCTCGTCAATCTCATAGTAGTAATAACTCAACTATTCTTAATCAAGAAGAACAAAGTTTCCCTTCACCAAGTTGGACACCTTCTCGTGTCTCTGTTAATCAAGTCTACCAAATCAAACCTTTTGATTTTCTCTCCAATTATACTATCAAAACAGTTGAACAAACAATTCCTTTTACTGAAAAAACTGAACAAATTCAATTACTTAGCCAATCCACTATCAATAAATACAAACAGAAAAAATACAATTATTTACATTTGGGATTAATACAAGTAGCTATTGTTCCTTTAACTCGTCAAGGTCAAAATACTGCAATTCTTTTAATTTTACAAGATAAAAGACACAAAACATTCATCAATAGTACTTTAGGACTTATAGAAACAAGCCTTTACAGTGGACCAGTCCATTTTGATTGTTATCCAGGGTATGCTGTTTGTCTTCAAGATACTGGTATTCTCAAAGTCCTTACACTAAAAATAAAAACTTCTGGTTATGATTTAACACCAGGCAATATTCCATTTTCAATAATTTATCGCATTCATCTCAAAGCCATGACAACACTTGTAGATCCACGATGTAGGATCACTAGTCCTAAAGGAGAAACCCTCCTTCTTTACACCAATAGTGATTCAAACATTAGTACTCCCAAAACCATACGCTGGGAAGATGTCAATCTCCCATTAGAATGGACGTTAGATAATGAGGTTCCCTCTACAACAATTGAAAACAAAGATTTGGAATATATCCAAGAAAGTACTAATGGTAGTGTTCGTATTAAATTCACAAATACCACAACAGGGTCAACTCGACCACGATTTTTAGATGTTGGTTCATCTGTAAGCACCCAATTTCAGTCTTTTCCTCCTAGAAGTTCTTTTTCTTCTGTTCCTTCTTCTTCAATACCTTTTAGATCTCCTATCTTACAATCCGTCACAACTTCTAATGTTGCACAACCTATTTATACACAGGATGATTTTCCCCAATCTCCCACACTATCTCAAATGCTTCCAGATCCTCCTCTTGATCCCCAAATAAATATGATAGAACAAGAATTTATTTTTGACAAATCTATTCTGATTCGTAATTTCAATTCTTCCCAAAATACACAGAAGAAAAATTGGTTTTTAGAAACTTTTGATGAAATTGCTCGCCTTCCTATACGTGAAGAATATTATCAGTTTGTTCAAGATCACAAAATCCATTTAAGTTTCTTTGACTGGTTTGAATATTATTCAAATTATTTTGACCAACTTAATGTTATTACCAATACTGAAAACCAATGGGTTACTTCAAACGATATTATTAAACCTTCTATTCATCCCCCTTTAGAAGAAATTCATATTCAACACAGATCTAGTATTATTACTGCTTCCCCTTTCAAACTTAAGCCTGATACTTCACCTCCTAATGCCAAAGATATTTCTAATATTTTACAACAAAATAATTTTACAAATCAAACACTTAAAACTATAGGTGACCAATTAACTCGTGTAGAAAACTGTATCAACAAAGATCAAGTCACTACGCTCACCACTACCGAAACCCTGTCGCGCCCAGATTTTTCGCACTCGAGGAATACTCACACAAGTGGAAAAAATGCTGTATTCTCTCATTAGAACTCACCCTCCTAAAAGAATGAGTGCGACTAGGTTTGAATTGAAAATTGGTTTGAAATAAAGGGCTTTTGAAAAAGATTCGGAGTCGCCACCTAACTTGATTAAGGTGAGTTAGGTCACCTAAAAACTAAGAATAATCCGAAGACTACACTTAGGGTTTTTGGAAAACAATTTGAAAATATCTCCTCAAGAGAGGGTTTTTAAGAAAACAGGTTGTTTGGCAACCTTTGGAAAATATTTAGCCCTTTTTTAGAAAAATAACTCCTTTTGGTCTTTGAAAACAGTGATCTAGGTTCGGAGGTTGGTTACGTGTAGGGAAGATGCACTAAGCTATCACCCTACCCCGCCCTTTCGGTACCTACATGTCAATCTACCCTAGATTTACCTATGAGAGTCTTCGACTAACTAATGGTCAATCCCATTCACTTTGGAAAACAATGTTTGAAAACTAATTTAGCATGATGCATGATATGCAAGTGCAAGATGAAAGAATTGGAAAATAGAAATTGATTTGAAAAGAAATTGATTTGATTTGAAAATAGAGATTTGAAGAAATAGAATTGGAATTGAAAAGTTTGAAAATTGAAAGTAGAAGTTTGAAAATAGAAATTTTGGAATTTTGAAAATAGATTGGAATTTGAGATTTGAAAAGATTTTGAAAACCGCACCCATGAGGGTGGAATTGAAAGTTCGAAAAATATTGTGACCGCACCTATGAAGGTGGCCTACGTATCCCTTTGGGAGAATCAGGTCAGTCGTAGTTCGAACTGGAGTCCGATTGAAAAGAGATTGATTTGAAAAGAGAGATTGGATTGGAAGAAAGAGATTGAATTGAAAATTGAATTTGATTTGAGATTAGAAAAGGAGATTGGAAATTGAAATTGGAAAGATTGGACTTTGATTTGAAAAGATTGATTTTGGAAAGACTTGGTTTTAGAAAGAAAGAGGTTTAGGAAACCTAGACTTGAGATTAAGAAGGATTGGATTGGAATGTTGGATTTGGAAGATTTGGAAGGATTTGGAAACTTGAAATTTAGGAAATATTTGGATTAGAAAAGTTTCGAATTAGGAAAATGTTATCTTTGGAAAGTTTCATTTTTGGAAAGTTTTAGGTTTAGGAAAGTTTTCACTTAGGAAAGTGTTGTTTTAGGAAAGTTTCAATTTAGGAGAGTTTCAAAATTAGAAAAATATTCAAATTAGGAAAGTTTTGAATTAAGAAAATTTTGAAAATTGGAAAGTTTTGAATTTGGAAAGCTTTGAAAACAAGGGAGTTTTGAAAATAAGAAAGCTTCGTTTTAGGAGAGGCTTGAAAAAGGAAAGTTTTCGGTTTAGGAAATGTTTGAAATTAGGAAAGTTTCGACTTAGGGAAGTTTTGAAAATTGGAAAGTTTTGAATTTAGAAAGTTTTCGAAATAGAAAAGGTTTGAATTAAGAAAGTTCCCAAATTTGGAAAGTTTTGAAATTAGGAAAGTTTTAAAAATCGGAAAGTTTTGTTTCAAGAAAGGTTTTGAAATAGGAAAGTGTTGAATTTTGGAAATATTTTAAATTAAGAAAAGTTTAGTTAAAGAAAGGCTTAGAATTTAGAAAGTTTCGAGTTTTAGTTTTAGAAAATCTTGAAATTAGGAAATGTTTGAGTTTAGGAAGAGTTTGAAAACTTAGGTTTGAAAAGTTAAGGTTTGAAAAGAAGGTAGAATTAGGAAAGGGTTGAATTAGGAAAGATTTGAATTTTGTGTTTTAAAACTTAGGAAAGATTTTATTTTCAAGTTTTGGAAACTTAAGATTTGGGAAAGTAAAAGACTAGGAAGGAGTTGAATTAGGAAAGATTTGGATTTTGAAATTCAAGGAAAGATTTAAAGTTTAAGTTTAGGAAACTTATGGTTTAGGAAGGAATTGAATTAAGAAAGGTTTGGATTAGGAAGGGATTGGATTTAGTTTCTAAAAGAAAAGATTTGATTTTGTTTCCAAAAACGGAGGATGGGATCTAGTTTCCTAAACGGGGAGATTTGATTTGGTTTCCTAAAGGGAAGGTAGGATTTGGCAAGGATTTGGAAAGGGAGATTTTAGAAACCCTAGATTTGGAAAATTCTAGTCTCGACGTAGAAAATAGGTTTTGAAAACAAGGATAGTTTTGATGTAGAAAACAAAAGATTTTGGAAACCTAGGTTTAGGGCAAAGTTTGAAAATCATGTTTTTGGAAAGAAAACTAGGGTTTCCTAATTGTGGTTTCTAGGGCTTGACTTGGGCTCTAAGGAAAGAGTTTTTTGAAAAACCCGTTTTTGGAAACGAAGGTTTTCTAAAAGGGAATCCTAGGGAGGAGTTTTTGGAAAGTGTGTTTTTGGAAACATAGATTTTGGAAGGAAATCCTAGAGAGGAAATTTCTAGAAGGAAGATTTTGGAAAGAGAGTTTTTTAGAAAGGTTTTTGGAAAGAGTTTTTAGGAAGGTGGATCAAGGGAATGTTTTTAGAAGGTGAATTTTGAGGAGAGGATTTTGGAGAGGAGTTGAAAAAGAGAGTTTTGAAAAATAGAGTTTGGAAGGGAGTTTTTGAAAACAATTTTGGAGAGGAGAGTTTTAGGAAAAGATGTTGAAAAAGAGATTTTTAGGAAGAAAGACTTTTTGAAAAGAGAGTTTTTGGAAAGGATAAAAACATCTCACTTTCCTAAAGCGATTCTAGCCATAAGAGGGCTAGAACCACTTTAAGAAAGTGGTTTTGAAAACAAGGTTTGAAAATATAGACCAAAAAGGTCACTTTTAATGTAACACTTTCCTAAAGCAACCCTAGCCATGAAAAGGCTAGAATCACTCTAGAATTGTGGTTTTGAAAACAAGTTTTTGAAAAAGAGATTTTGATGCAATTTTGAAAACAAGTTTGAAAACAACTTTGAAAACGGTTTTTGGAAGATGCAAGACTATGATATGCACAATGCAATTTGGGGTCGTGAACATACAAGGCTAAGGCTTCACCACATAATCAAGGGGGCCGGACCCACGTGGTCTTTGGTTAGACTAGAAGAAAGCCCCTGACACGGTGACTCTCCCATAGCCCAATCCTACACATGGACCGGGAATCCCCTTGTTTCAAGCATACAAAGAAAGGGGGGGAAAGAGATGGGGGATTAAAATAGAGAAAACCCAAGTGGGTTGGAGAGAGAAGAGAGAGGGGGGAAGTGTGGAAATTTAAATAGAAAGCCTACCTTGTTTCTTGTTTATTTTGCACGCCGTGCAGTCTTCGGTCTTCGGTCTTTGGTCTTGATCTTCACCCTCAGTCTTCAAGGATTGTCTTCAAGCTTTGAATGGCTGCTCTTCAAGTCTTGAAAGAGTGGTTGAAGGCCAGTGTATGAGTGTATAGGGGTGTGTATGAGTGTATAGGAGGCTAGGGTTTGTGTATAGTGGCTAGGGTTTGGAAAACCTAGGGAGGCTAGGGTTTTTGGAGGTGCTCGAGCTCTGTGTTTCGAATTATGTGATTTCTAGGTTAAGTTTGCAGACCCTTTTCACGTTGATCGAGGCTCTATATTTATAGAAGTTGGACAAGCCTGGCGCCTGTTGCAGTAGCGCCAGGGCAAAATTTACACTGGCGCCACTAGGAGTGGCGCCAGGCCATTTTTTGGCTTGGCGCCACTGCTAGTGGCTCCAGCCATTTAGGAAAGATTTAAGGTCGACAAGCAACGTATCTTTGACTAGATTTGGGCGCCTGTACTAGTGACTACCATGTAAACTTTAGCCTGGCTTCACTAGGAGTGACTCCGAAAAGTCCGGGAATGATTTGAAGGAGCCGGGGATAACCCGGAAGGCCGGACGGGAGCAAGAACACTTAAAATAGTCTCCTGGAGGTATTTGACTTGAAAAGTGAGGATAAGATGTGTCAGAAAGGTCGATCGAGCCTTTAGGGGCAAAACGGTCAATCGGACCGGTAAACTGCCGGGACAGACTTGGACTGTCCCGGAAAAAGACTTGGGATCTGGAAACATTATTTAGAATATTCCCAGAGGTTGCCGGTTTGATACCCAGAGCCGGCGTGGTTGGAAAAGGAGACCGGCCCACCAGGGGTAAAATGGTCATTTTGTACCGGGTTTGCCGGAACTGACTCAGAATGGTCTGGAAAGGTAAAGGAAGGTTGAGAACACTATAAAAAGTATTCTCGGGTCATTACCGGTTTGATACCCAGAGCCGGTGTGGTTGAAGAAGGAGACCGGCCCTCCAGGGGTAAAACGGTCATTTTGTACCCGGTTGGCCGAAACTGACTCGGAATGATCCGGAAAGAGAAGGGAAGGTTGAGAGCGCTATAAAAAGCAATCTCAGAGGGTTACCAGTTTGATACCCAGAGCCGGTATGGTTCCCGGGGCATCTGGATGCCTAGGGGCAAAATGGTCATCTTGATCGGAAAGTCTCGAAAAAGGTCCTAAGGGTAATTTGGTTATTTTCCACCGAAGTGGGCTAACAGCCACTGGTGTTGACCTAGGTTTTGAGTGTTTCCGCCACTCTAACGGTATGAGTATTTCCGCTACTCGGACGGGGTTGAGTATTTCCGCTACTCTAATGGGTCTTGTGAGTATTTCCGCTACTCTAACGGGTCTGTGAGTATTTCCGCTACTCTAACGGTTCTGTGAATATTTTCGCTACTCTAACGAGTCTGTGAGTATTTCCGCTACTCTAACGGTTCTGTGAGTATTTCCGCTACTCTAACGGTTGTGTGAGTAGTTTTGCTACTCGGACCGTCTCGAGGAATAAACTGTCTCGAGAGAGGGATTGGAAAGGGGTCTTACCGTCTCCAAAGAGACGTGCCTGGATTGGAACCGTCTCGAGGAATAAACTGTCTCGAGAGAGGGATTGGAAAGGGGTCTTACCGACTCCGAAGAGACGTGCCTGGGTTTTGAGTATTTCCGTCACTCTAACGGTGTGAGTGTTTCCGCCACTCTAACGGCTTGGTGAGTGTTTCCGCCACTCTGACGGTTTGGTGAGTGTTTCCGTCACTCTGACGGTTTGGTGAGTAGTTTTGCTACTCAGACCGTCTCGAGGAATAAACTGTCTCGAGAGAGGGATTGGAATTGGAATAAGAAAGGATAATGCCCCTAAGGGCATTTTGGTCATTTTACCTCTATTCGGGCCTGACAGGCCCGCGAAGTGATGGAAAGACGAAATTTGGACTAGAGGATTGGTTTCGATTGGAATATGTCCATAATGACTTGATAACAAGTCTGGACGGAGTGTAGACTGCCGAGCGGTCAAAAATGGGGTGCTTACAAACCCCTCTATTTACACCACATGACGTACCTTCACATCTTCAAAATGAATTAAGAGACCAAGACTTTTCTTCTCAAATTGATCACAAAATTGCACAACTAGATCATGTTCTTCGTGTTGTTACTGCACCTGACACACCTCCATCTACTTCTAAATCCATTAATGCTTTATCTCAACCAACTCTTTCTGAAGTTGAGGCTATTGAACAAACCATGAATGATTCCCAACCTTTAGAACTTAACGCTACTAATAAAAACAAAAATGGAAATATCAAAACCGCTATGAATCTAATAACACAAAAAATTATTATCCTCGTCCTACTCTTCTTGATATGCAATATGAAGAAATGAATCAATTCACTCAAGCTGCTTATCATGGTGGCACCATTTATGAATGGAATTTTGATGGTATGACTGAATATCATATTCTTAACAAACTCCAAGAAATGACAATGGTTGCTTTAGCCTACAAAACTAAACAAAAATTTTCTGATTTTGCTGTTGCTCAAGCATTAGTTGCTGGTTTTACTGGTCATCTTAAAGGATGGTGGGATCATTTCCTCACCTCTACTGAGCGTACTCAAATCCTTACTGCAATCAAAACTGATTCAAATGGTACACCCATCAAAACTGAAGATAATCAAACAATTGAAGATGCGGTTAGTACCCTTATTTTTGCCATTTCTAGACACTTCTTAGGGCGTCCTTCCAAAGTCCAATCTGTTGCCTCTGAAATCCTCAATAATCTTTGATGTCCAAAACTTCAAGCTTTTCATTGGTATAAAGATGTTTTCTTAACCAAAGTTATGTTACGTGATGATTGCCGTCAAACACATTGGAAAGAAAAATTTTTAGATGGTCTTCCCAAACTATTTTCTCAAAAGGTCAAAGACAAACTCAAAGAAAATAACAATGGAGTTGTCCCTTATGAACAACTCACTTATGGTGATTTAAGTAATGCCATCCAAACCCAAGGTCTTGAACTTTGTACCAACTTCAAACTTAACCAACAATTACAAAAGGATTTAGCCACTTCCAAACGTGAATTAGGCACCTTTTGCCAACAATTTGGTTTTGAAAACACCACACAAATCATACCCCCTTCACGACGCAAACCTCGCACTACTTCTACACGTCGATTCTTTCGAAAACCAAAACCAAGTTCTAATATTTTTTACCAAAAACCCCATACACAACCTCCTATCAAAACTTCTCCTTCTAAACCTAAACATGTTTCTAAACACACAAGAAAAGTTCCCACATGTTATAAATGTGGTAAAATTGGCCATTATAAAAATCAATGTCGCATGAATCAAAAAATTAATTCTTTAGATATTGATGAAACACTTAAACAACAACTTATGCATTTATTCTTAAATTCTGATGCTTCTGATAATTCTCCGCTCTTTGATGATGAATTACAAATAGATGAAATTGCATCCCAATCTTCTTCTGGAGAAGAATCTCATACTTCTTCTTCTCCTCCTGAACCTGACCAAATTATAAAAACAAATTGTCAATGTCTAACCACACATACTATTAATGTTATTACAAAAGAACAAGAATTACTTTTTGATGTTATTGATAAAATTTATGATCCTCAAGTTAAAAAAGATTATTTACTTCAACTTAAACAAAGTTTAACTTCTGCTGACAAAACTACCCAAGATATTTCATTATTAAATAACCCTTATAATCTTAATGATATTCTCAAAAGATTTGATCAAACTTCTAAGTCTTCCCCTATAACTATTCAAGATTTACAAACTGAAATCAACTTTGTCAAAAAAGAATTACGTGATTTAAAACTTGAACATAATATTTCCAAAATTGATCTTGATAATCTCAAGAATCAAGTATTATTACTTCAACACTCTTCCTCTTCTTCTAGCCAACCTATTGTCCCAAATCCTACAGATATTTTCTTACTTTCCCAAATCTCTTATAAAAAATGGAATGTCAAAATTACTATTGTTGTCAACCAAGAATTTCGATTTGACACCATTGCCCTTTTTGATTCTGGTGCCGATCTTAATTGCATTCAAGAAGGTTTAATCCTAACTAAATATTTTGAAAAAACACGTGAACGCCTCTCTACTGCTGGTGGAACTCCACTCCAAATACAATATAAACTTTCTAATGCTCATATTTGCAATAATAATGTGTGTATCAAAACTCCTTTTGTTCTTGTTAAAAACCTTTCCAGAGAAGTCATATTAGGAACTCCTTTCCTTAGTCTTCTCCAACTCTTTCAAGTTACTACTAAAGGTATCACTACTACTCTTAATAATAATCAAATTATTTTCCCCTTTGTTTGTCCTCCTCCTACCAAAGATCTCAATACTTTAAAAAATTTTGCTATTTCCCATAATACTCTTAATCTTATCCTTCGAAAAGAAAAACACTTATTATTTTTAAAAGAGAAAAAAATTAATACTCAAATTGAATGTAGCTTACAAAATGGTACTCTGCAATTAGCCATAGGTAAATTTTTAAAAAAATTACAACAAGAAGTTTGTTCTGATGTACCCAATGCTTTCTGGTCTAGGCACAAACATGTTGTTACTTTACCTTATGCTTCTGAATTTTCTGACTCAAAAATTCCTACCAAAGCTCGTCCAATCCAAATGAACCATGAACTTTTTGAATATTGCAAAAAAGAAATTGAGGATTTACTTGATAAAAAATTAATTCGTCCTAGTAGATCTCCATGGAGTTGTGCTGCCTTTTATGTTTATAAAAATGTTGAGATTGAACGGGGTGCTCCCCGTCTAGTAATCAATTATAAACCTCTCAATGATGCCCTCCAATGGATTCGGTATCCTATTCCCAATAAAAAAGATCTTCTTCAACGTCTCTGTCATGCAAAAATCTTTTCAAAATTTGATATGAAATCTGGCTTTTAGCAAATCCAACTAGCTGAACAAGATCGATATAAAACTGCATTTACTTTACCTTTTGGACATTATGAATGGAATGTAATGCCATTTGGTTTAAAAAATGCTCCCTCTGAATTTCAAAAAATTATGAATGATATTTTCAATCCCCATTCTCAATTCACAATTGTTTATATTGATGATGTTTTAATTTTTTCTAATTCTATTATTCAACGCTGGACACATCTTGAACAATTTTTCAAAATTGTTAAACACACTGGTTTAGTCCTTTCTGCAAAGAAAATTAGTTTATTCCAAACTCGTGTCAGGTTCTTAGGTCATTATATGTATCAAGGTACAATTACCCCTATTGAACGATCTATTCAATTTGCTAATAAATTTCCTGATATAATCAAAGATAAAAATCAATTGCAACATTTCTTAGGTAGTCTTAATTATATCTCTGAATTTTACCCCAATTTAAGTCAAATAGCTGCCCCTTTAAGACAACGTCTCAAGAAGGACCCTCCTGCTTGGTCTAGTGAGCATACAAAAATTATCCAAACTCTTAAACAATATGTTCAGACCCTCCCCTCTCTAAACTTAGCCAACCCTAATGCTCTCAAAATAGTTGAAACAGATGCCTCTGACATAGGTTATGGAGGTATCCTCAAACAAGTTCTCAATAACAAAGAAAAATTGGTTAGGTTTACCTCAGGTACTTGGAACCCTACCCAAAAGAATTATAATACCATCAAAAAGGAAATTTTAGCTATTGTTCTATGCATTTCCAAATTTCAAAGTGATTTATTAAATCAAGAATTTTTACTTCGTATTGATTGCCAAGCAGCCAAAAATATTATTTTTAAAGATGTACAAAATAGAGCCTCTAAACAAATTTTTGCTAGGTGGCAAGCTATTCTTTCTGTTTTTTATTTTAAAATTTCTTATATTAAAGGTACTGATAATTCAATTCCAGATTTTCTTACTCGAGAATTCTTACAGGGAGATTCCAATCATGCCTCCTAAACCATCCCATGATCCAGGCAAAGTCCCGGCTAAAACTCAGTCCCAAACCAAAGCTGCTTATGCAATGAAACCAATTCCCCTCAAAGCTCTTACACCAAGTGATTGGTATAACCAAACCCTTATTGAACAATCCCAACAACTTTCCCAAACCTATGCTCAAACTACCAAAGGATCTCAACTGCAAGCGGCAACTTCTTCTCGGCAAGTGGCGGTTTCTCATCCCACTCCTTCTCCAGTGGTGGCCACTAACCCCACTTTCAAATCAAAATACTTTCAAATCAAAATACTTTCTTAAAACAAAATGCGAACAATCTATTGTTCTTTTGGAAAAACAAACATGGTCTGAGGATCCATTTGAAATTCCTCCTAGAGTGTTCCCTCCAAACACACATTTTCTTCAAATCTCTCCCATTCATACCCAACAATTCTATGAATATATTCTCATAGAAACTGATTCAATTACCCTCAAACACCATCTCACCCCTGATCAAAACCAAATTGCTTACTCTACTGTCTATATTAACAAAATCCTTACTCCCGAACAATGGGGACCTCATCCTTTCCAATCTCGACGATTTTCTGAAATCTTTAATCCTCCTACCTTCAATTATTACGATTACCAACAAGCTTGGTTCAACACTTTCTTCTTCCAAAACCATAAATTTAGTCATTCCTGGATGTTTACGTTTCAAAAAGATTTCCCTTTAAATTTTCCCAATTGGTTCTTTTCTTGGTGGACTCATTTTGGTGCAATTATTCAAATCTTTCCTCCCTACACCAATGAAGCGTTCCTTATTTACCAAGACAAGTTCAAACCTGAAAGATTTCTTTCCAAATTTTCTTGTATTTTACCTTTCATGACCCAATTCTCTATTCCATGGATTTGTGCTTGGAATTATACTGTTATTTCGCACAATTCCTTTTCTTACCTTGCCCGTAGCTTCCCAGTTAAATGGTGGGATAAATGGAATCCCCAATTTTGTACCCCACAAGCAGTTCATCAATTTTTCCAACAACATCCTGCAATTTCTACTACTACTGACCCTCAATTTCTCCTCAACCGAAGCCAAATCATTCCTCAATTAGCAGCGGCCAAATCAAAGAAAGAACTTCGCCAACAACTACTAGAAACCCTATCATCTCTCTCAGATAGTGATGATGAGGCTTCTCCAGCAAATCCAGATCAAGATTCTCAAATCTCTTCAACAGATCTTGCACAGGATAACGAAGATGACTGTTGCGGTGTCTTCACTCCAGTACAAACAAGGTCCAAAAGCAAGCAAACACGCCAGTGACAGAGCGATCAACTTTCGGTGACAACTCCATCAACTTTCGGCCACAAAGACAATTTTCACAAAAGACAAAAGTGCTACAGTATTTTCACAAAAGACGGAAGTGCTACAGTAACTTCACAAAAAGACAAAAGTGCTACAGTAAATTTGACTTTTTTACTATTCACAATTGACTTTTTACTATTCTGCAAAAAAAAAAAAAAAAGAAAAAGAAAACTGTCGGTGGAGCTACAGTAACCAACTTTTCTCTATTTATACCCTGTCTCTCCATGTTTTGAGACAGACCAAGTTCGAGTCCAACCTCTCTCTCTCTCTCTCTTTCTCTAGAATTCCTCTGTAATCAAACTCTGAAGTTCAAGTATCAGAGATTTCCAGATACTACCTGGTAATCTTAAAATGTTGATGTAATTTGTTTATGTAATTTTCAAATTTCAATTTCAAGATTCAATGCTGCAAACTTTAGTATTAATAATTATTTGCTTGTTCATTATTTTCTTTTATTCTATGCTTATACCGCCTTATTGGCTGGTTTTAATTGCTGTCATTATCTATTATCTGTTATAAGCTGCAAACAACGTCTGGTTGACCCTCTGGGCATGCCTATAAATCGTTGAGGCTTACTATCGCAACTGTTTCTTCTTCTTCTACTTCTTGTCATTTCAAATGGCGTTTTTACCTAGAAAATACGCTAATAGAAATAGCGTTTTTAAGTGATTTTGTATGCTGGTGTATTTTCATATACTTCGTATTTCTCTTTTCACTTGTTATTTGTTAGAGAAAAAATACTTTAAAAAAAAAACCATTTCAAAAAAGTATTTTAAAATGACGCTCAACTTGATATGCTGAATTAAGTGAACCAGTACCCAGGTTAGGAATAAACTTCAAAAAAGAAAAGGTAAAATAAGGACAATCACACACAAGACACTTACATCGCACTAATAAATTTTCATTACTTTCTAATGAAAGCGTATCTGATCTGATCAAGTAGCCATTAATTGAACTTAGTCTCAATCAAACATATTGTTCATATATTGATTATAATGAATAGAACATGGCCATAGTAATTTGCCATTACATGAATCACATCAGATCCACTTTCTTCTGCATATGACAAAAGAGAGTAAAATGGTGTTATTATATATTCACAATGAAAAACCAGGTACAGTACCAATTGAGTCCCCACCAAGACATATATTCTTGCATATATGTAGGTTGTATATATGTAGCAAAATAATGACTTTAATTTAAGCATGGTCCATCTATCTGTAATCATGACACTCTGACAGCAACATGCTCTACAATCGCCATGCTTGAATTAGACCTGGTGATTCAATTCCAAACAAGTTTACAACACCAGGTACCCCATGAATGTCCTCTCCCTGCAAAAAAAAAGTGCATTTTGTAATTGATGACGTGGAATTGTCGAGGGCTATAGAACTCAAAAAGGAAATGTTTTGTTCCATCCATTAAAAATTGGACAGAAGAAATTAGATTGAGAATAAAATTCATTACTCTACTCGCTACGCCGGCTATGTATTAAATAAAAAGTGAGTGAAACGATATGTTTCCACAAGCTTAACTCATTTTAGGTAGAACAAATAAAATGATTAGTGACATGAGGTAATCCATGTAGGGGAATAAATTGTGACAATTTTACTAAAGGGGAAGAAAAAAAACACACTTACAATCCTTAGCTTGTAGGAAGAGAGTGCATCATCAGAGAACTAAAATTGTTAGGGTCAGTTAACCATTGGTTGTCTCTATTCTCAAGAGGAAAAGGGCATCAGATTAGGCACAGAGTTGAGTAATGCTGTTAAATTTGGGCTTTGTATCATAATGGTAGCAATGTCATTAACGGAAGGGGAAGCCTACTCATCCATAAGCTTGATCCTCGCTTAGTGAGTCTTTTCTTCTGTCATCAACTGTTGAAACATATATAGTCGAACAATTTGCCTGCTATGATATGACCATGTTAATAGATACTAAATTATTATTCTCATATGCCGAAATAAGGCATCCCATAATTTTTTTCCATTACAAGAGACTTAACTTTTTCTCGAAAAAGTGTAGGAAGTGATCAAACTCTTCTTCTGTATCAGAGAGATTAGAAAAGTCCGAAGAGAATCCTAAACAGTCCACAACCATAGCCATAATGTTGTGCGTAGAAGGTTGATCATCTAGAGAGAATAGATCAATATCTGCATTATCAAGGTTCTCAACTTCCGAGAAGAGGTCCTAAATTTCATTTTTATGGTATCTCGTAGATTTGTACCATATAATTATTGTTATTGAAACAAGTCATCTTCTCCAATATTTGGTTCAATGTTTACTCAACAATCTCAAGACCAACATCAACACTGGCTGGGTGCTTGTTTAATATGCATTTGGCAGTACATGCCAAGAGCAATCCACCATTGTCATAAACGGTCATGAAGTTAGCAACAAACATATCAATGACAATTGGTAAAGTGCTTCCTAGCTAATGAAGTTCAGTAGTACACCAGACATGCATCTCATAAATTTTATCCTGCCATTAAGGAGGAACATTACCCATTGTAAAACCTTGAGCTGCCTCATTTGAAAAATGGAAAGGCTGATGATTCCAACTCAGCTTCTTCTATTTCCAGATCAGAAGGGCAAGACAAGGTTAGGTTGAGAAGTTTTTAGAAGGCTGGGCAAGGGTTTGAAGCAAAGTGGTTAAAGATTTGGTTGAAAAGGCTAGGTAGGTGGAAATTCAACTAGCATTTGAACACCTTTAAATTTTTCAAGAGAAGCAGGCTGAGATGGCGAGGAGCATGATGTGGTGGGGAATTGAGTCTTAAGAAGAGGAGTAGGTTTATACAGCTTATGAGGTAGTAAAAAGGCAGATTTATAAAAAGGATTTTGTTCACCAAAAGTAGAAAAATGGGCTAAAGGTTGAGAAGCGTGAGTAAAGTTGTAACACAAGGAGATAATGGAGAGAGGAAATCCAGGTGTTGTTGAAGAGAATGGAATTGAGCTTTTAAAGCTTTCATTTCGCCATCCTTTTAAGTAAAGGCAGCTGTGAAGTTTAAATTGGAATACGCCATGCGAGTATAATGTGTCAACACCCTATGCATAATAAAAGAGGACCTTGCCTCTAGATGCATGTGTAATAAATAATGGGAAGTACATATGTATAATAAATGAATAGAGTAGTTGTTTATGAAAAGCAATGTAAAGTCATGTCATATGGTTATTAGCATATAAATTAGTTTAGTCAAAACGGCTAAGGTAGCCTTGTAGTGTCCTTGTATAGCTATTGTAATAAGGTGTGGTGTGTCATATTTATCTGTACTATATGCACCTTTATGCATATATATAAGGAGGTGCTGGGAGACTCTTTCTATAGGATCTCAGAGAACAAGTCCTCCCAAGTCTCTTTATAAAATTCAAGCTTTCTATAAATCAAGTCATCTAGTTTTTTTAGTTTGATTATGTATTCCTATTTTGTCGTTGTACCTCCTGTACAATAATTATACAAAGATACTACACTAATTTATATCCTAACAATCATACAACATGACTTTACATTGCTTTTCATAGTCAACTACTCCATTCATTTACTGTACATATTTGCTTCAAATTATTTATTACGTATGCATCTACAAGCAAGGGCCTCTTTTATTATACATAGGGTGTTAACACCTTACACTCCCACCACACTCCGAATGCAGATTAATCGTGATCAAAGTTAGAGTTATCCGAATTGTCACGTAAATATGTATAACGATTTAGATACACTCGAAACATGGTATGGTCTCAATCCATTGAATCATTGGTCCAAAAGCTATAACAATCCATAACACACTGATGCATTTTCCGAGTGAAGTCTAAAGAATAAACATCAAAATTGGTCCATCGAGAAGTTGTTGGATAGAGAAGATCATTGGGTACAGTAACTGGGTCTAGATGGTTTGCTATGCACATCTGAAGTTTTTTATAATGACCAATTTTTTAATCCAAAAGATCTTGGAGAGAATCAAATCCACCTTGGAACTCACAATGATATATTTTTCTCTATTCTTACGCCATCTGTTTCTTGAACAAATTCATTGCAAGAGAGAAGGATAAACTTATATCTAAAAGGTGTTTCTCGAAGATTTAATTGCCAAAATGAAATATCTCCAAAAAGAAGTAACAAATTAGACAGACAAAGATATTTGATATTGAGATTGTTAAATAAACATTAAGCCAAACATTGGAGAAAAAGACTTGATTCAGTAACGATGCCTATATGGTACAAATCTGCGAGATACCATAACAAAAGAAAAACTTCATTAGGAAAATAAAAACAAAATTTAGGATTATTCTCAAGAATAGTCAAGAAAGGATAAACACGATGGAAAGGGAGATTGGGCAGTGGACCATGCTCAAGGCCATATCTAGTAATACATATCCTAAGAAAAGCAAAAAGCTGGGTGACACTTCTAGAAATGAGAATGAGTTCAAGGATGTGGGTTATGGAAGAGATATAGGTTCAAACACATAGACAATAGGAAAAATTGGAGAGATTGGTGATTTAGTTCTAGACTAAAAATCAAGAAGAAAATTGTTTTTCCCTTTGACATCAAATTTCTACTGAGAAAACCAATTTGCCCATCTTAACCACTGAGATTGAGGAAGCATTTTTTTTTTTTATGGAAACTGGAGCATTTTGAGAAAAGAAGACATATCCATTGCAATGAGAAAAAGTTGTCCCAAGATGAAATTTATAACTTTCAATGCCAAGTTTGACTGCCAAAATTCCTTGTACATGGAATGATAATACAATTCAGCATGGCTGAATTGCACCACTTTCATATGCACAAAGATGTATTTGGCCTTGTTGATCTTCTTCAATAAGTATAGCACTCATAAATGATCACTTGCATCAGCTTGAAGGATACACTTCCCTATAGAAGGAATCTTCAAAGGAGAAAGGTCCTGGCTAATTTTTTCAAGGATTAGCCTGCATGAGTACATTCATTACTCCATGGTGGAGCATTTTTCTTGAGGTGGGTGAAAAAGGAGCCCTGTACTTGGCAAGATTCGATATAAAATCAACCATGTAATTTACAATGCCAAGAAACTGTTGAATCTGTTTGTGGGTGAGATTCTGATAAAAAAAAAAATTTCCACCTGAGTAAGAATATGAAGCTGAAGCTGAAATTTTCCTTTTGAGATATGCATTCCAAGAAAATCAATTTATGGCTTTTCAATGATGGTTTTCATTTCCGAAAGCATAATTCAATATTGTTGGACCAACAAATGGAATTTGGGTAGGAGAGAAGCATGGGAATCAATGTCGAGAAAAAAGGAGGATGTTATTAATGTAAAACAAAGCAATTGGCAGAAGGGATTCAAAAATTCAAATCATAAGTTCCAAGAACAACGATAGGGCAGTCTTCGAGCCAGAGGGCATGACATTCCAGTGATAATGATGATTTGGGATACAAAATCCCCTCTTTTGCTCTATTGTCAAGAAGAATGCCAAGTTGCCAAAAACCAGCTTTGAGAACTTGGAGAACAGTTGTGCTTGAGGCAGATGCTAGAGCATGACTTCTCTCTTTGGAAGATGAAATTTATCGTCTTGAAGAAAATGATTTAGTGGTTGGTAATTGATTACCAGTCTGAGTTTCCTCTAGCTTGTTCTACTATTTTATTTACACAAAAAGCTTCACGTGTGGGAATAAGTGGGTCCATGAATCCATATAATTGTGGTGCAAGCACATTGGCTGGTGGATTTTGCACAGATAGTAATAGTGGATGCACTAAAATCCCCTCAAAAAATTTCTAACCCGAAAGCCAAGTTGGACAAGCTTATATACAAAAACCACAGATGCATGAATCCATTAATTGGCGATTGTTTTTTGTGATTTAATTTGGCATTTTATATGTTTTTAAGAAGCAAAATATACTTTGATTTCTTAGATAAAAAAAAGTTATTACTGTTCAAAAATTTATCTTATAGAAAGTGACATCTCCCCTGTTTTGGAGCTTAAACCACATATAGTCCAAAATGCTGTATACTTATTTATCATGATGAGGACCAAATATTTCATCTTAAAGAGCACTTCTTTCATCCCATTCAATTACAAACAAATTACCAACAAGAACCATAACATTCATAGAATACTAAACCAAGTCAACAGAAAAGAAAAGGAAAAGGAAAAGGAAAAGGAAAAGGAAAAGGAAAGGAAAAGGTGAGGGGAAAGTGACCAAAATGAGACTTTCCAAATCCTTGCTTCTTTCCTTTTTATGTTTTTTTGACCCTCCACGCCCTCTTAACAACCAAAACAACCAAACGCAGATGTAATTGCATACCCTCTTCTCTTTTCATTTCTCTCACCAAATGCTTGATCCAGACACAACATAAATAGGATGCAAGATATAAGGCTTTGGCACTGCCAAAGCACATTATTCTTGAGGTGTGACCTTCAAAACAATACTGGTCTAAACTATTTTTGTTCAAACTATTGATGATTGCTTACAGCCTTCTAGAGGTGGAATCAGGAAATTTATTTAATGATGGCCAGTGAGCATACTTATATAAATCTACGCAACATGGGTGCATACTTGTGCACAAGTATAGAGTTTATGACTCAGAACTACAATTTATAGCAAAAATAGAACATTGTAGCAAAACTACAGGAAAATATAGAACTCTCAACAATGAAACAAATAAATAATAACAGCAATAGAAAAAATAAAAGAAAATAGCACCATTTTAGTAACAGCTTAATACAACAACAATTTCTCATAAATATTCATGGTTAGATATGAAACTTTTTAGGATATCCTCTAATGCTAGATGGAGGACTATATGCAAACTTTCCATGTACTTAATTTCTGAATGATAAAGTAACCAAAAAGCTAATGATAGTTGTTACCAATTGTTAAATTATGTACTACTTTTTTTTAGGTGAATTTAATTACCTAGAGTTTCAAAAAGTAAGATTCCAAATCAGTAAGGATTTTGTTTCATATCTGTGGCTTCCACGAACGAGAAATCTAATGCTAGAATTCTGGCAGTATTTAACTTTCCATATGAGAAAACAATTTATGTCAATTTTCATGTGGTTCAAGAAGAGATCCATTTGGAAAAATTTCCCAAATGCAACATATAAAACTACCATTTCCAAGAACATGCAAAACATATATATAAATGAGATCGCGGGATTTTGAAACAGGTTGGTGAGCATAGTAGAGAGTACAAGTTAAGCAGTTGCGAAGTGAGCAAGAAATAACCTATATTACAAAATCAACAAAAGCCTGTTCGGGACCAGAAAATTTGGGTCGAATGCCAGCATAACCAGGCTCAAGAGATCCATCCTTCAGACTAGGGTAGTATTTTCTTATCTTTGGGTAAAATCGGTCTGCATGATCTGCTCATATAAAGTAATCAAACTTGAATAAGGTGAGCAAATAAACTTTTGTTTCATTAACATTCTTTATGAACGGTATACCAGAAATCAGAATTGGTGCTTAGGTAAAGCCCACAAAATGTATGAGTCGATGCATGATTCACTCACACAGTGTGTTAGTTTGCTGCAACTGAGAGAAGAAACTACACAAATAAAGGATTAAAGACATGAAGTACAAGTGAAAATATTCCACTCTTAGAGGGTGCTCATAAGGATCCTACATTGCTTTTCATTGCATCTGGGCAAATTTCAGAAATTATTGATAGTGAGAATATAGTGAAGCTCCTCATTTCTTACTGTTTTGTTCTATGATAATCATAGCTTCAATAATGACTCAATTGTTATCTTGCAATGAGTATAATAACATCCCTCACACAGGAATCAGAGAATTGATTTTACTTGAGATGCCATGAAAAACAAACAATTGGATTTCACTTCTAGAAGACAAACAAATGCAAACCCTCATGACAAAGTCAAACCAAACTAGAAAAAGAAAATAGAACTGCTTGAACAATATAATAGACCAATGAAATGATTATAAGTGCTCTACTAAAGATCAGGACTCCATATGTAGCCTAAGAAATAAGATCCATCCTTCAAGTAGACTAGTTGGCAATAACCTATTGTTGCCTAAATGGAAATAGTAACAGGTACTGGTCCAACTGAACAACATGGCAAAGTCATTATTTTTTGTCGCAATACCCACCAGAAACCACGAAACAATGAGACCTGACAAAAAGTAATATCTTGGCTTCAGGTCATTTCTCACTTTGAAATTAGTGCCAACCCAAAGAGTCCTAGATAATGCTATACCTTCATTATCAGCTGCGTCCATAAGCAATTTGTCTCAACCATATCCGAGTCATGCATTTGATGACATAAATTGTGTAAGATTTGTTACACCTCTCCACTCAATAGGAGACCCTTGAGATAATCTCTTATGAGTATGGCCTCTTTAAGTCAATATCAATAGATTTAATATTAAAATATATAATGCCAACAATGCTACTTATTCTCTTTGTCCTTTTTACTTTATTTTTTCAGGTTCATGATCTGTGTTCTTCTAAAACCATATAATTTGGTTTTTCTCCGCCAAAGAATGGTGTTTCCTTTGAACCATATCATCCCCAACTTGCATTGCTCGACAGATTCACTACAAAGACAGGGAAAGTGATGGTAATTCCAACAAAGGATAATTCATGTGAGTAGTCCATGCATATTGTGGGTGCCATCCTTCTAGTATGTTGTTTGGAAAAAACATGATTGTGTTGTCGTGCAAATCTAACCATTGGGGTGCCAGCCTTCCAGTGGCAGTAGATTGACGTTCTATAAAGGGCAAGATAGGGTACACATTTAAAAAACAACAATGCTTTAAAATCATAGGCACTGCAGTCTAGAGACAATGAATGCAAATGTTAAAACCTACTTGAAACATAGGAAAACAACCACAAGATCTTCTAAATCATTTAATTTGGCTAAATGACTAAAAAGTCCAATCAATCTAACCTTTATCCTGAATCATCTGCTAGCATGAAGCATTCAGTGTGAATGCAATCACCATAATGGAAAATGCTCATTCATTGCCATTCATCAACAAAAAATGCATGTCTCCTGCAGTGACCTCCAATCCACATTAGCAGTCCTGTATTCACGTATAAGTCACTCATTTTTCAAGAATAGCACAACATGATAGGACAACAGAGTGTGGAATTGTGATTGCTTCCACACCATACACGAATTCCATATGTTGCATTTGTTAGGAATTTGAAATAATTGAACAGAATTTTTTTTTTGTCAAGTACTGAACAGATCAAATGGTTGAGAATCTTGAGATTTGCACTCAGGCTATCACATTAAAATTTAACGAAAGATCACAAGGGGTTTGCTCTCTTACCCATATGTGCAAAGCATCTTATATAATCATCAACTACCAAGTTCTTGTACAGAAAATTGAGACTCTCAAATTAGCCATGCAAAAGATTCTCAAAATATAGGATAAGAGCAAGGATTACAGAGACATTACTTGTTCAGGAAGCTTGAAATATCATCGATACCATCAATCCATTCAACATCAGGGCCACATTTGACTTGGCCATTCAGATCTAGAGTAACATGCACTCTAAGGCCACCATCCTCGAACATGGGATAAATCAAATGCCTGAAAAGAGGAATTTTAGAGTTTAATAGAGTGAAGTAGCAACCACGAGCATAATAGGAAGCAGGAATAACTTCACTATCTATGCCATTGAATCACTTTGCTAGGGATGGTGCACTCATGCCTGAAGAGTTCACTACTAACTTAGAGATAAGTACAAGCTCTGGCTGCAACGAAATTTTCCCATCCCAGTTTTCAAGAGCCTTGCTTTCAGAAATATAAAGGCAAATATTATTTCCTTCAAGATGGCCACCAATCACAGTAGTATTGTAGGAGAAAGTTGTTCCATAATTCTCAGCTTCCCCCTAAACCAACATTGTAGTGATATCCCCATCAATATATATTTGTTACCCATTGTAAAATCAGAAGCATAAGATTAATCTGCAGAATAGATAACTTAAAATTCTGTTTCAGCATTCACAAAAATATAAAGTTTGGTTCTGGATATGATTAACAAGGGGACAAGAAAGACGGAAGGCCATACCACTAAAGACAACATTAGGGAATGGGTGTCAACTATTCCTGACACAGGAGAAAATAAAGCTTTCATACATTGCAATTCCAGCTCAATTCTTATGGCTTCGTAACCTTCCATCATCCTTACACCATCAACCCCATTTTCAATCCCATGATTCATCAGACTATTCAACTTTGGAATCTTTGAAGATCCAGTACCAACTATGAGTTTACCTATCTGTTTATGAGGAATATCATGTTCTTTGCAATACTTGTACAGTAATTCTCTTCCTCTAACACAAAAAAGTGCCTGCAAAATGAGTTATAACTAAATTGTGACGACATATCTTTTTAATACACAAAATGAAGTAGAATTGTGCAGGACACCTTACGCATCTCTAAATGTATTCTTCTAGGTCAAAAATAAAAAGTTGCATAAAGATTTGTTTAGGATGCTGATCTACTATGGAAAAGAATGATGCAAGTTTAATCTTCTAATATTTTGGGGTTAAATTTGCTGCAGTGGCATTTCAAATTTCGTTTTGGGATGTATTCACATCAAATAAGGGCATCCAAATAGATCATTTTGGAGGTAACTTACAATAGGGAAGAAAAAAAAATATATTCCTGATGATAGTGACTATAACATGTAAAAGATATCCAAGCTAGAGTACTGGCTAGTGTACCCAAGGTTTGTCAAAGATTTGAGCTACAGTGAACCAATCATTGAAATCATCCTTTGGAACATGAACTATGAATGGCTGACAGAGAATAGCCCAATGTTAATGTTGAGGAGTCAGGCAAAAGATTGGAGGGGCTGTATGGTGCATCTCCAAAAGACTAAAATGGAGCAAATGAATAATGAAGTGGTAAGGAGTGTACAAAACAGCAGGCTTTTCGTTCAGAATGATTTGGCATAGTTGGTACAGCTGGGGGAGTCTTAGATATATGGATAAGATAAATGTCAAAAAGTTGACAGAGAGGTGGGAGTTTTCTGTCTTTTATCTATTTCATTGCAAAAAGGACAGACTCCCTTGGATTTTCACTAATGGTACTATCAATCGTCACTTGTTAAAGAAATTATGACCAATATTGCATCCTGGGAGAAGAAAAACCTAAGAACTTCAATGTTGTTATCATAATAGTTGTGAGGGCGTAATGTGTAATTTTAAATCTTAGTTTCTAAATATTTTCTTAGTCCTAAAACAACATTCTAGATAAGAAGATTACTTAAGCTTTAAATACTTTGTATGTGAGAAACTTCCTTCAGTGGGTTATAGGTCATCACCTACCTGTCAACTGCTATATCATCTATATTTAACCTTGTAGCTTACTTCACTATTCAATACTTCATTCTTAAGAAACCTCCTTAATTTGCGGGGTCATAACTGATGCAAAACATGATAATAAGAAGAGGAACAATTTTTAAACTACGGTAACAATGTTTCGAACATTCTTTAATCGAGAAAAGGTATGATCTGAATCAAATTTTCTATTGGTTGTAGGACATTGTACTTGATGCAAATCATAGGAGATGTACGAAAGAGAAATTTTAAAGGAGATTTTAGAGAACTTGATTGATTTAAGGTGGAAGCCATTAGAAAACACATTAGCTCTAGACCTGGTTAAAAGCGTTAGGGTTGTAGAAACTAGAGATGTAGTTTTGTTGTATTTTATTGTACCTTATTATTTTGTGAGGGATTTTTATGTAATTGTACCACTCTTACTTACCCTAATATAAATTATAGCTTTTTTGTGTGGCTGTGAGTTCAAACATACCACAATATTACAACTGTGTATTATGCTTAAACCTCTATCTAGAATTTACATGGTATCAGAGCTAATCATCATCGGGTGATTAGAGAAGATATATTGATTTTCTTTGCTTCTATTCAATCTTAGAACCTAGTTCGAATCCATCCAACTGGATTTCTTATCTTGACAAATTTTGATCTTTTAACCTCTTTACTTTCCTTTGAACAGATTTCGATCTGCATTTTGTCTTTCTTGGTGCTTCTCAATTAGAACCCTAGAGTTCTCTTGGTCATTTAGTTGTCATCAACTGATACAACTGAGATTCAATCTCATGGCCTCAGAGAAGGTAATGTTTTGTCTGTAAAGCTAGACGCGAAGAACTACGCAATCTGGCATTTTCATTTTCAATTCTTTGTTGAAGGAAAAGGGTTGTGGGCTTATGTTGATGGAACTGAAGCACAACCTGACCCATCTAAGGTTAAAGAGGTAAACCAATAGAAGGTAAGCAATGCTAAAGTTGTGTCATGGATATTGGGCTCTGTGGATACCAACATTGGTATTCCAATGAGAGGACTTCGTACAGCAAAAGAGATGTGCGACTACCTTGAGAAAGTCTATCAACAATCAAACTTGGCCCGAAAATTTCAGATTGAGTATGAGATTTTTACTTATGAACAAGGTGAGAGGAGTATACAAGAGTATTATGCTAGTTTCATGGATTTTTGGGCTGA
Organism: Euryodendron excelsum; assembly: GCA_033060915.1. Lineage (NCBI taxonomy): Eukaryota > Viridiplantae > Streptophyta > Magnoliopsida > Ericales > Pentaphylacaceae > Euryodendron > Euryodendron excelsum. Next base: position 9,797,545 of record CM065391.1, on the reverse strand, counting down.
ATATGAGTTTGTAAACATAGGGAATATAACCAGTGCTTGTTGTATTCAAAGTTTGAAGGCCATATACGATGAGAGGAAAGTGATGCAATTCTTGATAAAATTACATTCTGATTATGAAAATATTCCGGCTAATATTTTGAACCGTGGTATGCTACCAACAATGGATATGGTTTTCTGGGAACTCCTTCAAGAGGAGACAAGGGTTGCAACACAAGCTGCCCTTGAAGGAAAGAGGGTTGTTGAGTCAATTTTTATTGCTAAACAGAGTTTTGGAAAACCATCTCCAAAGGATTTATCCATGACATAGTTTTGAATGCAAGGACTTTGGACATGTGGTGTTTCACTGTAAGAAAAAAAAATTTTGTGTCTACTGCAAACAGCCTGGGCATATTATTACAAAGAGTGGTGAACTTCCACGGAAAGGGCATAAAATTTCAACCAAAGGAAACCAAACCATCAAGTTTACCAAGCTGCTAGTGTTACATCACTTGGGTCTCCTCAGATGTGAAATTTGATGCTGCCTCTTCCACTAGCTCAGACACAATAGTAATTCAAGCAACCCCGATTTCTGATGAAATTCTCCATTTGGTACAAAGCTCTGTATCTTCAACTATTTCCTCTACTTTTTCTGCAATTGGCTTGTCTGGTAAGAATTCTCATGTGTCTCCACTTATTAACCCTCTTTGGATAATTGACTCTGGTCCGTCCAACCATATGACTAGGGTATATGTTAGCCCATCTCTAGCAAACCTTAGATTAGAAATAAACAAATTCTCATAGCAAATGGTGAGAAGCTAGATATCATTGGAACAAATAAAATCTCTTTATCTGTTACGCCTAATTCTTCTTTTCATTTACCAAATGTTTTTCTAATTCCAAAGCTTACAACTAATCTTGTTTCCATTGGTCAACTTGTTGATGATGATCATATTGTTTCTTTTTCTTGTGATGGATATCTTATCCAGGATTGTCACACTGGGATAGTGAAAGGGAAGGGGTGTAGGATTGGTCGGCTGTTTACTCTGGAGTTTGAGAGGCCATAATACAACACTTGCTTCTTCACTTCTTCTAAGTCTGATTTTTCTGCTTCTAATAAAATTTGGCATGTGTGCCATCGTAGACTCAGCCATCCAAATGCCAAAAAGTTAGATACTTTGTTTTCTTCTGATTTCTTGAAAGAGAAAATTTCTTTATCGGGTAACATTAATAAATCTTGCATTAGTTGTTCTTTGAGTAAAAGCAAACATTTGCCCTTTCCTATTCATTCTAATATTATCACTGCACCTTTTGATTTGATTAATAGTGATGCATGGGGTCCTTATCTTATTCTTTTTAGATTGGGGTATAAATATTTTGTTCTATTTATTGATGACTGGACTCGTTATACATGGGTTTATTTCTTGCATCATAAATCTAAAAGTGTTCGCCCATTTCAAAACATTTTTATCTCTGTGTCGAACCGTGGATAGACAAACAAAGGAATGCAGTAACGCTGAGGCTAGGAAAGGAATTTGTTACTACAGACCAGATTTAATAACACCGGTAACATCTCCAAGACCAAGAGCAGCGGAGAAGAGAACCCTAAAAACTCAATTTAGCGCTACAGTAAAATCTTATCAAGCAACAAAGAGATAGATAAAAATACTCTGTTCGAATTCAGGAAGAGAATACATGTTAATAGAATTTCAAAAGTTTTTTAAATTTGAGGGGATATAGTCACAAAGAACATGCCCTGATACCACTAAACAAAATGGTGTCTCTGAAAGGAAAAATCGTCATGTTCTAGAAGTTGCAAAGACCTTGATCTCTGATTCCAATATACCTTCCACATTTTGGGTTGAGGCTGTGTCAACAGTTGTGTCAACAGCTATTTATCTTATCAATTGCATTCCATCCTCAATCTTGAAAAAAATCTCTCCATATTACTCATTGTTTCATGGTACTCTTGATTATTCACGGTTACATGTGTTTGGTTGCGTGTGTTTTGTTCACCTTCCAACTCATGAAAGAACAAAGTTTTCCAAGCAAGCTGCCATGTGTGTTTTTATAGGATAGTCCTGATCAGAAGGGGTTCCAATATTATGATCCCAATATTTGTCGCATACGTGTCTCTCGTTATGTTAATTTCATAGAAAGTATCTTATACTATACTCTATTGCATGGTTCCCCAAATCGTCTGTCCTGATCTTAACCGATTTTTTAGATTCTCATGTGTTTACTCCAGATCCTAGTGAGGATAATATGTCTAGTTCTATTGATGCCACAAAGCAAATCTTGGTTTATCAAAGACAGAGCAAACAAGATCATCCTACCACCTCTTCATTTCACCAACCAGATCACCGTTAGTCTTCTCCTTCCGAACCTGTAAGTTCTCCTATTCATTTCTTAAATGTACTTGATCTAGTCTCTTTTACTCCACTTGTTCCTTTGAGACGCTCCACTCGTCCTACTCGTTCTCCTGACCGCCTTAGTCTTTTCACACATCATTCTTTGTTTACTTTCTTAGATTCAATTGATATTCCTGCTTCTTACCAGCAAGCAGTTAACATTCCCTGTTGGAAAGAACCTATGGATGCAGAGATAAGTGCCTTACTGGAGAATGACACATGTGATGTGGTGCCTTGTCCTTCTAACACTTCCATTATTGGCAATAAATGGGTGTTTTATGTTAAACTAAACTCTAATAGTAGCATAGATACATACAAAGCTAGACTTGTTGCACAGGGTTACAAACGGAGTATGGGATTGATTATGAGGAAACATTTGCTCCAGTAGCTAAAATGACCACTATTTAACTTCTTACAGCTCTTTATGCTTTACGTCAGTGGCCCTATCTTTCAAATGGATATGAAAAATACATTTTTCCATGGCCATTTAAACAAAACAGTCTATATGAGACCTCCTCCTGGCTGGTTTCATGATAAATCTATGGTTTGCCAGTTGAAAAAGTCTTTATATGGTTTAAAACAAGCTCCAAGAGCTTGGTTTGAGTGGTTCCGAACGATTATTCTTAATGCAGGATATATAGAGTAATTATGATTACTCTTTATTCACCCATCACTCTTTACATGGTATTATCATTCTTCTGTTGTATGCAGATGACATTCTTATTACTAGTGATGATCTAGAAGGTATTGGAAACTTGAAGCAGCTCCTTTGCCAATCTTTCAAGATGAAAGATTTAGGACATTTGATGTATTTTCTTGGCTTAGAGGTGCATTGCTCATCTTATGGGTATATTATTAATTAGAGGAAATACACCACTGATTTGATCAAATTTGCTCATTTGACTGATGATAAATGTGTTGATAACATGATACCCCTATGGAGGTGAATGTCAAGTTCAAACTGAATGATGGGGCAAAGCTTCCTTATCCAACTTATTACTGTCAACTTGTGGGGCGTCTCATCTACCTCACTATGGCTCGGCCAAATATATCTTATGCAGTTAATGTTGTTAGTCAATTTGTTTTTGATCCATGCCATGCTCATCTTACTGTTTATCGTATTATTCGGTATCTTCAAGGCACTTCCTTAAGAGGATTGTTCTTTCCTTCTCAATCATCCGCCCATTTACGAGCCTATGCTGATGCAGATTGAGCTAGTTGCCCTGATACTCGTCGCTCTACCACTGGTTGGTGTGGGTTTCTTAAAGATTCACTTGTTTCTTGGAAGAGTAAGAAACAACCAATTGTTTCTAAGTTTTCAGCCGAAGCAGAATACCAAGCTATGTCTTCATCTTGTGGTGAGATTTCATGGCTTAAAGGTATTTTGCAAGAGTTGGGTGTGCGTATTATGACTCCAACACCATTATATGCTGATAATGTTAGTGTTATCCGTATAGCATCCAATCTAGTATTTCATAAACATACTAAGCACATTGAAGTTGACTGCTATTTTATTCATGACAAATACTTGGATGGTGAGATTACTCTCTCTCATATTGCCTCTCAGCACCAACTTGCAGAAATTTCGTCTAAGGCAATGACTCAGGCCCGACATGCATATTTGGTTGATAAACTGATGCTAATTAATCAGCCTCAGTTTGAGGGGGAGTGTAGAAACTAGAGATGTAGTTTTATTGTATTTTATTGTACTTTATTATTTTGTGAGGGTTTTTTTTATGTAATTGTACCACTCTAATTCACCCCAATATAAATCACAGCTTTTTTGTTTGGTTGTGAGGTATAACAAACCACAGCATTATGTCTGCGTATTCTGCTTAAACCTTTGTCCAGAATTTAAATATCTTTTGAAATTTTATAAGTGAAAGGAGGGTATTATTTGCGGATTGAGATCCTCTATAGTTAAACTGTAAAGTAAAATTTTCATTGGTCAATGTCAGCCATAAGCAGTGTATTACCAAACCGCAAGACACATGATAATGCTACTCTTATCTTTCGACAAATTGCTCCTTATCTTCTCTATCATCATGCTCTCTTTTCGTTTAGTTAGTTTTTTTTTTTTAAATCACCATTATTTTTTACAGATCCATAAACCCATAATCCATTGGCTCTTTGCCCACAAAGAGATCAAACTCATTGGATTATTTGATCTTCATTTTCCATTGACAAATTCTCAGTTTCTTCATTTTATCTTATTTTTTTTCCTTTCTCCTTTGAATCAAAGATCTAAACTTGCTAACTTCTGAGGTATCATGAATAGTTATACATACATACATATATTCAAAAGTCTATGCAATTAGTGATCTAGTGATTAATTTTTGGTTTTTATGCCCAAAAAACGAGGAAACGACTAAAAATTCACATAGGGAACACAATATCTAGGATGATAGCTTCGATTTCTTAAGGCTTTCGATCCTTTTATTTCTTGATTGATCTTGCTTCCATGTATGAAGATTGGCTTGACAAAGAATTGTCTTGTTTTTTACGAAAAGGAATTGAAGAAACAAGGAAGATGACATTTAGAGGCTATTATATTTTGCGACAATATGGCAAAAAGAGGGAACATGTGGTCCAATCAAAAAGTTACTGTATATTTTACTGCACCTTTTTACTTTAGAGGAGCCAGACTCATTATTGGCACTTTTGTTCTCCAAGCTCTTGAAAGCTGCATATTTTTCATATTTATCCTCTAAGGTGACCTCCTTAGCTGGCATATGCTTGCTTATCACCTGTTTGGTCAGCTCAAGTTGTCACTTATTCATCCACAAGTAGGATCATAAGTTGTCACCTAATTGTAGTAGGTTCCCTAAGTCTTAAGTATTTTGTAACCTCCTCAAAGGAACCTCCTTTATTAGGCTATAAATATGACTTTTAAGCTTTCCAATTTGGAGTTGAATTGAAGCAAAATTTATAGTCTGTTGTTTGTGGTGTGATGCTATACATTATGGTAAGATTCCATAAGTAGCCTAGCAAAGGACGTTTCTTTTGAGGAGGTTACCATATACTTAAAAGCTCATAAACCTACTTGTGTACAACTAGGTGACAACTCATAAACCTACTTGTGAGCAACTAAGCAACACCTCATGCAAACCATGTAGGTGCCAAGAAAGCATGTCACAACTAAGGGTACCTTAGAGGCTAAGTATGCAGTGTTCTAGAACTAGGAGAAAGTGATTAACTGACTCTCCATCTTTCTCACACATATGACACCAATTAACCATAAACATGAAAAAGAAATGTCACCTTGGAAGGGCCTTGGGAGACCAAATCTCCTTCTTAAGAAAAAAATTCCAGATGTCTGCCAAGTACCATGGAAAATTTTCACCTCAAACCAGCCTGACCTTGATAACTTCCATCTACTCCCATCGACCCCCACTCCTAGGCCAGACACGTGGTAAAGCACTTCGAGAAGCATCACTAACTCATCCACCTCCCAATCCAGTAAATATCTTCTCAGGCACTACCGGATGCATGAAGGGAAGAGTGGGGGTAGCTGCCGCTACTGACATTTCATTCTATTGTATTTTTTTTTTTTGAGAAGTTAAATTCCACTATTTTTATAACTTTATTTATTTGTATTTACCTTACTCTAGGTTATAAAATAGACTATATTGCCCCACTGACTCTGTTTGTTATGCTAAAATCCCAAACAAGCCTGCAAAAGGCTCTCTGCAGCAAAACCACTCTGCTTTGAGCCTCTAACCCTCAATCACTTCAATCAATCCCAAAAACCCTCCAGCCAAGAAACCCTCTCTTCTCTCCAACATATCTCTCTTTCCTCTCCCAAATATGTTTACTACTAAGCGATGAAATTAAAGTTAGGGATTAAATTAGGAAATAGGACAAGCTTATAGGGTTTTTTAATAGTTGTTGAGAGTTGATTATCATTATTTTTGTTTTCTGTAGTTATGGAGTTCTCAAGTTTAAAAGGAATTAGTGACCTTGCTCAGAAGATAAAAGAGATATAGTATACTCATTGGTTTAAAAACTCCTAGTATTGGCATTAATTTTACCTGTTGCGATTAGCACAGTAGAGGGGGCATTTTCTGCTATGAAGATTGAGAAGGTCCTTCACAACTAAATGAGTGATTAGTTGTCAATTAGGAAACAACTTCGTGTATGACACTATATAAGTTTTGCCCCTACCAGACAAAAATTCTGAATCCACCCTTGCTCTTAGGGGTATTAGTCTGGCACGAGGCCTCAACATCCATCAAAGCACGAAATATAGTTGGAAAAGCCACCTCCAAAGTCTCCTCGCCACACCATCAATGGCTCCAAAATTTCACTTCTTGTCCATTCTCACCACCAATCCAATATCCCTCAAGAACATATCCCAACCATTATGGATACCCTCCCATTTACCACACCTATAAGACCTAAAAACCCCTTCGATAGCCCAATCTCCCCATGCACTACCATATTTAGAAGACACAAACCTCCTCCAAAATCCATCGCAATCACAAGCAAAATTTCAAAGCCATTTCCCCAAGAGTGCTTGGTTGAAGATTTCCAATGTACGAACTCCAAACTCCCTTTGCTTGTAAGGGTACAGACAATGTTCCAGATTCCAAGTCCACCAAATGGTACTTAAACTCTTCTTTAAGAGGTTACGCCGATGAATGAACCATGTATTATGGGTCTCAACTAAAGCAACCAATGGTGCAATTCCTAGGAAGTACCCAAATAAGAGTCTCCATCTTTTCTTTCGGTCTCTCCCACTTCAGCAAGTACTTTCTCTCCTATAAATTCTTTCTCGTTCCTTCTTTCTTCCTTTTTTTTCTCATGTCTCCTCTCGAATATATTTTTATCACCACATTCCCACGTAAAACGGTGCATATTTCCAAGGTACCTGAAACTTGTGCTCCACGGGATCTGTAGCAAGGATTAAAATTTCGTTCTAATAGGTCGTTTTAGTTGGTTCAGAAATGAAAACATTTCGGTAAGGTTTCGAGATGTTTCGCAAACATTTCAGTAGTGACAAATATTAATATAGGAAAATACTATCTTATGTATTTTTCTCAATAAAAATTGTACAATATTTATGAAAAGTTCTAAATTCATATTGATACAACTTACTGTTTCAATATATAACGTTGTGTTTTGGTGCATTTTTCTAGGTTCTGCTGTGTTTTAATAGAAACAATAGAATTTCTCATTCCACTGGTGTTTTGTTTCAATCTCTTAGGAAATGAAAAGTTTCAGCCGTCGCAATGGAAACAAATAAAAATTTTGTTCCATGATCTGTAGTAAGGTTCGCATAGATTTTCTGATTTCTATTTTATTACCTTTGGTCAGTATAAGATACAATTTCTCTAGGACATAAGTAATACAGTTTTGTTCTGATTCCGAAGTTTTCTTTTTTTTTTTTTTTTGTGGCGTCAATAAGTATCAATAATTCAATGCTACAATATCTACTAGTCATAGTCATAGATCAAATCATCTTTGAGTTGAAACTCTCAGAAGTTGCTAACATGACATCGCTAAGAATCATCTCCTCAATTTAGCACAAGGAGTTCACAATGTTAGTCCCTCCACCCATCCATGGCAGGGGGTCAGACTTTCTTTCCTGAACGGTTATGCCTGAAAATGAATGAATTATGGTGACATGCTAAACAAATAACTGCAGTATTGTCCGCTCCAAATGGACTAATTAAAGGGAGAGGAAATATAAAAAGTGAAATCCACACTTAAAAAAACTAGTGACCATGGAACAAAATTTCCTTTTGCTTCCATCGAAACGCCCAAAATATTTTCGTTTCCTAGGTAATCGACACAAACATTGGTGGAATATTGAAACTCTAATGTGTCTATGAAAACATACAGAAAAACACCAAAACGCACCAATACACTACAAAACATATCTAAACAATGAGTAGTTTTGACACGTATTAAACAATTTTGATCCTTAGTTATGACTCGTTTCTTTTTTATTATCACTGTTATGATTATCATAGTAAGTTTTAACGTGTTATTTGAGGGGAGATTTTATTTATTGTCACTATTATTAATTTAGGCCAAACTTTTCTAATATTCATTTGAATGCATTAATGCATAAATTCTTAAATTATCACAAAAACAATTAATATAAATATTAATGATTAATGAAATCACTAAATTTACATTTCTAACTAATATTTATAATATTAGCATTTAGTATTGAATTACAATTTATTAGCATTAGAAATTCCTGTAGAGGGACTTTAATTCGTGATTCCAGATTTTTTTTTTTTTATCTTTCCAAATTTTTTCTTTGTTTTCCATCATGTTTTTGAAACGTTTCTGAAGCATTTCTATTTCATAGTCAACTGAGCAATGCACCAAAAATGAAATTTTGATGCTTGCTAGTGACATCCTCTTTATGATAGAAACACTTGCAGATTCTATTTGCGGGGCAGGAGGACTTTATTTCTTGAACAGCCATGCTGAGAATGAATTAATCATGATATAGCACCAAAAAAGTGCTGCTTATTCCCAACTCAGAATGTATAGAAGGAATTTTAAGGGAGGCACAACAGAACTCTAAAGCCAATCTTAAAACACCAATGGCATCATCCCTTTTGATAGCAGCACTTCCGAATTGTTTTATCCTTTGAATTGCAGTGCATTCTTGACACTCTTGTCAACGGGATTAATTTGAGTTCATGTATTTGGGATGGTTCTGATCTATTCTCAGGTGACCATTGATTTAATGCTAATAGAGACGGTAGTACCATATTGGTTTTTATGATGGCCATGAGTGTGGAAGTTATCTTGATAACTCTTAAAATGACTATCCAATCATTTCGCCCAACTGGAAATTTTTGAATTGCAAATAGTTTATGCATTTAAGCAATCAATGAACTGATGGTGGTATTTTAGCAGTCAAAGTCTTAATGGTTTTTTTTTTTTTTCCTTTCTACTTGCTATTCCTTTCTATTTCGGATTAAATTGGGAAAACAAAACCAAAGTAGAACAAAAACCCAATCGTATCGAGGAAAAGTGGGGTGAACAAAATGCTGATTTATAAGAAAATAATATAACAACTGGAGAGAGGAAATAGTAGAGAGAGAGAGAGAGAGAGAGAGAGAGAATTGGGAGGGTAGTAAATGCCGGCATGGATGACTTCGGAGTTGCGAGAGCTAGTGCCAGTGCCGAAGGTAGGAGCAGAATCAATGACCAGCACTTGCCTTCTTGTATTGAGTGAGAGCTCTCTGGCCACCGCTATTCCCATCACCCCTGCCCCTATCACCACGCAATCCACCTTCTCCCTCGGCACTTCTTCTTTTCTTCTCCTGCTGCTGCCGCAGCTGCTAAAATTTTTTCGAAATAGCAATGATCTAATTGCTGAAGATGACGCCATAAACATCCACCACCTCGCCGTCGTCGTCGTACTTATCATCATCAACCTCCGACATAACACCGTGGTTTTGATGCTGGATTTCATCATCCCTTCTCTTTTGTAATTTTGGGGGCAAAATCAAAACCCCACACCTCATTATAGAACGTCTCTCTCTCTACTCTACTCTACACTCTGCATTCTACTTGGCCTGAACAGCCTGTTTGGAACTTGGTAAGGGGGAGGGAAGGGAACTATTTTCCCCCAATTGTTTGTTTTTGTAAAACAAATAAGAGATAAGTGGAAGGAAATAAGATTGACAGAAAGAGTGCGTGATTTAAAAAAAAAAATCTTTCTTTTATTTTCTCTTTTCTTTTTTATTTTAAGTACAATTATACATAAAAAAGAAAATTAAATTAATGGTTTCTTTCTCTTTCCTTTTCTAAGTCGCAAACAAGCTAAAAAAGTTAGTTCTCGACGAAAATCTCTTTAGATCTTCAAGGTGGATGGATCCTAGCAAAATCGTGATTGGTTGGAAAGTTAGTTCTCGACGAAAATCTTTTTAGATCTTCAAGGTGGATGGATCCTAGCAAAGTCGTGATTGTCTAGAAAAGTTAGCTCTCGATTGTGACAAAGAAGTAAGTTTTTATTAGACTAGAGGAAGGGCACACGTATGTGCAACCCAATTAAATGACATATTTCATTCTTCAGTTTTTATTTTGGCCTCTGGCTTATTTATTTCTTCATGCAATGTATCACTTTTTAGTGTGAATTTATAGATTGTTAAATTTTCAAATATTCTAAACATCATACATGTCACAATCTTAAACCATAGCATAAATGTTCACTTATACATATACATATTTATCATAATGTACATAATATTTGTAAGAGACACAATATTCTAAAATTATTTCAAAAGCACAGATAAACAAGTTTAGTGATGATGCTACACAAAAGTCTATATATTAAAATTACTATCCAAAGCCTCTATATATCTCTCCTATCAAAAGTAGTTCAATGTATTAAATCATCTCCTCTCAAACTATCTCAATTGATTTCTTCCCATATATATGTATATCTATACTATATCTATGTACAAATGTAATAGAGCTCTCACAAGCCTCTAAAAATCCAACTCTAATTTCTTAAAAATTCTAAAAGGCTAGAGCGCTACCTGGCACTTACACTCTCAACCCTCTCTCCTCTTCTAATTTTCTTGCATATAATATTGGCATCAAACTAATTTTTTAATTTTAAAATTTGGAATCCCTTTAAAGTTTGAAATTTGAATTTATACTTAATGGATATCTAATCAAAATTATTGTTATAAACCCATTTTTTAAATATCTTTCTAATCCCTAGAATCTCTCATTAATTGATTACGAAAATCTGTCAACAACCTTAAGATTCTAAAATTCCTCATATCAATTGATAATTCATACATATATATATATATATATATATTCAATTGAGGAAAGGGGAAAAGACACACAAATTCTTTGTTTCAAACGTAAGCTTTGCAAATGGTGTCCAAGATCGAGGACAACATCACCACCATCACTCACTGCTATATGTATGTCAATATGTTCGGTGAAGGAAGCGATGCTGATGGTAGTGGAAACTGACCATCCATCAATTCCTGTTGACAGCATTTTGTGCTTAATTGGTTTGGCTTTAGCTTCAATCCAAGGCACTTCAATAAGGGGTATGTGATCATTACTATGATGGCCAAGGTTGGGGTATACATTCACGGGGTTATGCGTAATAGAATGAGATCGTTCTTGCTGGTAAGGCTAACTATAAACAAAGTTTGAATTTCTTTTGTAGACTCATTATTCTAACACCACAGGTATCTAGAGATTTTTTTATCTCTTCATACCATTTTGTTTTTTTAATTTTTGTTGATTAATATATATTTATTCTATGTGTGCTTGCTTATAGTTTGATGTTTCTTCTTTCTTTCTTTTTTTCTTCTTCTTTTTTTTGTACTAAGGGAATGAAGCCCAAAGAATGCCAAGAAATCTTTCTAAAATAGCCCCATGAAGAGGTATCCATTGCTAATAGGTTATGCATTAACGGTGGAGGTTCTTTGAGCACTGCATGATTGAGAAGGCGTGTGTTGTTTGATAATTATGAAGGTGGCGGCGAGATTGAGTTCTCGATATTTTTTTTTACATTATGTAATTTTTATTTCTAATAAAATGTACATAAGCATTTACGTATGTATCTATTTTTGTGTGGTTTTTATGTACATAAATTATAACGCATGCGAAAGTCATGACTCATGCAATAGGTTGAGAACTTGGGATCAAATGGGGTTCTTTTAGCATCGCCTGTCCACAGTCGACTGAAATGTGTTATTTGCCACACTTGTTGTACAGTTGGGTCTTTCTACAATTTTTTTTAAATTTAATATATAAATAAAATCTCAGGCCAAAAAAAATGTAGTAAGTTATATAAAAAAACAAATCCGTGTAGAACACAAGTAAAAATGAAGTATTTACTGGAAATAAAAAAAAGTCAGGATAAAAAACACGCAAAGAATAAATGCCTAAAATCATGAGATGAACCAAAAAAGAAAGCAAGACAATCCAAAATTACGAATGCCATACAACATTTTAAAACTTTCACACTAAGAATAATCACAACTAATTAATTCTTAAAGGTAATTCAATTTCCAAACATTATCTTTTAAAATCCTTTAATCCATCACTAATCATAAAACATATTGTAATTCCTAAAATCTCTCCCTAAAGATCATAGATTTATATTTTAAATTGTACACCCATCTTACATATACGAGAAAAGTGAATTCTTTGCATCCAATTACTCATTCCAAATATTAAAAGATACAAAAATTAGGACTTTTCCAAATAAAAACTTTGCAATCTATATGCCCAAAAAAAAAAAAAAGAAACAAATCTTTGCAATATTAATGCTAACAAAAAACAAGGCGACATTTCCCAAAAATGAAAACTCCCTAATTGGTTTATTTTTCTTAAAGCACTCCCTAATCCCTATTGGTCAAAAAATCTTTTTAATGCTCTAAAAAATCAGTAATTTATCTGACTTTCTAAAATCATTCCATAATAAGAGTTAAAAAAACTTACTTATGGGAGCATAAAGACTTATCACTTGCATAAACAGCCTAATTTTTTTAAACAAATGTAATTTTTTAACAAAACAAAAATATATATAGACCACAACATTCAATCTATATAGACCACAAAAAATAATCTTTTTAATCAAACATATAGAACAAAATTATATGTTCTCTTTCTAAGTATAAAATAATTAACAAAGAGAATAGCAATTCGTAAAAAAGATAAAAATGACATTTATATTTTTCAAGGATTTTTGTTACAATGACAAATAAGACTTCTTTTTTTGGGACAATAAATTAAAAAAATAAAAATTAAGATAAAATTTTCTGAGACCTCTCAAGAATTGTCGAAAATTCCAAATTCACATGGGCATATATTTTATTTTTTATGCTTGAATATATATTTTCTATATATCATTCTATATATAAGTATAGAAAGAAATGTGAATTATACCCCGATATTGGACTCAATTAAAAGAAATTATTACATAACTAGAGCACAAAAAACTTAAAATTAAATCTTATCTAATAGTTTAATTGTTATCTTAGTTTCATAAAGTATTTTGGTTAATAAATTTAGCATCTAAATTTCGTAGATTATGAATTGACATATATTTTTGCATGATAGAAAAGTAAACCCTAACATAAAGGCTCACTCTCTCAATTTAAATTATAATTATAAATTTTACACATTTTGTGCAACGCACGATCAACGCTAGTATATTATATATCTTAGTTGAGTAGCATACACGTGCGCTCTATTCTTTAGTTTAATTAAATTCCTTCTTTTTTGAGTTGTGTGAAACCAAGATGCTAATTTGAAGGGAAAGCAAAACCACTTGATTTTTGTGGCTACTCAAAAGTTTAGTGCTCACTACTACGAAATGGACAATATTTTTTGTAATTAATACTTTGAAGAGTCACTAATCTGTTTTTTTAAGGTAGAACATTACAGATATCGTGAGCATTCCAGAACTACTAAACTAACTGAGGCTCTTGGTTTTGTCTGCCTTATATGGGGTCGTTAATGTCGACCTTCCAAGTTACTTCGTTTTTTTTTTTTTTTTCCCAACTATTGACATAGAGCCGATCACGATACATCCCAATTCTAGCTTGATTTCATTTTATGGTTAGTAGATTATGATTTTCATAATTAACTGTAATTGTACTTTTCTTCATTAATTTGAAAATATTACACATTTTAGCTTTTTAAACAAAGATTGTGGGCATATTCTGACAGAAATAGGAAGAAAAAAGGTACTACAAAAAGAAAAGCAGGTTTTGGCCAAAAAAACAAGAAAGAATCTAGCTGCAATTGCGAGTGTCGCAACTGCACCAGTTGATGTGCGCACATCAGTCGGGCCCACCTAGCCACTGCAACTAACATATCTCAAAAAACAAAACAAAACCTTACCTTGTGGCTAGATTCTAGGAAAACAGGACAAAAAAGGTTCTAGTTGGGAAGAGAGAGAGAGAGAGAGAGAGAGAGAGAGAGAGAGAGAGAGAGTTTATGGCAATTTATTTTTGGAAAAAAAAACTAAAGCTGGATTAAAAACAAAGAGGTTCAAAGAGGCTGGATTATTGATGAAATAAGGGAAAAAAAAGGTTCTGGCTTAAAAACCAAAACGGTTCTTGCATTGTTTTTTTCTTTTTTTTTAATGTATTTTTTGGTTAGGTTATGGGAGAAACAGGATTAAAAAAAGGTTCTAACTTAAAAACCAAAAAGGTTCTGGTATTGTTTTTTTTGGTTTAGGATCCGGGAGAAACAGGATAAAAAGGACTTGGTTTTTAAAAAACAAGAAGAGGTTATTGCTATAAAATAAAAAAACTTAAAGGTGGGTTAAAAATGAAAATGAGGTTATGGTTAGGTTCTGGTGAATTGAAAAAACTTTAAGAAAATGGTTTTGGCTTAGAAATAAAAAAAGGTTTATCTTTCCTTCAAAAAAATGTTTTTCTTTTTTTTTTTTTGGCCTAGCCGACAAAGTAGTAGCAGAATTTTCATGGATGACTTAATCTTTATCTTTCTTATTGTCATACAGATATGCCACATGTCAATTGTATTTTGAAGCAAATAACAATTGAGCGAACACAATTACATACAAGTGGAGAAGAAAATCTATTTGCATGCAACCTAAACACACAAGTAATTGTATTTTATTATTGTAGAATCAGTTTACTAACAATGCGGAAGCAGTGATCAGGTTACCTCTTGACGTATGTCCGAAAGTAAGTTCGAACGAACTGATTCTTGAACAAAAAATTCTCCACGTGTTCTTACTTAACTCTGATAATTTACTCGCGATGGAGTGCAATCAAATCTTCCTTAGAAAGCTAAAAATACTCTCATGATTCACAACTCAGTAGTCTATCTTGATTATGTATTTTTGAAAAAGAAAAAGAGAGAGTTTGCGCTCACAAAGTATCACCCGTAAGACTCCCCACACCTCACATACAATCACACATGCAGCCACACTTGCACACCTCCACATATCATGGGTGTAAGTAGACAAAAGCTAAGTGGAAATGATTCAAGGTAAGTGGGTTTAACGATGAAACCACCACTTGTTAGTGAAAGTGGGTTTAATGATGAAACCACCCACTTATTAGTGGGCACTAACAAGTGGTGGGGCAAACCAATCATCCATATGGTATGGGTTGAGTATTTGGGTTGGGGTATGCCCATGGGCGTCTGAACTGACCCACCCATATACCAACATCTCCCACTCGCACATGGGTATGTATCAGAACAACATCAATCTCTCAACCAGCCAAACATCATAATGTAAGATTATACAACAAATGAATCGTATGACCCCTGAGCACACTAAAGTTTTGAGAGCTCTACACCAAACTTTATAAAAGCCAGTAGAGAGACATCAATCACATCTGAAAATGAGAAACAAGTATCTCAAGTATCCCGAATCTATCTAAATACATCAATGTAGGTATCTTCATCCCCTCTAGAAGCATACCTAACCCCTCGAGATCAGCACTATACTCATACTTACATCAAAATACCAAAATAGGAATGTAAGTTGCGCACTATGAATATATGCCTGATGTATATGATAATCCTTCCTTTGCCCTCATGCCACTCAGATTAGGACTAACCGCTTTCCCAGTGATGCCCAAAAGATCGAATCAATCATGACCATAAGTTTTTATGCCAAAAGTAGCTGCATTAACCCTTTCACCTCATGTCATAGTCAAAAGTCATTAGGAGGGTACAATAACATATGATCACTATTGATCGGTAAGGGCATACATAGTGAAGAGACTGGGGACGCATTCACCTCCTTAAGTTTGGTCGCTTAGCACATATAGTATGAACACATGTTATAGTGGATAGTTCCCTTACGAAACCTATGTCAGACTATTAACACTGTACGAATCTTAGTCTAGTCACTAAATAAGCGCCTAACTTGTGTTTCTTATTTGCTCGCTCTTTATTAAGGCTACAAAATGTAAAACTCAAATCTGGCTTTTAAATGGGTTATGGTGGATACCGAGAAATAACCATCATCGATCTTTGACAATCAGATCTCATCTTACCTAAAAATAGAGTGACGCAATAGCCTCTAGCGTCTCAACTTTGCTCGCTCTCAAAAGTGCCAAAAGTGATAACTCGTGTGAGAGAGCCTATCAACCTATTGACATACTCTAAATCTCATATGTGTTATGCAATAAACAGAATTATACAATAGTTACTGAACTGAACAATGCATCATAACATAAAATATCTAAACATCCAAAAGATACAAAGTGATCAACTGATAAAACAGACTACACATCATCACCACCTACACAGTCCAAATGCCCTAACATGAGTGATAAAAGCCTCTCTACCAATGGGCTTATCATAGGGTTTGCCAATATGCGACTCGTAGGTATGTGAGTCAGGATCACCTCCCTCTATGCTACCATGTCTCTAATAAAATGATATCTCATATCAATATGTTTCATCTTGCTGTGGTACTTAGAATCCTTAGCATAGTCCGGTGCTGCCATGCTATCACAATAAATAGTCACAATCTCGATGTGATGACATCTAAATGTCCCAGGAACCTCCTCAACCAAATAGCCTTCTATACAACAGACGAGCACGCCATAAACTCTGCCTCCATAGTGGACAAGGCAATGTAGGACTGCTTCTTCATGCTCTATGAAATGGTCCCAGCACTAAGCAAGAAGGCATATCCTAATGGGCACTTTTGCTCATCAAGGTCACCACCCCAATTAGCATCACTATAGCCAACTAAATGCATATCCAAATGCTGATAACATATTATAGAATCTGCAGTCCCTTTTAGATACCTAAGTATCCTCTTGACTACTTTCCAATGAGTAGGTTCTGAGTTCGATTGGTAATGACTCACTAACCTAACAACATAACTGATATCAGGGCGAATACACATCACAGCGTACATCAAGCTCCTTATGGCACTGGAATATAGAACTTGGGACTTCTGTTCTTTCTCTTCCAGAGTCTTAGGTTCTATGTCAAGGCTTAGTGTCACGGGTTGCCACCCGTGGCACGTCTGGGGCCGCGAGGGACCTTGGCGTGGGGCATGTCTGAGTATGATTGGTCAGTGCCATGGTAATCTCGTAATTTGTATTTTCCATATTTATTGGATATATGGACTATGACTCCTCGAGGGGGTAGGATGTTTCTTCTTATCAGTTTGGAGATGGCTCAAAATGCTATTATAAGGGGGGCATGGTGTTGACTCTACCACCCCCTGGTGCTACCGAAAGGGACATCATTCAAGTGAGTCCCCCAAGGGAGTGGGCGAGACTTGGGGGCCGGCTGTGGCACATGGTTGCAGTTCTCATGCTAGTCAAGGAGCTACATGGGCGGCATTGTGCCCGGTGGGGCAAATGTTGGGCATTGGCGTCGAGGATGGGGTTGTGACATATGCACCCGCTATGCCGCATTCATATCATTTCGGGGCTTATGTTCATGATGGATTGGGCCTCGGTGTGCACACTTGCATGCTATGTGTCTCGTGTGCACTTGCACATTGGGTTCACGCTTGTGCACACGACCGCTTGGTTTGGCTAGCATTGGTGTTGCGGGGCACAATATTGTGGGCTTAACAATTGCTATCGGTGGTGCCTATCCTTGCAGGCAACAATCTTGACGCGGGGCGCTAAAAGCTTTATAGATAGAGGCATCGTGCCTAATGGGTAATGCTTGGCTGACGCGCATGTCTAGTTGCATATGGCTATCATGCTTGTGTTTCGGGAGGGATTAGCGCTAAGCACATTGCTTGTCATGTGTGCGCGCATTTGAGTATGGCATTGCTATCGCCTATAGCTTGGGTAAGCCAAATGGCCTGAGCATCGGAGGTCTAAACTTAAAGAGATATGCGGGGCATTACGGATGGATCCTGGACAAGCGCATAATCTTATGCCTTGGTGTTTGAGTTTGGCGAGACTATTGCTTGGTGCATAGTCACCTCACAGGTGTATTCCGTTGCGTATGATCATGGCGGGTCGCATTACTGTCACTGTGTAGTGCCCGGCCTGCCAGCCCGTGACACTTAGGCTCACGCCTTTTGCAATAGGAGTATCAATGCGTTTGCAGTCTTGCATTCTAAATCGCTTAAGGACCTTCCCAATGTAAGTCTCTTGAGACAAACCAAGAAGTCTCTTGGAGGGATCTCTTAGGATATTTACTCCCAATACAAAACTCCTCTCACCCATGTATTTCATCTCGAAAGTGGATGATAACCACCCTCTAGTAAAAACAACCAACTCCATGTCATTACTAGTCAGTAAGATATCATCCACATAAAGTGACAATTTAATGAAATTGCCCTTGGGCCATTTAACGTACACACAATGGTCCTCCTTGATCATCGTGTACCCATTAGAAGTAATGACTTGATGAAATCTTAAGTACCACTGCCTGGATGATTGTTTCAGGCCATAGATAGATCTACAGAGCTTGCAAACTTTGCACTCCTGGCCAGTAACTACATAGCCCTTAGGCTGATCCATATAAATTTTCTCATCCAGCTCACCATTAAGGAATGTAGTCTTAATGTCCATCTGGTACACCTCTAAATCCAAATGAGCTACAATGGCTAGCATAAGGAAAATGGAAGCAAATCTAACTACTGGGGAGAAAGTCTCCTCTTAGTCAATACCCTCTCACTGGGTATATCCCTTTGCGACCAAACGTGGACTGTACCTCTCAATAGAACCATCCGCCTTACGTTTGACTTTCAGAATCCACTTATTTCCAATAGCCTTATGTTCAGGCAGGAGTTCAACAAATCCCAAACCTGATTAACTATCATAGAATTCATCTCCTCATCCATAGCAGCAATTTATTTCTCTCTAACAGGTGATGAGAGAGCCTTTTTAATTGTCCTTGGCTCAACATCATCGTGTGAAGCTATAATGAAAGCTTCCCCCTCAATCTCATAATGATGACGAGGGACGGTCCCACATGTTCTTTGATGCAATGGAGTGTCCTGAGAATACTTATCAACTAACATATCAGTCGGTGCAGCGCTCCCATTGTCCCTAGGAGGTTGAGGAATCTCTCCCTCAGTCTCAACTAATCCACCTGGTGCGCTATCATGAATATCTTCCATCTCATAGAGATCCACGTCTCTAGACACTTCCCCCATGCTAGGAAAAACATCATCCAGAAAATCGGCATCCTGTGACTCCTTCTCAATCACACTCCCATTTAGCTACTCTCCAATGAACACATATTCCTTTGAGTGCTCAGAATAGTGTATAAAGATACACTTCTTCCCTCTAGGGCCTAACTTTCCATACTAATTATGAGAAGTATTGTGTACAAAGGCTGCTGAACCCTACGATGTCAAATGGCTTAGGTCAGGCTTCTTGCCCATCCATAGCTCATAAGGGGTAGATGGGACAGATTTACAAGGCACACAATTAAGAATGTAGGTGGCAGTTAACAATGCATTCCCCCAATAAAATATTGGTAGATTAGCCTGTGCTATCATTGACCTAACCATGTCTAACAAAGTGTGGTTTCGTCTTTCCGCTACACCATTTTGTTGTGGAGTACTTGGAATGGTCAACTGTCTAAGTATACCCTTATCCTCACAGAGCTCTTGGAGCAGCTCAGATAAATACTCACGGCCATGATCAGTCCTTAGAGCCTTAATACTCATGTATAACTAATTATCTACCTTAAGAACATAGCATCTAAAACAATCTAATACTTCTGACCTATGTAAGAGCAGATATACATGACCAAAACATGTGTAGTCATCTATAAATGTGACAAAATAAGGCGCACCATGTCTTGCCCTCAAATTCATGGGATCACAAAATATCTGAGTGAATAAGCTGTAATGGAAAGATGCCCTTTGAGCCTTGCCAAAAATTTTTTTGGTTACCTTTCTCTAAAGGCAACACTCACAAACTAGCAAGGCAACCCTAGCGAGTGAATCTAAAAGACCTTATCTAGCTAGCCTGGCCATTCTATCCTATCCAATATATCTTAGTCTGGAATGTCATCTCACAGAATCAATAGAAAAATCATGCACAGAAGCATTAAATGAAACTGTAGATTTTAAATCATCATCTATACTAGAAATATCAACATCCAGAAACATAAAATCATCCAACAAATATCTAAAACCATAGTAGACAAACCCATGCTAAATGCATACAAACTAAGTTTCAAAACAGAAACGATAACCGAGACTAAGTAAACTAGTAGTTGAAAGCAGATTTCGTCGTATTCCTGGTGCATAAAGTACGTCATGAAGGTTAAGAATGCGACCACCCTTCAAATCCAGCCGATAGGTGCCAATCCCAATGACATCCACACTAGACTCATTCCCCATGTATACTTTTCTGCTACCAATTGGTATGTGGTGATACTCCACATATCCAAATATGCTCCTCACTATATGGTCGGTTGCTCCTAAGTCTTCTTCTGCTCAGTACAAGCACAAGTGAAGTATCCCAAATGTTGACAAGTATAGCACTTCATCTTGGCTTTATCTTTCTTACCACCTCTCTTGCCTTTCTTTCTATGTTTGGCAGACTTACTCCCACTAGACCCAACATCAAAACATTTCTTACCAGCATTAGTAGCACCACCACCTCTCTTGCGCTTGAACCTAGAGGTTCGGCGCAAGCTAGTCGCAGCAACATAAGTAGTACCACCATCAACCTTAGCAGCCTCTAGGTGTTCAACTTCCAACTCTAGATGGCAGGAGATATCCTCAAATGTCCTCACATTATCATTATGAGTTATATTCTGCTTCATTTGCTCTATGACTGCGGTAGAGAGCGAATAACAGACTGCACAAGCTGCTCATCGGTAAGAATATGTCCTGTTGTCTAAAGCTAGCGTATCATGATTGACATCACTTGCAAATACTGCCTCATGGAGTGGTTAGGCTTCCTTTGATAGGAATCAAATTTAAGTGTCAACCCACACAGTTTAGCAAGAGAAGTGACCACGTACTTTAGCTTCAAAGCCTCCCAAGTCTCATAGGAAGTTTGGAGAGACTTAAACTCTAGCATAAGATCATTCTCCATGTTGCTCAACATAAGATACTGCGCATCCTGATCTTTAGCCTACCAAGTTTTGTAGAGTTCCAGGTCCCTACGGTGCTGAGTTGTAGTACCATCCTTAGGCTCAGTCATCAGACGGTTAATGTGAGCTAAAAGACACTGCTCATTGAGAACAAACTGAATCTTACGGTACCAAATGTCATAGTTGTCGCCATTAAGCTTTTCTCCTTTAACCATGTCAGCCACTACATTCTTAGATGCCATGATGACCTCTAGAGATAAAAGCACAATGATGTAAGAATAACGTATAACACATGTTTTTGCCACAAAAAATCTAAATTAAAAAATAAGACAACTCTCAAAAGTCATGAGATCAAAAGTACGCTATGCTCCTAATCATCTCTTGCGCCTCTAATGATTATTATCAAATTTTAATTTAACTAATGCGCAAAAATTAATTATCAGGAATCAAAACTCGAAGCATTCTCTTAACCGATCAACCTCTCACTAAACAAAATATAGCTAGGCATGTGATAAGCTTCAATTCCCTGCCTATAGCATAAATATCATTACAATAATATTTCTATGCTATCAAACAATTCAAATTATGGGATTAAAACTAACAAATATCACATGGTACAGTATAAAACATTAATCAAATGCAACTCTAATAATCCAAAAATTAGAAATTAGAGTAACAACATGCTAACATGTTACATGGATCAATTCTGAATATTTTGTAATTTTTTGAAATTTTTAAAAGCAACAAAATATTGAAATAAATTGCAAAAAAATTATCACAATCTTCAGAAAATTACTAACAACACCCCAATACCTAGATCAAGTGTCCAGAACCATATAGGACAAAACCCGAGGCGCGTCTGGGATTGGGGTTGCTTTCTAGGTGTGTGTGTAAAATGCACATGTTGGCGCAACTGGGGTTGGTATGACTGGTCTAGTTGGTCTGGTTCATCTTCTTCTTTGAGTCAGATTCAAACCAATTCGACCTAAAACTTCAATCCTCCATAACTAGAGATATATACAGCAAAAAAATACATATAATATATTGATGAAAAGGTATCATATCGAAAAGACGAACACATCCATATAAATTTCATGTTCAGAATCACAGTGTTTAAAAAGTTGAGCCGAGGAAGCAGCTGCCTTAAAAATTAGGGTTTGAGATTTCTCTCAAACCACTCATCCATTTGAGATAAAAATTTTCAGATATACTATCATGCATATAGAATAGCACATACTGAAATTTTAGGCCAAACAGAGAACGTTTCTCTGGGCCTCCATTAAAGCTCCAACGAATCTTTTTTTTTAAAAACAGTATATGAAAACACATGCAATCATCCATGAGAGAACTTTAAATGGCTCTGATACCAATGTAGAATCAGTCTACTAATAATACAGAAGTAGTAAGCGGACTTTCCTCTTGAAGCGTGTTCGAAAGTAAGCCCGAACGAACCGACTCATAAACCAAAAATTATCCACGTGTTCCTGCTCAACTCTAATATGTGTTCCTACTCAACTCTGATACGTGTTCCTGCTCAACTCTGATAATTTACTCACAATGGAGTGCAATCAAACCTTTCTTAGAAAGCCAAAAACACTATCACGATTCACAACTCAAGAGTCTATCTTAATTATGTGTTTTTTAGAGAGAAAGAGAGAGAGTTTGCTCTCACAAGTTATCACCCGTAAGACTCCCCACACCTTACATACAATCACACATGCAGCTACACTTGCACACCCCCACATATCATGGGTGTAAGTAGACAAAAGCTAAGTGGACATGATTAAAGGTAAGTGGGCTTAATGATAAAACCTCCACTTGTTAGTGAAAATAGGTTTAATGATGAAACCACCCACTTGTTAATGGCCACTAACAAGTGGTGGGGCAAGCCATTCATTCACATGATATGAGTTAGATATTTGAGTTAGGGCATACCTATGAGTGCCCGAACCGCCCACTCATATACCAAAATTTATGTATAACAGAAAATTGAGAAGGTATGGGTAAGAAAGATAATGAGAACCTGGTAATTGTAATGTGAACTGAAAAGTCCAAATTTGTAGATCATGGTGATTGTATGGATTTTGGTAGCGTTAGAGTTAATATGTCCATAATTTTATAAGACGGAAGTTTTGCACACTTTTGTGTTCAATAAAAGTCCCTGATTAGAAAATGAAATTACATAACCGCTAAAGCCGTCTGTTCAAAAAACTCAGAAAAGGACGTGGTGATTAAATGCTTTTATAACGCTAAGACGCTGTTCGCTTACGGGTTTAACTTTTCACGGTTTCCACAGCTTTTGTGTTTTGTTACGACGGTATTTAATGGAGGCACTTCCGATGACTCAACGAGTAGGCTGACGCTTCCCCAGATGATTCGAACCCATATAGTATATACGTCGTTTCTATGTTGCAGACTAGGGTTCCCAAATTATGTTATGATTATACTGCCAGAGGTGTCAAAGAAAAACCCCGGTGAGGATTGTTTCGCCTTCTCGATTCCCAGATTCTATTATGAGCACACCGCTGGAGAATTCCCGGAGTAGGAGGTGTCAAAAAAAAAAAAAAAAACAGCGGCAAGGTTCGTTTCGCTTGTGGGTGTCGAAGAAAAACTCTATCGAGGATTGTTTCGCTTGTGATGGATAGTCGGCGAGGATGTCCGCCTGCTGTAATCTACGACGGGTCGGCAAAGAAATAGCCATTAAATCTCTTATATCGGAAACACTTGTCTTTTGAGAACAACCGGTAGCGGCAAGTGATTCAGGCCTTCCTCAGTTACGTTACCAACAAAGGTAAGAGAACATATTTTACATATAAGAGAGCAGATTTTACATATTTATATCCTCTCTCCGTCTACATTGCCCATCAGAGGTAATAATCAAACAGATTTTATATATTTCAGAACAGAAGTAAACACATAGATTTCTTGATTTCTTATATTTCAGGAAAAAAAAAAATGCAAAACACTTGACTTTTGAGAACACCTGGCAACGGCGAGTGATTAAGGCCTTCCTCAGTTACGTTGCCTAGCAGAGGTAAGACAACAGATTTTAAATATAGGAGAGCAGATTTCACGTATTTCTATACCTTTGTAGATTTGTTGCTCCTGTAGATCACATGTTCAATGGAAAGCTTAAGAAAAGAAAAGACGTGCACATCGAAAAATCATGATAGTCTACTGAATGTCGCATCTGTGTCCTGAACCTTTCCTTCTCCCTGGCAGGCTAGCAGTTTAAATAGAACTACTGTGGGTGGAAGATGTTGATTTTTCCCTCCTATTTTGCTGGTTTTGAGAACTGGTTAGAAGAAACTCTTTTATTGCTAAAACCTGTGATGATGGATGAGGAGGCAAGATGTTTGATGTTTTATCTTTTAATAATTTTCCTCTTATTGTTTGGCTGTCAAAAGAAAAAAGATATTGATTTTTCTTCTAAAAGAAAACTGCTCTGTATTATATATTTTGTATATGGTTGAAGCAAATAGGATTAAGAGAAGTAATGAGAGTTTTTTCTCACAAAAGGATCTATGATAGTTCTGGTCACTTGCAATCATCGACGTAAAACATAGTCTATTGGTCCAAGCATGTCAATAAGACTGCTTACTCTATTTATCTACCCCTACTTCAATATATATCACTACATGGCCATCGATAGTGATAATCAAATAACCAAAGTATAGCGTCTATTTGAGTGGAGTCGTATGATTATTTAATGTAAGCAACATTTTCAAATCTTAAACCCACTTTAATCCCCATTTGTCAGAGAAAACCAGCCAGCTCACTTATCTATGTTGAAAATAAAAATAGCTCACTCAAGCCTTGTAATATTAAGTATTACAACCCATCTATCTGTATATTCATATTAAATTCATGTTTTGACCAATACTTTTGCTTTCCTTTTTTTCTTATTGTAAATTCAAGTTTTTACTTTATGCAGGTGAAGGCATAAGTGAACTGATGTTAGAAGACCTAGCTACATGTTTTCCCGATATTGTGTAATCATTGTCTTCATTTCTCTTAATCAAGTCACTTGCACTCTTCCAAACTGATTGGTAGATCTGATGACACTGTTAAGTTAGTGATGAGGACCGATCAGGAATACTCTTAACAGGCTGACCAGAAGTAAGTACATATGGACTGTTAGATTCAGCTGATGACGTACCATGCATTACAATGGTTGAGACTTCAGCACCAAACATGTTGATGTCTTAAAGGATACATATGGAATCGAAAAAAGGAAAAGTACCACGAAAGAAAGATCAATCCTAAAAGGTTCAACTGACTAGGGCCTGATCAGGGAGGTCATGACCAAACAGACCATGGCCTACCAGACCATAGCCGTGCACGGCCGAGCGGACCATGCCGAACAAACCTTGTGGGATGGCACCGATCATTTGTCCCACCTGCCACGCCAATAAAAACCATCATTAGCAACTCAATCATGATAACATGCTCCCAGCTTTAAGACTTCGAGTGTAGTAGGAGGCAGTCACCTCACTCACCTTGACACACGCCTAAGGGAGTGCTACGTTTAGGGTTGGACAACCACTCCCCCCACTACCCTGCCACCAGTCAGGATCTCCAATGCCACGTTGCCACGTGTAGAGATAGCCGTCTCCCACCCTCTCCATACATGCAATGCCTTTCTAGGGCTACTAGTGTGCCTGCCCATATAAAAGGAAAAATTACCTTCTCCAACAAGGTACGCAAACATAAACTATAACCAAAATTCTATCAAAATACATCCAGAAACCTAACTTTGGCATTGAAGTGCCCTTAGCAGGCATCACACCGATGTCCCTTACTCCTTCTTCCTCTCAGATTATCGGAGCTAGTCGCTGCTGGCCTGGAGACCGACTTACTACTTTATCAGTTAGCGCTGTCTGTGGGAATGATTTGTTTCTATTTTCATGGTCGTCACCAGGTCCGGCACTTCACGCATCCCCTTACCCATGGATAATCAAAATACCAACAGGGTTGCGGATGACCAAAACACTGATAGAGTTGCAGCCCTCGAAACCTGGATGGCCGATGCCATGGCCAACATGCAGATACTGATTACCCAGTACCAAGAGTTGCTTCAACGACTCCATGTTGCCCTCGGAAGAGGACAACCACCTAGAGCCCAACCAGAGAATGAAAGAAGTCACGCCAGCAGACCCGTGAATGATGAACCCATTTTTCCTCGTGGCAGCGTCTTAAGCCTTAGTGAAACGGGGACGCCCCACCGGACGAAGCACAAAGTCGGGCCCTTGGCTCACACCTACGACATCACTCCCAGCATACAGAGCTCGAAGGAGAGAGGGTGGACAACCCCTCAGCTTGGGATGAGCATTTCAGAGCCCTCCAGGCCCAGATGACTGGAGGCATGGAAGCAGTGAAGACCAGGATTCTGAACACCATCAAGGAGATGGTGAACATAACCAACTCCCCATTCACCTAAGCAGTCATGCAAGTCTCCCTACCGCCCAAGTTCAAGATGCCAACCATAGAGATGTTCGATGGGACGAAGGACCCATTGGACCACCTAGAGACCTACAAGGCCTTAATGCAGCTCCAGGCTGTCCCAGACGATATTATGTGCAAAGACTTCCTGATCACTCTCAAAGAAACAACTAGATTGTGGTTCAACCGGATTCAACCCTCCACTATTAGTTCCTTCGTTTAGCTTAATAAACTGTTCGTTGGACACTATATTGGAGCCCAGCGGTAGAGGAAACCGGCTACCAGCCTACTTAATGTGAAGTAGAAGAAAAATGAAACTTTTTGCGAGTTTGTCATCAGGTTTAACTTGGAAACCCTTGAAGTGGATGATGTTGATGACAAGGTCGCAGTCACTGCTTTTATGAGCGGAGTCAGGACCCACAAGTTCATGTTTTCGTTAGCCAAGGAGCCTCCGAAGACTATGGCGGACCTTATGATTAAGGCCCAGAAATATATGAATGCAGAGGATACGATGGATGCTAGACAGGAGTGCAATGAGGGCACCACCTCCCAGTCAGACAAGAAGAAAAGATTACTTGAAGGCAAGGACGATTGGGATAAGAAAGCCCCAAGGAGTGAGAGCATGGAAAGGGGGGAGCGACCAAGAAACCAGTTCGCTGCCTTTGAACGTAGTTTCACCCCACTGACCATGCCACTAGAGCACATCCTGAACAAAATCAAGAATGACCTAGACCTGAAATGACTTGGAAAGTTAAGGGGGTCCCTAGAAGAGAGGAATCGAAGGAAGTACTGCCGATTCGACAGGGATCACGGCCACAACACAGACGATTGTTTTGATCTCAAGCAACAGGTAGAGAACCTAATCAAGGAAGGGTGCTTGAGGAGATACGTTGCTGACCAGGGGTAAGACAGACAATGACCGGCAGAGAGGAAGAGCCCGAAAAGAGCTCCAGCACACCAACGCCTGATTGGAGAGATAAGGGTTATTGCTGGGGGCTTCCGAGGTGGCAGTGAGTCTTTGTCAGCCAGGAAGAACTATACCAGGAGAGCAAAACAAGCAGAGGTGTTCTCGGTAGACAAACCGAGCAAAAAGGCCCGACCCCATGTTTTGGACATAGTGTTCACCAAGGACGAGGCATCAGAGCTGAGCCACCCGCATGATGACACTATGGTGGTCAGCGCTATCATTGCCAACTTCAAAACTCGACGAATCCTCATTGATAGTGGTAGCTTGGCTGACATCCTCTTTTGGGGAGCCTTCGAGCAACTGCAGATACAGAGGGAAGCACTGAAACCCATGACATCCCTCCTTGTGGGGTTCACTGGTGATAGGGTTACCCGCGTAGGGTCCATCGAATTGCTCGTCACCCTGGGGGATGACCCCCAACAAGCCACGATGTTGGTCAACTTCCTGGTCGTGGACTACCCCTCAGCCTACAACGTGATTATAGGGCGTACAACCGTAAATCAGTTCAAGGTAGTCACGTCCACATATCACCTGAGACTGAAGTTTCCTACAAAGCATGGGGTGGGAACTGTAAAGGGTGATCAAGTGACAACAAGAGAATGCTACTTGGCATCCCTCAAGGGGGACGCTGACAAAGAGGGCCTCATGGTAGAAGAGCTAGAAATCAGAGACGAGGAAGAGCTTTGACGAGGAGAACCCTTGGAAGAGTTGGAACAAGTCCTCATCCACCATATAGCCCAGGTGAATAGCACACAGTTGCCCAGGGTTGTGATGATCGGTACTGGCGCTCCTGAGCAGCTCAAGCAGGAGCTGTGTGGATTCTTGAAGGATAACGCGGATGGCTTTGCCTAGACCCATGAAGACATGCTAGGTATAGACCCCAAGATCGCTGCTCACTACCTCAACATTTCACCAGAGGCCAGACCCATCAAGCAGAAAAGGAGGAGTTTTTTCCCCGAGCGTAATGAGGTCGTTGCAGAAGAAGTGGACAAGCTTGTCCAAGCTAAGTTCATCAAAGAAGCACAGTACCCAACTTGGCTCTCGAATGTTGTAATAGTGAAGAAGGTGAACGGGAAATGGCGGATGTGCATAGATTTCACCGATTTCAACAAGGCTTGCCCCAAAGACAGCTTCCCCTTGCCTACCATTAACCTTCTGGTCGACTCTACTGCCGGGTACGAGATGCTTTCCTTCATGGATGCTTTCTCGGGTTACAACCAGATCAAAATGGTAGAACACGACTAGGAACACACCGCCTTCATCACCGACAGGGATTATACTGCTACAAAGTGATGCCTTTTGGCCTGAAGAACGCTGAGGCAACTTACCAGAGGCTGGTCAACAAAATGTTCAAGTCCCAGATAAGACGAAATGTGGAAGTATATGTGGACGACATGCTAGTAAAGAGTAAGCAAGCTGCCAACCACTTGTAGGATTTGAAAGAAACCTTCAACACCCTCAGACACTACTACATGAAGTTAAACTCGGCCAAATGTGCATTCGGGGTGCCCTCAGGGAAGTTCTTAGGTTTTATGGTATCACATAGGGGTATAGAAGCAAACCCAGAGAAGGTCAGGGCCATACTAGACACACAGGCCCCGAAGACGATCAAGGATGTTCAGAGACTAGCAGGAAGAGTGGCAGCCCTGAACAGGTTCATCTCCAGATCAACCGACAAGTGCCTACCCTTCTTCCGGATGCTAAGGAAAGAATTCCAGTGGACTGGCGAATGTGAAGAAACCTTCCAACAGCTAAAACAGTACTTGGGCTCTGTTCCCCTGCTAAGCCGAATGGTCATAGGAGAGGACCTCTACCTCTACTTGGCTGTCTCGAGAACGGCAGTGAGCTCAGCCCTCGTGCAAGAGAGTGAAAGAATCCAAAAGTCGGTGTACTACACGAGCAGAGCACTCAAAGGAGCTAAGGAAAGATGCCCGAAGATGGAGTTGCTAGCCTTCGCTCTGGTAAGCTTAGCGTGGAAGCTCTGACCATACTTCCAAGCTCACACGATCGTGGTCCTGACAGATCAGCCCATCAAGAAAGTCCTGCACAAGCCTGAAATCTTTGGTCGACTCATGAAGTGGTCGGTGGAGCTCAGCTAGTTCAACATTCAATACAGGCCAATGACAAACGTTAAAGGACAGGCAGCAGCAGATTCCATTACAGAGTTTACCGCCCACCCCGATAGCCCAACCGACATGGAGGATGCCGATAACAGCTAGGTATTGAATGTTGATGGATCCTCCACCGAACAATCAAGCGGGACAGGCGCGGTTCTTGTCACCCTAGACAGCCAGAAAGTGGAGTATGCTCTCAAGTTCAAATTCCCTGCCACCAACAATGAGGCGGAATATAAGGCACTCATCGTCGGGCTTCGAATTGCTCAGCGCATGGGGGTAGAGCAGATAGCTGTCAGGGGAGATTCGCAGCTGGTGATAGAACAGATCCAGGGTGAATATGAAGCTAGAGGGGAAAAAATGAAGGAGTACTACCAGACGGCCAGAGACTTGGTCAGAAAATTCTCCAAAGTAGTACTGCAAAGGGTCCTCCGATTGGAGAACGAAGAAGCAAATAGGTTGGCAAGAATAGCATCCTCAAAAGAGCCCGACCTTGAAGTACCCTTGGAAACTCTTGATTCACCGAGCATTCAAACCCTAGAAGTCAATGCGTTGGAAACGAACAACTCAAGGGCTAAACCAATCAGGGATTATCTAGAACACAATACCCTCCCAAAAGACAAGCTGGAGGTAAGGAGGATTAAATTCATGGTCAGCAGGTATGTGATATTCGACGGCGTCCTGTACAAGCGAGGACACACCACCTCCCTCCTCAGATGTGCCACCAAAGAATAGGTCACCTACATCATGAGGGAAGTCCACGAAGGCATTTGTGGCAACCATTCTGGAGGACGATCCTTGGTTAACAAGATCATCAAGACAACATACTACTGGCCAACCATGAGTAAGGACTCCTAGGAGTTCGTGAAAAAGTGTGACAAGTGCCAACGGTTTGCCAACATTCTAAGATAACCTGCACAGGAGCTGACTCCCATCCAAAGCCCGTGGCCCTTCGCTTAGTGGGGGATCGACATAGTGGGCCCATTACCCCTGGGCAGGGGGCAGAACAAGTTCGCTGTGATAACCATCGACTACTTCACCAAATGGGTTGAAGCAGAGGCTCTCACCTCCATCACGGAGTAGAAAATGATTAACTTTCTTTGGAAGAATATCGTGTGCCGCTTTGGAATACCCAAAGTAGTCATCATTGACAACGGTAAGCAATTTGAAGGGAAGCAGTTTAGAGGGTTATGCTCGAACCTGCACATCAGCCACCATTTCTCCTTGCCGGAACATCCCCAAGAAAACGGACAAGTGGAAGTCACCAACAGGTCCCTTCTCAAGATCATCAAGATAAAGCTCGAGAAAGCAAAAGGGTTATGGGCGGAGGAGCTCCCCAATGTCCTTTGGGCTTATCGAACCACTGAGCGAGTCTCCACCGGCCAAACCCTTTTTTCCCTCAACTTTGGGGCCGAGGCAGTCATGTCGGTGAAAATTGGCCTCCCCAGCCCCATGACTCAAAACTACAACCCAGAGACAAACGACGAGGCATTGGTAGTCGACATGGACCTACTGGAGGAGAAAAGGCTCCAGGCAGCAATCAGAGTGGCCTCATATCAGCAACAGATGCGCCAGTACCATAACAGCTGAGTCGTTTGAGGGATTTCAAGACGGGAGACTTAGTATTGAAGAAGGTCAACCAATCTACTAAAGTTGCACAGGATGGAAAACTTGGCCCAAATTGGGAAGGACCTTACGAGGTGACGGGCTTCACCAAAAAGGGGACCTACAGACTGGAGGGCCCCAACAGCGAAGAACTGCCCCACCTCTGGCATGCTGAACACCTAAGTAAGTACTATGTGAGATTGATTTCCTTTCATTTGAATACACAATTGTGGAATGGAAGCTTTCGTCTGTTAAGGTTATAGAAAGACTTATCTAAATTTATCACAACTTATATCTATGATTGCAAGTTGATCCATGACGTTCTAAGTTTCTGCATGTTTCTTTTTGCTTGCAAACTCCCAAACATCTCCCTTGCAAGCATACCAAAAATTAAAGCGACAAAGTCCTGCTCAGGCATGGCTGAGCAGGCATAAAGCGACAAAAGTTCTGCTCAGGCTTGGCTGAGCAGGTAAAGGCTTTATGCCCACTTCAATTTAAAGCGACAAAGCCCTGCTTAGGCTTGGCCGAGCAGGCAGACTACAAATTAAAGCGATAAAGTCCTGCTAAGGCATGGCCGAGTAAGCACAAAGCAACAAAAGTCGTGCTTAGGCTTAGCTGAGCAAGCAAAGGCTTTATGCCCACTTCAATTTAAAATGACAAAAAGCCCTGCTTAGGCTTGGCCGAGCTGGCAGACTACAAATTAAAGCGACAAAGTCCTCCTCAAGCATGGCCGAGCTGGCACAAAACGACAAAAGTCCTGCTCAGGCTTGGCTGAGCAAGTAAAGGCTTTATGCCCACTTCAATTTAAAGCAACAAAGCCCTACTCAGGCTTGGCCGAGTAGGCAGACTACAAATTAAACCGAAAAAGTCCTGCTCAGGCATGGCCGAGCAGGCACAAAGTGATAAAAGTCCTACTCAGGCTTGGCTGAACAGGCAAAGGCTTTATGCCCACTTCAATTTAAAGCAACAAAGCCCTGCCCAGGCTTGGCCGAGTAGTTAGATTACAAATTAAAGCGACAAAGTCCTGCTCAGGCATGGCCGAGCAAGCACAAAGTGATAAAAGTCCTCCTCAGGCTTTGCTTAACAGACAAATGCTTTATGCCCACTTCAATTTAAAGCAACAAAGCCTTGCCCAGGCTTGGCTGAGCAGGCAAATGCTTTATGCCTACTTCAATTTAAAGCGACAAAGCCCTGCTCAGGCTTGGCCGAGGAGGCAGACTACAATTAAAGCGACAAAGTCTTGCTCAGGCATGGTCGAGTAGGCACAAAGAGACAAAAGTTTTGCTCAGGGTTGGCTGAGCAAGCATAAGCAACAAAAGTCCTACTCGAGCTTGGCTGAGTAGGCGAACGCTTTATGCCTACTTCCATTTAAAGCGATAAAGTCCTGCTTAGGCATGGCTAAGCAGGTATAAAGTGACAAAGTCCTACTCAAGCCTATGCTTGAACAGGCAGACTTCTACAAGCCAAAGCGCTAAAAGCCCTGCTCAGGCCTAGGCCAAGCAGGTAGACTTTCATGTTTTTGCCAACTACCTACACCTGCCTAACCTTAATATAGCCCAATGTTTTGGTTAGTTTATTTTGGTATGGGATTCCGTTTATCCATGAGCGGTAATGAAGTCTACAAATTAAAACAGCAATTCCAATAATGGACGTGAACGAAGCTTTTCCATTTCTAATGAAAAAAGGGAAAACAGTTTACAAAAGCCAGAGTAGTGTTACAAAACCACAGCCACTACAAAGGCAAAAGGGAACAACTTCCAAAAAAAAAAAAAAACTACTTGGCCTTGGGAGCCTTGGAATGGGCTGCAGCTTTGGATTAGGCCTCACCCTTTTCTGGGACCCTGGCAAGGGTTGCTGCCTTGGGCTGGCCATCACCCTTCTCTGGGGCCTTAGAGGAGGCCGCAACTTTAGGTTGGGTGTCACCCTTTTCTGGAATTGACTAAGTGACAGCCTTGGACTGAGCATTATCCTTTTCTGCCCCCTCTTTGTCTTGTGCTATACCCTTCGACGCTGCTTGAGAGGCGGCATCATCTTCGACCTTGGGCTCAATCTTGGAAATGTCCAGATCAGGATAAGCCCGAGCAACTAGAGATTTGGCTTCTTCGAAGCCATTTATATAGATCTTGGCAAAAGCCGTATGGCACTCCTCCCCCTGCATGTACTCCCGTTTAGCATTCTTTTTGGCTTCCTCCAATAAAGTAGGAAAAACTACAATCCGGTCTTGGGCAACCTTCAGGGCAGCCTTCTCTGCTGCCAGTTTTTCCCAATAGGCCTCCTTCTGACCCTTCTCCTTTTCCAGGTCTACCCTCAGTTTCGCCCATTAGCCCTCAAGGGCCTACACTCTGCCCTCAGCTTCCTTCACCTTCCCTAAGGCCATGTTCAGCTTAGCCCGGAGTTGGTTAGAGACCCTCCTCTCATCCGTAAAGGACTTCTCGAAGTTCTTTGATCGGCCTCCAAGGGTCACCACTCTGGCAGCAGCTTGAACAAGAAATAACACGACCAAAAAAACATTTAACAGTCTAGAAAGGCAACCACAGGGTCAACGAAAATCAAAGTGCCAAGCACAAGTCAATACTCCCCTACCTTCAGTAAGTCCTGATAGGCCTCCTTAGCCAACATCTGTGACACCAGAACTGCCATCTTGCCAACATCCGAAGCGGGGATAATGCTTGTGAGCTACCTCGTCACCTCGCTAGCACTCTCGAAAATCGAGATCAAGGAGCCCGGCACATCCCCCAGAGGAAGAGCAATTGTTTGGGGTGTTGGCCCAAGTAGGCAACCCAAGAGGGGGGGTGAATTGGGTTTTATAGAATTTTTAACAAGAGTTTCAACTAAAAAATCGTTTATGGATTTTAGAAACAAATAATCAAAGTATATGTATCAAGCAAATGAAGTGTACATTAAAACAAGTATTTGCAAGCATGCATAATGAGCAAGTAAGCAAAACAGAGGCAGAAGAAATATGCACCAGATTTATAGAGGTTCGGCCAACCTTGCCTACGTCCTCTCTTCTTCGATCCTTTCGAAGGAATTCCACTATGCAATACACCTTACACAGCCGCTGGTTGTGCCACGAGTGCCCAGCTCACTCTTTACAAAAGCTTCTTCCCAAGCTTTCAAAACCCAAGAGATTTTGTCCAAGCTTCTCTTAAACTTACAAGTGTTTTTCCCAAGAACACTTAAACTTACAAGGTTACAAACCCTCCCAAACAAGAATGAATGAAGATTATACAAAGAGTGACTCTCCTAGTGAGTATACAAATGAATACAACTCAATGGATAACTTTAAACACTCAGCAAAAATATATGGCAGTGAGGTACAGGTGATTTTCAGCTTTGAAGCACTTGATATGAATGGTATGATTGCTCTATCCTTATTGTTTGAAGCTGTATGTATCTCATATATATAGGTATGGATCGATTCTAGCCGTTGGAGAAGTATGGGAGAAGATTTGGTTGTGTTTGTGCCCATACCGTCTGTCAGAAAACTAGCCGTTAGAGTCTAGGAGTCGACTCTTTTCACAATGAGTCGACTCTTTTTGCATTTCAGCAGATTTTTCAAGTTTCTGTCCAAATGAGTCGACTCTTTTGTCCCAGGAGTCGACTCTTTTCAGCAGTCTGCAGAATTGTTTGTTCTCTGTTGCAATGAGTCGACTCTTTTTGGCCAGGAGTCGACTCTTTTAAGCTTCCAGCAGAATTCCAAGGCTCTGTTCGAATGAGTCGGCTCTTTTAACTTGAGGAGTCGACCCTTTTTCCAAAAACCCATATTTTTGCAACTTTTCTTCATTCTTTTTCAAAGCTTCCAATCTCTTCAAGGATCATCTAAAAAGGCTTTTTAAAGCTTGCAAACACTTCTTCAAGATTAGATGACTCCAAGAACATCTTCAATCCATTCAAGGTGAGTTTTCTTCATTTTCATCACTTGTAGAGCTCTTCCATTATCATAGCTTCATCTATTGATTCAAGTCTTCTTCAATATCTTCAAGAGAGCTTCCATGACTTAGAATCTTCATTTCTTCAATCAACATGGCTTCTCCATGGACTTCAACAACTCAAGAAAGCTTTCCAAATCTTGTGATTCCTTCCATGTCTTCAAGACATCTTCAAATCTTCTAAGAAAACTTCCATATTTTGAGTTGGTATCTTTTTCTTCCATTCTTGCAAGATATCTTCAAGTACTCAAAGTCTTCAATCTTTTAAATCAAGACTTTGATCATTTTCATTCTTCTTCTTTGATATCCATCATCTTCATTCCCTTATAAAATCACCACCATTGTTGAATATGCTATTCTTTCATGCTTATCAATTTTCAATCTAGGATTTTCATCAACTTGAGAATCCTTTTTCTTCTTATAATATCACCTTTTGTAGAATACATCACTTCATCATGCTTTTCATCATAAATCCTCTATTATGATAAGCTTCAAGTCAAGATCTAATTAATAATTCATCTGCACACTAAGTAGAATTATTAGATCATTTGACCATGTTTTGTTATCATCAAAATCAAGGCATTGACTCAACAATCTCCCCCTTTTTGATGATGACAAAACATTAAAAATATATGCAAGTAATTTCAACATGAAACATGAGGATTAATATGTATGAGAAGTATGAGACTTCAAATGTCCAGTACTTCAAATTTTCAGTTTTCTTCCCATTTCAATATATTTTTCACAAGTATTTCTCCCCCTTTTTGTTAATCAATCAAAAAGGTATGCAAATTTGGAATGAAAAATGTGGAGTCATAGTCGAGATAAGGAAATTTCTCCCCCTTAATGAAGGAGTTTTCTTTGAAATGGCTTAAAACAATTTTAAGAGTAGTATGCTCAAAAACTCTAAGAGACTCAATAACTTGCAATAGCAGAAAAATTTAGAGAAAGTGAGATTTTTATACCAATCATTTGCTCCCCCTTGCTTTTGTACTTGGTGCTTGAGAGTTTTATTGCTTAAGATCCACTGAATCAGGTTCATGTGCATTTATAGCATTGGATGCTTCTTACTGCTTCAACTTCATTAAACCAATGCTCCCCCTTTCCTTTGCAGTTGATGTCTTATGATATAATTCATGGTAGTGCATTGAGGAGTGTTTTCTCTCCTTTTGATCTTTTTGAGAAAAATTTCTCCCCCTTTTTGTCAAATCCTCAAAAAGAAGAGTAATAGATGGAGAAAAAGAGACAGGTACAATAGCAAAAAAAATAGTATACAATGATGTTTATGTGAAGATCATTTACTAAGATAGTTAAAGCAATCATTTATTCAGCAAAATCAACAATGTTAAAGCAATCATTCATTCAGCATTGTTAAACCAATCAATCATTCAACCAAACACAAATGAGATAGCAATGTTAAGATAAAGAGATTCAAAACACATCGTTCATTCATGAAGAAATATTTAAGAAAGTTTAACAAAAATAACCATCCACAAAAATATTACATGTTGCTTTAGAAAATGTCTTGTTCAAAAACAGAAAAGGTTCAGAGGTTTTCATTTTCTTTTGGGAGAAGGGGTTTGAGAGAGATCAACTGGGTTATCAGCAGTGTTTGTAAATTTGCTGCTTGAAGGTCTTTGTCTCAGGCCATATTTGTGAGGAGCAACAGAAGACTTTGGAGGAGTTTGGTCAAGAGGATCAGAGGGGTCTGCAGGTGATGGCTGAGAAGAGGTATGCTCCCTTCCACTGGATCCTTCCAACTCATCTGTACTTGAGTCCTCTGCTGCAAATTCTGCTGCTGAAGGGAAAAGAGTGGCTGGTATTGCTCTCCCACCAGCTTCTTCATATATTTGCCAATATGCTCAGTGGAAAGAGCAATGTCATTGGCAACTTTCTCTCTGATTTTGGTTCCTTCAGACACAAAGGCCTTGCTCAATTCTCTTACCTTCTTTTCAACAAAGAATAATCTAGTTGCCCCATTATCAATTTTCTTATCCAATTTGGTGAACATCTCTTCTTGATGCCTTTTCAAATCTCTTACCATGCTCATCAAAATACTCATATCTACTGATTGGCCACCTGGAACAATGCTCATTGGAAAAAGTTCCCTTGGAGTAGGAGAAGAGGCAGGTCTAGAGGGTTCACCACTTTCTGGTATGGCACTGGAAGGTTCACCTCTTTCAGTGGATTCAATTCCAGGAGTCCCACTATCAATATGTTTCTCTTTTCTAGGGGTCCAGGTCTTGCTCTGTGGGTTGAAGTGATAGCCCATTCTTGACAAAGTTTTCTGATTGTACTCATCTGAATTAGAATCAGGAGTTCTATGCTTTTCACCTCTTAAATCTATCTTGAAGTGTTTAAAAATTTTTGTCAAGAGGATCCCATAGGGTAGGCTAACTTTGGTTCTTGAGGCTTTGACAATGTGCTCTAAAATAAACTCAGGCAAATCAATTTTAGTGTCTGTCAAATAAGCCCAGAGGAAAAACAATTCCCTTTCAGTGATGTAGTCAAACTTCCCACCTTTAGGAATGAGAATGTGACAAATAAAGTGATGCACCAATCTCAGTTCCAAAGGCAACTCATTGGCCATGGGTTGGAATGAATCATCAGTAATTTCCTTTCCCAGTAAAGCAGATAAAGCAGTCTTTCTACTAACATCTTTCTTGTCCATTTGCCCACCACTACCAATTTTTAAAATTTGACAAATCACTCCTTTAGTGAGGGTAATGGTTTCACCCTTCACATAACTAATCACATTTACTTCTCCAGTTTCCTTTTCTACATGGGCATAGAATTGTCCAACAATTTCAGGATATACATCATCCTTTAACAAAGTAATAGATTTCCAACCAAGGGCTTCAAATTTTGGTTCAAAAGCAAACTTCTCTTTAGCAAAGAAGGCATAATCTATCCATCTTCCATTTAAAATGACTCTAGAAGAGAAAATTTTCTCATACTTATCTTGATTTGATTTCTTCTCAAAGTAAATGGTGTTGTCGAGAAATACATCTTCCTCCTCTTCAGTTTGCTTCCCTTTTCTCCTCTTTGAAAGCTTAGAAGAGTCCCCTTTAGTCTTCCTCTTCGTTCCTCTCTTGGATATGGGAGTCGGCTCTTTTAGGGCTTTCTTGCCTTTCTTCGATGGAGCAGATTTAGGAGCCATGGAAGGTTGTAAAAGACGGTTGAAGGAAGTTAGAAATACTCTAGGATGATCAAATATAGGTTGGGTAAGGATTGAGGGAGAGTTTTTCGGTGGTTGGAAGTGGAGATGGCGGTTGATCGTGAAAGAAGAGAGAAATTTGAAACGTTGGAATGATTTGAATAAAACAGGGGTGTTACAGTTTTTTAAAGCAGTTTTAACTTAAATGAGTCGACTCATGGTTAAAAAGGGTCGACTCTTTTTGAGCGAAGAAAGCTTCCTGAGCTCTCTGTTCAAATGAGTCGACTCTTTTGCCAGGAGGAGTCGACTCTTTTCGACAGAGGACATCTGGGGCTGATTCCAGAGTCCAGGAGTCGACTCTTTTGGAGCATGAGTCGACTCTTTTTCTCCAGAAATGCAAAGATGTGTTTTTAAAAGCCATGAAATGCATCAAACAAGTTTGTAATCAATTTCAAGGATACTTATGCATTTATCAAACATATATAGACATCTAAGCATTCAAGATAAAGGGTTGCTCATCCCCAATTCTCTCCTAATCATACAAAACCTATCTTCATTCAAGGGTTTTGTGAATATATCTGCAAGTTGATGTTCAGTACTCACAAAATCAAGCAAAATGTCACCTTTTTGCACATGATCACGTATAAAATGATGTCTAATCTCAATGTGCTTTGTGCGAGAGTGTTGGATAGGGTTTTTAGTCAGATTGATGGCACTTGTGTTATCACATCTAACTGGAATATGTTCAAATGTTAAACCAAAGTCTTCTAATTGATGTTTTATCCAAAGCACTTGTGCACAACAGCTTCCGGCTGCAATATACTCAGCCTCGGCTATAGAAAGTGC
Source organism: Euryodendron excelsum (assembly GCA_033060915.1). Lineage (NCBI taxonomy): Eukaryota > Viridiplantae > Streptophyta > Magnoliopsida > Ericales > Pentaphylacaceae > Euryodendron > Euryodendron excelsum. The sequence continues at coordinate 9,758,111 of CM065391.1, read as the reverse complement.
AACAGAGTTTTGTTTCTTACTAGACCATGAAACAAGCATATTTCCAAGAAATTGACAAGATCCACTAATACTTTTTCTATCAACTTTGCTACCAGCATAATCAGCATCTGAATAGCCAATTAAGTTCAAAGATGTGTTTTTAGGATACCACAATCCAAGATTAGGTGTGTGCTTAAGGTATCTAAATATTCGTTTAACAGCAACAACATGTGATTCCTTTGGATTAGTTTGAAATCGAGCACACAAACATACACTAAACATAATATCAGGCCTACTAGCAGTCAAGTAGAGCAATGAGCCTATCATACTTCTATATAGCTTGGTATCTACCGAAATACCTTTCTCATCACTGTCAAGTTTTGTTGAAGTATTCATAGGAGTGCCCAATGGTTTCGCATTTTCCAGCCCAAACTTCTTGAGTAGATCTTTGATGTACTTAGCTTGGTTAATGAAAATTCCTTCCCTTGATTGTTTGATTTGAAGTCCAAGGAAGTAATTGAGCTCACCCATCATGCTCATCTCAAACTCACCCTGCATACACTTAGCAAATTCTTTACAAAGCTTTTCATTAGTAGAGCCAAATATAATGTCATCAACATAAATTTGCACAAGCAACATGTCATGATTTTTAACCTTTATAAAAAGAGTTGTATCAACCTTTCCTCTCGTAAAATCATTTTCGGTTAAAAATTTGCTTAGCCTTTCATACCAGGCCCTTGGGGCTTGCTTTAAACCATATAATGCTTTAGTAAGTTTGAAAACATGTTCTGGAAATATAGGATTTTCAAAGCCAGGAGGTTGTTCAACATACACCTCTTCAGAAATAAAACCATTCAAGAATGCACTCTTCACATCCATTTGATAGAGTTTGAAATTCTTGAAACATGAAAATGCAAGCAACATTCTAATAGCTTCTAATCTAGCTACAGGTGCATACGTCTCATCAAAATCAATACCTTCTTCTTGACTATAGCCTTGAGCTACAAGTCTAGCCTTGTTTCTAATAATGGTTCCAGATTCATCCATCTTGTTTCTAAACACCCATTTGGTTCCAATTACAGGATGATCTTTAGGTCTAGGAACAAGATTCCAAACCTTATTCCTTTCAAATTGGTTTAATTCTTCTTGCATGGCCATGATCCATGACTCATCATTTTCAGCATCTTGAAAACATTTTGGTTCTATTTGTGAAAGAAAAGCAAGATGATTACACACATTTCTAAGAGATGATCTTGTTCTTACCCCTTGTGATGGATCACCTAGTATTTGCTCTGTTGGATGATTGTGGACAAATTTCCACTCCTTTGGCAATCCTTCATTCTCATTTTGTTGGCTTGAGGAGTCATCTTGATTTCCTTTGTCATGTGGTGAAGCTTCATTTTGAGTTTGATCAATGTTCATCTTATCCAAGTTCTTCTCCACATCATCTATATCATCATTCACAGCCTTTCTAGACAAAGAGTTTAGTTCATCAAAAGTAACATGAATTGATTCTTCAACAACTAAGGTTTTCTTATTGTAAACTCTATAAGCCTTGCTATGTGAGGAATATCCTAGAAAGATAGCTTCATCAGATTTTGCATCAAATTTACCAAGGTTGTCCTTGTTATTATTTAACACAAAGCATTTACATCCAAAAGCTCTAAAATATGAAACACTTGGTTTCTTGTTTTTCCAAAGCTCGTATGGAGTTTTATTTAAAAATTTTCTTACCAAAACTCTGTTTAACACATAGCAAGCTGTGTTAACAGCTTCAGCCCAAAAATATTTTGGCAAATTGTTTTCACAAAGCATTGTTCTCCCCATTTCTTCCAAAGTCCTGTTTTTCCTTTCAACAACTCCATTTTGTTGAGGAGTTCTAGGTGCTGAAAAGTTATGTTCAAAACCATTTTCATCACAATATGTTTCAAAAGGTTTGCAATCAAACTCACCACCATGGTCAGTCCTAATTGCTGTGATTGTAAATCCTTTTTCGTTTTGAACCCTTTTACAAAATTTGGTAAAGAAAGCAATTGTTTCATATTTGTGAGCTAGAAAGAATGTCCATGTAAATCTTGAGTAATCATCAACAATGACAAGAGCATATTGTTTACCAGCTAAGCTTAGAGTTCTAGTTGGTCCAAACAAATCCATATGCAATAATTGAAGTGGTCTAGAAGTAGAGAGCATGTTGGTAGATTTAAAAGATACTCTGGTTTGTTTTCCCATTTGACATGCATCACAAGTTTTGTCTTTTTCAAAATTGAGTTTGGGAAGACCATTTACTAACTCATTTTTAGAAATTTTTGAAATAATGCTCATACTAATATGGCCAAGCCTTCTATGCCACAACCAACTATCCTCTTTGCTCACAGCAGCAAGGCATTTGATCTTACAAGAAGATAATTCATTTAAGTTGAAAGTGTAAATATTGCCTTGTCTATGACCAGTCAATATGATCTTGTTATCATTTATGTTTACTACATTACATTTAGATGATTCAAACACTACTTTGCAACCTTTGTCACACAATTGACTGATGCTTAACAGGTTGTGTTTAAGTCCTTTAACAAGTAGAACATTCTCAATAGAAGTTGAAGAATTTTTACCAATACTACCTATACCGATGATCTTGCCTTTGCTATTATCTCCAAAAGTGACCAATCCTCCATCTTTTGGTGTGAGAGAAGTGAATTGAGTTTCATCTCCAGTCATATGTCTTGAACAGCCACTGTCCAAGTACCATTGATCCTTTTTGGAGTTGGCTTGAAGACACACCTACAAAACAAGCAACTCAACCTTTGACCTTTGGTACCCAAATCATCTTGGGTCCAGTGGAGTTAGTCTTCAATGTTTCCTTTTGGAACCCAAGCTTTCTTGACAACATGAGATTGTTGTATAAGAAAACATTGATTTGCAAAGTGACCTCTCTTATGACAATAGAAGCATGTGATTGGTGCTTTTGAAAACTTTTTATGTTTAAAAACATTGTAACCTATTCCAGCCTTGTCAAGAGAGCAATTTCGTTTTCCAAGCATAACATCAAGTTTATCTCTTCCATTGACACATTTAGAAAGAGATTTTTCTAAATCAGTGACTTTTTCTTTTAAAACAGAGTTTTCATTTTTCAAAATGTCATTTTCATTTTGTAACTCTTCACTTTCTTCTGTGAGAGTGAATACCATATTCTTGAGAAGATTGTTTTTTATGCTTAGCTTTTTAAATTCAACTATCAAATCATCAAAAGCATCTTGCAATTCATTAAAAGAAAAATCAGAATTAGTTACCTCTGTTTCTTCTTCATGTGCCATAAGACATAGGTTGGCTACTTCATGAGTTTCAGATTCATCTAAGCTTGAATCCTCACTGTCACTCCATGTTGCAGCTAGAGCCTTTTTCCCTCTTTCTTTCTTTCCTTTCTTTTTCAGCTGAGGACACTCATTTCTCATGTGTCCTGGCTTTTTGCATTCGTAGCATATGATGGTAGAATCCTTGTTGTTGGATTCACCTTTTGCTTCAATCTTCTTTCCTCCCTTCCACCTTCTTCTCATGAATCTCTTGAATTTTCTTGTGATGAGAGCAAGATCTTCCTCATCTTCTTCTTCACTTCCAGATTCATTTTCTGATGTGGTGGTTTTGAATGCAACAGACTTCTTTTTCTTGTCCTCTTCTTCTTGAGCATTCTGTTTTCGGGTTAGCTCATAAGTCATAAGAGAGCCAAGAAGTTCTTCAAGAGGTAGAATGTTGAGGTCTTTAGCTTCTTGAATGGCTGTCACCTTTGCTTCCCATGTCTTTGGCAGTGATCTTAAGATTTTCCTCACCTGTTCACTGTTAGGATACACTTTTCCAAGAGACTTTAAGCCATTTACAATGTCAGTAAATCTGGTGAACATCTCAGTTATAGACTCATCAGATTTCATTCTAAATAATTCATAGTTATGCACAAGAATGTTAATTTTTGACTCCTTGACCTGATTTGTTCCTTCATGAGTTACTTCAAGTCTGTCCCAAATTTCTTTGGCAGATTCACAGGTAGAAATTCTATTGAACTCATTTGGATCTAATGCACAATATAAGATATTCATAGCCTTAGCATTAGATTGCATAAGCTTCATGTCATTCTCATCCCATTCATTTTCAGGTTTGGGGATAACTTCTCTTTCAATAACTTTGCTGGGAGTTTTAGGACCATTAACAATAATCATCCATAACTCATAATCAACAGATTGAATATAAATCCTCATTCTATTCTTCCAATAGTTGTAGTTTGTACCATTAAACATTGGAGGTCTATTAGTGGATTGACCCTCACCTAGAGAGCTTCCAATCATGGTTGCCATGGATCAACTCTAAGGATGTTAAGCCTTTAAACTAGAGTACTAGCTCTGATACCAATTGTTGGCCCAAGTAGGCAACCCAAGAGGGGGGGTGAATTGGGTTTTATAGAATTTTTAACAAGAGTTTCAACTAAAAAATCGTTTATGGATTTTAGAAACAAATAATCAAAGTATATGTATCAAGCAAATGAAGTGTACATTAAAACAAGTATTTGCAAGCATGCATAATGAGCAAGTAAGCAAAACAGAGGCAGAAGAAATATGCACCAGATTTATAGAGGTTCGGCCAACCTTGCCTACGTCCTCTCTTCTTCGATCCTTTCGAAGGAATTCCACTATGCAATACACCTTACACAGCCGCTGGTTGTGCCACGAGTGCCCAGCTCACTCTTTACAAAAGCTTCTTCCCAAGCTTTCAAAACCCAAGAGATTTTGTCCAAGCTTCTCTTAAACTTACAAGTGTTTTTCCCAAGAACACTTAAACTTACAAGGTTACAAACCCTCCCAAACAAGAATGAATGAAGATTATATAAAGAGTGACTCTCCTAGTGAGTATACAAATGAATACAACTCAATGGATAACTTTAAACACTCAGCAAAAATATATGGCAGTGAGGTACAGGTGATTTTCAGCTTTGAAGCACTTGATATGAATGGTATGATTGCTCTATCCTTATTGTTTGAAGCTGTATGTATCTCATATATATAGGTATGGATCGATTCTAGCCGTTGGAGAAGTATGGGAGAAGATTTGGTTGTGTTTGTGCCCATACCGTCTGTCAGAAAACTAGCCGTTAGAGTCTAGGAGTCGACTCTTTTCACAATGAGTCGACTCTTTTTGCATTTCAGCAGATTTTTCAAGTTTCTGTCCAAATGAGTCGACTCTTTTGTCCCAGGAGTCGACTCTTTTCAGCAGTCTGCAGAATTGTTTGTTCTCTGTTGCAATGAGTCGACTCTTTTTGGCCAGGAGTCGACTCTTTTAAGCTTCCAGCAGAATTCCAAGGCTCTGTTCGAATGAGTCGGCTCTTTTAACTTGAGGAGTCGACCCTTTTTCCAAAAACCCATATTTTTGCAACTTTTCTTCATTCTTTTTCAAAGCTTCCAATCTCTTCAAGGATCATCTAAAAAGGCTTTTTAAAGCTTGCAAACACTTCTTCAAGATTAGATGACTCCAAGAACATCTTCAATCCATTCAAGGTGAGTTTTCTTCATTTTCATCACTTGTAGAGCTCTTCCATTATCATAGCTTCATCTATTGATTCAAGTCTTCTTCAATATCTTCAAGAGAGCTTCCATGACTTAGAATCTTCATTTCTTCAATCAACATGGCTTCTCCATGGACTTCAACAACTCAAGAAAGCTTTCCAAATCTTGTGATTCCTTCCATGTCTTCAAGACATCTTCAAATCTTCTAAGAAAACTTCCATATTTTGAGTTGGTATCTTTTTCTTCCATTCTTGCAAGATATCTTCAAGTACTCAAAGTCTTCAATCTTTTAAATCAAGACTTTGATCATTTTCATTCTTCTTCTTTGATATCCATCATCTTCATTCCCTTATAAAATCACCATTGTTGAATATGCTATTCTTTCATGCTTATCAATTTTCAATCTAGGATTTTCATCAACTTGAGAATCCTTTTTCTTCTTATAATATCACCTTTTGTAGAATACATCACTTCATCATGCTTTTCATCATAAATCCTCTATTATGATAAGCTTCAAGTCAAGATCTAATTAATAATTCATCTGCACACTAAGTAGAATTATTAGATCATTTGACCATGTTTTGTTATCATCAAAATCAAGGCATTGACTCAACATGGGGCACCACACTAGCGACAATAGCAGGTGCTGGGAGAGGTGGAAGCAGAGCCTTCTCGACAGGAGGAGTACTGCCCGACTGAGGAGTGTCATCCTCAAGAATTATGGCTTTCCCCCTGCCCCCTTCTGCAGTAGCTGGGGTAGGGGCCCTCTGGCCAGATGCCAGTTTAAACCTCTTGGCTGGAGTAGGAGGGTCTGCCTTTACGGTCAGCTTAGCTTTCCTTAGGAAACTTCTGTTCAGCGCCATCTCCTCCTCCTTGTCCTCAGGAATGTCAACCCCTTGGTCTACAAAAAGCCACATCGCATGAACGTCAGAGCAGGACAGACCACAGTTAAATAAAAAACACAAAGTACTTCTCTAAAGGTAGAATGAGCAAGGAGAGAGTACTTTCTAAGCCTAATCTGTAGGCTTAGGGCCCAACGAGAACATACCCAAATTTTTAACATTCACCAAGGCATAGGCATCAGTAACGCCATGCTCGATAACTCGATCCACCCTCTCCTTCAACTCGTCACTCAGAGTGGGGGCAGCACTGGCTAAAAGCAAGCAACTTATATCAGTGCTCTATAGGCCTACAAATCTAACAATAAAGGAGAAAGACACCAGGGTTGGAGAGCGTACCCTTCCTAGAAGGCCTACCCACTCGCGAGGGACTCGAACGAACTTCTCATGCACTGGTTCCCAGGGCTGGCTCTCCCACCCTTCACCATAGATAAAGAAAAACTTATCTTTCCACCCTTTGTGGGACGAGGGCAAGTCCTTTACCAGTACCATGCCCTTGCTCCTAGCAGAAAAGTATCACCACCCCTTCCTAGGCTCTGACATCTTGTAGCAGCGTAAGAATTCACTCAATATGAGGCTGTCCTTGACACCACTACTTGCCTGCCACAACACATAGCATCCCATCATAATCCTCCACGCATTCAGTATAAGCTGACCAAGAGCCAACTCCAAAGTCCCCATAATATCCATGATAGGAGCAGGGACAGGAAATCTCAGGCCGTTAGCCAAGGCGGCCTCATACACACAGATCTCCCTTGGTTGAGTAGAGTAAGCCCACTCCTCCTTCTTCGAAATCCTATATCGCAGCGAGGGAGGCATCTGGTACTCCTTCCAAATCCTTTTCATTCTCTTCTCCGTCATCACAAAGGACACCCCCCTCGCTGCAAAGTTGAATTCTCTCACTCTTGGCACCACCATCATCCTAGTTCCGGGGTCCGTTCTCCCTTCAGAGGCTCTAGAAGGACCTATTGATGCACTATCAAGGGCCCCAAGCCTAACCCTGACCAGATCTTGAGAGGGAGTATTCTCAAAATCTGATGATTGCACCTCTCTCTCATCCATCGTTCCTATTAGATACCCCTTTCTCCTAGACTTGGACTCTACCCTAGCCAGTTCTTCGCCCCACCCAAGCGACTCAGTGATCGTTCTCACACCTTTCAACAATTGCTCAAAACAACTGACTCGGGAAGACTTGCATAAATGCTTAAAGCAACAGCGGAAAGACTTACCAAGTCACGCAACGAGTCCTTCAAAGAAGTTATGAATCAACGCGGTGGGCAATAGTGCAACAGCAAATCCGGTCAATCGTTTGAAGATCTTCAAGTATGGCACATGCATAGTGGGAGCCAAATGGCGTAATCGCCTAGGCTAAAAGCCTCTTTTTCGAAATCAACGGTCCGGATTCAATCGCCCACCCGCAAATCCGACGGCTGGCAGTCCATGAGTTACATCATGTCTTGACAACTAATGGGCACGCACCGTGTGGCAAAATGTCAATCGACGCATTTAGTCCTCACCAGCCTTATCATAAATGTGCCTGTAGCGCCATAAATGCATCGTGCCTCTACAAAGTGACACCTTCCATCCCATGAATTCGCCTGACCACGCCCCATGCTTGGGGTACTTAGAGGAATTGGGAGAAACTGATGGGGACCGACCAAGAATCCCCCTAACCACGCTCCACGCTAGGGGTACTCAGGGGAATCGGGGGCAACTGATGGGGACCGACCAGGAATTCCTCTGACCACGCTCCATGCTTGGGGTACTAAGAGGAATTGGGGGCAACTAATGGGGACCGATCAGGAATACCCTTAACAGGTTGACCAGGAGTAAGCACATATGGGCTGTTAGATTCAACTGATGACGTACCGCGCATTATAATAATTGAGTCTTCAGCACCAAACATATTGATGTCTCAAAGGACACAGATGAGATTGAAAGAAGGAAAAGTACCACGAAAGGAAGATCAACCCTAAGAGGTCTAGTTGACTAGGGAGGTCATGACCAAACAGACCATGGCTATGCACGGTCGAGCAGACCATGCCCGAGCAAACCTTGTAGGATGGTGCCGATCATTCGTCCCACCTGCCACGCTAGTAAAAACCATCATTGGCAACCCAATCATGATAACATGCTCCCAATTCTAAGACTTCGCATGTAGCAAGAGGCAATCATCTCACTCACCCTGACACACGTCTAAGGGAGCGCCACGTTTGGGGTTGGACAATCACTCCCCCCACTACCCTACCACCAATCAAAATCTCCAATGCCGCGCTACCACGTGGAGAGACAGTTGTCTCCCATCCTCTCCATGCATGCAACTCCCTTCTAGGGCTACCAGTGTGCCTGCCCATATAAAAGGAAAAATCACTTTCTCCAACAAGGTACGCAAACATAAACTCTAACCAAAACTCTGTCAAAATACATCCAGAAATCTAACTTTGGCATCGGAGTACCCTTAACAGGCATCACACCGGTGTCCCTTACTCCTTCTTCCTCTTAGATTACCGGAGTTGATCCCTATTGGCCTAGAGACCGACTTACTGCTTTATCAGTTAGTATAAAAAGTTGGTTTCATTTAGAGTGACCATCATTGGGATACTAACTTACAAAACTTGTAAATGGTTGTAATAGCATCCTAACAGCATGGTAGATGATAGAGAGGTACAATTATGCCAGTTATGTGTTGTATTTCTTTCGTTAAATGATGTGTTTTAGTTGAGTGTTTCCCCAATTTGACTTAAATGATCATGTACTTTTGCATTTGCTAGGTGGTAATATTTGAGGTGTGGGAGAAAGCCCATTGATAATAATTTAACATGACTTTAGGAAAGTTGAGATAATAGATCATAAGTTCTTTATATCAATACCTTATTCTATACTTACAATGACATTTTGGTGCTGCTGTTAATGTCATTGTAAGTTTATTGTGATAGCTGATGTTATTTACTATTAATTCTGCTAACAATCTATCGGTGGAGCAAAAAAAAAAGGAACAATCAAAGAGTAAAACCCTCGTGTTCTACCTATTCCTTCACTTTGGTTTTCTTCTTTTGGATGACTAGACCACTCGAATTTTTATTAGAATTGCAAAATTTCGAAGAGCAATGGATTGCTATATAATGTGATTTAATTTCTCTTAGAGAGACATATTGTGATATATGACATAGATAACGACGGGCATTAGGTGAAACAACGTGATCATGTTATTTATAACTTTGCCATGTTATTTTTGCTCTTTTTTTTTTTCAATTTCCTTTTTGTAGGAAAATGAAGAAATCCATATTGTCTATTGCCCTTCCTCCAGTAAATTGGTAGTTTTTTTTTTCTTTTTCGACTATTGTTCAGTGAGAGGCATTAGGTGTATTTGCTTCAATCATTTCTGATGATTGAACATCTCATTCAATATTTAAAATACCAATTGATGGGAACAAATCGTTTGTATGCAAAAGGTACTGCAATATGTTTGCGTAAAGGAGGCATTTATATTTTGAAGGGAATACTGCTAATAGGAATGGTGGTGTTTTTCGTAGGAATGTTAGATTGAAACTCCTAGAAGGAAGATAAAATTGTACAAGGTCGATGATTTTGTAAATTTGATACGCCTATATTAGCTAATACATCAATTGGGAAAATATTGTAATCAATTTGTGTGAATGGCAACATTTTTACTTGGATGAAATTAATAGCAACTATACTCTTCTACTATTGTTGTGTCTTTACTTAATGTTCTATACATAGTAAAATACAAAAAGGCAAAAGAACGGTATGTAATACGTACAAGTTTAATATGATTTTTTTTTAAAAAATAAAATAGTAAAATTTAGCATAAAAATATGATAACATAAAAAATACGAATACATAATTATCCGGGTATCATACGTACATTTGTTAAAAAGTCGGACAAAAATACGGCTACATTTATGAGTAATTTCTTCTTATATATGTTTGTAGGTTGTATTTTTGTCTCAAATATATCAATTTTTAAAAATAGATTATCAACAAACAGCTAAATTAAAGTTATAGATGAATGAATTTTATTTTTGTATTTTATTTTTTCAATACTTGATATAAGATTGGATTAATTCATTAATTTTAATTTTTAATTTAATATTTTGAATATTAATAAGAAGTTATAGAAAAATACGTTCACAAATATACCAAGTATTAGAAAATATTACGATTACATATGACATGATATATTAGTAAAGATACATAAATCATGAGCTATACAAGGTTTTTCTATAATTGATAAAGTAGAATAAGCTAAATGTCAATAATTATACTATTATAAATTATATATTATGTATGGAATTAATAATATGTTAAAATTATATTAATTATATCTAATTTTTGATCGAGCCTTTTTCAAAAGTATAATATGTAAAACATTTAATACGTATATTATATTGTTCAATTGAAAAAAATATATTTTTTTTTATTAAATTTCAAATCTGGATGACAAACGAAAGTTTTTTTTTTTTTTATATATATGTATAAATATTATATATGAATAGTACAATTATTTACTAAATATGGTTCGATAAGCCTCTCGGTATTAATTAGCATGCGTCTAAATAGTGTATGGGAAAGTTATAAACATACAAAAATTTTGATAAAAATTCAGTCTACAATAACAATAGTAGTATTTTATATATTTCAATAGACCTACATAAGTCTTTTGTTAACTAGACCCAAACTTTTTGCATTCAATGTGAAATATTTTCATAATTTATATATGGGTAATGCCATATAATTGAAAAACTCTTACATAATTTCTGCATAGAGTGATGTGATTGAAAGAGAATTTTTTATTTTTAAATCAAAACACTAATAATCATGACTCTTAATTATAAAAAAAAGTCATTCCATATCCTTTTGGTAGGATTTTCTGTAAAATTATTTTTTGAAAGAATTGCATTTTTCTTTTAACTATTTGTATAACATTTCTTTCGTGCAATTTATATTGGATAAGCATAGCACGAGTCATCTATTTCTTAACAACCAACATGCAACTATAAATCGTTCTTCTTTGTTTTTTTGGAACTTATGCAGCCATGTATATAAACTACCTAGTCCACCTCAGGAAAAAAAAAAAAATTAGAACTCATATTTAAAATTCTAACAATTTAAATTTAACTCACAAGAAGTAACTTCCACGTGCATCACACATGCACTTCTACTACTAGACTCTGAAATGGAAAAGAAGTGCAGAGTTCACAAAGGTCCAACAACTGAAGCGTGGTACATGTAACTGAAGCGTACACGTAACTGTAAACAGGAAATTGAGAAGACATGGGTAGGGAAGATTTGAGATAACTAATAGGATAGTAATGTTAACCGTAATTCAATAAATTCACTTGGATATCTGTGAAATGTCATAAAATATACACAGGACAAATTAGGAAAAACACCAATTTATGGTGATTGTTTTTATATATTAGAATAGATGTTATCATGTTTAGTGATGCAATTAAGGACGGAGCTAGGAATTTAATATATCATGGGTTATAAGTCAACATATAATATAGTATAAAAAAAATTATAGAGCATACTTATGTCAGGTTTTTATAAACCAATCAAGTTTATAATTAATTTTTAGCATACTTGTATATAGACATATAAATGTTAAAAACTAAAAAAATTATTTTTTGATATATAAACTTTTGGTTTAAAAAATGAAAGAGTTTCCTTTCCTGCATCCTTCATGTGTCATTTTAACTTACAATTTAGAAAAGTACGATTTACATGGAGAGCAGCATCAATCAAACACATTTTCAATTTTCAAACACAACCAAAGCCTCAACCAAAAATTTGTAATTCAAGCAAGCATCTGTGACAATAGATGAAAAGGAAAGAAAAGAGAAAATACTAAGCCTGTCTAATAAAAGTATCTCAATAAATAGAAAACCAATGACATTCAAAAAATTTAGGGCCTTTTTGGATATAGCTTATTTTTAGAGCTTATTAGACTTTTTGCTTAAAAAAGTATAAAATGTTTGGTCAAGTGCTTTTTTAGCATGCATTTTTTTTGGAACTTTCTTAGATAAAAAGCTCAAAAGCGAAAAGCTGATGAATTTTGTGCTTAAATTACTGTAGCAAAAGTTAACAAAAATCTTCAAGTTTCCTAAATGTCCTTAACCACCACCACTGGTCACCCACCACCGCAACATGATGCCCCCAGCAACACTAACACTACCCTGCCACTGCCGCCATCCACCGCCGCCGTCGCCACCACTCACCGCCGTCGTTGCCGCCACCCACCTCACCAACCAGCTAGGCAGGTTACCAAATACCCTAGCCAAACATTTTTTTTAAACTAATTTATAATTTATTATGATTTTTTTAAACAGCTTATTCAATAAAAAAGAAGTGTTCCCAAACGAGCTCTTAATGTAACAATAGCCACAGTAGCAACAGACTCTTATCGAAACAATTTCAACAAATAAATTGTATAATACCAAAAGCCCTTGTCACATCTCATTCAAACCCTAAATATACACCCAACTCACGAATAAACAAACTAAATATATATATATATATATGTTGTTAGATGTAACTATTTTAAAGAAGTAAAACTGTACTAATCAGTTAGGCACGATAGTACCCAAGCTTAAAACTTTATCCTCCGGTTAGTTACCAAGAAATTACAGGAAGAATGAAAATAACAAGCGGAACCCTGAAGCTCAGATTTTTTCTTAGAGCACCCAATCTCTTTCTTTGGTTATTTTTTTTTATTTTTTATTTTCTAGCTTTTTTGGCAACCAAAGGATGGACAGTCGTTTATCCTTTGTTTCCTATCCTCCCTTACCCAGCTAACTCAAAGAAGATAGTTTTTTTTTTTGGGGATGGTTTAGGCTAGGCTTAGGTTGAGCTAGACTAAGCAAAAAAATAAACGGGTAAACTGAAGATAAGTTAGACTAAAAGTTTGTGTATAAAATTTTTTTAGGTATATTTACCCTAAGTTGCAGCGTAAGACTTCGCTTATGCTCCGCCCATGGACACAATGCAAGTATAAGGGTTAAAAAGACTTGCAAAGAATTTTGTTAGCCTCCCAAATAGAAGGGTGCCTCAGTTATTTTTATTTATTTATTTATTTTTGATCAATTTGAGGATTTCGGGTTTGTTTGATAATTGTGAAAGAAAAAGGTAAAGGAAAAGGGAAAGGAAAGAGAATGTGATAAAAAAATAATTTTCTTTCATTTGTTTGATTGAAAAGGAGAAGAAAGTGAAAGGAAAATCAATTTCCTTTTATTTTCCTTCCTTTTTCTCTTTTAATAGATATTCTATTATTTTTCTTTCTCTTTCCTTTTAATTTCAAATAAAGGAATCTCCTCTTCCTTTCTAAATTAGAAACCAAACAAAGGAAATGAATTTTTTATTTCTTTTCCTTTTCCTTCCACAACTGTCAAATAAATCTTAAAACTTTTGGATGAGGTATAAAGTAGAGAAAGTGAGTTAAACTCACGATCCAATCATGAATGAAGGCACTATTATCACTGAACTAACCCCTCTAGCTACTTGGTACCTGAGTTACTCATACTACAAAGATAAGCTCTCTGTGAGGGTGGTTTGTTCGAAAGGTACTTTCTTCTATTACCTTTTTGGCTATTTATACCATGTGTCAATGATCTTTACCCATTGGTATACATTCTTAACCCATTAAACGTCCACTTCGATGATCTGTAATTTTCATTGCTCACATCTCTCAGGATTTTTAACTAATTCTAACAAGCTACACATTTCTGCAATCACTATTGTAGAATCACTATCAATGTATTCAGGCTCTTTTATGCTAAGCGTAGTATTTTCGAGTTACTGCCTCATCATACTCCTCCATAAGCCACTTTAGTTGCTTTCAAACTTGTTATAATTGTCACAATCCATGATCCATATAACATAATATTGTCTTTGGGTTTTAACTCTCACAACTTTAAAACACGTTGTATTAAGTAGAACTCAAGCCTAAATATATAGCTCTTCGCTTTTTATTTTTCAAATGACATGAGATCATAGCTCATACATCGGTTAGACCCACAAATATTGGCCCCCTAAAGTTCTAAAAATTTTCCTTAGACATTTTATACTTCTGAGGATTTCTAATAAAATAGGTATATTATCCCTCCAAAACTCAAGTGATTTTATTTACCCTCTTAAATTCAAGTAATTTTCCTTGCCCCTCTAATCTAGAAAAAAAATTAGTGAAAAAGTAGAGTCTCTATTTTTTAAGTACTACGTCTACTATGTTTTCTTATCTTCTTTATACTTAATGAGTCTCCTATAATGGAGCTTAAATATGAGTGGCAGTGGTTGGTAGAATTGGTCCAATTGTACCACTAATATTTGTTCTACTTCAGCTCCCTTTAGTGAGATTCTGGGTCCGCCACTGAGCGCATAACTTGGATTGTCTCACCCTCTCTTCCAAAGAGCCTGCCAGTTCTTTTCTAGAAGCTAAGGTGGGATCTAATCCATCTTGGACTTGTCGTCGAAGTATTATGGAAGGGAGGAAATTTTAGAAGCAGGGATGAGAAAGCTTATTGGGAATGGCAACTTTCAGCTCGTATCCATCATGTTCCATGGATTCCAGAACCACGGAGTTTTAGGGTATGGAGAAAGGATATGGACCCTATATTCAAAACAGTTGATCAACTAGTTATGAGTGGTACTAGCTAGCGGGATGAAGGGGTGGTTCACAGGTTGTTTGTAGATGACGATGTCATGTGAATCTAATACTTTAACTTCCCTTGCCTTTTTATAACCCTCTAGACTATTGGACTTGGCATTTTTATGAGCCTGGAGTATATGCAGTCGAATCAGGCTATGAGGTAGCCTTATCTCTTAAAAAGTATGGCTTACTTAAAAGGAAAATGGCAAGGAGATAGTAATGTTATTGTAATTTCTAAACTCTCTGGAAAGGAATTTGGAATCTGCAAGTTCCAAGGAAAAATACAACAAATTAAAACTGCTTTGGTTAATAAACATAGTGCTACTGATGTTATGTGTCCTTTGTGTTTTGAACAACCGTAGACGCTAGAACACTTGGTGGCTTCTTGTCCTTTCTTGCACCCGGATTGGTATTGGTATATGTCTCTGTTGAGGGTGGATTCCTCCAGTCTTGGAAGTGCTTTTCTATTAGTTGGTGGAATTCTGTGTGTGTGTGTTAAATGGTAGGAATCTAATGAATAGTACTGTTCAAATTAGTTAATGGAAGTGTTTTTTCGATTAGTTGGTGGAAGTGCTTCAAACTTATGACGCATGTGGAATACTCGTCATGCAGCTCATTTTCAAAATGTTGAGCTTGCTCCAATGAATGTAGCGATGTCTGCAGTCTATGCTGATCATGCATGCATTCTCCCAGGCAAATAACAGGGATCTATTCGGTGGGCCAGAGGCTGCCACTTTAGTAGACAATCATTATCTTGAATGCAATGGCAGAGGCCTTCTTTCAGGTATTGTGAAAATAAATTTTGACAGGAATTTTTATAAAGGAGGCAAAATCCAGTGGACTGGGTATTATTACTAGAAATTGTGATGGATTGGTGGTTTCATAGGAGCTCGTACACTATGATCAGTGTATAGAGGCAGAAGTGCTTTATTAATAAGAGCCCTTGCTGCTCGGAAAGCCTGAAGTTAGGCTTGGAATTAGGAATCTAGGCTATCAATCATCTTGGAGGGGATTTCCCAGAGTATCATCTCCATGCTTAATGGTCAAAGATCGGTGGGGCAAGAGGTGGCCATTGTAATCCATGAAATTCTACAGCTCCGGCTTAAATTCAATGATTATTGTAGATTCATATTTGTGGGGAAGCTAGGTGCAGAACATAGCAGTGCATGAACTTGCTAAAAAAAAGGGTGTTTGGAGAGGGTAGCTTTTCTGGGTTGTCTAGGCCCCCGTTGTGGCTCCATGGCTAGGGATGGCAACATGGGATTGGATTTTGATCTATTTGGTTAGTTATTTTGTTGGAATTGATTTTGTTAGTTTACACTCATAGTATAATGAAGAGCACAAACCCACAAGTTTTTGACAATTTACATACTCCAGCACCCCACTAAAGATAATGGATGCCATTATGAATATTGTAGAATGAATCACCATCTGATTTTAAATCGGTTTTTGGGTGGGAAAGAGTAAACTAGGAGAGAGAGAGAGAGAGAGAGAGAGAGAGAGAGAGAGCCTTTTCCACAATTGTGGAATTCAAATGAAATGAAATTGTTCCATCAAAAAACAAAATGTAATGAAATTGGAATGAAATGGGAACACAAATGCTCCCAAAGAAATAAAAAATATATTATAAAACTAAAGAAAATGTAAAGCAAGCAAAATAACTAAAAACAGAATATAATAAATTTAACTCTTCTGAAACTATCAAATAATAGTTAAATTAGTTCTTCTGGAACTATTAGGGATAGATCTTTTTGATTACCCAAAATTTCATCGTATAAAAGAAAATATAAATACAAGTATCCTCTTAATATTTGTCTAGAGCGTTTGCCTTGTCTATCTTCTCTCTTCTTCCTCTCCTCATCCTTTCTTCTTCTTTCTCTCTCTTCTTCTACAATCTTCTTTTTTCCTACATCTTGTGCTGTTACTCGTGTCTCTTTATAGAGAAGAGAAGAGACATATTCAATTGCTTTGTGTGTCATCCATCACAATAATAGGATGGTGGAACCATCTTATCTTTATACATGATGGGTGGTGTGAATCCATTATGCACCAAGTTCATAACACTCCCCCTTAGATGACTACCACACAAGATATATGCCTCGTTAAAACCTTATTAGGAAAAACCCTGTGAGAAAAAATCTTAACGAAGGAAAAAGAATACAATATTATTGTGTCGCATCGAATGATGTGGGTGCGTTAAAACTGTCTCGTTAAAACCTTACTAAGGAAAATCTTGTGAGAAAAGAAATCGTTGGTTAAGGAAAAATAGTACAGTATGCGACTCCCCTTTATGAATACGTTTGGTAAAAAAGTGATAGCTTCAATTGTTTAACATGAAAGATTCTTGAAACGATACATGCCAATATTGTGCACCAATTTCTCGGATGTCACAGTTAGTACTGCTTTAGTAAATAAGTTTGCCAAATTATCGCTTGAACATATCTACTGGACATTAATATCACCACTCCGTTAGAGCTCATATGTATAAAGGACTTTGGCGATATATGCTCGTTCTGTCACTTTTGATGTAGTCTCCCTTAATTTGTACAATACATATTGCATTGTTTTCATACAATACTATCAAAGTATCTTTAATCAAAGATAGTTAGCAAATTTCTTGAATATGTTGGATCATAGAACTCAGTCAAATGCACTCTCGACTTACTATATAAATATTTTAAAGAAATGATTTGAAGAAGTTGCCGTTAATATTTGCTCCAAGATATAGCAGTCTTGTCATCAGCAAACAAAAATATTGTATGTGACAGAGCTTTATGTGGATAAGAAAGATAGCCTGCATCTGCATAACTAACTAACTAACTCTAGTAGTGACTCCTTTGTATCGAATAAACCCATGTTTGTTGTTCTTTGAAGGTAACACAATATGTGTTTTACTCCATTCCACTGTCTTAGAGTTGGTGTAGAATTATATCTTATTAGTAGATTGATAGAAAAATGTAATATCAGGTCTTGTGCATTTTATAAGATACATAAGAACTCTAATAGCATTGATTTGGTACTTTAGGACCAAGAATTATTTTTTACTATCTTCTTAAGGATGAAAAATGACATTTTTGTATATCAAGTGATCAGACAACTATTGGAGAATTTCGTGGGTAAACTTTATTAATATAAAATATTATATATATATATATATATATCAACTGATGAATAAAAATTCTTTTTGATAAATGCTCAATCTGCAAGACAAGATAATAATTTGTTCTTTCAAGCTATTTAATTTCAAAGTGATTCTTTAAATAATTAATAACTTTTGTAATCTCTTTAGGAGTACCAATAATATTCAAAAGTATCAACATATATTGCAATAATAATAAATTCAAATTCTAATAAAATGTATGGACAATTTATATTGTTCATTTATCATTCTTTCAATAGATATTTATTGGGATAATTATACCATCTGCGTCCAAATTGGTTTAATTCATACAAATATCTTTGATGCTTGATAGAATATAACTTTCAAGATTTTGAAATATCTACTTCAAACATTTTTAAATTCTTTAAGAATTTTTATATGTATATCATTACCTAATCCACCATATGAATAGGCTGTTATATATTCATTAAATACATATCCAGTCCTTTTGAGACTAACAAACTAATCAATAATATGAATGTAATTGCATTCTTATAGGATAGAACTTCTTATCGTAGTCAATATCAGTTTTTTGCAACAAACCTTCTAATATGAGTCATGCTTTATATGACACTATTCCATTTTCTCATTGCGCAAACCCATTTGTATCAAACCAATTTTACATCTTCAGGTAGGTGCACTATTGGTCCGAATACTTTATATTATGCTAATGAGTTTAATTCTAACTCAGTAGTTTCTTTTTATTTTAATCGATCATATCAACATCAACATTTGTTGACTGTCTGTGGTTCAGTCTCTTCATTACTTCTAGTAATTGTAAGAGCCACTTTAAATAAAAATATGTTGTTGACAATAATATCATTTCTATTCCATCATTCTCCTGTATTTACATTATTATTCATTGATATCTCATTATTTTCAAATACCATTTCCTCTATAGGGGACATCTTTTAAGAGGTTCCTCTTCTAGGGATTATGTTACAAGAGTCTATTCAGAAAGTTTAGATGATGGAAATTTATTTTTTGGAGATTCATTTCCTTCTTTAAGAATTTTAGAAATTATGATCTCCTATCTCTTTAATATATTGCTCTTCAAGAGTTTCTTTTTCAAGAAGTTTAGATATTATGGTTTCTTCAAGAAGACCAATTTACTCATTTTGTTGTATTTTTTTCTTTCTGAGAGTTTTACGTTTGCACCAACAAGCCTCCCACGCTTCAAGCGCTTTGAAATCATATGCTACTATATTAACAAAGTGTCCTACAAGGACATCAATATGTACTAGCGTATTAGCAACTAGTATTGATATAATTTGATTATCTTCTTTGTATTGGTTTGCAATCATCTACAAGTAAATATTTTGTGACCTCTATATTCACATCGACTTATCCAAGAATCAAGATGAGACAGTTTCAATTTCACAGCATTCCAATTGATTCATGTCAACTTGTCTGAGGATCAAGATAAGACAATTTCATAGCATTCTAACTAATCTCACGTTATGTCTTATCTCCCCCTAATGGTGAAAAAATTAACTCATCAAAAGGATTATCTGTAAAATACGAGAGTGATGAGAATGCAAATGTCATATTTTTTTTCCGTAATGGTTAATCGTTTATATTTATTTAGTGCCTAAAGATACTCATTATTCTTATAGTTTGATTTAGGTTGCTATGGAATACTAAGGAAGAGGATCCTAGCTTAAAAGGGACGAATTTGTGCTGAAATGCAAGCAACATTTGAAGAGGCGTTCGAACGGTCCCAAGAGGCACTCAAACAGTAGCAGAAGTGTTTGAACGGTACATCAAACGGATTCAAGTCAAGTTCAGGTTCAAAGAGCATTCAAAATACACAGAGAGTAAATTTACCGTTCGAAGTGCGTTCGATGCACTGTTCAAACGGTTGTGTACAGTTGCAGAATTTCAGAAGCCTATAAAACTTGGGTCTATTTTGTTTTTAGGGTTGGTTGACATTTTTCACATTATTCTAGGTTATTATTTGAGTTGTTTTCATGGCCCTGCATGGCTAAACTCTAAATCTTGGTCGAAGGAGACAGAAGCCTCGGAATTAATAATAAACTGTGAGATCTAATTTATTTTCATTATTCAATTTAGGTTCTAAGTATCGAATGTTATTCTGTGCCTATTTTCATGATTGTCTTGTTTAATCGCTAGGAGGCCTACTAATTTATTAATCATTGCAATTTATTGCTGGATTAGATATCAAATCTGTAATTGTTTAATCCCTATGATTTGTAAAGCAACAAAGTTTTAATGATTTACTACGTTAGGAATTATTAGATCTCAGGAAGGACGTTCGACTAAATTAAATGCAACCGTCTGTGCTTATGTTGTTTAGCTTCATCGATCTCTCTAATTCTTAAGGCTGCTACTAGATTAAATCTTGTGAGCTTATCATGGGTTGTTTAATAGTTAGGGTTAATCAGATCGCTTGTTTTTTATTAAATATGATTAAGGAGAGATAGAAAAATAATTTCGACAGTGAATATTCAATGTGTGAATTAATATACTCGCATCAATGATCAGTTGTAAATTCCGAAGGTGGATGTTGACCTAGACCAATGTTTGTTCTTTTGATTGATTTCGATACTTTAATCTGAATTGTTCTGTAGTTAGTTATTATTAAAATAGTTTTTATTATATCCAAAACCCCCCATCAAAATTCACATAGCATAAAATTAGGCTAAACACTCTCCGTGAGAACAATCCTTACTTACACTACTACATATTTGTTTTTCAGGTATCGGTGTTATTTTTGGGTGCCCGTTACAGCACACCAGAGAGTTAACAGTAAATAAACATGTAACCATTGTATATATATACATAAATGAGAGATATATTAGTCTCACAGAATAAACAAATAATTATTTGAAAAAATGAATCTTCTGGTTCTTTAGAGGATATCCATGAGAGTTTTTAATAATTGGATACATTATTGTTAATTCTGAATGACCAAGACTATCATGCCAAAGTGTAAAATTCTTTTGGAGTGAAAGCACTTCTGGTGCAACACTTCAGGTGTTTCACGTTAGGTGCATTACTTCAGGTGATTTCATAATATAAAAATCTTTTAGGTAAAAAACACATTTGATGTATTACTTTAGGTGATCCCATAACTTGTATAGTCGTATAATATATAACCCAGAAGAAGAGCAGTAAATTTATCCATTATATGCTTCTGGCATGAAAAATAGAAATAATGTAAAGATATTTTTCACTACCTTTATTTTTATATTATTTTTCATTATGTGCTTCTAGCATGTAAATAATAGAAATAATGTAAAAATATCTATAAAACTTAAGCAAATTTATTGTAACTCCAATAGAATAGAAGTCATTATTAATATAGAGTTTTATTCCTTTTGTCAGCATTATATTATCTCTTCTGAAGCCTAACTCTCCTAGAATGTAGTGGCTCTTCCAGAGCTTCTAATCAATTTTGAAATGCCTATATTGTCTTAACATTAATTTCAGCTAATATTAAGTTTATGAAATATATTTTATGTCAAAAAAATTGTGTGCATTCCAACACCATCAACAAGAAATATCTTTTCCACATTCATCTTTGAGATAATTAATGGATTGGTACAATCCATATCTTCACATGTAAAATATATTTGAAGTTCATTTTTACAAAAAGAATAATTCAAGAAACTTTAAAATAATGTATGGATCTATACCTCATCAATTAAATATTGTAAATATTAATTAATCGTACTATAAGTACGTGACTAATGAAATATCTTCATAATTCTTGCTAGGTTTATTCAGCAAACCTTTTTTTATTTTATTTTGCTCATATTATTTTACTTTTTGGTGATATTTACAACCTTCAGGGAATTCTTATAATTTTCGAGCACATCTGTGACTATGTCCATGACTATTAAATAAAATTACATTCACTTTAGAGAATGATATAAAATTGATCAAACGTATTAGCTAATCATAGCTCTTAATTTTGTGTTGCACCATACTAGATCAATACCATCCATTCATCACTTCAGGGATTGATACAAATTATAAATTGCATTCTTCTTTCGTTTCTTTTGTCTCGTTTAACTTGTGAGGAAAAACCAAAAGAAGAAATAAATAAAATCAATCATGTTACCGTGCATCTGCATGGCATGTTTGTTGATTTTCATCAAATAACTCATTATTTTATTTGGTAACACTGTACTACCTCCTTGTAAAATATTACAACTCCAGGTGCCCTAAGTTATTGCCTTGTAACTTCACGTGTATTCAATCATAATCTTGCAACTCTAAATGCATTTATTGATACTCTTGCAACTCCTGGTGCTTTTAATTATGATAAGTTTTTGAAAAATTAAGATCTTCTAGTACTCGTATTTTTCTTTATAGAAAAATTTAATGATAATACTATGCTAAAAAATAGGCAACGGCTATAATAAGCATAGTTAAATAATAATAGCAATATAAATTAAAATGATAAAAATTAAAGTAGTAGCAAATGACAAGCCGACCTTATAAAACAACAATAATTAAATAAACAGATCTTAATAAACATTCTACATAAATGTTTTCCAAGTCTAAATGGATATTGACATAAAAGTTGAAGAAGTAAAAATAAATCATAAAACGTAATTGTAATAAATAATCCAAGTTTTTTTTATCTAGTGATCCTTACTCACAAAAAACATCTATACAATAAGATATAATACTATTAGTGTTATGCAGTCTGTGAATATATATAAAACAAACAATTCGGATGGAAGACAAGTCATGGTTCATAATATTTATTTATTACTTTATTATATAAGTACTATTCATCAATAGTACTTTTACTATTTATTAATAGTGTTTATTACTATGCTATACATCCGATATATATATATATATATATAATATGACTATTCTTATCAAATTTAGAATTTTGTCCGAATTTAAATTGTGTATAACTTTTAATCCAGACAACAAAATATAGTCAAGGTATGTGTTTATGGAAAATTATTGAAATAAGGATTTTAGATCTATAAATATTATATGCCAAAATTTCAAGATCTGTGAGACATAAACCAACAAAATTTTGAATTTAAAATTTTTTTTTCAAATCTACATCAAACGAGAATGAGTTTTCTTATGAAACTTCACTGATTGAATCATGTTGTTATAGGGTATAACATACTAAAAAAACAAGCCAATCGAAGATCATTTTGCCGAACTACCATTAAAACTCAACCAAATCTTCATGAAGAAAATAGTGTACAGAAATAGAAAAGCATCTTTTATGGCTCTTACACTAATGTTAAAAATATTATACGCAACGGAATTAAACTGACAATGAGCATACCTCCAATCTGGTGTAAACCCAAATGAAGTTTTACGTGCTATCTTCATAGATCATTTGATATGGTGAAGAACACAAAAGAAACAAATTTTGCAAATACTTAGAGCCTCGTGCTGACAATAAAACTAAAGAAAATGTAAAGTAAACAAAATAACCGAACACAGAATATAATAAATTTAGCTCTTTTGGAACTGTCAAATAATAGTTAGATTAGTTTTTTTAGAACTATTAGAGATAGATCTTTTTATCACTCAAAATTTCATTATATAAGAGAAAATATAAATACAGGTATCTTGTCAATATTGTCCAAAGCATTTGCTTTGTTTATCTTTTCTCTTCCTCCTCTCCTCATCCTTTCTTCTTCTTTCTCTCTTTTTTTCTGCACTTTTATTTTTTCCTACGTCTTGTGCTCTTTCATGTGTCTCTTTATATAGAAGAGAAGAGCCACATACAATTGCTTTGTGTGTCATCCATTACAATAATAAAATGATAGAGCCATTTGATCTTTATACATGGTGAGTGGTGGGAATTCACTATGCACCAAGTTCATAACAAAATCAATATTTTTCCAATTTCATTAAGTATCCCATCTAATGAAAGACAAAATCAATATTTTTCCAATTTCATTAACTATCCCATCTAATGAAAGAAAAAGGCCCTATTGCCTTGTCAGGAATGACTGCATAGAAGAAAATGCCTTGTCTAAATTCTCTCTCTCTCTCTCTCTCTCTCTCTCTCTCTCTTATCATCGTTGATTTCTTTTTGACTTTCACCACCCATGTCAACATTGGTTACCAAGAGTGTTTTGACATGCAAATCTATCACTAAATTTTTCTACAATTCTATATTTTGGATAAAGTTAGAAGAGTTTAATTTTGATACACTGATAATGTAGAATATTTTTTCACAAACAGAGTACCAGAATGCGACACGTGTCTTTTAAAATTTAAGTATAACATAAAAAAGCAAGATTTAGGGAAACATATCGTATTCTGGTGGTTACTTGTGTAAAAAAATTATACACTATTAGTGCACCAAAATTAAACTCTAAGCTAGAATCATCTATACTATTATAAAGCAAACCCATTTGGTGAAGCTAGTGAAGCTCTAAATTCAAAAAAGTGTCACTTTTAGGTACAGGCCAAGAATTTCCTAAAAAACATATAAATTACTAACATTATGCATATCTTTATCTGACTCAAGTGATAAAAGAGTAAAATACTAATTTAGATTTTATAACCATCCATTAATTATTTTCTATTTTTTCTCTCACACTTGCTCAAACTAACCATCCACGTAGTGGGGCACCCCTTCTAGTTTTTACTATTGTAAGGTAGAACTATTAAATTATCATGGAGAATCTTTTCCTTCAACGCACGCCTACACAAATTCTTGCAAATTCAAACAAGCGGCAAATGCATTCATCTTCTAACTTATCAATATCAATAGTAACTTCATAAATCATTAGTTGTCTACTTTTCCCATTTTCACACTAAAAGTTAACATTGTCTCACACTCTTCATTAAATGCAGCATTACAAAACATCAATGTTTCTACTTCACCTTGATTTTTTTTAAAGATTTTTTTATTAGAATAGATATCTCTCAATTATTTTTTCATTAGAAGATCTATAATTAATAATTAGACTTGTGGAAAATAAAAATAAAATCATAGTTCATTACAATAGATACTTGACATACCTGCTAAAAAACTATCTATAACAATGACTAGGGTTCAATGATGTCAATGTTCAATTAAAGCTTTTTAACCACTCATTATCCTATAATTCATATTTATCAAACATTTTCTTTAGTCCACTTTGAACTTAAGAATCATACTCCATATCATATAGAATATTTATGTATGGATTGGTATTATGTAAAACTTCCCAAATTTTTTATTATCGTTATCATTATATGCCACCAAAATATATAAAGTAATGAGTACTGTGAAATACATCAATGACAATTGCTTGAATTGCCTTACATTAATCAGTAATAATGGTTTTTCGTGTATTACTTGACATTCATAGATTCTAGCCATGCATTAAACCACCAAACCTAAGCCTTAATATTTACATATGAATGTAACTCATAATCCCACATGGTGATTCACACCAACAAATTAGAAAAAGATCAAATCGTGTTAGGATTGTTAGTGTTAGCAAACTTCATGGACCAAATTTTTTTTTGATTATAATTGAATTTTAAGTTGTGTTGGCAAGTTTCAAATTAAAAGTGTTAAGAGTATGTTGAAGCATGCAGAAACTAAAACATGGAAGGTTATGTCTATCTAAACAGAAGTTCGTTTGAGGTCTATAATATGTTAATTTCATATAACTTTTCAAAATCTACATAGTTTGAATATAACATGTATTCTAATGGGTTGGGAATTTATTCCAGATAATTTTCAAACTTTTTTTTTTCCTGTTTTGATCTTTATACTAGATTTGGTTTTGCGGTTTCTATTACTATAAATAAGAGTGCAAGGATTGCTTTGGAGCATTCCACATATGTCAAAGAGATTATACAAAGTTAGAATGATGCAATATTGTAGAACCAAAAGGCCAAAAGGGATAGAAACAAAGCAAAGAAATTCTAAGAGAACTTTTATTAAGACTAGAGAAGTGTTCCCCAATAATTCAATTCAAAGATGCTCCACTTTTCTCCTAATTCTCTTTATTTATATTTATCTCTATTTATATTGTCACGCCCCCATTTTCGATGGTTTAATAACATGGCACCTTGTACTACAACCTATTACGTCTGTACAATAGTATACCAAACATCTCACTTTGATATACCATATGATCAATGAGCATTGCTCATAAAACTCAATGTCCGTAAGCCTCTAAATGTAAAATGGACCACTTCTACGACCGCGCACCTAAAATAATCGCATAAAAGGATAAACTAATCATGAGCATAGTGAGTATATTAAAATTATATAAATAGAAAACATATAAAATGCTATGGATCAAGATTTAGCTCAAATAACTTGCCACAAGAACATTTCATTCGTGTGATTGCTGCGTCTGGTTATTTATTTTGACATGATTCACTCACATGCACTTAATTACTACTTGGTTTAATAATTAATCAACTCTCTAAATAGCATTTAGCAAAATTCATGTCGTTTGGAACTAAGTCCCATAGTGCGTGCACTGGTGCAAGATCGCGAAAGTGTTCTTTTTAAAAGAATTAAAAATAAGAGTGTATCTAGAGTGTGTATATATATTTAAATAAATATTATATTTGTATATTTATAAGTAATTTTATTCATTTATGCTAGTTTTTATAGTTCAGTGACATTGGAACTTTTAAGTTCTGCAAGAAAATTAATGTTATAGGGTCCACAAGTAAACAAACCGACAAAAAGCATGAGTCCAAAAGTCTACAATTGCATTGAATTCTTTTTTAATTTTAATTTCTTCAATATTATTAATGAGGTGGGGTCCACAATTCAGTCGAATACAAACATAAATTGATTAAATGAGAACAAGTCTACCATATACTCAATGTATAACCAATGGAAATTGAGAAATTCATGAATTTGTGCCCCCATGCCCTCAATTCACGTGCTAAGCAAGAGGAAATCGTGAATTCCCTTCGAATGCCGCTAATTCACAGATTGGGTGTGCGTGCGCCACCCCCTCCCCACGAATTATGTGACTTAGGTTTGGAATCACTATTTTCACATATTGTATTTACTTCTTCGGTAAGTAGAATCAAATTTTATAATATAACTGATGATTAATATCATAGTTATGAAATCGAACTAGACATCAAATCGGTGAGTGCATCGATTCACAATTTATTGGTTCAACTGGTTCAACCGTTATTATAAAATTAGTGTACTATATTCATTCATAAGATTTAACTACCATATATTTATATATTATATATGGAAAACATATAAACAAAAGGTAAGTTGAAATCTTTATATTTATGTATTATATATGGCAAACATATAAACGAAAGGTAAGTTGAAACCTTGGTTGGCAAGGCACAGGGTTCTACACAATGCTTGACGTGGATAGTTCGAGGCTCAGGAGCATTTCAATTCTTTGACAATTGAGAATTTTGAAATGTTGGAACTTACCATTGCTTACCTGGCTGGCAGCCGATTTTTTCTCTAACCAATCTAAGTGCTTCAATAGAACCTGCAAACCCTTCGGTTCCTAGTTGAACCAGTCAATCTGGTCCGATTATGAATGTTATGCAACCTCACATCTTGCACATGTGAAAATACATTCCTCCTTCGATGTTCTCGATCAACATCTATCACATGAAAGACATTAGAATTCCTTTTTTGCATGCACATAAAATAACGAAGGAGTGCTTTGGCATCACCTTTAGCAAGTCTCAGCCACCTTACCTTAGTGATATAGTTTCAACACACTCCTTTTCATCAATTGGTACATTTTCATAACCCCTCTCCTCAATAACAAATGAATTAGTCATACTAATCTTAATTTATGTCACACACTACCCCAGAAGTAGCTATATGACCTTCTTGAGGTAAGGTGAACCTTACAAACTCACCATCTAAACATTAAAATTAACATAATGTAATTAAACAAAACACATTCCAAACTTATATACATAACATAAAAGAGATGTACAAACATCCATCCATAAGTATATGCAAGGACAATAAAAACCCTCTCCATACATATTACATATGACAGTGTGCGACAAAATATACAATGAGTACAAATGTCCTCATCCCATCATAGACCTTTCTTTACACACCTAGACTTAACAATGGATTCAAGCTCATTTATGTACCTGAAAAGGAATCACTGTAGGGGTGTGAGCAAACCACGTGCTTAGTGAATGTAATAACTCAAAAGAATGCAAGCAAGAACACTTCAAAATAAATGATCACCACAATTCAATGAATAAAAGAACTGTGTTAGCTCTAGGACCAAACAATACCACACACATCACATTTCACATTTATCACACGTTGGTCACCAGTCATGCTCTATGAATGAATTAGCCTTATAGACAATGTCCTCTGAATAGTGATGTGTGATGTATGAAATAGCCTTATAGGTAACGTCTCCTGGACAGTGATGTATAATGTATGAAATAATCTTATAGGCAACGTCTCTAGGATAGTGTAATGCAATGCATTGGCTCTGAATCGCATAACAACCACCACATAAACATCTCAACAAATATTCCATATAATTCCAACACTGCCATAGCTCACATAAACACATATTCATATTCTAACCAACATTCATTAAGAATTAGTACACTCACCTCAAGCGACTAAACCACAAGAAGTGATAACCAAATTACTCCTTTGAAGGAGTTAAAGTATGCTTACTTGCTTCGAAACCTAGTACATATCACATTATTCAATACATGAGTAAAAATATGGTAAAAACATCATTACAAGATGATATAAAACGTTTAAGATACATCAGAAAGGTCACAAAAGTCACCCAAAGTCAAATGAGTGTAAAACTATAGGTTTGGACGATGATCCCCTGACATAGGTTCATTGTTTTAATCATATCTTTCTACATATTAAGAATTTGAAATTGATATTTATGCCATTGAATTAAAATTATACTTCTTGAGCTTCAAATCCATAGGTCATGGGTCCTAAACAAAGTTCAGATAAAGAAGTTATGAACATTTGAATATGGGTCTGGTATGCTAAAAATTGCTGTTGACAGCATTTTTGGCTCAAATTTGAACTTAAATCTGAATTAATTGACAAGGAACTAGACTCAGAGCCCTATATCGATAGAAAGATATACGATTCTAGTTTCTAACGCATCAATCGGTGTAAGATTTAGACTTTTGTAGAAGAAGTTATGATCATTCTCCTAAAGGGTGTTAGTGCTTACTACAAAACTCGAATTGGATCCTAGACTAATGAATTTCTTCATTCTATGAATAATAGATAACAAGAATGAACTCAGAATTAGATATTCTTATCTTATTTCAATCTTACGCAAGTTTCCCATTCCTTTTCCCTTTCTTTCTTTTCTTTTATTTCCTTTTCTCCTTTTTCTTTCACTTTCTCTCTTAGCCAAATAAAATTTCTAACAAGCTGTACTCTTTCTACTCAAGCTACTCTCTTCTCTTTTGATGTCTTCCAATAACTATAAATATATTATATATCTATTCTCACATGTGTCACACACACACATTATAATTGTTGAAGCACATACCCAGGTGTCAAGCATACAAAGCACATTAACAAGCACCTCTATTACTAAGTAGTTAAAACTAATTTGTTGATTTGCACTAATTAACCTTCACTTAAATTAATTAATCGAGGTTAATTACAAATAAAATGTTACAATATAATGCACATTAAACAAAGGCATTTAAGAGTCTTGATTAGGCTAATCCACATGCAATTAAAGTAAATCATTATAAATGAAAGCGTTGGATCTCACAACTCCCCCCCCCCCTGCTCGCCCTAAAAGAATTTTGTCTCGAAATTCATTTACTTAGTTGAAATAAATGAGGATACAAAATTTTCAAATTCTCTTCATTCTCCTAAGTAGCTTCCTTAACAGAATGACTTCTCCACAAGACTTTTACTAACGGTACAGTTTTCTTACGTAAAACTTTGCTCATTGCAATCTAAAATCTAAACTAGTTCCTGTTCATAAGACAAGTTCTCTTTCAATTCAAGTGGCTGAGAAGTCAATAAATGCGACTAACGCGCCCCAATTTTTTGGACCTTAAGAAATAATTGGGAAACACACGGTACTCTCTTGTTAGAACTCATCCTCCTAGATGGATGAGTGCGATTATGTTTAAATTAGAAATTGATTTGAATAAGGGCTTTTAGAAAAGATTTGGAGTCGTCACCTAATTTTGTTAAGGTGAGTTAGGTCACCCAAAACTAAGTGCAATCCAAAGATAAAACTTAGAGTTTTTGAAAAGGTTTTGGACAACTTCCTCAAGAGAGAGTTTCTTTGGAGAAAACAGGTTCTTTGGCAACTTTTAAAAATATTTAAGTCCTTTTTTAAAATAACTCCATTTTGGTCTTTCAAAAATAGTGATTCTAGGTTTGGAGGTTGGTTACGTATAGGGAAAATGCACTAGGCTATCAACCTATTCCGCTCTTGCGGTATCCACATGTCTTTTCACCTAAGGTTCACTCATTTAGAATCTTCGATTATCCAATGTCCAGTTATATCCACTTTGAAAAGAATTTTACAAGAGAGATTTGAGTCATCACTTTAAGGATGATATGATACATGATATGCAAGTGTATGAAAAGAATTTGAAGAGAGATTTTGAAAAAGAGAATTAAAATTTTGAAAAAGGTTGTGATCGCACCCATAAGGGTTGCCTACGTATCCCTTTGTTGGGAATCAGGTTAGTTGTAGTTCAGACTCGGAATCTGATTGAAAATAGACACTTTGGGGTCTTCTGAAAAATTTGACTTGAAAAGGGTTTGATTTGAATTTTTACTGAAAGATTGGAAATTGAACTTTGATTTGAAATTGACATTGATTTGAAATCAAACTTAGACTTATTTTGGAAAAATTTGAATTGAACTTTGAAATCGTCTTGACTTGAATTGGAGTTTGAAAACCATCTTGGTTTAGAAAATAGTTGAAGCTTCCTAACCTAAGGTTAGGGTTGAACTAGGGTTTTGGGCTCCTAAGGTTTATGTAACCTAGGGTTGAAACATGCAATTGAAATAGAAAGGTTTGATTTTAGGAAAGTTTCAAATTAGGAAAGTTTTATTTTAGGAAAGACTTGATTTTGGAAAAGGTTTGAATTTGGAAAGATTTGAATTTAGAAAGGTTGAATTTGGAAAGTCGAATTTGAAAAAGGTTTGAGCTAAGTTTGAGGTAACTATAGATTTAAGCCATCTTAGGACCTAAGATTTATGCGATGCACTTGAATTAAAAAGATTGGATTTCCATTGAAATTTTTTTTTTTTTTTTTGGAAGGTTTTAAAATTAGGAAATGTTGAAATTAAGAAAAGTGGAATTAGGAAATATTCAATTTCTATTTCCTAAAGTTGAAGATTGGCTTCTATTTTCAAAAATAAATGATTTGATTTGGTTTCCTATTTGGAAAAGATTTGATTTGACTTAAAATTGGAAAGCTTTAGTTTTGAAAATCTCTCACTTTATGTGACTTTTGAATTAGGAAATCTATGATCTCATGTTCAAAAATCTATGATTTGATGCAAATAGAAAATCATGATTTTATGTGAAAAAATTAGAGTTTCTTAAATATGGACTCAAGAGTTTTGACATAGACTTTAAGACAAAGAGCTTTTAAAAAGCGAATCTTTGAAAAGAACTTTTAGGATGTAGATTTAAGAAAAACTATTTTAGAAAGATTGGAATATGGACTTTTGCAAGTCTTTTGAATATCTCACTTTTCTAAAACAATTCTAATCATGAGAAGACTAGAAACATTCTAGGGTTTTGATTTTGACAACAACTAGGGTTTGAAACCCTAATATGGACTTTGATGGTCTTTTTGAATGTAACACTTTTCTAAAACAACCCTGACCATGAAATTACTCGAATCATCTTAGGGTTGTGGTTTTGAAAACAACTTAGGGTTTGAACCCAAATTTAGACCTTGGTGGTCATATTGAATAAAACACTTTCCTAAAATAACCCTAAGCATGGAATGGCTAGAATCATCATTAGAGCATGATTTTGAAAATAACTTTGAAAACAATTCTTTTGGATGCAAGTTTGAAAACACCTTCGAATATGGTATTGATGCAATGTATGAACATCATAACCACAAAATAATAGGGACGTGAACATATAAGGTTAGTCTTCACCACATAATCCAGGAGGCTGGACTCACACCATCTTAGGAGGAACCTATAGAAAATTCCCGACACGATGATTCTCTTCAAGACCTTCCTAGGCATGAATCAAGAGGCCCCTTGTTTTAAGAATGCAAGAAAAGAAAGTAGAAGATAGAGATTAAAATAAAAGAAATCCCAAGTGGGTTAGGAGAGAGAAGAGAGAGATGAAGAATACATAACTTAACCATAAACCCTATGTAATATCCTGAACCTCTATTTATTTAAATTAATGTGAATTTCTGGTACTTGCATTATTTAATGTTAGTTATTGCATCATTTGGGTCAAAAATGACCAATAAGTATTTATGTTGTAACTTAAGCCCATGAAGTGAGACACATGGGATTATTCCCATGTGTATCATCCTTATATACACATATATACACCCACACACACCCATTTGTAGAGAGAGAGAGACAGAGAGAAAGAGAAAGAGGAGAAGAGATAGAGGAAGGAGATTGACGGGAGAAGATTAAGAAAAAGAGAAGGAAGCAAGAAGAGCTCAACCAAGCTTAGAAACCCATTGTGGAGTTGGAAAAGCTAGAGAGAGAAAGGAATGAACTAAAATCTTGAATTTATAATTATATATATGCATTTATATAGATTGGGGTGTTTGGGTTTGTCTTGAGAGACTCCTTGAGTCCTAATTACTTTGAATTTGAGAGCTCATAGCTCAATATTGGAGAATTGGAGAGTTGGGGGTTGAAATCCTCAAATATATGAAATGTTAGGGTTTTGAATCTTTCCTTAGATCCCTTTGATTTAATTGTTCTTTCTCCCCTATTTTGAGTTATCGTCATCCTTTTGGGTCAATCTTTGAACCCTAGAAGCATTGGTAAAGTTTGGCGTGGTTTGGATTGGAAATCTAAGGCTTGGAGAACCCATTTTCTCGAACAAAATATGTAGGGATCATCAGGACGGCGTGTATTAGCATCTTGACGATCAATTTTGAAACTTGGGGTAGCTTCTGGTCAGGACGACACATTTTGCATCCTAACGGTGGTGTTTTTGTGATGGTAAGCCTTCGGGCCGTCAGGACACCACATTTTGCGTCCTGACGGTGCTATTTGTGGGAAATGACATCCATTGGGTCGTCAGGACGCTCTTGTTGACGCTAATGTCTGACAACTCCGACACTGTTTAGTAAGACGGGCATAACTTTTTCTAAAAAAACTCGAATTGATACACCATTTAAAGCGTTAGACTCATAGAAATTTGTACCCATATAAAGTTTGATCTCTAATTCCTTATAGATTGAGAGATATGGAAGTTTAAAGTTGATCAAAAACTATGCCAAAAACCTTATTTTTCCAAAGTGTTACCCCATTCTTCGTGAGACCTAACTTCTTCACCCGAAATGTGTTTTTAAGCCATGACCTATCAAATTAAATGCCTTTAAGCCTACCTTCATATGGAACTAGCCTTTGTGTGT
Source organism: Euryodendron excelsum (assembly GCA_033060915.1). Lineage (NCBI taxonomy): Eukaryota > Viridiplantae > Streptophyta > Magnoliopsida > Ericales > Pentaphylacaceae > Euryodendron > Euryodendron excelsum. The sequence continues at coordinate 9,724,316 of CM065391.1, read as the reverse complement.
GAATCCTTTGTTTGGAGTGGTTGGGATGCGATGAAAGGATCAATGTTTCGAGTTTCATACTTCACCCTCAACCTTATGTTCTCGTTTTACGTTGGGGCCTTGCCCCAAAGTTAGTCTTGCTCTTCCATGGTGAGAGTGAGGTGTTGGGGAGTCGAGGTTCGGGAATTTATGTGCCTAGTCTCGGTTTATGTGTTATTGCTTGCCTTGGAACCTTGTATTGATGTTTCTATACTTCTACGTTCACCTTGTGTAGGAACACCTTATTTATCACCCGTTCAATTGGAGGGAGATGAGTAACGATATGCCATGAATAAGACCTATTACTCTCCAAATGCTTTCAAGTTCAATTACGTTTCATGCATTTCCTTTCATTTATTTCAATGCATCAATGATTACGTTCAAGTGTAAATGTCATACTTTGAATTACATACAAACCTTACCTATGATATGAATCACAACCTACGGACTAGAATGTTCACATAAAGTAGATGTAAGATTCCTAACATACGACTCTAACTCAAGGTCTTTTCATGGCAAGACTTTAATCTAGCCTGATAGTCCTAGGATGGGGGACGTAAAATAAACTATCGACATGTAAGGTCTTTGTCGCGCCCTAGTTTATGGGTCCAAGATCCTTTCGGCTCAGGAAAAACACGGAACTCTGTCATTAGAACTCATCCTCCCAGAAGGACGAGTGAGACTAGGTTTAAACTTGAAATTAGTTTGACTAAGGGTTTTTTAGAAAAATAAGAGTCACCACCTATTTTGATTAAGGTGAGTTAGGGCACCTAAAACTAAGTATAATCCGAATATTAAACTTATGATTTTTGAAAAAGGTTTTTTTTTAAATACTTCCTCAAGAGAGGGTTTTTAAGAAAAATAGGTTGTTCGGCAACATTTGAGAATATTGAAGCCCTTTGTGAAAAATAACTCCATTTGGTCTCTTGAAAATAGAAATCTATGGTTCGGGGGTTGGTTACGTGTATGGAAGATATCGTAAGACCATCACCTTACCTCGCCCTTTTGGTACCTACATGTCTAATCACCCTTTGTTCACTCACTAGAATAATTGGTTACCATTGTCCTTTTAATATCCACAGTGGAGTTTTGAAAATGGGGTTTAGTCATCACTTTGCAGATGAACGATGCATGATGCAAGTTTTGGAAGAAGTTTGAAAACATGGGGGTTTTGAAGGGGTTTGAGATATAAGTTTTGAATTGATAGAAACTTTTGAAAAGGGGATTGGAGTTGAAATAGAAGTTATGACCGAACTATTTTAGGTTGCCTACTGTCGCGCCCAGATTTTTCGCACTCGAGGAATATTCACCCAAGCGGGGAAAATGCTATACTCTCTCGTTAGAACTCACCCTCCTAAAAGAATGAGTGCGACTAGGTTTGAATTGAAAAATTGGTTTGAATAAAGGGCTTTTGAAAAAGATTCGGAGTCGCCACCTAACTTGATTAAGGTGAGTTAGGTCACCTAAAAACTAAGAATAATCCGAAGACTACACTTAGGGTTTTTGAAAAAAACGATTTTGAAAATATCACCTCCAGAGAGGGTTTTTAAGAAAACAGGTTGTTTGGCAACCTTTGGAAAACATTTAGCCCTTTTTAGAAAAATAACTCTTTTTGGTCTTTGAAATCAGCGATCTAGGTTCGGAGGTTGGTTACGCGTAGGGAAGACGCACTAAGTTATCACCCTACCCCGCCCTTTCGGTACCTACATGTCAATCTACCCTAGATTTACCTATGAGAGTCTTCGACTAACTATAGTTCAACCCTATTCACTTTAGAAAAACAATGTTTGAAAGCTAATTTAGCATGATGCATGATATGCAAGTGCAATAGACAAAAATTGAAAAATAGATTTAAAAAGAGATTGATTTGATTTGAAAATAGATTTGAAAAGATGGAATTGAAATTGGAAACTTTGAAAACTTGGAAATAGGAATTTGAAAATAGAAATTTTGAAATTGAAATTTGAAAATTGATTGGAATTTGAAATTTTGGAAAGATTTTGGAAACCACACCCATGAGGGTGGAATTGAAAGTTTGAAAAGTATTGTGACCGTACCTATGAAGGTTGCCTACGTATCCCTTTGGGGGAATCAGGTCAGTCGTAGTTCGGACCGGAGTCCGATTGAAAATAGATTGATTTGAAGAGAGAGAGATTGGATTGGAAGAAAGAAATTGAATTGAAAATTGGATTTTATATGAGATTAGAAGAGGAGATTGGAAATTGAAATTGAAAAGAAGATTGGACTTTGATTTGAAAAGATTGATTTTTGGAAAGACTTTGTTTTGGAAAGATGGAGGTTTAGGAAACCTAGATTGAGGAAAGGCTTGACTCGACTTGGAAGGTTTTAGGAGATTAGGAAAGGTTGGATTTAGAAAATGTTTGAATTAGGAAATGTTCGATTTAGGAAAGTTTCATTTTTGGAAAGTTTTGAAATTAGGAAAGTCTTCAATTTAGGAAAGTTTTGAATTTAGAAATGTTTTGAAAAAGGGAAGTTTTGAAAATAAGAAAATTTTCGTTTTGGGAAAGGTTTGAAAAAGGAAAGCTTTCAATTTAGGAAATGTTTGAAAAAAAGGAAGTTTCAACTTAAGAAAGTCTTGAATTTAGAAAGTTTTGAATTTAGAAAAGTTCTAGATTTGAAAAAGATTTTGAAGTTTTGGAAAGTTTAGAATTTAGAAAGATTTGGGTTTAGAAAGATTCAACTTAAGAAAGTTTTAAATTTAGTAAGTTTTGAATTTAGGAAGCTTGGAATTTTAGAAAGATTTGAAATTTAGAAAGTTTAGGATTTAGAAAGTTTTAGAGTTTGAATTTTAGAAAGTCTTGAAATTAGGAAAGGTTTGAATTTAGGAAAGGTTTGAAAGCTTGGATTTGAAAAAGATTTTGGAAAGGGGTAGAATTAGGAAAGGGTTGAATTAGGAAAGATTTGAAAGTTGAGTTTTAAAACTTAGGAAAGATTTTTATGTTCAAGTTTAGGAAACTTAAGATTTAGGAAAGTGAAAGATTAGGAAGGATTTGAATTAAGAAAGAGTTGGATTTTAAAATTTAAGGAAAGGTTTAAAGTTTAAATTTAGGAAACTTATGGTTTAAGAAGGAATTGATTTAAGAAAGGTTTGGATTAGGAAGGGATTGGATTTGGTTTCTAAAAGAGAAGGTTTGATTTTGTTTCCAAAAATGGAGGACGGGATCTAGTTTCCTAAACAGGGAGATTGGATTTGGGAAGGATTTTAAAAGGGAGATTCTAGAAACCCTAGTTTTGAAAGTGTGGAATTTTAACGTAGAAAAGAGGTTTTGAAAACATATATAGTTTGGATATGAAAACAAGAGGTTTTGGAAACCTAGGTTTGGGGCAAAGTTTGAAAATCATGTTTTTGGAAAGAAAATTAGGGTTTCCTAATTGTGAGTTCTAGGGTTTGATTTGGGCTCTAAGGAAAAGAGATTTTTAAAAAGGGTGCTTTTAGAAACGTAGATTTTCTAGAAGGGAATCCTAGGAAGGAGTTTTTGGAAAGTGTGTTTGAAGAGGGAGTTTTTGGAAAGAGATTTTAGAGAGAAGAAGTTTTTTGGAAAGCATGTTTTTGGAAACGTAGATTTTGGAATGAAGATCCTAGGGGGAAATTTCTAGAAGGGAGATTTTGGAAAAGAGAGTTTTTGGAAAGATTTTTTGGAGAGAGTTTTTAGAAAGTGGATTTTGGGGAGAGGATTTTGGAAAGGAGTTGAAAAAGAGAGTTTTGAAAAATAAATTTTGGAAGGGAGTTTTTTGAAATCAATTTTGAAGAGCGGAGTTTTAGGAAAGTATGTTGAAAAAGAGATTTTTAGGAAGAAATTTTTGAAGAGAAAGTTTTTGGAAAGTATGAAAACGTCTCACTTTCTTAAAGCGATTCTAACCATAAGAGGGCTAGAACCACTTTAGGAAAGCGGTTTTGAAAACAAAGATTGGAAATATAGACCTAAAAGGCCACTTTTAATATAACACTTTCCTAAAGCAACCCTAGCCATGGAAAGGCTAGAATCACCCTAGAATTGTGGTTTTGAGAACATGTTTTTGAAAAAGAGCTTTTGATGCAATTTTGAAAACAAGTTTGAAAACGATTTTGAAAATAAATTTTGGAAGATGCAAGATTATGATATGCACAATGCAATTTGGGGTCGTGAACATACAAGGTTAAGGCTTCACCACATAATCAAGGGGGCCGGACCCACGTGGTCTTTGGTTAGACTAGAAGAAAGCCCCCGACACGGTGACTCTCCCATAGTCCAATCCTACACATGGACCGGGAATCCCCTTGTTTCAAGCATGCAAAGAAAGGGGGGGAAAGAGATGGGGGATTAAAATAGAGAAAACCCAAGTGGGTTGGAGAGAGAAGAGAGAGGGGGGAAGTGCAGAAAATTAAAGAGAAAGCCTACCTTGTTTCTTGTTTATTTTGCGCGCCGTGCAGTCTTCGGTCTTCGGTCTTCGGTCTTGAACTTCTTCTTCAACCTTCATGGATTGTCTTCAAGCTTTAGATGGCAGCTCTTCAAGTCTTCCAAGGATGGTTGAAGGTTAGGGTATGAGTGTATGAGGGAGTGTATGAGTGTATAGGAGGCTAGGGTTTGTGTATAGTGGCTAGGGTTTAGAAAACCTAAGGAGGCTAGGGTTTTGGAGGTGCTCGAGCTCTGTATATCGAAATATAGGATTCTTAGGTTAAGTTTGCAGACCCCTTTCACGTTAAATGAGGCTCTGTATTTATAGAGGGAAGACAATCCTGGCGCCTGTTGCAGTGGCACCAGGGCAAAATTTACACTGGCGCCACTACTAGTGGCGCCAGGCCATTTTTTGGCTTGGCGCCACTACTAGTGGCGCCAGCCATTTAGGAAACAATTAAGGTCGGCAAGCAACGTATCTTTGACTAGATTTGGGCGCCTGTACTAGTGACTACCAGGTAAACTTTAGCTTGGCTTCACTAGGAGTGACTCCGGAAAGTTCGGGAATGATTTGAAGGAGCCGGGAGTGACCCGGAAGGCCAAAAAGGAGCAGGAACACTTAAAATAGTGTCCTGGAGGTATTTGACTTGAAAAGTGAGGGTAAGATGTGTCGGAAAGGTCAACCGGGCCTTTAGGGGCAAAACGGTCAACCAGACCGGAAAACTGTCGGGACAGACTCAGACTGTCCCAGAAGAAGACTTGGGATCTGGAAACATTATTTGGAATGTTCCCAGAGGTTGCCGGTTTGATTCCCAGAGCCGGTGTGGTCGGAAAAGGAGACCGGCCCACTAGGGGCAAAACGGTCATTTTGCACCGGGTTTGCCGGAACTGACTCGGAATGGTCTGGAAAGGTAAAGGAAGGTTGAGAACACTATAAAAAGTGTTCCCGGGTCATTACCGGTTTGATACCCAGAGCCGGTGTGGTTGAAGAAGGAGACCGGCCCTCCAGGGGCAAAACGGTCATTTTGTACCGGGTTGGCCAGAACTGACTCGGAATGATCCGGAAAGAGAAGGGAAGGTTGAGAGTACTATAAAAAGCAATCTCAGAGGGTTACCGGTTTGATACCCAGAGCCAATGTGGTCCCCGGGGCGTTCAGATGCCTAGGGGCAAAATGGTCATCTTGACCGGAAAGTCTCGGAAAAGGTCCTAAGAGTACTTTGGTCCTTTTTCACCGAAGTGGGCTAACAGCCCCTGGTGTTGACCTAGGTTTTGAGTGTTTCCGCCACTCAAACGGTGTGAGTATTTTCGCTACTCGGACGGGGTTAAGTATTTCCGCTACTCGGACGGAGTTGATGATTTGTGAGTATTTCCTCTACTCGGACGAGGTTGAGTATTTCCGCTACTCAGACGGGATTGAGTATTTCCGCTACTCAGACGGGATTGATGATTTAGGAGTATTTCCGCTACTCTAACGGTTGAGTATTTCCGCTACTCTAACGGCTCTGTGAGTATTTCCGCTACTCTAACAGTTTTATGAGTAGTTTTGCTACTCGGACCGTCTCGAGGAATAAACTGTCTCGAGAAAGAGATTGGAAAGGGGTCTTATCGTCTCCGAAGAGACGTGCCTGGATTGGAACCGTCTCAAGGAATAAACTGTCTCGAGAGTGGGATTGGAAAGGGGTCTTACCGTCTCCAAAGAGACGTGCCTGGGTTTTGAGTGTTTCCGCCACTCTAACGGTTTTGTGAGTGTTTCCGCCACTCTAACGGTTTTGTGAGTGTTTCCGCCACCCTAACGGTTTTGTGAGTGTTTCCGTCACTCTGACGGTTTTGTGAGTAGTTTTGCTACTCGGACCGTCTCGAGGAATAAACTGTCTCGAGAGAGGGATTGGAATCGGAATAAGAAAGGACAATGCCCCTAAGGGCATTTTGGTCATTTTGCCTTTATTTAGGCCTGACAGGCCCACGAAGCGATGGAAAGATGGACTTTGAAACTAGAGAATTGGATTCGATAGGAATATGCCCAAAATGACTTGAAAACAAGTCTGAACGGAGTGTAGACTGCCGAGCGGTCAAAAATGGGGTGCTTACACCTACGTATCTCATTTGGCGAGAATCAGGTCATTCGTAGTTCCGGCTAGAACCCGATGAAAAATGGGCGCATTAGGGCCTTTGGAATGTTTGAAGACATTTTGAGATCCTTGAAAAAGTTTGAAGACACTTTGTATTCTTTGGAAAGAGAAAACTTGAGAGTTTTGATTTAAAATTGGATGGTGGGATATTTTGAAATAGAACTATGAAACTCTTGAAAACGGTTTTTAAAGTGTTTTGAGATGTTTTTGAAACAACTCAAGAGAGTTTGGAAAATGTCTTGAAGTTTTGTTTGGAAGCCTAGGAGGTATGATTTTGGAATGTTAAAAAGTTTTTGAAAATGGTTTTTGAAAACACCTAGGACTTTGGAATTCTAATATGGATAACCTTAAATGTTGTCCTTGATATATCACTTTTCCTTGGAATCCCTAACCATGAGAAGGGTAGAGACACCTTAGGGTTGTGAGTTCTTGAAAGCATTTTTAAAGATAGAGTGTAGGAGTATTTGAAAATGTTACGAAGTTGGTTTTTGAAATCTCAAGAGAGTAGGAGGTTTTGGAAAAATGAGTTATGAGAGTAGTTTTAAATAGGAAGAACCTTTAAAACAAGGGGTCCATGAGTTGAAACCTTGAAGTATACTAACGAAGGTTGGGTTGCCCTAAGGTTAATGGTGACCTAAGGTTAACTAACTGGGGTTAGGTTAACCTAGAGTTGAGGTGACCTAGGGTTAATCAACTAGGGTTTGGTTAACCTAGGGTTAGGGTGACCTAGGGTTAACAAACTTGGATTGGATAACTAGGGTCAAGTTAACCTAGGGTTAAGGTGACCTGGGTTTAACTAACTTGGGTTAGATTAACCTAGAGTTAGGCAACTAGGGTCAAGTTAACCTAGGTTGGATTGAAAGATGGTTTTGAAGGATGGTTTTATGCATTTTTGAAAAGAGTTTTAGAAACAAATCATGTTATGCAAAGGACTTTGGTAGACAACCTTTTTTAAGATCATTTCCATGAAAATTTGACTCTAGCCAAGAATATGGTTTATATGGTTAGTGCTTAAAAATCATTCCAAAGAAAGTTTTCTTAGTGCCATTATAACCTTTATCTTGAAAAGAGTGAGGATTTCAAGAGTTAACATAATGATGACAACTTTTAGAAAACCATTTTTAATGCAAAGATGGAGAGAATAAAGCTTTAAAAACCATTTTTGAGAGAAAGATTTTGGAAACCATTTTTAAAGGGAACCATTCCAACAAGTTAGAGTTCCTATGGCCAATATAAAGGGAGACCACTCAAGAGGAGGTTCCATGGGGTCATTCCAACCACTAATCTTGAGAGAATAGAGACCTTACAAATCAAAGAGTTTGAAAATTACTTTTATGCAAGAATAAAAAGAGAAGGAAACCATTCTAACAATTTAGGACTCCTATGACCAATAATAAAGGGAGACCACTCAAGAAAGGGTTCCATGGGCCATTTTAACCACTAAACTTGAAAGAATAGAAACCTTGAGAATTAGAGAGTTTGAAAATCATTTTCATGTAAGTTAGAATGCAATGATGCAAAAGTGTGAGTTAAGGGGTTAATGGGGGATTTTCTAAGGTATGATTTCTAAGGTCTCATCCTAAACTTCAAGGGACTATTTTGAAAGGAAAATTGAGCTTGAAAATGGCATGGAAACAAGAATAGTGTAAGTTTTGAAAAACATGGTTATAAACATGAAAATGAAGCCAAGCATATAAGACATGAACAAGATAGCAATATGCATGGCGATCATGAATACATACAAGGCTTTAGGCTACACCACATAATCAAGGGGCTCCAAGGCTATACCATCTTAAAGTAGGCTAGTGAGAGATCCCCCTACATGGTGGCTCTCACTAACTTTCCTCTAGATATGAACTAAGAGCCCTCTTGCTTCAAGCATACAAGAAAGGGGGGTAGAAGTTGGGAATTAAAATAAAGAATAGCCTAAGTAGGCTAGGAGGGAGAAGAGAGAAGTGGGGGAGACAAAAACATAAAAGAAATACCACTTTTTGCCTTTTATACACTTGCAATCTTCTATGGATGTCTTGACTTGAGCTTAGAGGGCTCTAAGTTTGCTTGAGGGGCTGGAAGGAGGTGTTCTATGGTGTAGAAGGCTATGTAGGTGAAGTGTATGGGTTAGGAGAAAATGGAATCTAGCCTAAGTGTTTGAGAGGTGGGATGTATATAGAATTTCAAGGTTTTGGAGTAGTTTTTGCAGAGCTTCGCTTCAATTTTCGATTCTCAAATATGCAAAGGGAGAGGCTTATATTTATAGGCAATCTGGGAGAAGCCTGGCACATATGCTACATGCACCTAGCCAAAATTTGATCTGGCACATGTCGCACATGCGCCACTACTGTTCCATTACCAGAATGCCACGTGACACCCATACTACTAGCTAAATCCTGACGGTTGAACGAACTTTGGTTGATTTGATCAAAATTTAGGCGCATGTAGCATACGCTCCACCATCGAGAGTGTTCGTTTAAACTTTGCCTCGATAATTGAGCCAACCGGGAAGGTTTCAGAGCAATCGGTTACGCCCACGGTGTTTTCCTAGGGTTTCTCGTGAACTTTCGTGTTTTCAAAAAGTTCAAAAGGTCTCTGGAAGTATGAGATATCATCTCGAGAAATGTGCATAAAAGCGTATCTCTACGGAGTCTATGATACGCTCCGAGGGGGTTTAAAATAGTTGTTTTTGTGCCGCATGATCGAGGCCTTCAGGAAGTGATCTCCTTGATCGGACTGTACCGATAGAAAGTACTCTGGAAATACTTTTAGGAATTTTCTAATTTACATATTTCTCAAGTTATTTGACGGTACATTTTAATTAGGGAATTGGAGAAAAAGTCAACATTGGCAGAGTGTCTACGAGACGCTCCAAGGGTGGTTGAAAGTAGCAGTTTTTGAACCATGCGATGAAGAGCTTCGGGAAGCGATCTCTTTAATCGAAGTTGTATCGATGGAAAGACTTGTAAACAAGCTTTCAGGAATTTCTTGATTTACGCATTTCTTAGGTCATTTGACGGTGCGTTATAACTAGGGAATTGGGGAAAAAGTCAATTTTAGCGGAGTGCTTACGAGACGCTTTGGGAAACTTTTACCAAGTCGGGGGTGTTTAGTGTTGCAAGGTCCTCTTTAGGTTAAATAGGGGTATATGACAAGACCCGCCATTCAAAATTCTTGAACCAGTGTTATTTTAGGGCGCGTTCGGGTTGTCAGGGGTAAAACGGTCACTTTGATCGAGTTTGGTTAGAAATGGTCAGGAATGGATTGGAGTATCATGTTAAGCGTGCCAGGTCATTCTGGGATGATCTCGGGGGAGTCTTTCACTTCTCGGTGGGATTTGTGCGGTGCTGGGGCGTCTAGGAGTAAAATGATCATTTTGACTAAAGTTAGCCAGAATGGGACCGGAATTGGATCGAATGGCATGCGGAGTACGCCTAACTGCTTAGCAACACTTTGGAAAGGTGGATTTACCGTTTTGAGGGATTTTAAACTTTCTCAAGACGTGCCTGGAGGCCCAAGGGGCAAGTTTGGTCATTTTTCATCAAGTTGGGCTAGCAGGTGCCGGTGTTGACCTAGGTGTTGGTTCCGAGACAGCCCGGCCTCGAAAAACTACCTGTACAGTGTTGGTCTTCGAGAACGCCTAGTCTAGGAGAATTACTGAATGATGGACATTCTACATTGGCAGGCTAGCAGGTGCCGGAAGTGAACCATCTGAAATTTGATAAGGTGTTAGCCCCCAAGATCGCCCGATCTCGGGAAGCTGCTTGGATGGCGTTGGTTCCTGAAACTGCCTGGTCCCGGAAAGCTACTTGGAATGCCTAGGGGCATGATGGTGTCTATGGCTTTAGCGGGATCTTGTGGGCCCGAGAAGCAACTAGTTGGCGGGATTGGAGTTTAAAAGACCTGTCTTGGGCTTGGCTGTGTTGTGATGTTTGAAAATTGGGTCCGATCAGGCCGGAGATTGCCGAGCGGGCGAAAATGGGGTGCTTACAGCTACCTGTCTTTTTCTGTCTTTGTTTGTCAAAGGCAAAAAAATAATAAAGTAAGGATCCCTTTTTGGTCGCGAGGCAATCGGAGGGACGATATCCCAATAAGCTTGAAGTGTTTTCGACTCCTTGCGGGTCACTGGCTTGGAAAATTTTGAATTTGAAAAACTCTATCTATCGAAAATTTCGATTGAGATTTGAGTTACGGGTTGGGCGAAGTTTGGATTAAAACATTTGATTTCTTGAAATAGATTTTTGAAATCTGGGTTTTTGGCTTTTGAGAGCCTCGAAAACAATTTTTAACTCTCGGGAGATTGAAATTTGGTTTTGGCTGGAAGCTGAAGAGCTGGGCGCATATGCTACATGCGCTTGGCCAAATGGAACCCTGGCGCATGTAGCACATGCGTCTCTTGAAAGTTTCTTCTGGCACATCTGCTACATGTGCCACATGCGTCTCTTGAAAGTTTCTTCTGGCACATCTGCTACATGTGCCAGGCCGTGCGTTTCAAAACAGAGCAGGTTCGCGTTGCTCAGTGCGTGTTTTACATTTTGAGAGCAGTTTGAGATTTTCTCTGAAGGATTTTCAAAGGATTTTAACCAAGGATTGCTAGAGGCATGTCGGGTGACGTCGAGTGTTCGCCGGAAGTCATTATTATTGCCGAATTCTCGCCGGAAAACTTATTTCTCGCCGGAGAGCCCAAAGGTTGGTTTTTTGAAACTTTGTCCATTGTGATGCGTATGTTTTCCTTTTTTTGCAAATGATCCGTGTAAATCTATGTTTTAGGACATTTAGAACATAATGGGTGGATTGTTTTTGCGATTTGGTGAAGATTTGAGTGTGTTTGGGGTGATTTTGTATGTTTGTGAAAATGGGTTTCTTGTGGGGTTGAAAAAATCGTTTCTATAGGCCCAGGTGTTGTGTGTTTGGGTGTGATTTTTGTTTCGGGAGTCTTAGAAAAATGTGTAAAACAGTCGTATGAAGTTTCGTAATTTTTTAAAAAGTTTTGAATTTTTAGAAATTATGAAAAATAGGAAAAATTGAGATAAATTAAAAAATTGATCTTGTTGAAGCTTAAAAAATTGTAGGACATCTTTGTCAAATTGTGGCAACATTCTTGAATGTTTTAAGAATTTTTAAGGAATTTTTGGAATAAAAAATGAGACCGAAAATTTGAAAATCAAAGAAATTGACTTAAAAATTACATTTGAGAAAGGGACGTGTATTGTGGAGGATGGGGTTGTTTTGATTGATGTGGTTAAATGTTTGAGATTGTTTTCGACTGTGCTTGTGGCTTGTTGAATTTTGGGGTAGTGACCTTTGAAGGCGAAACCCTGCCGAAATTTTCAAAAAATATTGAGGCTTTAAAAAGTTAACATCTAACCTTAAAATTTTTGGAAAAGTAATTATTTGTTAGAATTGGGCTTTTGAGGGTGAAAGCCCGGAGAAACCGAAATTTCAGAAAATTTTTAGGAGCAGGATTTTTGAAGGAGAAAACCCGGAAAAACCAATTTTAGAAAAATTGTAGAAAACTTTAGAACGGGGCTTTTGAAGGAGAAAGCCAAAAAAACCACTTTGAAAATTAGGAACGAACTTTTTTGAGGGAAAAGGTCAGAAAACCATTGAAGATTTTGAAACTAGGCATTTGAAGGGAAAACCCAAAAAACCATTTTGAAAGTTAGAGATGAGACTTTTTGAGGAAAAATCTTGGAAAATTGTTTGAAAATACTTTGAAAAAGGGTTTTTGAGGGAGAAAACCCATGAAACCGGTTTGAAATTTTGAAATGAGACTTTTTAAGAGGGAAAGTTCGAAAACCCGTTGAGGGCTTTGAAATGGGGCTTTTGAAGGGAAAGCCCAAGAAATTGGTTTGGAAATTAGAAACAAACTTTTTGAGGAAAAAGTTTAGAAAACCGTTGAAAACTCTGAAACAGGGCCTTTGAGGGGAATGCCCGAGAAACCATTTTGAAAATTTTGACATGAAACTTTTTGAGGGAAAAGTTTGAACCCCGTTTGAAAATACTTTGAAACAAGGTTTTTGAAGGGAAAGCCCAAGAAATTTGTTTGGAAATAAGAAACAAACTTTTTGACGAAAAAGTTTGGAAAATCGTTAAGAACTTTGAAACAGGGCTTTTGAAGGAGAAAGCCTGAGAAACCATTTTGAAAATTTTGACATGAGACTTTTTGAAGGGGAAAAAGCTCAAAACCCGTTGAGGACTTTGAAACGGGGCTTTTGAGGAAAAAGCCCAAAAAACCAGCTTGAAATTTTGAAATAAAAATTTTTGAGGAAAAAGTTTGAAAAACCATTAAGAACTTTGAAATAGGACTTTTAAGGGGAAAGCCCGAGAAACCATTTTGAAAATTTTGACATGAGACTTTTTGGAGGGAAAAAACTCAAAACCCGTTGAAAACTTTAAAATGGGGCTTTTAAAAGGAAAAACCCGAGAAACTGGTTTGGAAGTTAGAAACAAACTTTTTGAGGGAAAAGCTTGGAAAACAGTTAAAAACATTTAGAAATAGGGCTTCTGAGGAGAAAGCTTGAGAAACCGATTGAAAGTTAGAAAACGAAGTGGATGGGACCTTAGCCCCCACTTGTCTTCTTCTTTTTTCTTTTCTTTCTTCTCTCTTTTTTTTTTCTTTCTTTTTCTTTTTTTTTTTCTTCTCTTTTTTTTTCTCTCTTTTTTTTTTTTGTTTCTTCTTTTGTCTTTTTGTTGACATATTTATCTTTTTACTTTTTATACATATTTGGTGTGGCATTACTTTTTTAGGATGTTTGAGATAGGTGGTGACGGTTCTGACAGGAGGCGCTATAGTAAGGTGCCGCAAGTCGAGTCTGGAAAGGGTAGCAGCAGCAAGAGCGGCTCAGCCCGAGGTGACAGCCAGAGCTGTTCAACTCGGGGCGGCAGCAAGAGTGGTTCGGCTCGAGGCGGCAGCATCGGGCCTCAACGGTCTTCGAGCAAGACGGCCTCTAGTGGTAGTTCTATGATGGGGCAGCCCTCGGTTGCTCCAGATGAGAGGGCTGAGGATGACATCGATCTGGCTGTTGACCCACAGACAGGCTATAGCATGGCATCTATTCGAGACAGACAGAGGGATACTTCTTTTACAGATGACTAATTAGCGATCCTCGACGTCCTGCCGCTGCGAGATTTGGCTTACCACCCGAGCTTGTACTCGCGCTATGGTCGGATGCCGTCATCGACTCACAGTTCCTTTAGAGGGACAAGTATTTCAACCTTAAGAGCCATGCAGGCATCGGCCCCGTCCTATCAGGATTTCCTACACTGGATCAGCTTTGGTGCCTTTATGACGCTTCAGATGGACATGCTTGATCACCGAATAGCGGTCGAGCTATTAGAGTGGTGGTTCGGCGAGACTGGGATTGTACACTTGGTAGGCTTTGAGCTGGGGCCTACTCCCATTGATTGGGCCATGATTATTGGACTGTCTTTTGGAGGTGTTCCGATTTCTTTACAGGTTGTGTCTCTGGATGAGGCTCGTCTTCTCTTGGAATTGCCAGGGATTGTAGGCTCGAGCTTCTCAACTTCACTTTTATGCCTAGTAGAGACAACATTTGCTCTCGAGCCTTCTCCAGCCAGTCAAGTCATCATGAGGCGCCGGTTGGTACTATACGTCATCTTTAGTTGCTTTTGCAACAATAATAAGTTGAAGGTTCCTTTACCCTTGGTGAGCCTAGTAGCAGACTTGGATGCACTGGACTTCATAGATTGGGGCGCCTTTACTTTTGCTAGCTTCTTACTAAGGATGAGAGTGAGGACTTCTGGTGTATGGGGGAGCTCAGCGTGCTTTTGGCCATTTCTGATATGGTGGAGCTATGAGTACTTACCTGTCCGCCTACCAGAGGTGTTAGCTAACGATGCGTTCCCACGGGCCATGCGGTGGGCCAGACAGCAGGTAGTTCAGCGGTCCCTGCTTACATATTTTGTTGCCCTTCGGGCTTACCTAGAGCTGTTGAGACCTCGAGACGTATCTTGGGTGCCTTATCGCCGATCCCCTCAGTATGCTGGCATAAGGGATCTCATCCTTCTGTCCAGGTCCCAGGTCACTTTTTGGGGCCCTTTTTCATGGGAGACGTACTTGGAAGAGCATCATTGGCGGCAGCTACATACTGATTTCCGGGCTACTATGGATCCTCCACGATACATATTCAGATTTTATCGGGCTGGGATGGAGGTTCCTTACATAGTTGGGGTTCCTGGTGACCGTTTCCTCTCTCTGCCCGATGTGGACTATGAGGCTCATTTCAGAGCGAGGTCTATTAGCGCTTTTACTCAGTTGGACCTGGAAGTCGGAGGGCAGGTAGTCGACCATGAGGTGGTAGAGTTATGGCATCGATCGCAGGGCTTTGTTTCCAAGGAGGAGTATTTAGCAACTTGCTAGGCGCGAGATCAGTATCGTGCTGAGGTGGAGGCCCTGACTACTCGCATATCTCTGATGGAGGCCCACTGGGTATGCTATTTACGATTCATTTTTCATGTTCTTCATGCATCTTCCGTGTTCTAATGCTGGATTTTCTTTCCTTTTGTTCTTTTTTTTTTTTTTTTTTAGGTTAGGGCCCTTTTGATGCCAGGGCTTATTCTAGTCAACCTTCTCTGTACATGCCAGATATAGGTAATTTTGACTTGGATGATGACCTCGCTCCCTGATGCACTTCTTTTCACCTGCTGACACAGTTGTAGTTTGGTCAGACTGGCTGCATTATTTATGTTTTGAGGCTGTGTTTTGGCCTTTTTGGATGATGATTGTATGATGGCTATATGTATATTATCATTATTATCTCTTTGTTTCTTTGCATGAGATGATGATTGGTTTTTCCTTTTAGTATTGTCTTGAATGTATGCATGTGGAAACATAACGAATAAGAATATAAACACAGGAGTATAGAAATCATAAGACACACAAGAAATGGTAGGTATGTGCAAGCTTTAAATAGATGTGAAAAAGGTGGGTGTATTATTGCACATGTTTAGGTAAAGCAGACAGGTATACACAAATTTCATGAAAGCCTAGAGGAAGGCTTCGATTTTCGGGGTTTAACTGGGTATCCCCTGGGAGCTGGTCATTTCAGATTTTTGCCCCTTCCTTGAAGATTCCCTTCTTTGTTATGCCCTTTTCTTATCATGATGAGATAGTAGTTGCCCCATTCAGAGGGTTTCCATTCCCGGACTCGACTCTCTTCTCTTTTTTTTGAAATAGGAAGAATCTAGAACTCGTCGGGCTTCCTTTTAGGGACCTCACTTTTAGTCTAGTGAACTCTCCAGGCGACCACTGGAGTAGCCCTTGACAAAGGAGCGGGTAGTTTCCATCGTCTATCTGAGAAGGCTTTACTTTGGACAGTAATGTAGGCTAAGTTAAGGGTGAGGAATGAAGGGTATGTAGGCTCAAATAATCTTTCTACTCCTTAATGGGGGTGATAATGAACTAGAACCACCTTGAGTAAGCTTTTACTCGTTGTGCTCACCCTCTTTTCCTTTTATCGAATGTCGCCATCTTCTTCTAAACTTGTTTAGACTAAGCAATCTTTTCTGATCTAAGAGGACTTTTCCTTAGGTTGTAGTGTGGCTAGGTTATGGGGTTTTCAAAAGGAAGGGTATTAAAGGCCCGAAGTGTTACACTCTTCCTGGGGTTTACCGGTGATCACTTTTTCAGGTTTTTACCTCTTTGGGTCTCTTTCTCTCATTTTCCCCCCTTTTTTTATTTTTTTATTTTTTTGTTGTACAAACTTTTACCCATATAGGGTTCATTGTTTGTTTTGATTTTTGCCCCAGCATTGCTATTTGCAAAGTCTGTTGATTTCTCAGGGCATCCCATCATTTTTGTTTGTCTCCTCCTTCTTTTAATGTATAAGGAAGCTTCCTTTCCCCTCACGTTCCCTTCTTGTCACCTTTCTTTTCAAATTTGCTTTCACCCATTGTGGGCGGTGATCACCGGAATGGGTTTGCCGAAGGAATGTGACTTGGCTCAAAAGGGGCTTTTCGAAAGGGATTCTTTTAACTATATGGTAGAAGAATAGAGGCCTCTCTTCCTTTCAAACAAGATTGCTTAGTCTATGAAGTTTAGTCTTAGAGTTTTGGCGTCATCCTTTGAGATAAGCAGATGTTAGTTGGATAGTTCCATTACTCGTACTTACCCTAGTGTGGGGGGTGGTTCTTGGTTAGGGTGTTTGAATAAAAATCACTTACGGCTCGAGTGGGCTGTTTAAAGGAATTGCTTTACTACGTTTAGGGAGTTTGAAATGATGGCTTCTCTTCCTTTCGAGGGTTTAACTGCTGACTGCTTTGCCATGGCATCCTCTAAGTGCCGCCCTATTTTTTTTCCTGTGAACCACTCCCTTTCTTTCCTTTCTTTAGTGTCTCCTCTCTTTGGATCAAGAACGACCCCCCTAGATAAGGGTCTGCGTACTATCCCCCTTTTCAAGTCAATGCATAACAATAAGAGGGAAAATTTCTAAGAGAAGGGCAAGTACCGAAGATGATAAATGCAAACTTCAAACTCTTTTTCTTTCATTTCAAAGGTTTTGTATACATGACAAGCTCTTGATTAAAAGGCAAAAAGTAGAGCCGACAAAACAAGATTAATAAGAAAGTAAAGATAAAGTTTGATGAAAAGAACATCCCTTTAATAGTCACTTCTTAAGGTGGGCTTCGAGACCATGCCTGCCTCCTCCATGCTCCATCTGCCAACTTCTTCACTCGGTTATGCTAGACAAATTGATGCGTTGGCTGCGGAGTGGTAGAGATGGGCGGTCATAGTGCGGTCAGGGATTCCTCCTTTTCCTTCTTCTTCTCTAGTTGGGTGACTAAGGTTGTGCATCCCATTTTAGGGTCCCCGAAGGCTTTCCTTTAGTTGAATGGTTTTCTTTTGCTCAGCTTCTTGGGGCTTTGTAGCCAGAACTTCTTCCAAGCTTGTGGTGGCTTTTCCTTGATTCCCTCTTTTTCAGCTTCCTCTTTGTCAATTTCAGCAAACAGGCTATTCGGATCACCTTCACTGAATTCTAACGGTGGGTTTGGTATTCTTGGCTCATAGATGCCCCAACCCATATCCTCATAGTCGAAGAGCTCTTCTTTTAGGCGGGCCTCAGTTCGACATATCTGGGGTGCAGGAATTCTTCTCCCCAGCCATCAGCAAGCACGGTATTAGTGGGAATGCCTTCCATGGTCTCTTCCACAGGCCAGTCAAAAGGATCTTGTTCTCCACTTGCGTTGTAAAGATAGATGGGGCATGGTGGTAACTCCTCTTCCCAGTCACTTCCTTCCTCAATGTTTGACTCACCCTCAAAATATTTTGCAGCTATGATGCCATCCGAATCTGCCTCTCCTTCTGTGATGATGTTGATAGCATGGTTTGGTAAGGGATTTACCGTGACATTAAGAGCGGGGATTGGTTTTGCCTCTTGGGTATTGATGACCTTGTTATCAATGAGGTTTTGGATTTTATGCTTTAAAGAGAAGCAGGACTCTGTGTCATGCCCCTATCCTCCATGATATTCATAGGTAAGGGCAGGGTTAAAGGTTGGAGGTAGTGGGCTTGGCAGTGGCCGCGGGAGTATAGGGTTTATGTGCTTGGCTTTGAGGAGTTCATGATAGGCCTCTATTTGAGTGCATGCCAAGTTGGTAATTTCTCGATTTCGCCAGTTGTTTCTATTAGGGTTAAGGTATGGTCGAGCTGCGGCCGGTCCAGGAGTAGGTGCTTGAACATTAGTAATGGGGATGTTGATGATAAGAGTAGGCAATGGTGGTCAAGCTTGATATTGGGGATAGTATGGTTACTATTGTGTTGGTAGGATGGCAGATACCTCTCATTCTTTCTTGCCAGTACCTTGAGTGCTACCTTCTTGGCTGCATTTGTGAATCCTTCACCTGTCTTAGCATAGGGGTCCATGATTCTGTCAGTTTTCAATCCATTCTCAATCATTTGTCCTTGCATTATCAACTCAGAAAAAACTTTTTGCGATGCTCAGGCACAGACGCTCATAATACAGACCTTGGAAGGTGTTCACAAACAGCTACACATACTCTTTTTCTAGTAGTGGGGGGTTGACTTGAGCAGCTGCCTCCCTTCATCTTAGAGCGTAGCTCTTGAAGCTTTCCTTCTCCCCTCAGGTCATCATCATCAAGGCACACCTATCCATGGTTAGGTCATTGTTGTGTCAGTATTGGGACCGGAAGGTCGTGACCAATTCATTTCGGGTTGTTATCTTCCTTAAATCTAAACGGGTGAACCACTGCAGGGCAGGCCCAGTCAAGCTATGTTGAAACAACTGCATCAGGAGTTTGAGGTCATTTCCATGTCCACTTAGTGCGCTTGCATATAGCCTCAGGTGAGCCACGGGATCCCCACTTCCATCATACTTTTGGAAATCGGGCATCTTGAATCTGGGTGGTCTTGGGTGGTCAGGAAGAAGCATAGTTTATCATAAGATGTCCCACTGAAGGTGTCATGACCTTGTAGGCTATGCAGGGACTCTTCTAAGCCTTGTATCTTGAGATCGAGAGGGTCTAGGCTTTCCTTCTTTGATGTGGCAGTTAGCAAGATGGTTTTAGGGTTGTCTTCTTCTCCTTCCTCAATGTGCACAAAAACAAAGGGATTATATGTTAGGTTCTGGATTTAGAAAGATTTTATACAATGCGTGGCCTAAGGGTGCCGTTACCTTTTGAGAGGAAATAAGCATAATGTGTTGGCTCACGTTTGGAGAT
Source organism: Euryodendron excelsum (assembly GCA_033060915.1). Taxonomy (NCBI): domain Eukaryota; kingdom Viridiplantae; phylum Streptophyta; class Magnoliopsida; order Ericales; family Pentaphylacaceae; genus Euryodendron; species Euryodendron excelsum. Next base: position 9,705,081 of record CM065391.1, on the reverse strand, counting down.
AGGGGGTTGCCCCTGTATGCAATATTGTACCTGTGCGGGCTTGTTCATTCATTCGATAGTAATAACAATTTTATTGAAATGAATTCTTTTTGTTCATAGAATTTTTCAAAATACATCGAAATGGGGAGGGGGAACATTTTCCTTGGGACTTCCGCCTATTCTATAGTTACATCATGGGATCCTAAACTATTCTAGAGTTTTCGGATTTGCCTTCTTGGATGGAAGTTGATGAGAGACTTTTGATTTGAATTGTCCCTTCATCTTCTTGGTAGCCCTATCTCTATAAGCGAATAGGGATTAAGGCCCCTCTTTATGAGATGACTTTGATGCATGCCATGAATCCTTAGGGTCTCTTGGTACCTTAGGAGTTTTAGGTTGGCTTCATTTGAGCGAGAAGGTCTTTGAGCCTTTCTTTGGGGGTTGATTGGATACATGAAGATGCAATGACTTGAGTTATTTTGGGAACTTTTGTCTTAAAATGAATTTTCAATGCATGAGCAGTTATAATGCAAAAAGATGTATACATGACATAACGATGAAGATTTAAGCATGGCATCATATACATAAAATAAAGGAAAGTAAAGCGGTCGCCCTTTCCTCCTTGGTTTTGAAATTAAGGCGTGTGTCATAAATTCGGCAGATGTTCGGCTATGCATGGGGTACTACATGAGCATGAGGTTGGGGGTTTACTAATGCTTCCTAAAAAGCTCAGTTTTCGAACCTTCAAACCTCCGGCGTCCACCCCCAAAAGGGTAAACTCCATCTTTGGTTGGTGGGTCGAGCGAAGGAACTATCAAGAGACCGTAGGCTGAGAAACTGATACAGCATCCACCCACAATCAATATGTTGTTCCCTTTCTATCTAGAAGGGTAGTAACTGGGTAATATATGCAAAATGCAAATGCAAGTGAGCGCACTAAGTGTGAGTGAAATTTTTGAAAATGAAGGAAATGACCCAACAATACACATCACATCCTGTCCATTCATCACATACATGACAATAAATAAGACATGAAATAAAATGTGAACAAAGGTCCACCTACACAAGAAAAATGCAAAGAGTTAGTAACTTTTTGAAAAACTCAATGTAAGGTAAAATGGATGGCTAATGTAAGATCATGAATGTAAGCAATGGATGCAAGTGATGACACTTATTTGAAAATCATTTTGAAAAATAAGATTTGTTTGGAAACTTGGAAAAATTTGAAGAGTGGATAAAACTGGACAGAGTAACCGAAGATTCTAGGTGAATAAAGGGTGAAGGGACATGATAATGGCCTAACCCTCTAAGTACTCCCCAGTGGAGTCACCACTGTCGCGCCCCGGTTTTTGGGTCCAAGGTTATTTCGGCTCAGGAAAAACACAGAACTCTGTCATTAGAACTCATCCTCTTAGAAGGACGAGTGCGACTAGGTTTAAACTTGAAATTGGTTTGACTAAGGGCTTTTTAGAAAAATAAGAGTCGCCACTTAACTTGATTAAGGTGAGTTAGGGCACCTAAAACTAAGTATAATCCGAGACTAAACTTAAGATTTTTTAAAAAGGTTTTTTTTTTATTAAAATTTTTCCTCAAGAGAGGGTTTTTAATAAAAAAAAAATAGGTTGTTTGGCAACCTTTGAGAATATTGAAGCCCTTTTTGAAAAATAACTCCATTTGGTCTCTCGAAAACAGAAATCTAGGGTCCGGGGGTTGGTTACGTGTAGGGAAGATATCCTAAGACCATTACCCTACCCCGGCCTTTCGGTACCTACATATCTAATCACCGTTTGTTCACTCACTAAAATAACTGGTTACCACAGTCCATTTAATATCCACTTTGGAGTTTTGAAAACAGGGTTTAGTCATCACTTTGCAGATGAATGATACATGATGCAAGTTTTGGAAAAAGTTTGAAAACATGGGGGTTTTTGAAGGGGTTTAAGATAGAAGCTTTGAATTGATAGAAACTTTTGAAAGGGCGATTGGAGTTGAAATAAAAGTGATGACCGCACCATTTTAGGTTGCCTACGTATCTCATTTGGCGAGAATCAAGTCATTCGTAGTTCGGGCTAGAGCCCGATGGAAAATGGACGCATTAGGGCCTTTGGAATGTTTGAAGACACTTTGAGGTTTTTGGAAAAGTTTGAAGACGCTTTGTGGTCTTTGGAAAGGGAAAACTTGAGAGTTTTGATTTGAAATCGGATGGTGTGGTGTTTTGAAATAGAACTATGAAACTCTTGAAAAGGGGTTTTGAAGTGTTTTAAGATGTTTTTGAAATAACTCAAGAGAGTTTGGAAAATGTCTTGAAGTCTTGTTTGGAAGCCTAGGAGGTATGATTTTGGAATGTTAAAAAATTTTAAAAAATGGTTTTTGAAAACACCTAGGACTTTGGAATTCTAATATGGACAACCTTGGAAGTTGTTCTTGATATATCACTTTCCCTTAGAATCCTTAACCATGAGAAGGGTAGGGACACCTTAGGGTTGTGAGTTCTTGAAAACATTTTAAGATAGAGTGTAGGAGTATTTGAAAAGGTTATGGAGTTGGTTTTTGAAATCTCAAGAGAGTAGGAGGTTTTGGAAAAATAAGTTATTAGAGTAGTTTTAAATAGGAAGAACCTTTAAAAAAAGGAGACCATGAGTTGGAACCTTGAAGTATACTAACCAAGGTTGGATTGGCCTAAGGTTAATGGTGACCTAAGGTTAACTAAATGGGGTTAGGTTAACCTAGAGTTGAGTTGACCTAGGACTAATCAACTAGGGTTTGGTTAACCTAGGGTTAACCAACTTGGGTTGGATAACTAGGGTCAAGTTAAGCTAGGGTTGGATAACTAGAGTCAAGTTAACCTAGGGTTAAGGTAACCTGGAGTTAACTAACTTGGGTTAGATTAACCTAAAGTTAGGCAACTAAGGTCAAGTTAACCTAGGGTTGGAAAACTAGGGTCAAGTTAACCTAGAGTTAGATTGGAAGATGGTTTTGAAGGGTGGCTCTATGCATTTTTGAAAAGAGTTTTAGAAACAAATTATGTTATGCAAAGGACTTTGGTAGACAACCCTTTTGAAGATCATCTCCATGAAAATTTGACTCTAGCTAAGAATATAGTTTATATGGTGTGTGCTTAAAAACCATTCCAAGGAAGGTTTTCTTAGGGCCATCATAACCTTTATCTTGACAAGAGTGGAGATTTCAAGAGTCAACATAATGATAACAACTTTTGAGAAACCATTTTTAATGCAAAGATGGAGAGAATAAAATTTTAAAAACCATTTTTGATAAAACAATTTTGGGAACCATTTTTAAAGGGAACCATTCCAACAAGTTAGAGTTCCTATGGCCAATGTAAAGGGAGATCACTCAAGAAAGGGTTCCATGGGGCCATTCCAACCACTAATCTTGAGAGAATAGAGACATTAGAAATCAAAGAGTTTGAAAATTACTTTCGTGCAAGAACAAAAAGAGAAGGGAACCACTCTAACAATTTAGGGCTCCTATGGCCAATATAAAAGGGATACCATTCAAAAGAGGGTTCCATGGGCCATTTCAACCACTAAACTTGAAAGAATAGAAACCTTGGGAATTAGAGAGTTTGAAAATCATTTTCATGCAAGTTGTAATGCAATGGTGCAAAAGTATGAATTAGGGGGTTAATGGGGGATTTTCTAAGGCATGATTTCTAAGGTCTCATCCTAAACTTCAAGGAACCAACTCTTAGAACCATTTTGAAGGAAATATTGAGCTTGAAAATGGCATGGAAACAAGAATAGTGTAAGTTTTAAAAAACACGATTATAAACATGAAAATGAAGCCAATCATACAAGATATGAACAAGATAACAATATGCAAGGAGGTCATGAATATATACAAGGCTATAGGCTACACTACATAATCAAGGGGTGAGAGACCCCCTACACAGTGGCTCTCACTAACTTTCCTCTAGGCATAAACTAAGAGTCTTCTTGCTTCAAGCATGCAAGAAAGGGGGTTAGAAAATAGGGATTAAAATAGAGAATAACCTAAGTAGGCTAGGAGGGAGAAGAGAGAAGTGGGGGAGACAAAAACATAAAAGAAATACCACCTTTTGCCTTCAATACACTTGCAATCTTCTATGGATGTCTTGACTTGAGCTTGGAGGGCTTAAAGTTTGCTGGAGGGGCTAGAAGGAGGTGTTCTATGGTGTAGAAGGCTATGTATGTGAAGTGTATGGGTTAAGGGAAGGTGGAATCTCGCCTAAGTGTTTGAGAGGTGGGATGTATATAGGATTTCAAGGTTCTGGAGCAGTTTTTGCAGAGCTTCGCTTCAATTTTGAATTCTTGAATATGCAAAGGGAGAGGCCTATATTTATTGGCAATCTGGGAGAAGCCCGGCGCGTATGCTACATGGTCCTGGCCAAAATTTTCCCTGATGCATGTAGCACATGCGCCACTACTGTTCCATTGCCAGAATGCCACATGGCACCCATACTACTGGCTAAATCCTAACTGTTGATCTAACTTTGGTCGATTTGATCAAAATCTGGGCGCATATAGCATACACTCCACCACCGAGAGTGTTCGTTTAAACTTTTCCTCGATAATTGAGCCAACCAGGAAGGTTTCGGTGGAATTAGTTGCCCCCACAGTGTTTTCCTAGGGTTTCTCGTGAACTTTCGTGTTTTCAAAAAGTTTAGAAGGTGTTCGGAAGTGTGAGATATCATCTCAGGAAATGTGCATAAATTCGCATCTCTTCAGAGCATCTGTTATACGCTCTGAGCGAGTTCAAAAATAGTTTTTTTTATGCCGCATGATCAAGGCCTTCAGGAAGCGATCTCTCCAATGGGACCGTACCAATAGAAAGTACTCTGGAAATACTTTCGGGAATTGTCTAATTTACACATTTCTCAAGTCATTTGACGTTGTGTTTTAATTGAGGAATTGGAGAAAAAGTCAACCTTGGCGAAGCGTCTGTGATACGCTCTAGGAGTGGTTAAAAGTAGCAATTTTTGAACCATGCGATGAAGAGTTTCAGGAAGCGATCTCTTTGATTGAGCCGTATCGATGGAAAGACCTATGAACGAGCTTTCAAGAATTTTTTGATTTACGCATTTCTCAAGTCATTTGATGGTGCGTTATAACTAGGGAATTGGGGAGAAAGTCAATTTTGGCAGAGCTCCTGCGAGATGCTCTGGGAAACTTTTATCGATTCGGGGCTGTTTAGTGTCGCAAGGTTCTCTTTAAGTTAAACAGGGGTGTATGACAAGACCTGCCATTCAAAATTCTTGGACTGGTGTTATTTCGGGGCCCGTTCGGGTTGTCAGGGGCAAAACGGTCACTTTGATCAGGTTATGTTTGAAATGGTCAGGAATAGATCAGAATGTCATGTTAAGCGTGCTGGGTCATTTTGGGTGATCCCGAAGGAGTCTTTCACTACTCGGGTTGATTTGTGCGGTGTTGGGGTATCTAGGGATGAAACGATCATTTTGACCAGAGTTAGCCAGAATGGGACCGAAATTGGACCGAATAGCATGCAGAGTACGCGAAACTGCTTACTAACACTTTGGAAGGGTGGACTTACCATTTTTAGGGATTTTAAACTTTCTCAAGACGTGCCTGGAGGCCTAAGGGGCAGGTTTGGTCATTTTTCACCGAGTCGGGCTAGCAGGCGCCGGTGTTGACCTAGGTGTTGGTTCCTGAGTCTGCCCGACCTTGAAAAACTACCTGTGCGGTGTTGGTCCCTGAGACTGCTTAGTCTCAGAGAGCTACCTGCAGGGTGGTGTTAGTTCTTGAGAATGCCTAGTCTCAGGAAACTACCTGTGAGGGTGGTGTTGGTCTCCGAAAACGCCTGGTCTTAGAGAACTACTGAATGGCAGACATTCTACATTGGCAGGCTAGCAGGCACTATAAGTGAACCATCTGGAATTTGATAAGGTGTTGGCGCTCCAGATCGCCCAATCTTAGGAAGTTGCCTGGATGGCGTTGGTTCCCGAGACTGCCCAGTCCCGGAAAGCTGCCTGGAATGCCTAAGGCCATGATGGTGTCTATGGCTCTAACAGGACCTTGTGGGCCTGGGAAGCGATTAGTTGGCTGGATTGGAGTTTGAGAGACCCGTCTTGGGCTTGGTTATGTTATAATGTTTGAAAACTGGGTCCGGTCAAGCCGAAGATTGCCGAGTGGGCGAAAATGGGGTACTTACAGTCTTTTCGTGGTGAGACTTTAATCTAGCCTGGTAGTCCTAGGATGGGGGATGTGAAATAAACTATCGACATGTAAGGTCTTTTGTGGCAAGATCCTAAACTAGCAACGATGGTCTTACAGTAGGGGACATGAAATAATCTTTTGCCATGTTGGGAGACGTCCCTTGGCTTAAAAGTCTAAATGTGACCTTTATGGTTTCTATAACTGAGCATAGCTCTTATGATTGACTTTAAAAGCCTATATGTGACCTTTACGGTTACTATAATTGAGTCTAACTCTCATGAACGGCCTAAAGAGCCTATGCGTGACCTTCATGGTTACTATGTTGGCCTAAAGAGCCTTATGTGTGACCCTTGTGGTAACTATGATGCCTAATACTAGAAAGACCTCTTAAGTGGGGTGAAGTGAGGGATATGTGGGCCTAATGTAAAGACATGACACACTTATGTTCTAAAATGAAAAATATGACTTGTTTAAATGCTTCACAACAAGTCACATACATTCCCACAAGTATTAATGTCATGGTGTATCGCTTCCTTTCAAGACACTATGATATGCCTTACAGTATCATGCCATGGTATGCTTCTGACAGCTATGTTATGCCTTACGAAGTCATGTTATATGTTATGTGTTATGTCTCACTCCTATGATACTATGTTTGAAATGTTATAGTATTCCAACATGATACTTATGCTACCTACATTCCCAAGGTTATGCTTTATAAGTTACTAAGAATGGTAATATTTGATGTGTCCTCTATTATACGGCGAGCTAAGAGGTACGCTTATAGGATATGGTATGTTATGCTTATGACAAGTTATGTCACGCTGTAATAGTTCATGCTACAACACACCAGCCCCTCTTCTTTAATATTATGTTTTAAAAATGATAAAATGTTTTAATACAAAAGCTTATACCTCATGTGATTTTAAGATTTCACTTATATGTCTCTAAGTTCATGTCCATATGCCTAAAGGTACCCCTATTGCCATGTACATGAAATATAAATGTTAGTCCATAGTGTTTTATGCTCATAGATTATTGTTATTCACTAAGCATTAGCTTATGTTTTCTAAAAAAATGTTTTCAGGTGACCAAACTAGGAGGCCTTGAGGGAGGCCCATTACGTGGATATTTGGACTGCGGCTCACGGACCTTATGTTATATACTGATATAGGCATTAGACCCTAATGTTTTGTATTATTATAATGTTATAACTGTGGTGGCCTTTGACAGGCCCATCTTATGAAATGTTTATGTTTTAGAGATTAGGCATCGCTCTGCTATATATGACACACGTTTTACATTACATTTATAAAAGTTTTAATTCTGAAATTATGTACTCTTTAAAGATAAATGCACGAGTGTTTAATCGGGTTATGTAATGCAGCCTTGGGTAGCCAAGCTATTGGTCGGTCATGCATCCTAAATCCGTATAGGTCGGATCTGGGGCGTGACACCCTACCTTGTCTTCTCTTTGCTTTGATTTCTTGGTTTGCTTTGCTTTACTTGAACCTTGAGAGCTTTGAATATGTAGCACCTTGATCTTTAATGGATTCTTGGAGGCTTGGATTTGAGTGTATAGAGTATATGGAAGCTAGGGTTTGAGTGTATGGAGGCTAGGGTTTGAAGGGGCTTGAGAGAACTCGAGCTTTGTTTTCAGAGAGGTAGAGTTTCTAGAGTGATTTTGTGGACATAGAATACGTAAGGGGTGGCTTGTATTTATAGGCAGGAAAAATAGGATCATGTGCTAGGTTATTTTAAGGCTGGCGCCACTCTTAGTGCTGTTAGGCTATTTTTTGGCTTGACGTCATTACTAGTGGCGCCAATTTCTTTGGAAAAATTTTAAAGTGGCAAGAAACAGTTCTTTGACCCTTGTGACGCAAGGTAGAAGATTTGGGTGCTTGTCCTAATGACTACCATGCAATTTTTGGCTTGGCTTCACTAGGAGTGACTCCGAAAAGTCTGAGAATGATTCGTAAGGTCCTGAGTAACCAGACAAAGCTGGAAAAGGATGGGAACCCCTGAAAGAGTGTCCTGGAAGTAGCTAGCTTGAGAACCAATGCTAGAATAGTTAAAATGGGTGACGACCCACCAGGAGCAAAATGGTCATTTGAATTGAGAAAACACCGGGATCAACCCAAAATGACCCGTGAGTGTAAGCACCCCATTTTTGACCGCTCGGCAGTCTACACTCCGTCCAAACTTGTTTTCAAGTCATTATGGACATATTCCAATCGAAACCAATCCTCTAGTCCAAATTCCGTCTTTCCATCGCTTCGCGGGCCTGTCAGGCCCGAATAGAGGCAAAATGACCAAAATGCCCTTAGGGGCATTATCCTTTCTTATTCCAATTCCAATCCCTCTCTCGAGACAGTTTATTCCTCGAGATGGTCCGAGTAGCAAAACTACTCACAAAACCGTCAGAGTGGCGGAAACACTCATAAAACCGTCAGAGTGGCGGAAACACTCACACCGTTAGAGTGGTGGAAACACTCAAAACCCAGGCATGTCTCTTCGGAGTCGGTAAGACCCCTTTCCAATCCCTCTCTCGAGACAATTTATTCCTCGAGACGGTTCCAATCTAGGCACGTCTCTTCGGAGTCGGTAAGACCCCTTTCCAATCCCTCTCTTGAGATAGTTTATTCCTCGAGACGGTCCGAGTAGCAAAACTACTCACAAAACCGTTAGAGTAGCGAAAATACTCACAAAACCGTTAGAGTAGTAGAAATACTCATAGACCCGTTAGAGTAGCGGAAATACTCACAGAGCCGTCCGAGTAGAGGAAATACTCAACCGTTAGAGTAGCGGAAGTACTCACGGAGCCGTCCGAGTAGCGAAAATACTCAACCGCTAGAGTAGCGGAAATACTCACAGAACCGTTAGAGTAGCGGAAGTACTCACAGAACCGTTAGAGTAGCGGAAGTACTCACAGAACTGTTAGAGTAGCGGAAATACTCACAGAACCGTTAGAGTAGCGGAAATACTCTCAAATCGTCAACCCCGTCCGAGTAGCGGAAATACTCAACCCCGTCCGAGTGGCGGAAACACTCAAAACCTAGGTCAATACCCATGTTTGTTAGCTCACTTCGGTGAAAAATGACCAAATTACCCTTTGGACCTTTTCCGGTCAAGATGACCATTTTGCCCCTAGGCATCCGAACGCCCTAGAAACCACACCGGCTCTGGGTATCAAATCGGTAATGTCCCGAGAATACTTTTTATAGTGTTCTCGGCCTTCCTTTACCTTTCCGGATCATTCCGAGTCAGTTCCGGCCAACCCGGTGTAAAATGACCGTTTTGCCCCTGGAGGGTCGGTCTCCTTCTTCAACCACACCGGCTCTGGGTATCAAATCAGTAATGTCCCGAGAATACTTTTTATAGTGTTCTCGACCTTCCTTTACCTTTCCGGACCATTCCGAGTCAGTTCCGGCAAACCCGGTGCAAAATGACCGTTTTGCCCCTGGTGGGCCGGTTTCCATTTCCGACCACGCCGGCTCTGGGTATCAAACCGGCAGCCTCTGGGAACATTCTAAATAATGTTTCCAGCTCCCAAGTTTTCTTCTGGGACAGTTTGAGTCTATCCCGGCAGTTTTTCGGTCCGATTGACCGTTTTGCCCCTAAAAGCTCGGTCAACCTTTCCGACACATCCAATCCTCACTTTTCAAGTCAAATACCTCCAGGACACTATTTTAAGTGTTCCTGCTCCTTTCCGGCCTTCCGAGCCACTCCCGGCTCCTTCAAATCATTCCCGGACTTTCCGGAGTCACTCCTAGTGAAGCTAGGCTAAAGTTTACATGGTAGTCACTAGTACAGGCGCCCAAATCTAGTCAAAGATACGTTGTTTGCCGACCTTAATTGTTTCCTAAATGGCTGGCGCCACTAGCAGTGGCGCCAAGCCAAAAAACGGCCTAGCGCCACTCCTAGTGGCGCCAGTATAAATTTTGCCCTAGCGCCACTGCAACAAGCGCCAAGCTTGTCCAACTTCTATAAATACAGAGCATCGATCAACGTGAAAAGGGTCTGCAAACATAACCTAGGAATCACACAATTCGATATACAGAGCTGAAGCACCTCCAAAACCCTAGCCTCCCTAGGTTTTTCCAAACCCTAGCCACTATACACAAACCCTAGCCTCCTATACACTCATACACACCCCCATACACTCATACACTATTCTTCAACCATCTTTGGAAGACTTGAAGAGCTGTCATCCAAAACTTGAAGACAACCCTTGAAGGTTGAAGAAGAAGATCAAGACGAAGACCGAAGATTGAAGACAGCGCGGCGCGCAAATTAAAGAAGATACAAGGTAGGTTTTCTCTTTAAATTTTCGCACTCCCCCCTCTCTCTTCTCTCTCCAACCCACTTGGGTTTTCTCTATTTTAATCCCCCATCTCTTTCCCCCCCCCCCTTTCTTTGCATGCTTGAAACAAGGGAACTCCCGGTCCATGTGTAGGATTAGACTGTTGGAGAGTCACCGTGTCGGGGGCTTTCTTCTAGTCTAACCAGAGACCACGTGGGTCCGGCCCCCTTGATTATGTGGTGAAGCCTTAACCTTGTATGTTCATGACCCCAAATTGCATTGTGCATATCATAGTCTTGCATCTTCCAAAATTCGTTTTCAAAAAGTTGTTTTCAAAAATCATTTTCGAACTTGTTTTCAAAATTGCATCAAAAGCTCTTTTTCAAAAACGTGTTTTCAAAATCACAATCCTAGGGTGATTCTAGCCTTTCCATGGCTAGGGTTGCTTTAGGAAAGTGTTGTATTAAAAGTGGCCTTTTGGTCTATATTTTCAAACCTTGTTTTCAAAACCACTTTCTTAAAGTGGTTCTAACCTTCTTATGGTTAGAATTGCTTTAGGAAAGTGAGATATTTTTACACCTTCTAAAAACTCTTTCTTCAAAAATCTCTTCCTAAAAATCTTTTTTTCAACATACTTTCCTAAAACTCCCCTCTTCAAAATTGATTTCAAAAACTCCCTTTCAAAATCTCTTTTTCAAAACTCTCTTTTTCAACTCCTTTCCAAAACTTTCTTTCCTCAAAATTCACTTCCTAAAAACACTCCCTAAATTCACCTTCCTAAAAACTCTCTCCAACAACCTCTTCCAAAAATCTTTCTAAAAAACTTTCTTTCCAAAATCTTCCTTCTAGAAATTTCCCCCCTAGGATCTTCCTTCCAAAATCTACGTTTCCAAAAACATGCTTTCCAAAAAAACTTCTTCTCTCTAAAATCTCTTTCCAAAAACTCTCTTTCCAAATTCACTTTCCAAAAATTCCTCCCTAAGATTCCTTTCTAGAAAACCTTCGTTTCCAAAAACGCACTTTCTAAAAAAACTCTTTCCTTAGAGCCCCAGTCAAGCCCTAGAAACCACTATTAGGAAACCCTAGTTTTCTTTCCAAAAACATGATTTTCAAACTTTGCCCTAAACCTAGGTTTCCAAAATCTTTTGTTTTCTACATCAAAACTGTCCTTGTTTTCAAAACCTATTTTCTACGTCGAGGCTAGAATTTTTCAAATCTAGGGTTTCTAGAATCTCCCTTTCCAAATCATTGCCAAATCCAATCTTCCCTTTAGGTAACTAAATCCAATCTCCCCGTTTAGGAAACTAGATCCTGTCCTCCGTTTTTGGAAACAAAATCCAACCTTTCTCTTTTAGAAACCAAGTCCAATCCCTTCTTAATCCAAACCTTTCCTAATTTCCCACCTTCCTAAACCATAAGTTTCCTAAACCTAAACTTCAAATCTTTCCTTAAGTTTCAAAATCCAAATCTTTCCTAAATTCGAATCCTTCCTAAACTTTCACTTTCCCAAATCTTAAGTTTCCAAAACTTGAACATAAAAATCTTTCCTAATCCAACCCTTTCCTAATTCTACCCTCTTTTCAAATCTTAACTTTTCAAATATAAGCTTTCAAACATTTCCTAATTTCAAGACTTTCTAAAATTCAAACTCTAAAACTTTCTAAATCCTAAACTTTCTAAATTTCAAATCTTTCTAAAATTCTAAGTTTCCTAAATTCAAAACTTACTAAATTTAAAACTTTCTTAGGTTGAATCTTTCTAAATTTCAAATCTTTCTGAATTCTAAACTTTCCAAGACTTCAAAATCTTCTCAAATCTAAAACTTTTCTAAACTCAAAACTTTCTTAATTTAAGACTTTCTTAAGTTGAAACTTCCTTTTTTTTCAAACATTTCCTAAATTGAAAACTTTCCTTTTTCAAACCTTTCCCAAAATGAAACTTTTCTTATTTTCAAAACTTCCTTGTTTTCAAAGCTTTCCAAATTCAAAACTTTCCTTTTTCAAAACATTTCTAAATTCAAAACTTTCCGATTTTCAAAACTTTCCTAATTTGGGAACTTTCCTAATCTGAAAACCTTTCCTTTTTCGAAAACTTTCCTAAACCTAAAACTTTCCTAATTTCAAAACTTTCCAAAAATGAAACTTTTCTAATTCGAAACTTTCCTAAATCGAACATTTCCTAATTCAAACATTTCCTAAATCCAACCTTTCCTAATCTCCTAAACCTTCCAAGTCGAGTCAAGCTTTTCCTAAGTCTAGGTTTCCTAAACCTCCATCTTTCCAAAATCAAGTCTTTCCAAAATCAATCTTTTCAAATCAAAGTCCAATATTTCCAATTTCAATTTCCAATCTCCTTTTCTAATCTCAAGTCAAATCCAATTTTCAATTCAATCTTTTTCTTCCAATCCAATCTCTCTCTTCAAATCTACTATTCTATTTTCAATCGGACTCCGGTCCAAACTACGACTGACCTGATTCCCCCAAAGGGATACGTAGGCAACCTTCATAGGTGCGGTCACAATACTTTTCAAACTTTCAATTCCACCCTCATGGGTGCAGTTTCCAAAATCTTTTCAAATCTCACATTCCAATCTATTTTCAAAATTCCAAAATTTCTATTTTCAAACTTCTACTTTCAATTTTCAAACTTTTCAATTTCAATTCTCTTTCTTCAAATCTATTTTCAAATCAAATCAATTTCTTTTCAAATCAATTTCTATTTTCCAATTCTTTCATCTTGCACTTGCATATCATACATCATATTTTTCAAACATCGTTTTTCTAAAGTGAATAGGGTTGAACTATAGTTAGTCGAAGACTCTCATAGGTAAATCTAGGGTAGATTGACATGTAGGTACCGAAAGGGTGGGGTAGGGTGATAGCTTAGTGCGTCTTCCCTAGCCCACCCTTTCGGTACCTACATGTCAATCTACCCTAGATTCACCTATGAGAGTCTTCGACTAACTATAGTTCAACCCTATTCACTTTAGAAAAACAATGTTTGAAAACTAATTTAGCATGATGCATGATATGCAAGCAATAGAAAAGAATTGAAAAATAGATTTAAAAAGAAATTGCTTTGATTTGAAAATAGATTTGAAGAGATGGAATTGAATTTGAAAAGTTTGAAAATTTGGAAATAGGAATTTGAAAATAGAAATTTTGAAATTGCAATTTTCAAAATAGATTGGAATTTGAGATTTGGAAAGAATTTTGAAACCACACCCATGAGGGTGGAATTAAAAGTTTGAAAAATATTGTGACCGCACCTATGAAGGTTGCCTACGTATCCCTTTGGGGGAATCAGGTCAGTCGTAGTTCGGACAAGAGTCCGATTGAAAAGAGATTGATTTGAAAAGAGAGAGATTGAATTGAAAACTGGATTTTATTTGACATTAGAAGAGGATATTGGAAATTGAAATTGAAAATATTGGACTTGCTTTGGAAAGATTGATTTTGAAAAAAAAAACTTGGTTTCGGAAAGATGGAGATTTAGGAAACCTAGACTTAGGAAAGGTTTGACTTGGCTTGAAAGATTTGGAAAGATTGGATTTTAGGAGATGTTTGAATTAGGAAAGGTCCAATTTAGGAAAGTTTCGAATTAGGAAAGTTTCATTCTTGGAAAGTTTCAAATTAAGAAAGTTTTGAATTTAGAAAAGTTTAGGTTTAGGAAAGTTTTCACTTGAGGGAAGTTTTGAATTAGGAAAGTTTTCAAATTAGGAGAGTTTTGAAATTAAGAAAGTTTTGAAAAAGGGAAGTTTCAATTTTGGAAAGTTTTGAAAACAAGGAAGTTTTGAAAATAAGAAAGTTTTGTTTTAGAAAAGGTTTGAAAAAGGAAAGTTTTCATTTTTGGAAAGTTTTTGAATTAGGGAAGTTTTGAAATAGGGAAGTTTTAAAAAGTGGAAAGTTCCATTTTAGGAAATGTTTGAATTAAGAAAGTTTCAACTTAAGAAAGTCTTAAATTAAAAAGTTTTGAGTTTAGAAAAGTCTTAGATTTGGAAAGATTTGAAGTTTAAGAAAGTTTAAGAATTTAGAAAGATTTGAAATTTAGAAAGTTTAAGATTTAGAAAGTCTTAGAGTTTTAGAAAATCTTGAGATTAGGAAAGGGTTGAATTAGGAAAGATTTGAAAATTGAGTTTTAAAGCTTAGGAAAGATTTTTATGTTCAAGTTTTGGAAACTTAAGATTTAGGAAAGTGGAAGTTTAGGAAGGATTTGAATTAGGAAAAGATTTGGATTTTGAAATTTAAGGAAAGATTTAAAGTTTAAGTTTAGGAAACTTATGGTTTAGGAAGGAATTGAATTAAAAAAGGTTTGGATTAGGAAGGGATTGGATTTGGTTTCTAAAAGAGAAAGGTTGGATTTTGTTTCAAAAAACGGAGGACAGGATCTAGTTTCCTAAATGGAGAGATTTGATTTGGTTTCCTAAAGGGAAGATAGAATTTGACATGGATTTGGAAAGAGAGATTCTAGAAACCCTAGATTTGGAAAATTCTAGTTTTGACGTAGAAAATAGGTTTTGGAAACACGTATAGTTTTGATGTAGAAAACAAGAGATTTTGGAAACCTAGGTTTGGGGCAAATTGTGAAAATCATGTTTTTGGAAAGAAAATTAGGGTTTCCTAATTGTGAGTTCTAGGGTTTGGTTTGGGCTCTAAGAAAAGAGATTTTTTGGAAAGTGTGTTTTTGGAAACGGAGGTTTTCTAGAAGGGAATCCTAGGGAGGAATTTTCAGAAAGTGAATTTGGAAAGAGAGTTTTTGGAAAAAAATTTTAAAGAGAAGGAGTTTTGGAAAGTGTGTTTTTAGAAACATAGATTTTAGAAGGAAAATCCTAGAGGAGAATTTCTAGAAGGGAGATTTTGGAAAAGAGAGTTTTCGGAAAGATTTTTAGAGAGCGTTTTTGGAAAGTGAATTTTTAAGAGAGAGTTTTGGAAAGAAGTTGAAAGAAAGGGTTTTGAAAAAAAAAAAGATTTTGGAGGGGAGTTTTTGAAAACAATTTTGGAGAGGAGAGTTTTAGGAAAGTATGTTGAAAAAGAGATTTTTAGGAAGAGAGATTTAGAAAAAGAGTTTTTAGAAGGTATAAAAACATCTCACTTTCCTAAAGCGATTCTAGCCATAAGAGAGCTAGAACCACTTTAAGAAAGTGGTTTTGAAAACAAAGTTTGAAAATATAGACCAAATGGTCACTTTTAATATAACACTTTCCTAAAGCAACCCTAGCCATGGAAAGGCTAGAATCACCCTAGAATTGTGGTTTTGAAAACAAGTTTTTGAAA
Source organism: Euryodendron excelsum (assembly GCA_033060915.1). NCBI lineage: Eukaryota > Viridiplantae > Streptophyta > Magnoliopsida > Ericales > Pentaphylacaceae > Euryodendron > Euryodendron excelsum. The sequence goes on along the minus strand of CM065391.1, from coordinate 9,689,353 downwards.
AAAAGAGATTTTGATGCAAATTTGAAAACAATTTTGAAAACGTTTTGAAAAACAACTTTGAAAACGGTTTTTGGAAGATGCAAGACTATGATATGCACAATGCAATTTGGGGTCGTGAACATACAAGGTTAAGGCTTCACCACACAATCAAGGGGCCGGACCCACGTGGTCTTTGGTTAGATTAGAAGAAAGCCCCCGACACGGTGACTCTCCAATAGCCCAATCCTACACATGGACCGGGAATCCCCTTGTTTCAAGCATGCAAAGAAAGGGGGGGAAAGAGATGGGGGATTAAAATAAAGAAAATTTAAGTGGGTTGGAGAGAGAAGAGAGAGGGGGGAAGTGCAGAAAATTAAATAGGGAGCCTACCTTGTATCTTGTTTATTTTACGCGTTGTGCAGTCTTCGGTCTTCGGTCTTTGTCTTGATCTTCACCTTCAGTCTTCAAGGGTTGTCTTCAAGCTTTGGATGACAGCTCTTCAAGTCTTCAAAGGATGGTTAAAGGCTAGTGTATGAGTGTATGGGGGTGTGTATGAGTGTATAGGAGACTAGGGTTTAGTGTATGGTGGCTAGGGTTTGGAAAACCTAGGGAAGCTAATTTTTTGGAGGTGCTCAAGCTCTGTATATCGAATTGTGTGATTTCTAGGTTATTGCAAATCCTTTTCACGTTGAATGAGGCTCTGTATTTATAGAGGGAGGACAAACCTGGCGCCTGTTGCAATGGCGCCAGGGCAAATTTCCTTCTGGCGCCACTAGGAGTGGCGCCAACCAATTAGGAAAGATTTAAGGTCGGCAAGCAACGTATCTTTGACTAGATTTGGGCGCCTGTACTAGTGACTACCATGCAATTTTTAGCCTGGCTTCACTAGGAGTGACTCTGGAAAGTCCGGGAATGATTTGGAGGAGCCGGGAATTACCCGGAAAGTCAGAAAGGAGCAGGAACACTTAAAATAGTGTCCTGGAGGTATTTGACTTGAAAAATGAAGATAAGGTGGGTCGGAAAGGTTGACCAGGCCTTTAGGGGCAAAACGGTCAATTGGACTGGGAAACTGCCGGGACAAACTCTGATTGTCCCAAAAGAAGACTTGGGATCTGAAAACATTATTCAGAATGTTCCCAGAGGTTTCCGGTTTGATTTCCTAAGCTGGTGTGGTCGAAAAAGGAGACCGGCCCACTAGGGGCAAAACGGTCATTTTGTACCGGGTTTGCCGGAACTGACTCGGAATGGTCCGGAAAGGTAAAGGAAGGTTGAGAACACTATAAAAAGTATTCTCGGGACATTACCGGCTTGATACCCAGAGCCGGTGTGGTCGAAGAAGGAGACCGGCCCTCTAGGGGCAAAACAGTCATTTTGTACCGGGTTGGCCGGAACTAACTCGGAATGGTCCGGAAAGGTAAAGGTCGAGAACACTATAAAAAGTATTCTCGGGACATTACCGGTTTGATACCCAGAGTAGGTGTAGTTCCCGGGGCATTCGGATGCTTAGGGGCAAAATGGTCATCTTGACCGAAAAGTCTCGGAAAAGGTCCTAAGGGTAGTCTGGTCCTTTTTCACCGAAGTAAGCTAACAAACACGGGTATTAACCTAGGTTTTGAGTGTTTCCGCCACTCTAACGGTGTGAGTATTTCCGCTACTCGGACGGGGTTGATGATTTGTGAGTATTTTCGCTACTCGGACGGGGTTGATGATTTGTGAGTATTTCCGCTACTCGGACGGGGTTGATGATTTGTGAGTATTTCCGCTACTCGGACGGTTGATGATTTGTGAGTATTTCCGCTCGGACGGGGTTGATGATTTGTGAGTATTTCCGCTACTCTAACGGCTCTGTGAGTATTTCCGCTACTCTAATGGTTGAGTGAGTAGTTTTGCTACTCGGACCGTCTCGAGGAATAAACTGTATCGAGAGAAGGATTGGAAAGGGGTCTTACCGTCTCCGAAGAGACGTGCCTGGATTGGAATCGTCTCGAGGAATAAACTGTCTCGAGAGAGGGGTTAGAAAGGGGTCTTACCGTCTCCGAAGAGACGTGCCTGGGTTTTGAGTGTTTCCGCCACTCTAACGGCTTTGTGAGTATTTTCGCTACTCTAACGGTTTTGTGAGTGTTTCCGCCACTCTGACGGTTTTGTGAGTGTTTCCGCCACTCTAACGGTTTTGTGAGTAGTTTTGCTACTCGGACCGTCTCGAGAATAAACTGTCTCGAGAGAGGGATTGGAATTGGAATAAGAAAGGACAATGCCCCTAAGGGCATTTTGGTCATTTTGCCTCTATTTAGGCCTGACAGACTCGCAAAACGATAGAAAGACAGAATTTGGACCTAGAGAATTGGTTTCGATTGGAATATGCCCAAAATGACTTGAAAACAAGTCTAGACGGAGTGTAGACTGCTGAGCGGTCAAAAATGGGGTGCTTACAGCATCCAACAACATACAACCAACATGAACTATATTAAAGTAAGTAAACACCTCACTTTAAATAACCATTTTTATCCAAATAATATCACATCATTATAATATTAGCTCTAGATATATTCTAGGCACAAAACAATATCTCAAACATGCTCAAATTTCATTTAAATCACAAAACTCAATATACCAAGTTGCTTATTTTATCCGAATAATTTATATAAATTCTCCTATGTCTTTAACGTCAATTCTAAACACACCGTAGGCATAAAAACATTTTTAATTATCCATTTTTGCATTATATCAAGTGCCAAAATTATCTAATTAATTCATTTAAATTAGCTCACACCTTAAACATAACTCACATACACATGAATCATATACCAAGTCAATTTCATGAATCAATTATTTTATGGCAAAACCCTCAACTTTATTAAGCATGTAAACACGGTAAATCCCTAGGTTTCATTCAAAATATTCTATAATCCACAAAACATCAATTTACTAATGTATAATCCTAAACATAGCAAGAATCAACTAAGAAAGCTAAGAAATTAAGTAACAATGAACGTTCAAGTTTATGCAAAACCTAGAAATTTACATAAAAATCCTATAGGCATGATTTCTTTCTCAACCACATGAATAACTAAAAAATATTAACCCAATAGCAAAACCATGTGTAACCCTCTACCTCCTTGAAGATTGAACCTAGGGTAAGAACTTCATTTCACCAAAATCACGAACCGAAACTACCACTGCGTAGGCCTTGATGAGTAGAACAAAAATTCGTAAAGGAGTAATACCAAAAAATCACTCGAAGGAGATCAAAATGGGAGAAGAAGGTTGAAGGTAAAAGAAAGAAAAGAGGGAGAAGTGGGTCAACTGCCGTGCGTGAGAGAGAGAGAGAGAGGGGTATAATCTTTTAAACCAACTTTTGGTTATTCATCAAAAGCTCCCCAAAAGTTTCACATAATTACCAAAAAAATCCCACCTTCTTTGACTTGTTGACCGGGTCTTACATACTGTGTGTATTACACACACACACACACACACACACACATAGTGAAAAATATAGAGAAGTAACATTAAGTCCAACAAATTCCAAAAAAAGTATAAATTCAAGGATTTTGGTAAATGAGTGTGTGTGTTGGAGCAAACAACGAAATCTCTAATTCTAACATCTCTACAATGACTAATTCATTTAACCCATAGCCAAAATAATTATAAAAAAAGAGAGAAATTGAGCACAATAAATGATTTTAAGGGATAGAAAGAAAATATAAAACCCATCGTGAAGTTAGAGTTTTATGCAATTAATTATGATGAAGGGTAAAGGAGGGAGGAGGGGAAAGAATGAGGGGTCATTAGTAGTTGTGACAGATGATTGGCACCGGTAGTGATGGGTTGGATGATTGGTTATGATATGAAGGGAGGAGGTGGTGCCATGTCGAGTGATAATGGGTAATGGTTATGAGTGGACCAATTGGATCAGTTAATAGAGAAAAAGAGATAGAGAGACGAAAGTGGACACAAGAGGGTTGGGAACGTTGAAGAAAGAAAGAGAGATACAAACTAGTGGCAGGTTTATAAAGAGAGTCATTGAAAAAGAGAGATAGATCGATGCCCGCGGTGATAACAATTGAATGAGATGAGTGCACAAGGATAAGGGTAAGGGTGGTGGGGTGAGGTGGTGGCCAGACTTGGAAGAGAGGGGCAGGGGGCTAGGGGGTGTTTGTTGGGTTGTGGCTCGACTTGGAGAAAAAAGAAGAGAAAAAGATAGAAGGTTTCTTGCGAGAGATGAGTTGGCGGTTCAGTGGTCATGATGGTTTGAGTTGGAGATAATAGAGAAAAAAGGGGAAAAAAAAAGAGGATTTTGAAATTAGGTGGGGATTGATAGTGCTCTAATGTAGTGAGGTTCACTAATTTTAACAAAATATTAAATGTGGCACCCCCCTATTAGATACGGTGTGGGGATAAGTGAAATGATGTTTTGAAGTGAATATAGACAAATGAAGTTGAGTGTTTAGTTATTGAAGGAAAATAAGACATAATTGGTATTTTAAAAAAACAATTAGACATCGGCTCTTTCTATCATTGAGGGCTATCATACGGAAGGGATAACAATGTTATTTTTTAAACAAGGGGGAATTGTTGTCATTTTAGAGACCTAAGGGGAGGTGACTATAATTTATCTTATCTTTGGGCAAATTGTTGTGTTTCTTATTGGATCAAGCCACATCAAAATCTAGCCCCATTTGTTTATTATTTTTTTTGCTAGGCAAGGCCGATTTGAGCCCAACAAAAACGACACTCAGTAGGTTCAGTTTACCATATAAATTCACAAGTCGGGCATTTCCGGCCCACCAAGCAAAGAAGATTCGAAGGGTACCTGCCATTGCCGATCTGAATAGAGGCAGAGAAGAGATCAAGGAGCGAGAGGGAGATTTGATTTGATGGCGTTGAGTGAATGAGATGGAGGGACCTCCGGCAAACGACTGTTGTTCGATATGCCATGGGATCTTCAACCTTCCATGCCAAGCAAATTGCTCTCACTGGTTCTGCGGTCTGTCCATTGCACTGGTTTTGTTTGCGTTGTCCAATTACTAGGGCACAAACTGTTCTTTCGCTTTTTTATATGTGCTTTCAGATTCGTATAGTGTATATACATAGATACGCCTTTATATAAAGGGAAGTAATTAGGCGTAATTATGAGCGATTTCTGCATTTGGATCCCTTTCGTAGTAAAGCAGTACTGAAATCGGTTTTGAAAACGTTACTCTCTCTATCTCTAAACATAATATGTTATATATCTATATAATATAATATAGATTGACATTTCTTTTATTATAGCAGGAACTAGTCATGTTCAGTTTAAATGCATCAGTTTAATTTTTTCTTTTTATTTATTTTTTTCTTGTTGCCTTATAAATTGCTTACTAAGTACTAATTATAAAAAAAAAAAATCCTTACTAAGTGATGCTGTAACTGGATTAGAAAATGCATCAATGTCCTATTATACTGTGACTAAAATTGGTATCACATCCTAGCTTGAGTGATATTTCCTGTCACCCACTCTAACCAAAAGTGTGACAGGGGAGAGAGGGTTGCGTGTTTAACTTATATAAGACTTTGCATTAAATTATTAGATAGACTATAGTTTCAACATCCTTGTGTGTGTATTTACAAACACATTTTTATGCTTTATTGGACTGCTGATACTTTGCAGGAAAAAGGTTAAAATTTGAGTTGTCCAGTTTGAATGTTACATTACTTGAGAGCAACCTACTAAATATTTCCACTCAGTTGGACCTTAAAGCTGTATTTGGCACTCGGAATTGGTAAACATCTATCTATATCTATATCTATATCTATCTATCTATCTATATACATCTATATACAAAAGAAGGCCACTATCACTGTAGTTGCGACAAGTGGTTCATTGTGGTGTTATTTTTTTTTCCTAACACTTAGTAATTTTTTAATAGCGTAGTACAATTGTGTGGTTGACTGCATTTATTGTAGTTCATATGGTTGAATGTTTCATTAGTTCATTTATTGTAGATTCATGTAAATACATAGTTCATGTATTCTATACATGTGGTTGTGGTTGATGTTTTATTGGTTCATGTAATGTAAACTGATGAACATGAATCTGGATATGTACAACCAAATATAGAATAGAATACATCTAATGAAACATATATGGATACATTTAATAAAAATTGATTCATATAATTTGGATACGTACATGAATTTGGATATGACCAAAGCACATTATGGTTCATGTAAGCATATTATCTAGTTATGTACGTATATGGATAGACAAAAACATTCTGGTTCATGTAAGCACATTATGGTTCATGTACATATATGGTTCATGTAAATCTACTAATATTCAATTTACTATAAGCATATATGGATAGACAAATACAAAATATGTTTAGTTAAATTATATAAAAACTTTAAAAATATGACCAAAGAAATTATATTTAGATTTTATTTAAAACCATTGTAGTTAAACTATCTAAAGAGGTACTCCAATCCCGTGATGCTTCATGGAGAGGCACCTAAGGCATTGGTCTAATTAATTGTGCATACATGATGCATGATTGTTACTCTTGTATTATATTGCCTTTTGCATGTAAATATGTAGTGATGATGCAGTGAATTTGTACGTCCTTCCCGACCTCGGATGTGAACGGTTGAGGAGATGAATCCTCCTGCTTGGGACACCGGTGTGGTGCCTGCCAAAGACACTCCGATGCCAAAGTTAGGTTAGAGATAAATGGGCAGAGTAACGAATGCTTAAGAGTTGATGTATCTCGTACCTTTTTGGAGATGATGACTGCCCTTTTTATAGGAGTATTGGCTCGGATCGTGGGCACCTTCATGGGAGAGCCAATCGTGCCCCCAAATTATGCATCACAATCGTGAAGACGTATTGTTCCTTGATATTAGGCTTCATGAACCATGCCCCCAGTTGTGGGGGGAACCGTCCCAATCATGGGATCGTGGGGGTTGATCATTAGGCGAGAATCTCGGGGTGTCTCAATGGCGGCGCTTGGTGCACTGTTGGAGCTCTGCCCCTCCAGGTCTGTTGGCAGACTTGGTTTGGAAGGGAGTTCAAGGGTCCGGGTCTGAAGACGTAGTTTGAGCTTATCTAGTCTTTTCATTGGGGGGCAGACCAACTATACTTGTCGTATTATCACGTAGTATGTTATTATGATGTGAGATCTATATTATGTTAAATATGTGACATGCTCCTTCAAATTTTACCATAGAAAAAAATGTCTCTCCTTAAAAAACTAGGTAAAATGAATTGTATTTGGTGCTTCTCATTCAGGTAATTGTATTCTACAAGTTTGGAATTATGGATCAGCCTTTCAGCCATGTAAATGTCCTTTATGCCGTCGTGAAATTACATTGTTGATTCCCACTGATGCTTCATCACGGCAGCGTCATAATTCTGAAGTAGCTGAGATTCTTGGAAAGATTGAAAGATACAACCGTTCTTTTGGTGAACGCTCTAATGGTTTCATTCAGGTATTTTTGATGTATTAATGACATTTCCTTGCATCATTAAATTACAGTTTGGAACTTATATTATCTTGAAACCTGTGGATTTTGTTATGTTCGGATTCTTAACTGTTTGGGTGTTAAAATTCATAGCATACTTCTTGAATACTTAGCGGATAATATGGAATCCCCTATGTTTAGTCCTATACTTGATAAGTAAAGGGATTCTGTGGAACAATTCTAGGGCCTTATTGGAAGGTCTTCAGTGTTAGCACCGTTGGTCACAGTTGCTGCACAAGTCATACATTTGTCATTTGACAAACTTTTGGGTATCAGAACTGCTTTTGTTATGTTCTGCTTGTACAACCGCCCAAGAAATTGTTTTAGGAGGCTTTCAACAGAAGTATTTGGCTCTCTCTTCACCTGTAGTCAGAAGCATTTAGGTTTCACATGGATGAAAATTTTGGATATTTTGTTAAATCAACTCTCGTACCTCATTTTATGAAGCTCTTAAGTTGGACTGTACTGCAGGTTTTGCATTTGCTCTCTCATTATATCCTCTCCTATTTAGTCAACATGTCATATATCCAATTTTACGAATTCAAAATGTTGTTAGAAATGTTTATGTAGTTTGCTTTTCTTGTTGCTGGGATGGTTGCTACATTATTGGCCACATAGATCTATGTAATCCTTTGGAAGTTCGGTGTTTGCATAGATTCCAGGATTGCATTGAAGTGGGACTGATTCATAAAATTGCAGGAAGTGTTGACTCAAATGAAATTCAGGCGACATGCTTAGCAATTCACTTTAGGGCAAGAGCAAGCTATTATGACAAAATGAGGGTATATGTAATGACTAATTCCATGACCAGAGGCAGTAGAAATGCATGTGTGGCTGTATGCTTTTGTGAAAACAACTTGGGGGCATCTCTATAGGCTGTTCAATACTCATTTATGTGGTAATATGCTGCACAAAAACAACTTTTTTTGTGCTGAAGACATGCTTTGGGCTGTGACGGTGGTGTTAATTATTACCTAATTTCCTATACTATGGGGGTTGATAAACAACTACTATTATTCCTTCAATTCAGTGCTCTTGTTCTCATGCATGATGAAGGCAATATGCATGAAATGGAGTCAACCGAGAAAATAAGATCCAAGATGACCATAGATTTCAATTATGAACTCCCAGTGGAGGGCATGAAATTTTTTCAGGAAGTATCCTAGCATAGATTACGAGAACTTTAAAGCTCCAAGAATTATGGAGTCAGGCTTCACATACCTGGACAATTAAGATCTATTCCTAGATTCTTGAGAAAATGTGTGGGCTTCGTATTGTGTAAATCTGTGTAGAAAGGTACATGTGACAATGCAGTGGAATTTTACCTTAAACAAATACTCCTGCATTGCAGAAAAACTTCATGAATGTAGTCTTCAATGGTGACAATGTTGCAGACGAAAGAGAAACTTACACAAAATTACAAAACGTATAATATCATATGATGCAATATCAGCAGCTCTTTTGATATGCTGAGTTGATGCGGCAAATCTTAACCCATTTTCCCTCTTCAGGAGGTGAGATCTCTTAGATGCTTTGATTAGGTAATGAGAATTAGGAAGGTAGATTTCTTGCCAAAATAGGGGGCTTCCACTTCGGGGAGTTTTAGAGCATACTACTACCCTCATTGAGGGATAACTGGGATGGATTTGTAGAGCTGTACTAGTCGTTTATCTTTTTATTTTGGGCAGATTACTCTGATCTCCCATAATGTTTGGTCTTTTGACACTTACTACTGCTAACTTTCTGGAAATTTCAATGACCTCCCGTATAAGAGATTGTCCGATAACCTTGTTAACGGAGGCAACAACATGTTGATATTACCCTCACTCCGTCTGTCGAAGTTAGCATATGTAAAAGGACCAAAACACCCTTAATAACACACTTAATATACCACTTCTAACTTTCCCAAAACAAAAAAAAAAAAAAATATACCACTTCTATCCACCACCACCATTCCACCTTCTCTCTCTGCTTTCTGTCTTCATAGATTCACACCACCTTCTTTTTCCTCTTTATTCTCTCTTTTCCTTTTATGTATCAAGTTCCAATGAAGATCCAGCATTATTATACATTGCAACCACCATAACTAGACTCATGTTATTTATATTTCAAGTAAAAGCATTAAAATAAAAATCAAATCATTTTCTATTGCCCCTTCAATTACAACCTTTCACTGCCACCACAACCCCATCTTTGGCCACCAGTCAATTCCTTCCCCAGCCACCACTCTTAACCATCAAAAAACCTCTCCATAGACTCATCAAATCTATGAAATTTGCCATCATTTCCACCATGTCAATACATTATCATGACTTACTTAGAAGCCAAACCATCAAACCATTGCAATGACATTACCATTATTTATTTCAAAAACCAAATAGAGGTTATTGAAAAAATTGGAAAATTTTGAATTGGCTAGCAGTAGTGGGTATTGTTGTTGTGGATTGAGAAGGAAAGAGAGAGATTGGACCAGCAGTGGTGGATTGAAGAGGAAGCAGGATTTGTCAGAGTTGAGAGTGGAAAAAATCTTAAGAAATGGACCCAAGCAAGGGTGGTTTTCAATTCATTCTTGTATTTTAGAAAGAGAGAGGGAGACAGAGAGAGATGGTGATGGAGTTTGGAGAATCAGTTGAGGATTTCAACAACGATGGTCATTGCAGCTGTGCCTTCAGAAGGTTTAGACCTAATCTTAATTAACAAAAAAAGAAAGAGTTTAGATTAATCTTATTGGCAAAAGTTGATATTCCTTAGGTTGAATTGATGGTCCAAGGTCAAATTAAGAGACGGTCTCGATTTCATATAGGCAGTTGAGAGAATTTCCAAAAGCTTCAATTGCTTTTGGAGGACAGTATGATGCAACCATAACTCTTTGCGTGATGCCCAAGGGACTATAGGTGTAGTCTTAGAATATTATTCTAATTAATATTTTCCCTGAAATCTGTGTATAATTTACTGTTTAATCCCATAGTCCCAGTGTCATCCCTGCAACATAAAATCCCTACTACAGTTTTCCTATTTTCGTCATCAGTAAGCTCTCTAAAAAAAATAAAAAAATTAAAAGGAAATGTAAAGTTTTCAGGTTGTTGTAGCAAACTTTCTAGCAACATATTTTTTAAATTCTGGTAATTAATTTCCATAACAGCCAAACCTATTCTAACTCTTTTCCTTCACTGAAACCTGCCTTTCTTCTGGTTATAAAATCCCTAACCACCCTCTCATCAGGACCTATTGTTATTATTTTTCCGTTTTGTATAACATACACTGTTTCTTACATTACATTAATATAAACCAATATGCACTTTATGGCCTCACCCCAATACACAAGCATGTCTACTCCGTATATGTAGCATCTAGCATTTAGTGTTATCCACTTTGTGGATCCGAATTCATGTTACTTGAGAATTATCCGATACTTTAGCTTCATGATTGTGCTTTATATTGATTGAACGGTGAAAAAACATTTGTTTGGACTTGTGTTACCATAATACTCTATTACCCTAACAAATTACGTTTTTGGAACGGCGTTCCGAAACATGGTACTTTAGCGTTCCAAAATGGTGAATTTAGCAATCCAAAGAGATCCCAAACCTTTTTTTCCTATTTATATCTTTAAAGGTCACCTAACGGAGAAAAAAATCATTTATAATGAACAAAAATATAGGAAGAATAGAATTTTAGTATAACAATATGCAAAATAAAAATGGGTCGTAATACTCATAGAATGTGTTTTTAAATGATTAATTTGAAAAAACATAAATTATGTTTTATTAAATATCTGATTATTAAAAAAATTTTTTTTACAAGTACCTTAATTTTAATAGTATACTTTATAGAAGTCTACCCCTAGCGTACTATATTTTAGAACATGTAGCGTACCATGTTCCCATTCCCGTTCCATGTACCGGAATGATCCATGTTCCAGGTAACATTGGTTTGGACCCCATAGATTGAGGAGAGTTTTCAACTCCTTGTTTATTGCACACGTCTTATTTCGGTGGATTTTGATAAGGTCTTAAAGGAAGCTTGTGATGCTTTATGTATTGGCATAAGAGCTTCATTATATTATAAGAATCTGTAGTGGCAATCTGTTGCTGGATACTTTTAGCCTAATGGTGCAGATATCAGGAGCTATAGCATGCATGAGTCCTTTGAGGAGCTCATTGCATGCTCAGTGAGTGCTTCGGCAAGCTGACTCTTTAACCTCTTTCATGTTACTGTTTGAATTTGGATTTCATAAGAACATTACCAATAGGCACTGATGGAACTTTACTTTCACATCTTTGATTTGCTTATGGCTCCATCTTTTCATCAGAGCCTTTGGTGGATTATGCACATTACCTGAGTCTAATCAGTGTCCGTTAGTTTTCATGCTTCAAGGTCAACTTGAACAGTATCTTAAATCAATGTCGAAGCTCATACTTAAAATTCCTTTGCAAGGATCTTAGCTTCTCTTATATCAAACTGGCCTTGCACATAACTTTGTCCTTCATTGGGTGGTAAGCATTTCCTTTTCAATCTTGGATCATGTCTTTGAGAATGTTACTAAATATATTTGCTCCATGGGCAAAAGGCTAGATCTCATCCATACACTGCTTTTTCATTAGATTCAGCAGAGGAAATATTGAGTCATTGCAGTAGTAGATATTTTTTTACACCCCTTCTTACCTCCTCTCTTTTCTGCTTGTTTCTTGTTTGGTTGTTAACACTTAACAGAGGTTATCCTTTATTGGGTTTTACTGACCAAATTATATATGTAACAACATAAAAATGGAAAACATTGAAATTAGATAGTTCTATGTGGCTAATGATGGGCAAAATTCTGGAGTTAAAGTTTTCTAATGATGCGCAAATGGGCTGAACAGTGGAGGTTTAATTCACCAACAAATGAAGTGTCTTTGGTGGCTATTCTAATTTCTATGTGCCGTTGCATTACATTAGAACAATACAAGGTACTATTTTAGATTGTTTTCATGAGCTATGGTTGAATTATTGAATAACCAAATATGACGGCATGTAAAATAGGAGTCTAAAGGTAGTATAGGGGTAACTAAGGTCTGTTTGAGGCGTCTTAAAGCTTATAAGGAGCAGAAAATTAATAAATAACAAAAAGAGAGTTGAGGACAGAAAATAAACGAAATTAGAGGACAGAAGCAGTAGTAGCTTGACGTCACACCTGTTAAGTTTGCATCACATAATCCGAAAGAGGCTTCAACAGCTTAAGAAGTTCTCTGGACTAGTCTCCATTGAATTGAATATTACATTGCACTACATATAGGCTTCTAAGGACTTTTACTAGTAGGACTCCTAATTTAGAAACTTAAGGACTTCTACTTCTGAAATCCATCTAAACAAGCTAATAATTGAATCTGTCTATAAGAAAATGAGACAGCTAAGTGATAGGTTAGTGGAATGCATTTGCCATCAATTCAGGCCGCTTTGTAGGGATAATGATATGGTTTGTTTGTAAGATTGAGGCGCTTTGACTATGGATACTGATACTACATCCATACAACATTCATGCTACTACCGCTATTAATATTAAGCTTCTTAGTTTGATTTTCACAACCAACCAAACTTTGGAAAGTAGAAGTGCCCGCAAATCTTCATCCTCATGTTTAGGGGCTGCTACCTCTTCCTTGTATAGATCTTCTTCATCATAGGCTTACATAATCAAAGGCAATGACATAGTTGTGTTCTGTTGATTTATTCTCATGCTCCATCCCCATATACAAGAATATTTAAGAACTTATAAAGATATCATTCGCTCTAATATCAAACTGATGTAGGACGAGGTGGAGGACATGTCCTGCAAGCTTGAATGTTAAATGCTGTTTGGCAAGGGTAATTTTTTTTTTTGGCTCAAATAGTCTTAGATGGCTTATGGTGGCAAAATTGTGGTGTCCTAAGGGTTCTAACAATAGTTAAAGGGGCCGAAGTGTTGAGATTTAATTCAACACCAATAAAACTGTTTCTATCGCTAACTCTGTCCTTGACAGTCGGCCTATTAAGAGTGGAAAAGGCCTTCTTAACTCTGCAAAAATGGTGGGTTTAAGAAGTTAGTTGCAGGTTATACGGCGACTGTGGCTCCATACCTAGATTAAGGTTGGGAAATGGAAGTAAACCGCTCTAAAAGAGAGAATTACTTTGTTTCCCCCTTGGCAACCCCCCAGATGTGAGCAGTACCAGAGACAAGTACTAGGGCTTTTTCAGGTTGTTTTTGTGCGCTATGGTTGAATTTGTGAAGAATGAAAGGTTGGGGCTAAATAAAGTATAATGGTATGGGGATGACTGTGATTTGTTTGAGGGGTTTTAGGGCTTATAGGGAGCAGAAAATTAAAAGAAAGAAGAAGAAGAAAGCAACAACATTTAGGCATCCCGCCTAGATTCTAACAAGCATCAAATCTGAGGATAAGGTTGTGTCAGCCAATCTTAAAGAGGGTTCAAAGGCTTCAAAAAAAATCTCTAAACTGATCTAATTTAACTTAGTACTTGGCTAGACTTCTAAAGATTTCCAACTCTTATTGAATTATGACTCCTAAATTATAAGCTTAAAGACTTCATTTTTTTTGTATTTATTGGTAAGTAAGAATAATTCATTGAACTAAACAGCAAAAAGGGGTGTTTCACACAAGATGTATACCCAAAAATTCTAAAGCCCTGGAAAGCCAAGAAACCAAAATATGCAGTAAAGGGGCCTTAACCACAAAACATTACCCTCAAAAGTTCTTCTATTGTGTTCTTTTCGAATGCACAACATAACACACAGCGGAGCCACCTTCCCACATTTCTAGAACAATCTTTGCATCCTCTAAACCAAGAGTTATATAAAGCAACCACTGAATCTAGCATAATCCAAGAAATTTCGAAACATAATAATAACACATTGCAAAGTTGCTATTGCACAACACAATGATTAAGCAAATGATCTATCATTTTCTCCATCTATAACACATGCAACTTCAATTAGGAAGCACTTGACCCTTTCTTCCAAAATTGTCAATAGTAAGAATAGCATCTAATGCTTCTATCCATACAATGAAAGCCACTTTAACTGAAGCTCCTGATTTCCAAATAGTCTGCCATGGAAATGTCCGTCAGTTCCATTATAGGGCAAAGCACAATAAGATCGACAGAAAACCTCCCATATTAGCATCCCAAATCATTTGGTCGATGCCTCTCCGAGGAATCTTCACTTTATATAATGTACCAAAAATTCAGCAACCTCTAATTCCTAATGCTGAAATGCTACCTAAAGGGGCACATGCTGACACCAAATATCACGCCAAAACTTAACTCTTCAACCATCTACTATAGCAAAATTGATATGCCAAATGAAGTCCCCTCAACCTTTCTCGATCCCCTTCCACAAGCTGCCCCATAGCAATCCTAATTCTGAGTAGACATTCATCCACTCTCTTCTAACTCAAATTTACTATGTATCAGCAATTTTCAAAACTGCCCATCCTCAAACACAGATCTCCACAACCACTTACCCAAAATGGCTTGATTAAAAATCCGAAGTTGTCGCACGGCTCAACCACCATTCTTAATAGGAGTACAAATTTTATCCCAATCCCCAAGCAACTAATGCAATATAAAAGGACACAAGCAATGGAACATTAGCTAATGAAAGTACGATCAATGCAGTCAACGTAATACGATGCTAAGAATGAAAAACAAAGCAAGAGAGACACATTGATTTATTGAGGTTCTGTCACAACGTGTGACCTATGTCCTCTCTTCCAAGATCCCCTTGATAACCTCCTCCACTATGTAGAAACCCTTTACATAGCTTGTGCTAGTTGCTCAAGTGCCCACCTTACTTTTAAAAGATTTTTCCAAAACTCTCAAGCCCAAGTGATTTTGTCTAAGTTTTACTCATACTTGCAAATGTTTTTTCTAAGAGTACTCAAATTCACAAGTTTACAATCAACCTAAGTAGAATAAATGAGATTTGTACAATGAGTAACTCTCATAAGAGTAAATAAGCAAGTTTAAAGCTTAATGAATAAACCCCCCAGATACTCAGCAAAGAGAATGTAACAGTTTGGCTCCGAAAATCAGCTTAGAATTCAGATTCAACATTTATGAACTTGTATTTTTATATATAAATGCTATGAGGATCTTGTAGTTGTAGTTTTGCATTGATTCTAATTGTTGGTGATAGTTAAGAGTGCATTTAATGCGATTTCAGCTGCGCAGAACGTTCATAAATTTGACTGTTGGGTTCTAGGTGTCTACTTCTGAAATAGGGGTGTCGACAGTTGCAACTCTTTTGCAAGCTTTTTTAAGCATACTGTCCAAAGGTGTCGGTTCGTGAAAACTGGGCCTTGACACTTGTGGCTTTCACAAACTTCGTCAAGGCACTGTTTGAAGGTATCGACTCTTGGAAACTGAGTGTCGACACTTCTGAAGTGAACTTTCAAACTTTGCATTATGGTCTCAGGAGTCGACTCCTGAAACTAGGTGTCGACACTTTTGCTGACAAATTCTTGTCCAAAGCTATTGCCTCAAGGTGTCGACTCGTGGAACTTAGGTATCGCCACTTCTGACAAGAAACTCTCATCTTTTGTCAGTCTTGATCAAAACACTTTAAAACCTTCAAACGCTTCAAGGATCATTCAAGTGAGGCTTCCAAAGCTTGTTCTCGTCTTTTTCAAAGAATGTTGATCATCAAGAACACTTCAATCTCTTCGAAATGGAATTAATCCAAATAATAGTATTGTGGAGTTTTTCAATCAACATGCTAAGGCTTCCATCAATCCAAGACATCTTCAAATCATCATGTAGAGCTTCCATGTCTTGTCTTCATCTCTTCAATAAGTCTTCATCAACTTGAGTACCTTCATTCTCTTCATAATAAGATTATATAAATAATCTTCTTGTAAGGTTCTTCAATAAATCAATCAGTCTAGCTCATTAACCTTCAATATGTTTATGGCTTCCATTACATAAGATCTTCAATATCTTCAATTTTGTCAAGCTTCAAATCACAGTCTTCACTAAGATGAAAACATAATATGATTTGCACACAAAGCAAATTCATTAGATAACCACCATATTATTTTGTTATTATCAAAATCAAGGCATGGAGTCAAAAAATATTCCTTTGTAATTTGTCCAATCTATTCGCCACCGTCATTAGAATGTGAAATAGAGACATAAAATATGGCGGCAATGGGGAGCAGCTCATATATCTTTTGTTGAAACAATTGGGAGTAGCTTAGGGATGAAGTAATAGCTGCTCATTTAGTTTCTGTTCTCTTCAAAGTTGTTGAAGATGGGTTTTTGTGGACCTTCTTAGGTGTTCACAGTTTGGTTTCAGACTCTGTTAGGAGAGACTTATGGGAGGAATTATTATCAATAAAAAATGGGTGGCAGTGCTCATGGTGAATAGGAGGTTATTTTAATGTTGTTAGGTTTCCTGGGGAGAGGAATGGGTGTACGCAGATTAATGCAGCTATGTGTGAATTTTCTGACCTTATTGAAGTTAACGAACTTAGGGATTTACCTTTGGAAGGTGCCAAGTTCACTCTTTGTAAAAACAGTGGTGGGCCTGATCTCTCAAGGATTGATTGGTTCCTGATTACAGCGGTTTAGGAGGAGCATTTCTTGACGGTAATGCAGACTGCTTATCCCTGTCCTGTTTCAGACACAGTTCTATTGTCTTGGATTGCGGACATATCATTTGCGGTTTGAAAATATTTGGCGAGAAGATGTTTGCTAATAAGGAGCAAGACACTATGGAAGGGGCGAATGTTATGCAATGGGAAGAGGCTAAAGGTGAATTGAGAAGACTTGTTATGATGGAGGAAGTTAGTTGGAGGCAAAGGCGAGCTTGTTGTGGTTGAAAGAGGGTGACAATAACATAAAGATTTTTCCTAGAATGGCAAATGCTCACCGTGGAAGCAATCATATTGGGTGTTTGAGAGTTCACGGGGAAGAGTTGATGAATGAGGAGGAGATTAGAGAAGAGGTGGTGGGTTTTTATAACAACTTGTATTCAGAAACATGTGAACGAAGACCTAGACTGGACGGCTTGGAGTTCTCTATGATATCAGAGGAAGATAAGGGCATGTTAGGTTCCTTTTGCCAATGAGGAAGTGTTATCAACTTTGAAGGAGTGTAATGGGGATAAATCCTCGGGTCCTGATGGCTTATCCATGGCTTTTCCGTCAACTGGATTGCATATTGTTAAATAGTACATAATGGCCATGATGCAACATCTTTTTGAGCATGGTTCTTTTGAGAAAAGACTGAATGCAACTTTCATTGTCCTTTATTAAGAAGGGTGAGGCTACGGAGCTAAAGGACTTTCATCCTATCAGTCTTGTGGGCAGCATATACAAGTGAGTGGCAAAGTTATTGGCTCTTTGTCTTAAAAAAGTGATTAGCAATGTGATTTCTGATTCCCAGAATGCTGTTGTAGGGGGACTTCAAATGTTGGATGCAATTCTTGTGGCAAATGAGGTAGTGGATTCGAGATTGAGGAGTGGAGTTTTAGGTGTGGTTTGTAAGAGATATTTTGAGGCATATAATCAGGTGTCCTGGGATTTTCCATTTTACTTATTGTAGAGAATGGTGTTTGGAGTAAAATGGAGGAAGTCGATTTCTTTTTGTATTTCTTCAGTCAGATTTTCTGTTTTGGGTGTCCTGGCAGGTTTTTTCTGGCAGTTTCAGGGGTGTGAGAAAAGGGGATTCCTTATCTGTGTATTTATTTGTTATTGTTGTGGAAGCTTTAAGCAGAATGATGAAGAGAGCTGTGGATGGGGGTATGATTGGACTTTTGACGTGGGGGGCGTGGGGAGCTGGCGGTTTCTATCTCATTACTTTCAGCAGATAAACTTAAAAGACTTTTACCATTGAAACCTATATAAACCACTAAAAAGCCACATTAATGTCACAGTAATATACCTTGACTCGAATAATGACCCCTAGGTAACAACCTCAGGCCATGTTTAGGAAATTGTGAAATTACAAGAATGTCGCTGAACGTTGAACTTTTTAAAGTATGTATAATACTGAATAGAATCATTCAAATTTAGAATTAAACATAAACTAAGACTCTTCTTAGACTAGAATTGGACTAAGAAGCTCTCAAGTGGGTATAGGCTTGAAGTGGACCAATTCCTTTTTTTCGAGCTTCTTATGGCTTTCCATCAGGGATACTATCTATCGCACAACATGATAGCTCCAAATGGATATCAGGGTTATTTGCATTAACAGTTTGGATTAATACTGATGGCTTTGTCTATTCTATTGTTGCTGAGTTCCGAGTGTTGCTGGTGGGCCTTGAAGAACACACAGATTGGAATACCTTGATGTCCTGTTGCCAAGTAGGTTATTTTGCCAAAAAAGAAGGTATTGTAATGGAAAAGCTTTCTTGGAATTGTCTTTGTTCTTTAAGTTAGACCTTTGTTTTCTTCTCTTTTATTTTTCCTTCTTTTAGTAAATTGCCTCCTTTCCAAAATGGCTCACTTCTTTTGAAGCAGCTTTTTTTTTCTTCTTCTTTATAATGAAATGTACAGATAGTACAATGGCCTCCTATTTTGTGTATGACATGATATTATGAAGTTAAAATTGTGTAGGTGGAACCGCATTCTCTCTCTCTCTCTCTCTCTCTCAAGTTAAATGCATACTCTCTAATTTACTTATACCCCCTACTCTTGTTTTAGGTGATGAATCAGATCTGTGGAGAGATACTTGACCATTAGAAGGTTATAGGAGGGATGGGACCTAGAGAATTTGGGGCAAATTTACTACAACTAGGTGTGGATTTGAGGGAATAAGTGACATTATAGTCGAGGGTTATCCACAGCTATTATTTTGGAATAATTTATCTGTTATCCATTAGGCAAGTAAGGTTGAAGATGATGTTACCTCTAGATTTAAACTGACTAGATTGGAGCATAAGGTGTCTGACTATTGTGGAACAAAGAATGCAGTTGAGGAACAAAGAAATTAGCAGGAACTTTGGAGTAGTTTGTTTCATTACGTGGATGATTTTGCAACTTGTTTAGAGCCCTATTGACAATCTGAGGTGTTAAGAGTTGAAGCTTTGAGATAACAACCATGGCTAAGAGTTGGAGGTTTGAGATATTGACTCCTGAATCGGAATTTACTGAAGTTTGTTTCATTTCAACATCTGACCTTTGTAATTTCTCTAAGCTCTAATCTTTACTTTGGGTTGCAATTATTATTTAATATCCAAACTTAAAAAAGTGATATTCGTTTTCTAATTCTGATTTTCTATTTTGATGGTTTATGTTTATTTTAGTCAATTTTTATGGAGCTTTCTTAAATGTGGCCTCAATCTCATAGAATATTGTGTTCTCCTTTTAATATAAAGATTATGACTCTGATGGTAGGCTTAGAATACTACATGTTTAACATCCATGACCCTTCAAGCAATTGTATTATTATCATTTACATTTTGTAATTTTGTAGCATTTTAATAGTGAGTTGACTTTTTGAAAGATTATTGCTATTTTTTACAGAGATTGCAAGACCTTCCTTTTCTCCTTAGGAGGTTGCTACGAGAGATAACGAATCCTCAAAGATCTCTTCCACTTGTTATCAGGACACGTGTCTATTTGGCAGTTAAGTTGATGACACAATTGCACAAGCAAGGGTAGTAGCATCTGGCATTGAAATTTCACAGTCGTAGTGACATGCTTTATATATTTTTCATTTATCTCATGTAGCATGCATAGGAGTCTCGTTTATGCTTGTTCTTTGTGGGCGTTCATGGCAGAATTGGGTCATGTGTGGATTTCACTTTTGAAAAGGAGTTATGAGCCACTTGTAGTACACTAACATACACTTCTAACATTTTTTTTTGTCGTCGTTATCTTCTTCATTGTTGGAATTGCTTCCATTTTACTTCTTGAACTATTTTTGTTACTGGTGACTATTGTTGTGATAGATAAGGAATATTCATATGCCATCAATCAGTTGGGGCTCTTTGGTCTTCCGTTATCCCCCCTTACTCACCTCTTAATTTAAAGTAGAACAAATTATGGGAAGAACCAAAGTTCCAGATTCAATACAGGACGTATTATCGGTTGAAGTAGATTCTTCTTTTTGATCAATCAAAACCCGTTCCCAAACTATACAAGGAATTCATTTCACACGGCTTCTGCCAAATATTTGATGTATTCAGGTGCTTTATTCAACAAAACAGGATGCCCCTGCATAACTTCCCGAAGTATTTCCATACAATCGGTGGATTGCTTCTAGTGCATGCGTAGCTGAATTAGTCAAGCATTGGATGCTATCAAAAATCAATCGATGATGAGGGAACACATCTTTACGTCATTGGTCTAGCTTTTTTATACTGTCAATTGCATCGTGTTTCTCTGTGCACATGCGTTTGATCTGAGGAACATCTACTTCCATACTCATATTTTCCGTGGCCCTTATGTGCAGATGTTAGTAAGTGCTATCTACATTATCAGCCCCGTGGACATTATTCCTGAAGGTATATTGTGTTTGAAGATTTTGATTTTGTTGATGATACATCACAAACTTGTTTTTTTTTATGAACATTTATCAACTATTCATATTTACAGGGATATTAGGAATAATTGGTCTCTTGGACGATGCCCTTATAGCGCTCATCTTCTTCCTTCATGTTGCTGCCCGTTATCGGTCTGTACTTTTTTTCTGTCATGGAGGATCTTGACTGCCTGGAGTTGGAAGCACAGATACCCAACAAAATGAAGAAGAAAAAGATATGAATGTAAGGATATATATATATATATATATCTTCCAGTTATATATTTCATCTTTGAGGGATGCAGTCTCAAGGTTGGTTTGAGGTTGTGATTAAAAAAATATGTTAATAACAAGTTATTGGTTCAGATTCATCCTTTTTGGCACTTAATAGGCAAGGGTAAGCCCTGAAGTTGATGCCAATAGTTGTATTCGTGACTGTGATCTAATGTTAGATGATGCTGTGGAGTGGATATGTTTTGTTCCTGCATGTTATGGTAATTTTTGTTCAGTTCTTAGAGCCAACTTTCAATGTCTGTTACCAAAAAAAAAAAGAAAAAAGAAAAAGGGAAAAATCAGTGACTTTCAATATGTGCAAAATGCATCTACAAGCACCATTTGCCAGCTCTTTTATTTGTTTATGTTCTTGGCTAAGAGTGAACCCTGTCAAATAGCCACCAACCAGCTGGCTGTTGCAGTAGAAGATATGTAAGTCTAAATTGCCTTCAAATGCAGCTAAAAATTGTCAATGACAAATAGTTTGCAGAAATGGTGGTGGTTGGTTATCTGCTGCTTTTGGTATTTCTTTATGTATTTGGATTTGAAAATTACATTTGGATATGAAAGTTTACGTCTGAATCTTAGTCTCGGTGCATTCAAACAAATGGCACATCCCTTCCTCTGAAGTCTTATAACCACATTCCTCCCAAGTCTATAAGGATTTGGTAGTCTCTTCCACTATTTAGAGCAACTGATAGACGGTTGTAAGATTATCAATGGTTTCCATGTTCTTAGCCCTCTCTCGTAGGCTTCTCGGCTCGTTGGTTGTTCAGCAGTTATCATGACTTACGCTTTTCAGGCCTTTAGGGCCATTGCCTTACTAGCAGTAAATAATAGTATTAAAGATCAACAAAGAAGAAGGGTGCATCTGCATCCGTTCGTCGGCTAAGCTCCCCAACCCAAGGTCTAACCATTAATGTACTGGAACTTCGGCCCAAGCAGATGAGGACAGCCCATAGTAGCAGCCTTATATGAGGTTTGCGACCTCCAATCCAAACTTTGCAGGAGTGAACTCCCCAATCCTAGCAAAGAACCCGCTTGCTTGCTAGTGGTGACATACAGAATCCAGTGCTCCATCATCCTATATATATATACACTAGGGATAACGTGTGCTTACAGCACTCCTCAACAAAATATAAACATGCATTTTATTATAGGTTTTACTTCCAAGACTTAGAGACACACTTAGATAGTGCGCAGAAAAAATCATTAATCACACTTCACGGTCTATGAATTTTTTATTTTTTTTTGGTTAGTCAACAATTGGGCACTTAATTTCTAGGCCCTATGTGGCTCTACCAGTGAGCCCAGATAGATCAAAAAGTAATGTAATAGACTTCGAATCAAAATTTCAAATTACTTTGAATAAGCTGGATGAAAAAGACAACTAAATAAAATGAATTCATGTTGAAAATACTTGCAACCACTTAATAATCTGAAAATTCATTCACATACCCAAAAAAAAAAAACATATAATAGAAACAATGCAACTCGACAAAACAATTTATATTTTTGCATAGCTCAATAGTAGACGTAACATTTTGGGGTTAGAAAGAAAAATGAAATAAAAAAGGTCATATTTACTCATTACCAAGCATTTCACACTTCAATTCAACTAAAAAAAACCAGAAACTTTGTTTATTTCTTTGATAGGGGAAGCAAGATTAATACGCTATTTTTGTGAATTCCACAGCATTTAAACGCCTCATAAGTATAAAATAACCACAAATGGAGTGCTGGAACGGGAAGAGGAGCATTATAACACACTCGCTGATTTTCATTTGCTGAAACCTAAAATTTAAAAAAAAAAAAAAAAAATACTGTACGCTTATCAAATGAGAAAAGTAGAAAACTCAAATGGAGATATGTAACTAAACCCACCAATTTTTGTAAAAGTAAGAGTTCACAAACTCCCCACTGAGATGCAAGGGCATTCAAATTATCTAGATTAAGGAGAAAAAAAATAATGAGATGCCCGAACTTCACAACGTCTCTTTGGTAATTGTTGATTAACCCCACCTATTTCATTTCATCATTTCTTTCCAAAAAATGATGTCCAATGATCTAGAAATAAATAAAAAAAAATGTGATGATGCAGTAAATTTGTACGTCCTTCTCGACCTCTTATGTGAACGGTTAAGGAGATGAATCCTTTTGCTTGGGACACCGATGTGGTGCCTAAAGACACTTCGATGCCAAAGTTAGACTAGGGATAAATGGGCAGAGTAACAAATGCTCAAGGGTTGATGTATCTTGCATCTTTTTGGAGATGATGACTGCCGTTTTTGTAGGAGTGTTGGCTTGGATCGTGGGCACTTTCATGGGAGAGCCAATCGTGCCCCCAAATTATGCATCACAATCGTGGGGACGTATCGTGCCTTGATATTAGACTCCATGGACCATGCCCCCAGTTGTGAGGGAAATCGTCCTAATCATAGGATTGTGGGGGCTGATCATCAGGCGAGAATCTCGGGGTGTCTCAATGGCGGTGCCTGGTGCACTGCTGGAGCTCTGCCCCTCCAGGTCTGTTGGCAGACCTGGTTTGGAAGGGAGTTCGAGGGTCCAGGTTTGGAGACGTAGCCCGAACTTATCTGGTTTGTCCATTAGGGGGGCAAACTAGCTATACTTGTTGTATTATCAGATGCCCCAAATTCCCTTGGTAGCCCAGGCCTGCTGGTGGGAATTTCAAAGAATCGTGGGGCGCCGTCCTTGAGGTGCATTTATGGTGCCGTAAACCGTCATGATGACTATGCCTGCTAAATCGACGCGACCCTTGGTTATGCACCACGTGGCCTCACGGGGTTAGTCCTCGTACACCGATTGGACGTTACCCTTATCGGCTGTCCGATCTAAGACCCTTAGGCAGATCCATGCCGTTGATTTCGAAAGCGGGGGGCCTATAAGACCTTGGTGGTTCGTCAAAGGGTCCTCCGTTTTGCACATCTTTTTCGGGTTATTTGGCTAGTGATTCCTTTCACCTTCTTCCGCCATTGTTGGTTGTTTGAAGCAAACTCAAACCTTCCTCTCAACCTTTCTATTCATCAAGGTATTCAAGGCGTGTGGGTATATGTTTTGACTTCTACAGAAGGCCATCTGGTACTACGAGTGGAGAGTCAAGGCCTCGTACCTTCTAGGGTTCATAAGCAACCCCTCCTTTGTCGAGTCGTGTACTGGGGTGTCTTAGAGGCTTCCAGGTCTACTTTTGCAACCCTACGCGAAATAGAAGACCCTAGAATCATGAACCCCCACCCAATCACCCTGTCATCTGGCTCTAAGCGTACTGCTTCGATGGATTTGGATAGGGTTAGGCCAAACGAGGCTTCGAGTGCCTCTGCGAACTACTCTAGGGCCGATGTTGGGGACGTTACCCAAGAGGTAAGGCCAACAAAGGCGAGGAGCCCTGTGGCCATCGTGGACACCTTTGAAAGTGCCCTCGTGGCTGTGGCCGAGGTCAGAGCTGGGTCACCTTTTGTCCCAGATTGTAGGCATGAGGCGAGCCGCATAGCCTCCATTCTAGACTAGGCGAAAGTGAGAAAGCTCTGGTTTGTCTACTAGTTCCCGGCCTCCATGAGCTATAGAGTTCCTGGGAGCGAGGACAAAGTATGCCTCCCTCGCCCTGGGAAAATTACGGTGTACTAGAGTGCACTGACCGGGGGGCTAAGGTTTCCCATTGCTCCTCTCATTAGGGGTCTCTTGAGCAGGGCCAGACTAGCTCCTGGGCAGCTTATGCCCAACTTATGGCTCATTCTTATAGGCTGCGCTGCCTTGTGGCAGGTCGTTACCGACAAGGAGGAAATCCTAACCCCTGAAGACTTCTTTTTCCGTTATAAAATAACAGAGAGCGAGAGCTCAGGCTGGTATTACTTCTCAGCTCGGGATGGTCAGCCTTCTTTGATAACTAATCTCCCAGTCTTCCACAAATACTGGAAGGAAAAGTACTTCTTCGTTTATGGCGAGGGTATGGAGATTACCCACTGGGAGGATGTGACCGACCAAACCCCCCGCATACCCAGACAATGGGGTAGACCAGGTAGGAAGGGTAAGCGCCTTTCGTGCTTTTATGCTTGATCCCTTTTTAAGGTAGTGGTTCATTTTTTTTTTTTTGCTCAGCACGCCTTCCTCTGCTAGAGGACGACTCGAGGGAAGGTCGGTTAACAAGGGTGAGGGAGCACCCAGTTAAGAACTGGGCACCCCTTATAGCTGGTGAGAGTTTGGCATCCTACCTCTTAGGTCCAGGCCCTTCTATCAAAGCCCTTTGTGCTGAGAGAAGTGAGTTTGGTATGTTTGTTGTAGATGCTTTTCATTGAGTGCACTGACCTCTGCTTTGTGTGCTTTGTAGGACAGGAACCTACCATAGGTTTTGACAAGAGGAACTTGGGATCCTCTGCTAGGAAGAAATTCAAGGAGATGGAAAGGGCAAAATCCACGGGAGAGAGACCTAACAAGCGCCCTCAACCTAGCTCAGGGGGCAAGACGGTCGAGCCTTCACCTGACAAGGGCCCTGTGGTGGCTGGCCCACCCAAGGGAGCCAAGGCTCCTCCTACTACTCAGGCACTTGGTCAGTCCTCTAGGTCTGACACTGGCATGCATGCACCTACTGTAGCAACACCTCCAGGCCAGTCACCTCCAGTTCCGTAGGAGGAGCTCCTCATTGTGGAAGACCTCCAAGCTGTTTGGGAGAGAATGCAGAAATTCAAGTATGGAGGATGTGGGCCCTTTTGCCAATTGGAACAATGCCCAACTGACAAAGAGCATGAACCATGATGGCGTTCTTTTTGTCTACCCACTTGAAGGCGAAGACGACTGAAAGCTCCAAGAAAGGCCAAGTCATTGAGACCTTAACCGAGACTATCAGTGGTCTGGAGAAGAAGGTCAAGGACGCTGAGGAATCCAAGGCAGTCGCTGAGGTAGAGAAGACTACCATGCTAGACGAATCAGCTAAGCTTAAGAAAAAGGTTGAGGCTTTGACTTTTGATGCTCAGGCGTTTGAGGCAATTAGGGACTCCTTGATTCTGAGGGTAGCTGAACTGGAGGGGCTGCTCAAAACTACCTAGGCGAGGGCTGTGGAAGAGTTTAAAGCTGGGGTAGCCTTCCAAGATGAGGTCGGCGAGGCGTATATGGAGGGTTTCGTCGATGCCAAGGTTACGGCGAAGAAACTATTCTCGGACTTAGACTTCTCTACCCTGAAGTCGACTGATGATATAGCCTCTCAGGCCCCTGAAGTGGAAGACCAGACCCCAGTTGCAGAAGAAGCGGATGATGCTCAATCTTGAGCTTTTCTAAAGGACAGCCCTTGTAGTAGATTTTTTTTTGACAGCCTTTGTAATTGCCTTCAGTTAATGAAAATGCCTTTTTGCTTCTCATCTGTGCTCTATGTCTTTCATTTGAATGCCTATGGTTGCCCTTTTTTTTCTTTTTTTGTCTTAACAAGGGGGGCTCAGCTTTGTGGGCTCTTGGCTTGTGGGGATGAACTAGTTGGGGCTGGTGGCTTTGTAGCCTTACCGCTGCTCTGGTCAGTCTTGAAAGATGACCAGGCTTGCTTGATAGCCTAGGGGCTTTTTGACTTCATCTAGTCAGTCTTAGGGACTGACCATCTGGACTTAGTCGTCTCGTGGCCTTCGGGCTAGTCTAGTTAGTTTCGGGGACTGACCAGTAGGGCTTATAAGCCTTGTGGCCTTTCGGCTTAACTGGTTAGTCTTAGGGACTGACTAGTTGGGTATGAGCCTTGTGGCATTTCGGCTTGTCTAGATAGTCTTGGGGACTAATTAGTTGGGCTTATGAGCCTTGTGGCCTTTCGGCTTGTTTGGTTAGTTGTTGGGACTGACCAGTTAGACTTTATCATCTCGTGGCCTTTCGGCTTGTCTGGTCAGTTTTGGGGACTGACCAATTAGGCTTAGTAGTCTTGTGGCCTTTTGGCTTATTTGGTCAGTCTTGGGGACTGACCAGTTGGGCTTAGTAGCCTTATGGCCTTTGGGCTTAGTAGCCTTATGACCTTTCGGCTTAACTGGTTAGTCTTAGAGACTTACCAGTTGGGCTTATAAGCCTTATAGCCTTTTGGCTTGTTTGGTCAGTCAGGGGACTGACCAGTTGGGCTTTTTAGCCTTGTAGCCTTTTGGCTTGTCTGGTCAATCTTGTGGACTGACCAGTTAGGCTTAGTATTCTTGTGCTTCATGAGTCACGTGAGTAGACGATCATTTTGGGGCCTTGAAGGGCTAAAATTTTATTAATGAATGCTGGTTACATCAAACATAGTACTTTCTCAGGTGCTCAGCATGCCAAGGGTTGGGAAGGTCTTTGCCGTCCATTCCGGTTAGCCAGTAGGTTCCTTTTTTGGAGAACCCTTTAACCTTGTATGGCCCTTCCCAATTTGGCCCGAGTTTGCCGTCACTGACCTTCCTGGTAGACTGATTGACTCTCTTGAGGACCAGATCTCTTGCTTTAAACGCTTTAAGTTTCACTCTGGCGTTATGATATCTGCGCATCCTTTGTTGATAGGTAGCTACTTCTACGGCCGCTTACAGCTTTCTCCCTTTAAGTAAATCTAGGCTCACTTCCAGGGCTTCGTTGTTTGCCTCTAGTTCGAAGTGTTCGACCTTGGGGCTGCATAGACCTATCTCCACTAGGATGATCACTTTGGACCCGAATGTTAGGGAAAAAGGGGTGTGCCCGGTTGCCACCCTCTTTGTCGTTCGGTAAGCACACAAAATGTTGGGAAGCTCCTCAACCCATAAGCCCTTCGCCCTCTCTAGCTTCGCTTTGATAATGTTGAACAGGGTTCGGTTGGTGACTTTGACTTGGTCATTGGCTTGGGGATGCTTTGGAGAAGAGAAGTGATGGTTGATCTGGAGGTCTGAACACATTTGACCGAACTGACCGCCCTTGAACTATTTCCCATTATCTGTGATGATTACCTTGGGGATCCCGAATCTGCATATGATGTTCTTCCATAAGAAATTCTTCATTTTTTGCTCAGTGATGGTGGCGATTGCCTTAGCCTCGGCCCACTTGGTAAAGTAGTCTACAGCTACCACAACGAACTTGGTCTAGCCTTTTCCCAAAGGCAAAGCCCCCACTATGTCAATTCCCCATTGGGTGAAAGGCCAAGGGCTCTGGATGGGCGTCAGATCCTGGGGCAGTTGCCTTAGGATGTTTGAAAACCTCTAGCACTTGTCATACTTCCTCACGAAATCTTAGGCATCCCTGTCCATCGTGGGCCAGTAGTAGGCTACCTTGAGGATCTTCTTGGCAAGAGCTCTTCTCTTGAGTGGTTGTCACAGACCCCTTTGTGCACTTCTCTCATAATATAATCATTGTTTGTTTTTCCTGCACACCTTAGCCAGGGCAGGGTGTGTCCCCTTTTATACAGAATGCCATTGATGAGGGCGTACCTGCTGGCTTTGTATTGGATCCTTCTTGCCTTAATTTTGTCCACTGGTAAGGACCCTCGCTCTAAATAGTTTCTAATTGGTGTTGCCCACTCCACTTCTTGTTCTACTTGGAGTATTTCTCGATTTTGAATGCTTGGCGAATCTAGCACTTTCATGGGGACTCCAGGGTCATCCTCTTGGGATGAGGCTATCTTGGCCAGTTGATCTGCCTCCTCGTTCTGCAGTCTTGGTACTCTTTCTAGTAGTATTTTGAGAAATTTTCTGGCCAGACTTTTGGCCATCTCACAATACTCTTGCATCTTTTCTCCCCTGGCCTCATATTCTCCTTGGATCTGTTCTATCAAAAGTTGAGAGTCGCTACGTACCAAGATGTGCTTTGCCCCCATTCACTAAGCAATTTTGAGACCAGTGATGAAGGCTTCGTATTCAGCTTCGTTGTTGGAGGCAGGAAATTTAAACTTGACAGTATATTCGAGTTTGTGCCCTTCAGGTATGACAAGGATGACCCCAGCCTGCTTGCTCTGTTAGTGGAGGAGCCGTCTACATTGAGCACCCATTGGGGCTCCAGGGAGTTGTCAGCGGGGTGGGTGAATTCAGCGATGAAGTCTGTTATAGCTTACCCCTTAATAGCCAGTCTCGGTCTGTACTGAATGTCGAAATGGCTGAGTTCTATGGACCATTTGACAAGTCTGCCCGAGGTCTCCGGCTTGTGGAGGATCTTCTTTAATAGCTGGCCTGTCAGGACAACTATGGTGTGCGCTTGGAAGTACGGCCTCAACCTTCATGCTGAAATTATGAGGGCGAAGGCCAGCAGCTCCATTTTGGGGTATTACTCCTCAGTGCCCCTTAGGGCTCTACTTGTGTAATAGACAGGCTTTTGGACTCCTTTCTCTTGCCTGATCATGGTTGAGCTCACTGCTATGTTTGACACAGTGAGGTAAAGATAAAGTTCTTCACCTTCCACGATCCGGCTCAGCAATAGTACTGAACTTAGATATCCTTTGAGATGCTGGAAAGCTTATTCACATTCGGTGGTCCACTAGAAAGCTTTACGTAGAATTTTAAAGAAAGGAAGACACTTATCTGTTGATTTAGATATGAATCTGTTCAGTGCTGCCACTCTGCCAACCAATCTTTGGACTTCCTTGGTGGATGTTGGGGACTGCATGTCGAGTACTGCTCTAACTTTTTCGAGGTTAGCCTCTATCCCCTGGTTGGAAACCATGAACCCTATGAATTTGCCAGATGTTACTCTAAAGGCACATTTGACGGGATTCAGCTTCATCTTATATGTCCGTAGGTTCTTGAACGTCTTTTCCAGATCTGTCAGGTGGTTGGTGGCTTGTTTGCTTTTTACCAGCATGTCATCGACGTAGGCTTCCATGTTTCTTCCAATCTGATTGCTGAACATATGATTGACAAGCCTTTGGTAGGTTGCTTCGGTGTTCTTCAGACCGAAGGCGTTACTCTAAAGCAGTACAATCCTCTATCTGTCACAAACGCCGTGTGCTCCTGGATGTGCTCTGCCATCTTTATTTGGTTATAACATAAGAAAGCATCCATGAAGGTTAGCATCTCGTACCCTGCTGTTGAATCCACCAGTTGATCTATTATGGGTAAGGGGAAGCTATCCTTTGGACATGCCCTGTTCAGATTTGTGAAGTCCATGCACATCCTCAATTTTCCATTCGCCTTTTTGACTATCACCACATTGGACAACCAAGTGGGATACTGGGCCTCCTTTATGAAGCCAGCTCTGGTCGATTTCTCAATTTCGTTAGCTATTGCTTTGTTGCGCTCTGGGGCGAAGGTCCTTCTTTTCTGCCTAACTGGTTTTACCGTTGGGTCTATGTTTAGATGATTGGCAATAACCTGGGTATCGATGCCGGCATATCCACATGAGACCAGGCAAAAACATCGGCGTTTTGCTTGAGGAAAGACCTCAATCCCTCCTTGAACTCCTCCGGGGCTCTTGTCCTGAATTTTACTATCCTGGTCTGGTCTTACCCTCCGACCACGACCTACTTGAGTTTTTCTACTGGTTCTCCCCTCTTGATCTCCTACTCATCTCGAACTTCCAGCTCCTCAATCAGTATGGCCTCTTTGATTTCCCTTCTGAGAGATGCCATATAACACTCTCTGGCGGTCTGTTGGTGTAAGCACCCCATTTTTGCCCGTTCCGCAGTCTCTAGTCCATCCAGACTTGTACTCAAGTCAATATGGACGTATTCCAATCGAAATCAACTTTCCCAAGTCTAATCTCGTCAATCCATCGCTTTGCTGGCCCGCTGGGCCTAAATAGAGATAAAATGACCAAAATGCCCTTGGGGGTAATGTTCAGTCCAATTCCAACATGCACATCTTTCTGAAGACGGTAAGTCCCCTTTCCAATTCCATTTCAAATTCCAATTCCAATTATAATTCCAATTAAATCTAGTGCACTTTTTGAGAAAGTTGATTCCTCAAGGTGGTAAGACCCTCCAATCCGGCACGTTTTCGAGTGAACTCTTCAGAACGGTAAGTCCCTTCAAACTTGTCGACCGAGATGAGATCCCAAGTCTCCTAGATGGTAGAATGGTTCACCTTTGGCACTTGCTAGCTTGCCAATGCAGAAATGTCCGTTTCAGCACGCTTTTAAGAAAGTTGATTCCTCAAGCATTAAGTCCATTTAGCAGCTTCCTGAGATCAGACAGTCTTGGGAATGATCGCGAACCGTTAGAGTGGCAGAAGTACTCGTAAACATCGCAACCGTCAAAGTAGCGAAAGTACTCGTAAACAGGTCGATATAGGGAATTGCCAAAAAACCCCTGTATCACGGGACCGCTATCAGAGTGACGAAAACACTCAAAACCCATGTCAACACCGATGCCTACTAGCCCACTTCGGTGAAAAATAACCAAATTGCCCCTAGGGCCATTTCTGGCAAGTGGCTTGAGAAAGTATCTAAGTCCTCAAAATGATAAGTCCATCTTTCCAAGATTGTCTTAAAGGCAATCCAGCATGATTAGGTGCCTTCTAGTTTGTTTCGGGCCAATTTCGAGACTTTTCCGTCAAGATGACCATTTTGCCTCTATGCATTCGAACGCCCCGGGAACCACACCGGCTCTAAGTATCAAACCGGTAACCTCCTAAGAACGCTTGTTATAGTATTCTCAACTTTCCATTATCTTTCCAGATCATTTTGAGTCAATTCCGATAAACTCAGTGTAAAATGACCATTTTGCCCATGGTGGGCCGGTCGCCTTTTTTGACCACATCGGCTTTAGGTATCAAATCGGTAACCTCCTAGAACATTCTAAATAATGCTTCCAAACTTCGAGTCTTCTTTCGGGACATTCTGAGTCTGTCCTGGTAGCTTTCCGGCCCGATTGATTGTTTTCCCCCTAATGGCCTGGTCAACCCTTCTAACACATCCTGTCATCATTTTTCAAGTCTATTACCTTCGGGATAATAATCTAAGTGTTCTTATCCTTTTCCGGCCATCTGGGTCATGCCCGGACCTTCTGAAGCCACTCCTAGTGAAATCAGGCAAAAAATTGCATGGTAGTCATTAGTACAGGCGCCTAAATCTTCTGAAGATACATTGCTTGCCAACCTTAAAACTTTCCTAAGTGACTGGCACCACTAGTAGTGGCACCAAGCCAAAATTTGGCCTAGCACCACTTCTAGTGGCGCTGGAAGTTTTTTGGCCTGGTGTAAGCACCCCATTTTTGACCGCTCGGCAGTCTACACTCCGTCCAGACTTGTTTTAAAGTCATTTTAGGCATATTCCTATCGAAACCAATCCTCTAGTCCAAATTCCGTCTTTCCATCGCTTCGCAGGCTTGTCAGGCCCAAATAGAGGCAAAATGACCAAAATGCCCTTAGGGGCATTGTCCTTTCTTATTCCAATTCCAATCCCCCTCTCGAGACAGTTTATTCCTCGAGACGGTCCGAGTAGCAAAACTACTCATAAAACCGTTAGAGTAGCGGAAATACTCACAGAACCGTTAGAGTAGCAGAAATACTCTCAAATCGTCAACCCCGTCTGAGTAGCGGAAATACTCACACAACCGTTAGAGTAGCGGAAATACTCACAGAGCCGTTAGAGTAGCGGAAATACTCACACAACCGTTAGAGTAGCGGAAATACTCACAGAACCGTTTGAGTAGCGAAAATACTCACAGGACCGTTAGAGTAGCGGAAATACTCACAGGACCGTTAGAGTAGCGGAAATACTCTCAAATCATCAACCCCGTCTGAGTAGCGGAAATACTCAACACCTAGGCCAATACCCATGTTTGTTAGCTCACTTCGGTGAAAAATAACCGAACTACCCTTAGGGCCTTTTCCGAGACTTTTCGGTCAAGATGACCATTTTGCCCCTAAGCATCTGAATGCCCCGGGAACCACACCGGCTCTGGGTATCAAACCGGCAATGCCCCGAGAATACTTTTTATAGTATCATCAAACTTCCTTTACCTTTCCAGACCATTCCGAGTCAGTTCCGGCCAACCCTGTACAAAATGACCGTTTTGCCCCTGGAGGGCCGGTCTCCTTCTTCGACCACACCGGCTCTGGGTATCAAACCGGTAATGTCCCGAGAATACTTTTTATAGTGTTCTCGACCTTCCTTTACCTTTCCGGACCATTCCGAGTCAGTTCCGGCAAACCCGGTACAAAATGACCGTTTTGCCCCTGGTGGGCCGGTCTCCATTTCCGACCACGCCAACCCTGGGAATCAAACTGGAAACCTCTGGGAACATTCTAAATAATGTTTTCAGATCCCAAGTCTTCTTCCGGGACAGTTTGAGTCTGTCCCGGTAGTTTTCCGGTCCGATTGACCGTTTTGCCCCTAAAGGCTTGGTCAACCTTTCCGACACATCCAATCCTCACTTTTCAAGTCAAATACCTTCAGGACACTATTTTAAGTGTTCCTGCTCCTTTCCGGCCTTCCAGGTCACTCCCGGCTCCTTCAAATCATTCCCGGACTTTCCGGAGTCACTCCTAGTGAAGCCAGGCTAAAGTTTACATGATAGTCACTAGTACAGGCGCCCAAATTTAGTCAAAGATATGTTGCTTGCCAACCTTAATTGTTTCCTAAATGGCTGGCGCCACTAGCAGTGGCGCCAAGCCAAAAAAATGGCCTGGCGCCACTAGTAGTGGCGCCAGTATAAATTTTGCCCTGGCGCCACTGCAACAGGCGCCAGGCTTGTCCAACTTCTATAAATACAGAGCCTCGATCAACGTGAAAAAGGTCTGCAAACTTAACCTAGAAATCACACAATACGATATACAGAGCTCGAGCACCTCAAAAACCCTAGCCTCCCTAGGTTTTCCAAACCCTAGCCACCCTACACAAACCTTAGCCTCCCATACACTCATATACACACTCCCATACACTCATACCCTGACCTTCAACCATCCTTGGAAGACTTGAAGAACTGCCATCTAAAGCTTGAAGACAATCCTTGAGGGTTGAAGAAGAAGATCAAGACGAAGACCGAAGACCGAAGACCGCACGGCGCGCAAATAACAAGAAACAAGGTAGGCTCCCTATTTAAATTTCCGCACTTCCCCCTCTCTCTTCTCTCTCCAACCCACTTGGGTTTTCTCTATTTTAATCCCCCATCTCTTTTCCCCCCTTTCTTTGCATGCTTGAAACAAGAGGATTCCCGGTCCATGTGTAGGATTGGACTATTGGAGAGTCACCGTGTCGGGGGCTTTCGTCTAGTCCAACCAAAGACCACGTGGGTCCGGCCCCCTTGATTATGTGGTGAAGCCTTAACCTTGTATGTTCACGACCGCAAATTGCATTGTGCATATCATAATCTTGCATCTTCCAAAATTCGTTTTCAAACTCGTTTTCAAAACCGTTTTCAAACTTGTTTTCGAAATTTGCATCAAATTCTCTTTTTCAAAAACTTGTTTTTAAAACCACAATTCTAGGGTGATTCTAGCCTTTCCATGGCTAGGGTTGCTTTAGGAAAGTGTTATATTAAAAGTGGCCTTTTGGTCTATATTTTCAAACCTTGTTTTCAAAACCACTTTCTTAAAGTGGTTCTAGCCCTCTTATGGCTAGAATCGCTTTAGGAAAGTGAGACGTTTTCATACTTTCCAAAAACTCTCTTTTCAAAAATTCCTTCCTAAAAATCTCTTTCTCAACATACTTTCCTAAAACTCTCCTCTCCAAAATGGTTTTCAAAAACTCCCTTTCAAAATCTTTTTTTCAAAACTCTCTTCCCTCAAAATTCACTTTCTAAAAACACTCCTTAAAAATCTTTCTAAAAACTCTCTTCCCAAAATCTTCCTTCTAGAAACTCTTCTCTAGGGTTTTCCTTCTAAAACTTGTTTCCAAAAAACACGCTTTCCAAAAACTCCTTCCCTTTAAAATCTTTTTTCAAAAACTCCCTCTCCAAGTTCACTTTCCAAAAACTCCTCCCTAGGATTCCCTTCTAGAAAACCTTCGTTTCCAAAAATGCGTTTTCCAAAAAAAACTCTTTCCTTAGAGCCAAAACCAAACCCTAGAACCCACAATTAGGAAACCTTAATTTTCTTTCCAAAAACATGATTTTCAAACTTTGCCCCAAACTTAGGTTTCCAAAACCTCTAGTTTTCACATCCAAATTATTCATATTTCCAAAACCTCTTTTCTACGTCAAAACTATAGTTTTCCAAACCTAGGGTTTCTAGAATCCCCCTTTGCAAATCCTTGCCAAATCCAATCTTCCCTTTAGGAAACCAAATCAAATCTCCCCGTTTAGGAAACTAGATTACGTCCTCCGTTTTTGGAAACAAAATCAAATCTTTTCTTTTAGAAACCAAATCCAATCCCTTCCCAAATCCAAATCTTTCCTAATTCAAATCCTTCATAAACTTTCACTTTCTTAAATCTTAAGTTTTCAAAAACTTGAACATAAAAATCTTTCCTAATTCAACCCTTTTCTAATTCTACTCTCTTTTCAAATCTTAACTTTTCAAACGTAAGTTTTCAAACTCTTCCTAAACTCAAACCTTTCCTAATTTCAAGATTTTCTAAAACTAAAACTCTAAAACTTTCTAAATCTTAGACTTTCTAAATTTCAAATCTTTCCACATTCAAAACTTTCTAAATTTGAAACCTTCTTAAGTTAAATATTTCTAAACCTAAAAACTTTCTAAATTCTAAACTTTCCAAAACTTCAAATCTTTCCAAATCTAAGGCTTTTCCAAACTCAAAACTTTCTTAATTTAAGACTTTCTTAAGTTGAAACTTTCTTAATTCAAACATTTCCTAAACTAAAAACTTTCCTTTTTCAAGCTTTTCCTAAAACGAAATTTTCTTGTTTTCAAAACTTCTTTGTTTTCAAAACTTTCCAAATTCAAAGCTTTCCAATTTTCAAAATTTTCTAATTTCAAAACCTTTCCTAAAACAACACTTTCCTAAGTTGAAATTTTCTTGAACCTAAAACTTTCCTAAGTTGAAACTTTCTTAAACCTAAAACTTTCCTAAAGTAAAAACTTTCCTAAACCTAAAACTTTCTTAAATTCCAAACTTTCCAAAAATGAAACTTTCCTAATTTCAAAACTTTCCTAAAATGAAAACTTTCCTAATTTCGAAACCTTCCAAAAATGACACTTTCCTAAATCGAACATTTCCTAATTCAAACATTTCCTAAATCCAACCTTTCCTAATCTCCTAAACCTTCCAAGTCGAGTCAAGCTTTTCCTAAGTCTAGGTTTCCTAAACCTCCATCTCTCCAAAACCAAGTCTTTCCAAAATCAATCTTTTCAAATCAAAGTCCAATCTTTCCAATTTCAATTTCCAATCTCCTTTTCTAATCTCAAGTCAAATCCCATTTTCAATTCAATCTCTTTCTTCCAATCCAATCTCTCTCTTCAAATCCACCCTTCTATTTTCAATCGGACTCCGGTCCGAACTACGACTGACCTGATTCCCTCAAAGGGATACGTAGGCAACCTTCATAGGTGCGGTCACAACACTTTTCAAATTTTCAATTCCACCCTTATGGGTGCGGTTTCCAAAATCTTTCCAAATTTCATATTCCAATCAATTTTCAAATTCTAATTTCAAAATTTCTATTTTCAAACTTCTATTTTTAATTTTCAAACTTTCCAATTTCAATTCTATTTCTTCAAATCCATTTTCAAATTAAATCAATTTCTTTTCAAATCAATTTCTATTTTCCAATTCTCTCATCTTGCACTTGCATATCATGCATCATGCTAAATTAGTTTTCAAACTTTATTTTTCTAAAGTGAATAGGATTGACATGTAGGTACCGAAAGGGCGGGGTAGGGTGATAGCTTAGTGCGTCTTCCCTACACGTAACCAACCTCCGAACTTAGAATCACTGATTTCATAGACCAAAAGGAGTTATTTTTCTAAAAAGGGCTAAATGTTTTCCAAAGGTTGCCAAACAACCTGTTTTTCTTAAAAACCCTCTCTTGAGGAGATATTTTCCAAATTGTTTTTTCAAAACTCTAAGTGTAGTCTTCGGATTATGCTTAGTTTTTAGGTGACCTAACTCACCTTAATCAAGTTAGGTGGCGACTCCGAATCTTTTTCAAAAGCCCTTTATTCAACCTATTTTCAATTCAAACCTAGTCGCACTCATTCTTCTAGGAGGGTGAGTTCTAATGAGAGAGTACAACATTTTTCCTGCTTGAGTGAGTATTCCTCGGGTGCGAAAAATCTGGGCGCGACACCTGGCACTTGTCTGGCGCCACTGCAATAGGCACCAGGTCATTCCTCTGTCTATAAATATAGAGCCTCTTCCAGCATGAAAGAGGTCTGCAAACTCAGTCTAAAAACCCTACTCTTCGATATACAGAGCTCGTAGCCTCTCTAAACTCTAGTTTCCTTTAGGTTTTCCAAACCCTAGCCTCCTCTGTACTCACATACATTCTTATATACTTATACACTAGCCTCAAAGTCACCATTGAAGACTTCAAGTGCTGCAACTTTGAAGCTCCCGAAGATTGAAGACAAGTTCTCGAAGACTGAAGCGAAGTAAGGACCGAAGTAGGAAAAGCAAGCAAGGAAAAAAAAGCGCGCAAAGCAAACCAAAATAAAGAAGATACAAGGTAGGCTTTCTATTTAAGTTTACGCAACTCCCCCCTCTCTATTCCCTCTCTAAACCCACTTAGGTTTTCTTCTATTTTAATCCCCCATCATCTTTCCCCCCTTTCTTGCATGCTTGAAACAAGGGACTTTCCGGTCCATGTGTAGGATTAGGCTATTGGAGATCACCGTGTCAGGGGCTTTCTTTTAGTCTAACCGGAGACCACGTGGGTTCGGCTCCCTTGATTATGTGGTGAAGCCTTTAACCTTGTATGTTCACCACCCTAACTTGCATTGTGCATATCATAATATTGCATTCTTCAAAAATTCATTTTCAAACTCGTTTTCAAAACTTGCATTAACATCGTTTTCAAACTTGCATCAAGACCTTCTTTTTCAAAACTTATTTTCAAAACTACAATTCTAAGGTGGTTCTGACCTTTCCATGGCTAGGGTTGCTTTAGGAAAGTGTTACATTTAAAGTGACCAATACGGTCCATATTTTCAAATCCTCGTTGTTTTCAAAACCACTATCTTAGAGTGGTTCTAATCTTCTTATGGTTAGAATCGCTTTAGGAAAGTGAGATATTTTATATACTTTCTAAAAACTCTCTTTTCAAGTCTCTCCCTCTAAAAATCTCTTTTCTAACATACTTTCTAAAAACTCTCTCTAATCTCCTTTCCAAAATTATCTTCAAAAACTCCCTCCAAAAATCTATTTTTCAAAAACTCTTTTTCAAACTCATTCCCAAAACACTCTCCTCAAAGTTCACTTTCTAAAAACACTCCTTAAATTTCTTTCCAACAATTTCTCTTTAACAATCTCTTTCCTAAAAACTCCTTCCTAAAAATTCTTTTTAAAAATTCCTTTCCAAAAACTCTCTCCTCAAGTTCACTTTCTAAAAACTCCTCTCTAGTGTTGCCTTCCAAAAATCTTCCTTTCTAAAAATTCACACTCCAAAAACTCTTTCCTTAGACCCTAAGTTAAACCCTATAGCTAACGATTAGGAAACCCTAGCTTCTTTTCTTAAAACATGTTTTCCAATCTTGCCTTAAAACTTAGGTTTCGAAAATCTATTTTCTACGTCAAAACTATAGTCTTCGAAATCTAGGGTTTTGAAAACTTCCCTTTCCAAATCCAATCTTCCCTTTTAGGAAACTAGATACAATCCTCTGTTTTTGAAAACAAAATCAAAACACCTCTTTAGAAACAAAATCCAATCTCTTGTTTTAGGAAATAGGAGTCTCAATCCTTCCTATTCTAAACCTTTCCTAATCCACTCCTTCCTAATCTCATACCTGCCCAAACCTTGGGTTTCCAAAACTTGAACTTTTAAATCTTTTCTTAAACTTTAAACTTTCTAATCGTTCCTAATTCCAACCTCTCTTAATTCTATACCTTTCCAAATCTTAACTTTCCAAATCTAAATCTTCAAATCTTTCTTAAATTTAAACCTTTCCTAAATTCCAAAACTCAAATTTCAAATCTTTCCAAATCTAAAACTTTCTAAATTCGAAACTTTCTTAAGTTAAAACATTTCTTATTTCAAAACTTTCCTAAATCGAAACTTTCCTAAAATGAAATATTTTTTAAAATGAATCTTTCCTAAAACGGAACTTTCCTAATTCAAATCTTTCCTAAATTCCAACTTCCTTCGAGTCCAATCTTTCTTTAACCTCAAGTCTTTCCTAAATCCTTTCTTTCCTAAGTGTAGGTTTCCTAAACCTCAATTTTTCCAAAACAAGTCTAAGTTCTCTTCCAAGGGGTCAAATCCTTTTTCAAGTTCAATTCTAGGTCTAAGTTCAATCCCGATTTCTGAAGGTTGCTAAATAACCTGTTTTCCTAAAAACCCTCTCTTGAGGAGGTATTTTCAAAATCGTTTCAAAAAACCCTAAGTGTAATCTTCGAATTGGGCCCCTAAGTGTAATCTTCGGATTGGGCTTAGTTTTTAGGTGACCTAACTCACCTTAATCAAGTTAGGTGGCGACTCCAAATTGTTTCCAAAAGCCCTTTATTCAAATCAATTTTTAATTCAAATCTAGTCGCATTCATTTTTTTAGGAGGATGAGTTTTAACGAGAGAGTATAATATTTTTCCCGCTTGTATGTATATTCCTCGAGTGCAAAAATCTGAGCGCGTCAGTTGGCGACTCCACTGGGGACACTTAGAGGGTTAGACCGTAGTCATGTCTCTTTACCCTTCACCCATGTAGAGTCTTCAACTAACTTGTTCAATCCTATTCACTTTAAATTTTTAAAATCAAATTTTCAAAATTGTTTAAAAAAAAACATGCATTTATTCATATTATCTTGTATTAAGTTTGCCATCCATATACTAACTCTTGCATATTTGTTTTGTAGTGCACTTTGTATTTACAATATTATTTTATTAAGTGCTATGCATGAATGTGATGAACAAGATGGATGAGAGTTGTTGGGCTCCTTCATCCGCTTTCAAAAATCACACACACACTGCACGTGCACTTGCATTCTGCATACTTGCATTTTTACCCTAATATGACCCTTCTAGTTAGAAAGGGGGAACGGTATATTGGTTGTGGGCAAGATGCTGTGTCAGTTTCTTCGCCCACGGCCTCTTGATGGTTCTCCTGCTCGGATCACCAACTGATCATGGCACCACCTCGGGGAGTGGGCCTAGGTTTAAAGTTTGGGGACCGAGCCTTTTTAGGACACATTAGTCAACCTTCAACCTCATGCTCATATAGACACTTTGCATAGCTGAACCTCTGCCGAATTTAAGACACGTGCATTGTTTTCCAAAACCATTGAGGAAAGGGCGATTGCTCTTATTTTCATTTATACCTGTCTATTCCTATTGTTATAATGACTGTATTCTTACTGTTATAATGTCTGTCTAACTACTCATCCATGCATGTTTACTTCAACTGTATTCTCTCTCCTTATACTCTATGCATCCATTTTCATGCATTTCATATTCCATGTCAAGACAAGAGTTCCAAAGTAACTCAAGTCACTGCATTCTCATGCATATGATCAACCCAAAGAGAGTGACACTTAGTTCACTCTCCCTTGCATTAATCCTACCCAAACCCTAAGAGTTCCCACGTAACCCTAAGGACGCATGGCATGCACATCGATTCATTCCATAAGAGGGGCCCCAATCCCTCTATGCTCACGGAGATAGGGTTGCCAAGAAGACAAGGGGCAATCAGTCAACAAAGTTTCTCAGTGACTTCATCGACACCAAATCCAGAGAAGGCGAATCCAAAGACTCAAGAGTAGTTTAGGACTTCTTATGTAAATCTAGATAGATGTAACCCCAAGGAAAAATGTTTTCCCTCCCCCTGTTAAAATGTATTTCAATTCTTTTGTATCTAAAACCCAAAGTTAAATGTATTTCTTTATTTTCCTTGAATGAATGGATGTGTGAATATATGAATAGATGAAGTTCCCTACTTAACGATAAGGTATCTACATATAAGGGCAAACCCCCTATCTCCAAAAGTGAGCCAATACATCATAATTGGTTTTCCCCCTCAAGTAGGGGCATCCTTATGGCATGCATGGCATAAAAGCTTGTCAAAATAAGACACTAACTTCTTCCTTTGTTGGTTTCCAGGTACCTCTCCTCGTTTCCCCTGTCGTTATAGGCTAAAAGCTAAGAAACGCCCATGGAATCACTCACTCTCGATACCTTAACTCTACTACTAGCGGAGGCAAGAGGAGTCAGACATAGGATGACCAAAATGGAAGGCATACCCTCTTCACTCTTATCCCATGCAACCCATGAGCAAGTAGAGTCCTAGCAAGCTCAAACTCATGATGGATGAAAAAGGATGAAGAAGGAAGACCAATACTATGCCCCGACCATTACTTACCAATGACCTCCCCAGGCCAAGGGCCTTGCTTCGATGCCTTCCAAACCAACCTCCAACCAAACCCCTGGATTATATAATCTCTCCTACGGATACCAGCCCAACCCATTTGGCCCTGTCACCAAAAATCATCCCAGTTTGAAACATAAAACACGAAGTCCTTTCAATTCCCAAAGCATCAGCCCGGTTGTGACCTCACCAAAACTCGGTTCCTAATCTTCAAAAACATCTACAACACCTCCTCGGCCTAGGCGAACAAGTGGAAAAAAATGAACATTTACTAAACTCGCATGTTCACAGACCACGACCTATTTTGGTCTCTTAATGGCCAGATATTTGAAGCCTATACCTGCTCGACCCCAGCCCAATCCTCTGCCTTATTACTTTGAACCTGCAGCAAGTTGTAAGTACCATTCGGGTGGCCAAGGACATGACACTGAGGATTGTTTGACCCTCAAGCATAAGATTCAAGACTTGATAGATAACAAGATCATCGGCTTACGACCGGTATATCCTTCTCTGAACGCCACCACGGACCCTCCGCTAGACCACACCATCAATGTTATTATAAAATTTGGTAACAATAAGGTTTGTTCCGCTACATGCCAAGAGATATACTACAAGGATGGGGAAGAAATGGAATGCAGAGATGAAGAATAGTGTCAGCCTTGGTCATGGTGCAACCCTGATAAAGTGTTGGTCCCCAAAGATGAACTCATAGACGAATCTGCCGAAAAGACTGACCAGGAGCCATTCAAGTTCAATAATAAGAACCTGCCGTTATGCACACCTAAGGAACATTGGGGCACGGCCAGACGCCAGAGCAGAAAACCTCGAGCTCAGGTCAAGTCTATTAAGCTAGAAGAAGAAAAGCTACCCAATCGGTTTACTGGAGAAACTAAGGAGCTAGCAAAGAAAGGCAAGATGGTCAAGGAAGCAGATGATTGCATCATCATTGCCGAGTCGCTTAGAACTCCGGGAGAAACCTCTAGTTATCTTGCCTCGACCAAAGATCCCAACTGTGGATGGAATGAAGATGTGGGCAATGTCCCGAGGCCTTACTGAGGCGGAATCCCTGCAAAAGTGTACAAGAGAGGTGTGTTTTTCACCCACTTTCTTTCTATCCCTTTACATTTCGTCCTTAAATTAATATCTGTATTTTTGTTTCTTTAAAATAGAATTATATGCTTTTCATTGATAAGATAAAATGATTAAGTCTTTTTATTCATTGCTGTTGCCTTATTTTCTCTTGTGAATGGTAATTACTTTCTACGTAAGGGGCATAGTTTATCTTATGGAATGATCCAACTTGAAGGGATGATAGCATGAGTTAACTACTCGCCAAATGATCAGCTTTCTAAATAGAGAGAGGACAAGGATGAGTGAGGAAACTACCTGAAGACAACACTTGCAAGACACTGAAGCTAAGCGATGGTGGCCGAATTATCAAAATGAAGAGGAGCTATCTTTCATGTTCCTATAGAAATTTCCTTTGCTTAACCCCTAGTACCTCGCAGAAAGCAAAAATTTTCCTTGTCAACCCCGATCCAAGACCGTCCTCCCCACACTAGGGTAGACAATATTTGAGAACTCTAGGATTGGTATCCACCCCCACTGTGCTAAGGCAGCATTGAAGGCTCTATAGATCAAGTGAAGAGAGGCACTCATTTTATTTTCCATACAGTCAGTAGCAACCCCTTGCCAAACCCGTTGAGCCATTTATCTTTTTTGAGAAAACCCCAACCTAGGGATCACCACCCACATGAGGTTAGATTGGACTGCTAAAGAGAAGGTCTAGAGAGAGAAAGGGTTGTAGAACTATTTGTTTCATAAAAGGAACAAAAAAAAAAGGGCCCTAAAGAAAACCATGATTGTGCCATCTTGAAAAGCATAAGAGAAAGACCAAAAGAGAAGAAAGTCATGTTTATACAGAAAGGGCAAAAGTAAGGAGGCATGTTCACCTTGAAAGTACATAGTAAGAGCAGGAAGGAAATTTAAAGGTGATCCTAGGTTACAAGGAAGCCTAGTAGAAACAATAGGTTCGAGCCTTTACCCTTTTTTGCAAAACCCTAAAACCATAGCCTACATTACAACCTTACTAAAGTCCACTCTGATTGAAAATAGATTGCTTGATCTAAATGAGCTAGATACGCTGCCGAAGCTAAAGAAGGATGCTAACCCTACTGAGAAAGAGAGTCAAGGATGGTACGGATCTAAACCCTACTGAAAACAACATCGAACTTGAGCTTACACATCCCATCTTTTCGAAAACCCCATAACCTAGCCTACATTATGGTCCTAAAGCAAAGTCTTCTCAGATTGAAAGATTGACCGCTTATCACTCTGCCAAAGGTAAGGTAAGCTGTTGCTAAAACCCCGAGAGTTAAGAGTTTCAGCCCATGAACCCTATACACTAACCCCAAGGTAGAGGCGATCAAAAGGTTGAGAAAGGTACAAAATGCTATCATCTAGTCAAGGTAAGGTCGAGCCCAAGGAGAGGCCAGGCCCCCCGAAAAGGAAGGAGTTACTATCCTAAAGATAACAAGTTTGACAACACCCCTTGTCATTCTGTTAGCTAATATATTCTAAAAAAAAAAAAATCGCATGAGGTTTGCATACATAGGACATAACTCCCTATAAAAATAGAAGTCACCAATATCAAATCATGTAATAGATACACAACATCATCATCCTTCACATGCATCTGATCATATGCCTAGCTGTAAAGATCATAAATGTCTCTATCTATCT
This sequence comes from Euryodendron excelsum, assembly GCA_033060915.1. Classification (NCBI taxonomy): domain Eukaryota; kingdom Viridiplantae; phylum Streptophyta; class Magnoliopsida; order Ericales; family Pentaphylacaceae; genus Euryodendron; species Euryodendron excelsum. The sequence continues at coordinate 9,645,065 of CM065391.1, read as the reverse complement.
GTGCATCTAAATATCATAAATATCCATCAAAATAAAATTCTCTAACATGAGTACATCTCAGGAATAGGGGCAAAAGAAGATTAGGGTCTACGACAAGGGGCATCTATCAAAGGTCAAAATCAATGTCCTCGGGATCGAAGTCCCTAAAACCAGTATCCAAAGGAGGTGGATAATTACTCGAAGCACCAGCATCCTATAGGGAAGATAGAACTGAAATCAGCCACATGAAAGAAGAATTAAACAACAGCAGAGCTAAAAGAAGGAGAGAAAAGACAACATACCCCACCACCTCCCATCTGAGCTATCCGAGTCGTCAACGAAGCCACCTCTACCTAATACTAATTTCGCTCCATCTAGTATCGATCCCTCTAATCCCTCATAGTAGCAAACTCAGCCTGGGGCACGTATCCCCCGGTACGACGCCATAAGTCAACCACCTCCTGGCCCATAGTGTATCCGCCGACTACTACCTCAAATCGGGTGAAGGCACTGACAGAATGAGCCCCGAAGTGTGCAGCGTAGTTTGTATCCAGAGGAAGTAAGAACTCGGCACTCGACTACCACTCTTGATAGAGGATAGGCACTCCTGCCACCAAGGCTCCAAACATATACTCCGACGGAGCTCCTGCTAATCGGAACTCCTCATAAAATTGCCGCTAGAGTCGCTCTCCTAGATAGGACTCCCAAGTATCATCACTGAGAAAAGCAGCCCTCGACAGGGACAACAGGACCAAGTACCGGATCGTCTCATAATGAATCAACCCGATAAAGGGCTGCCAAGTCACGTCCCTAGCCTTAATCAACACTAGGTTCGCCCGTAGCGTCACAAAGTTAGTAATCTCTAATCGCTGGGTCACCCGGTCATGAGCCCACCTCAAAGCACAAGGATAAAGGTCATCCTCAATAATTGCGAGGCGACGAACAGGTAGGTACACATAACTCCACCAGACAAGAAAAGGCCAGAAGCTAGTCATGCTGCCCCAACGAGAAGAAGTCCGGACCTGCATCGATTGAAGGAAGCAGCCAAAGGAGAAGGATCCCCAATCCGGCTCAGATAAAGCCCTAAGATCAGATACTATGCTCACCAGATGAAAAGGCACGAGCGACTTCTTGTTGTTGCAGAAGCAGCTAAAGATGATATACAGAACAAGTTGTCGCCTCATGATGTCGAGTCGAGCAGGGGATAGCTCAACAGCAAAGGTACTATCATCCTGACTGAGTCAGGAAATTGGGAAAGCAGAATGCTCAGGAGGGGCCAGGTCCAATAGAATGCACGCCTTGTCTCTATTGATCAACTGCAAGGTGATTCGCCGACCAACGAAGGAAAGTCCCGTGATGATAGCCCAGTCCAAGGGGGTAGGACCCAACTCAAAGCCAACAAAATGGAAAATTCCAATCTCTCCAAACCATCTCTCGATAAGCGCTAGCACCAGATGTCGGTTCAGGCGGTTAGCCTGTAATCCTATAGAAGCTCCAAATATGATCTCAGCCAAGAAGGCACGATATGATGGAGCAGCTCGCTGCATGGTCATGAAGACCTAATGAACAGCCCCTCTAAAAGCTATGTGTACCCACGGAGGGGGCAAATGTTGTCTAGAATACACACTAGGGTGATGAGCAAGATCCCTGAGCGGTGGGATGTCCGGTACTTCTAGGTCACCTAAATCAGTATCTGTCTGCCTATGTCTAGAAGAGGCTCTCCCATAACCCGTCACCTAGTCACCAAGACCCGGTACCTCCTCCTCAACACCAATATCCTCTACAAAGGCTTGCTCAACAGGAGGAAAGGGGTCGACAGGTGGTCTACTCCCTCGTCCGCTCTGATTAGAAAAGGCCCGTCCAGTGGATCGATGACTACCCTTAGAACGATTGGAGCCACTAACAGAATCTATCCTAGCCGCCTTCGCAGAGCGGCGTCTCCTCTCAGGACCATCGTTGCCCGCATCTGCCATCCTGGAAAGGTAAGCAAGATAAGAGGTGTTAATATACGATACATGCAATTAAAAAAAATAATAATAATAAAAAAAGATTTCAAGTGATAAGTCAAAAATGAATTTCCTACACATTTTGATTTTAAATCCAATTCTAAGTCAAAATGAATTTCCTACACATTTTGATTTTAAATCCAATTCTAAGTCAAAATGAATTTCCCACACATTTTGATTTTAAATCCAATTCTAAGTCAAAATGAATTTCCTACACATTTTGATTTTAAAATTCCATTTCTAAGTCAAAATGAATTCTTACACATTTTGATATCAAAATTCTAAGACAAAATGAATTTTCTACACATTTTGATTTAAAAGGTCAAGTTTCGAGTCAAAATAAATTCCCTACACATTTTGATTTGTCAATTTCAAGTCAAAACAAGTTTTCTAAAATTTTTAGGGTTTTCTGTCTTTTTCTTCAAAAAGATTTTCTTCAAAACCTTTTCCAACTCTTTTCCAAATTCTAAAAATTTCGGCAGAATTTCGTTTAAAAATGGTCCCTACAACACCCACTATATCAACACAAAACACAAGCCATGAACTTTACAAATATCACCATCACATAGCACCAACACCCGCACACTCTTTTAAAATTTTCAAACTTCCCAAAAGACTCGTTTCATTTTTCAATAAATTAATGGTATTCAAAGATATTGTAAAATTTTTCAAAATCATTTCAAATGTTTTCTAAAATATTCTAGCATTTTTCTAAATTTTAAACTCCCTTAATTTCATCACTTTCTCAATTTTCTCATATTTTATATTTTTCTAAGTCTTTTTTTTCTATTTGTCAAAAAATTAAAAATTCAAAAGTTTTTGAAAAATCACGAAATTTCATACGATTGTTAAACACATTTTTCTAAGGAACACAGTACAAAAATTTAGCCAAAAAACTCAACAACTAATCCTGTAGAAACAAACCCCCAATTCGTGCAGAAACTCCTTTCACATAATCATGTAAAATCATTCAAATTCAATCAAAAAGCACTAAAATGCAAAAATAACTTCACCACTATGTTCAAAATATATCAAAACATCAATTTCCACAGTTCACACGACTTAAACAGAATTCTACACGTTCAAATCAACATAAGATAGAAAACTCACTTTTCGGAGTTCTTTGGCAAAATCTTCTCTTCCGGTGACTTTTTCGGTGACGTGGTCTATTTCCGGCAATTCCCCGTGGTCTCCAAGAAGCACTCTTTCAATGTCCAAGTCGAATTTCCCACAAAAGCTTTTAGTTTGTCGAAAACTCTTCACCTCCCGCAACCACGTCGAACTAGAAATTTTTCTGGTTTTGATCCTAAGCCTGGCGCCACTAACAGTGATGCTAAGCCAAATTTGCCAAAGGCGCCACTGCTAGTGGCGACAATTCCAAATTTCGGGCAGCTTTGCCTTTTTTCTCGCCAAAACTCGATTTCAAAGGCCTTTTAGGCCTAATATCCGTTTCCACATTCTTGTCGTCCAAAATTTTTAAAGTCCGTCCCTTCGACCACCTCACGGTCAACATGGGACCCTTTATCGTTTTCTGTCTTCGACAAGTAAAGCCAAAAAAAGAGGGGCAGCTGTAAGCACCCCATTTTTACCCGTTTGGCAGTCTCCAGTCCGTCCAGACTTTTACTCAAGTCAATGTGGATGTATTCCAATTGAAATCAACTTTTCCAAGTCTAATCCCGTCAATCCGTCGCTTCGCGGGGCCCACCGGTCCTAAATAGAGGCAAAATGACCAAAATGCCCTTGGGGGTAATGTTCGGTCCAATTCCAATAGGCACGTCTTTCCGAAGATGGTAAGTTTCCTTTCTAATTCCAATTAAATTCGGCGCACATTTCGAGAAAGTTGATTCCTCAAGGTAGTAAGACCCTCCAATCCGCCACGTTTCTGAGTGAACTCTTTGGAACGGTAAGTCCCTTCAAACCCGTCGACCAGGATGAGACCCCAAGTCACCTAGATGGTAGAACAGTCCACCTTTGGCGCCTGCTAGCCTGCCAATATAGAAATGTCCATTTCGGCATGCCTTTTGAGAAAGTTGATTCCTCAAGCGTTAAGTCCATTTAGCAGCTTCCCAAGATCAGGTAGTCTCAAGAATGATCGCGAACCGTCAGAGTAGTGGAAGTACTCGTAAATATCGCAACCGTCAGAGTAATGGAAGTATTCGTAAACGCAACCATCAGAGTAGCGGAAGTACTAGCAAACAGGTCGATATAGGGATTGCCAACAAACCCTTGTATCACGGGACCGCTGTTAGAGTGGCGAAAACACTCAAAACCCAGGTCAACACCGATGCCTGCTAGCCCACTTTTGTGAAAAATGACCAAACTGCCCCTAGGGCCATTTTTGGCACGTTTCTCGAGAAAGTACCTAAGTCCTCAAAATGATAATTCCACTATTTCAAGATTGGCTTAAAGGCAATCCAGCATGATTACGTGCCTTCTAGTCTGTTTCGGGCCAATTCCAAGACTTTCCGGTCGAGATGACCATTTTGCCCATAGGTATCCGAACCCCCCGAGAACCACACCGGCTCTAGGTATCAAACCGCTAACCTCCTCAGAATGCTTCTTATAGTATTCTCAAATTTCCATTATTTTTTTGGACCATTCCGAGTCCATTTCGGCAAACCCAGTGTAAAATGATTGTTTTGCCCCTGGTGGGCCGGTTGCCTTTTCCGACCAATTCGGCTCTGGGTATCAAACCGGTAACCTCCTAGGACATTCTAAATAATGCTTCCAAACCTCGAGTCTTCTTTCGGGACATTCTGAGTTCGTCCCGGCAGCTTTCCGGCCCCGTTCACTGTTTTGCCCTTAATGGCTCGGTCAACCCTTCCAACACATCCTGGCATCATTTTTCAAGTCTATTACCTCCGGGACACTGTTCTAAGTGTTCCTGTCCCTTTCTGGCCTTCCAGGTCATGCCCGACTCGTTCAAATCATTCCCGGACCTTCTCGAGCCACTCCTAGTGAAGACAGGCTAAAATTTGCATGGTAGTCACTAATACAGGCGCCCAAATCTTCTGAAGATACGTTACTTGCCGACCTTAAAACTATCCTAAGTGGCTGGCGCCACTAGTAGTGGCGCCAAGCCAAAATTTGGCCTAGCCCCACTCCTAGTGGCGCTAGAAGGTTTTTTTTGGCCTAGCGCCACTGCAATAGGCACCAGGTCATTCATACAAAGCCTCTTCCAACATGAAAGAGGTTCACAAACTCAGTAAAAAAACCCTACTCAAAGCCTCCATTGAAGACTTCAAGTGCTGCAAGTTCGAAGCTTCCGAAGATTGAATACAAGTTCCCGAAGACTGAAGCGAAGCAAGGACTGAAACAAGAAAAGCAAACAAGGAAAATAAAGTGCGCAAAGCAAAGCAAAATAAAGAAGATACAAGGTAGGCTTTCTATTTAAGTTTACACAACTCCCCCCTCTCTCTGAACCCACTTGAGTTTTCTTTTATTTTAATCCCCCATCTTCTTTCCTCCCTTTCTTGCATGCTTGAAACAAAGGGACTTCCCAGTCCATGTGTAGGATTAGGCTATTAGAGGTCACTGTGTCGAGGGCTTTCTTTTAGTCTAAATGAAGACGACGTGGGTTCGGCCCCCTTGATTATGTGGTGAAACCTTTAACCTTGTATGTTTATGACCCCAACTTGCATTGTGCATATCATAATCTTGCATTCTTCCAAAATTCATTTTCAAACTCATTTTCAAAACTTGCATTAACATCGTTTTCAAACTTGCATCAAAACCTTCTTTTTCAAAACAACAATCCTAAGGTGGTTCTAGCCTTTCCATGGCTAGGATTGCTTTAGGAAAGTGTTACATTTAAAGTGACTAATATAGTTCATATTTTCAAATCCTCATTGTTTTCAAAACCACTATCTTAAAGTGGTTCTAATCTTCTTATGGTTAGAATCGTTTTAGGAAAGTAAGATATTTTATATACTTTCTAAAAATTCTCTTTTCAAATGTCTCCCTCTAAAAATCTCTTTTCTAACATACTTTCTAAAACTCTCTCCAACCACCTTTCCAAAATTGTTTTCAAAAATTCCCTTCAAAAATCTATTTTTCAAAAACTCATTTTCAAACTCATTCCCAAAACACTCTCTTCAAAGTTCACTTTCTAAAAACGCTCCTTAAATTTCTTTCCAACAATTTCTCTCTAACAATCTCTTTCCAAAACTCTCTTTCCTAAAAACTCCTTCCTAAAAATTCTTTCCAAAAATTCATTTCCAAAAACTCTCTCCTCAAGTTCACTTTCTAAAAACTCCTCTCTAGGGTTGCCTTCCAAAAATCTTTCTTTCTAAAAATTCACTTTCCAAAAACTCTTTCCTTAGACCCTAAGTTAAACCCTAGAGCTGACAATTGGAAAATCCAAACTTTTTTTCTTAAAACATATTTTCCAATCTTGCCTTAAAATCTAGGTTTCCAAAATCTATTTTCTACGTCAAAACTATAGTCTTCGAAATCTAGGGTTTCTAAAACTTTCCTTTCCAAATTCATGACAAATCCAATCTTCCCTTTAGGAAACCAAATCCAATCTTCCCATTTAGGAAACTAGATACAATTCTCCATTTTTGGAAACAAAATCAAAACACCTCTTTAGAAACAAAATCCAATCCCTTGTTTTAGGAAATAGGAATCTCAATTCTTCCTAGTCTAAACGTTTCCTAATCCACTCCTTCCTAATCTCTTACTTGCCTAAACCTTGGGTTTTCAAAACTCGAACTTTTAAATCTTTTCTTAAACTTTAAATTTTCTAATCTTTCCTAATTCCAGCCTCTCTTAATTCTATACCTTTCCAAATCTTAACTTTTCAAATCTAAATCTTCAAATCTTTCTTAAATTTAAACCTTTCCTGAATTCCAAAACTCAAATTTCAAATCTTTCCAAATCTAAAAACTTTCTAAATTCAAAACTTTCTTAAGTTAAAACATTTTCTATTTCAAAAATTTCCTAAATCAAAACTTTCCTAAAATGAAATCTTTCTTAAAACAAAACTTTCCTAAAACAAAACTTTCCTAAAATGAAACATTCCTAATTCGAATCTTTCCTAAATTCCAACTTCCTTCGAGTCCAATCTTTCTTTAACCTTAAGTCTTTCCTAAATCCTTTCTTTCCTAAGTCTAGGTTTCCTAAAGCTTAATTTTTCTAAAACAAGTCCAAGTTCTCTTCCAAGGGGTCAAATCCTTTTTCAAGTTCAATTCTAGGTCTAAGTTCAATCCCGATTTCTTGATCATCCAATCCTTTTTCAAATCAGCATCTGTTTTTCAAATCAAAACCTTCTATTTTCTTTCGGACTCCTGTCCAAACTACGGCTGACCTAATTCCTCAAAAAGGATACGTAGGCAACCCTCTTGGGTGTAGTCACAACCTTTTTCAAATCTCCAATTCCATAACTGCTTTCTAATTTCCAATTCTATGTTTTATTTCCAACTTCCAATTCTAAAAATCTATTTTCAATCCTCAATTTCAATTTCTAAACTTTCTTTCCAATTTCAAACTTCAATTCTTCTTTTCCAAATCTATTTTCCAACTCTTTTCTTCTTGCATTTACACATCATGCATCATTCTTTTAAAAATTCTTTTCTAAAGTTGATAGGACTGGAGATTTATTAGTTGAAGACTCTCATAGGTGAATCAAGGGTGAATAGATATGTAGGTATCGCAAGGGCGGGGTAGGGTGATGGCTTAGTGCTTCTTCCCTATACGTAACCAACCTCCAAACCTAGGATCACTGTTTTCAAAAGACCAAAAACGGAGTTACTTTTCTAAAAAGGGCTTAAATATTTTCCAAAGGTTGCTAAATAACCTGTTTTCTTAAAAACCCTCTCTTGAGGAGGTATTTTCAAAATCGTTTTCAAAAACGCTAAGTGTAATCTTCAGATTGTGCTTAGTTTTTAGGTGACCTAACTCACCTTAATCAAGTTAGGTGGCGACTCCAAATTGTTTTCCAAAAGCCCTTTATTCAAATCAAATTTTAATTCAAACCTAGTCGCACTCATTCTTATAGAAGGATGAGTTCTAACTAGAGAGTACAGTATTTTTCCCGCTTGTGTGTGTATTCCTCGAGTACGAAAAATATGGGCGCGACAGTTGGTCACCCTTGGCCTCCCCAACTCCTTGAGATGTGGGGAATTTGACCTTCAAGTGGTAGGTGGAAGGGATAGCTTTGAACTCGTTGAGGGCTACTCTGCCCAAAATGATGTTGTAGGCTAAAGGGCAATCCACCACTAAGAATGTCACCATCTTGGTGGCTTGTTGGGGTGCAGTCCTTAGTGTTACTGGAAGGGCTATAGAGCCCAAAGGTGTAACTCTGTCGCCAGTGAAGCCGAGCAGGGGGGAATTGACTGGTTGTAACTTTTTCCTGCCGACCTTTAACTGCTCGAAGGCCTTTAGGAAGAGGATGTCTGCCGAGCTGCCACTGTCCACAAGGACCTTCCGAATCAAGAAATTGGACACCACCGCTAATATGACCAAGGGGTCGTCGTGAGGTTGGCATATAGCCTCAGCCTCTTCATTAGTGAATGTGATGGGGTCATGCTCTGCCCTAGATTTTTTGGCTGACCGATCTATGGACATGACTTCCCTCTGGCTCCGAGCCTCCCTAGCGTGCCTTTTTCTTGTACACGAAGACTCTCCTCCGTTTGCAAACCCTCCAGAGATGACCCTTATTTCTCTCATGAGTTGTTGATTTTGCCTTTCCCTCTTTGGACTTCTTCGTTCGGCTTGCCCTTGAGGCTGGTCTCGCCTCTCGTCGTGCCTTCCCCCTGCTATGTACCTACCTAATCTCCCTTGCTTGATCAGGTTCTCAACCTGCTTCTTAAGGTCGTAGCAGTCCTCCGTATCGTGGCCATGGCCCTAGTGGAATTGGCACCACTTGTTGGTTGGCCTCTTCTATGGGGGAGACCTCAGCCATCCTGGCCATCTAAACGCTGGATCCCCCTTGATCTCGTAGAGCACTTGATCCAGAGAAGTATTTAGGGGAGTAAAATGTTGGTTGTATTTGGCCGGCTTGGTCCCATCGCTCTCTACTCTGGGCTTCTGGTCAACACGTTTAGGGGCTTTTATTGTCCTGTCATCTTTCTTCTCCTTAGCCGTTCACTTTTTGTCCAGGCTTGAAGCGGCGCTCTTTGGGTCTTCTTTGGCTTTAAGGGTGCCTTCTGCGTTCATGTATTTTTGCGCTCTGAGTATTAGCGCAGCCATGGTCTTGGGCGCCTCCTTGGCCAGGGAGAACAGGAACTTGGGGGTTTTGATGCCTACAATGAAGGCTGCTACTGCCACCTTCTGATCCAGGTCATCCACATAGAGAGTCTCCTGGTTGAATCGGGTGACAAATTCACGTAGAGTTTCCTTCTCGCGTTGCTTAGTGTTGAACAAGGAAGTGGAGGGCCTGTAAGCACCCCATTTTTGACCGCTCGACAGTCTACACTCCGTCCAGACTTGTTTTCAAGTCATTTTGGGCATATTCCTATTGAATCCAATTCTCTAGTTTCAAATTCCATCTTTCTATCGCTTCATGGGCCTGTCAAGCCCAAATAGAGGCAAAATGACCAAAATGCCCTTAGGGGCATTGTCCTTTCTTATTTCAATTTCGATCCCTCTCTCGAGACAGTTTATTCCTCGAGACGGTCCGAGTAGTAAAACACTCACAAAACTGTCAGAGTGACGGAAACACTCACAAAACCGTCAGAGTGGCGGAAACACTCACAAAACCGTTAGAGTGGCGGAAACACTCACCAAACCGTCAGAGTGGCGGAAACACTCACAAAACCGTCAGAGTGGCGGAAACACTCACAACACCGTTAGAGTGGCGGAAACACTCAAAACCCAGGCACGTCTCTTCGGAGTCGGTAAGACCCCTTTCCAATCCCTCTCTCGAGACAGTTTATTCCTCGAGACAGTTCCAATCTAGGCACGTCTCTTCGGAGACGGTAAGACCCCTTTCCAATCCCTCTCTCGAGACAGTTTATTCATCGAGACGGTCCGAGTAGCAAAACTACTCACACAACCGTTAGAGTAGCGGAAAAACTCACAGAGCCGTCCGAGTAGCGGAAATACTCAACCGTTAGAGTAGCGGAAATACTCACAGAACCGTTAGAGTAGCGGAAGTACTCACAGAACCGTTAGAGTAGCGGAAATACTCATAAAACCGTTAGAGTAGCGGAAATACTCACAGAGCCGTTAGAATAGCGGAAATACTCCACCGTTAGAGTAGCGGAAATACTCCCAAATCATCAATCCCGTCTGAGTAGCGGAAATACTCAATCCCGTCTGAGTAACGAAAATACTCAATCCCGTCCGAGTAGCGGAAATACTCATAGATCATCAACCCCGTCCGAGTAGCAGAAATATTCACAAATCATCAACCCCGTCCGAGTAGCGGAAATACTCAACCCCGTCCGAGTAGCGGAAATACTCACACCGTTAGAGTGGCGGAAACACTCAAAACCTAGGTCAATACCCGTGTTTGTCAGCTCACTTCGGTGAAAAAGGACCAGACTACCCTTAGGACCTATTCCGAGACTTTTCGGTCAAGATGACCATTTTGCCCCTAGGCATTCGAACACCCCGGGAACCACACCGGCTCTGGGTATCAAACTAGTAACCCAACCTTCCTTTACCTTTCCGGACCATTCCGAGTCAGTTCCGGCAAACCCGGTACAAAATGACCGTTTTGCCCCTGGTGGGCTGGTCTCCATTTCCGACCACACTGGCTCTGGATATTAAACCGGTAATGTCTCGAGAATACTTTCTATACTGTTCTCAACCTTCCTGTACCTTTTCGGATCGTTCCGAGTCAGTTCCGGCCAACTCGGTACAAAATGACCGTTTTGCCCCTAGAGGGCCGGTCTCCTTCTTCGACCACACCGGCTTTGGGTATCAAACCGGTAACGTCCCGAGAATACTTTTTATAGTGTTCTCGACCTTCCTTTACCTTTCCGGACCATTCCGAGTCAGTTCCGGCAAACCCGGTACAAAATGATCGTTTTGCCCCTGGAGGGCCGGTCTCCATTTCCGACCACGCCGGCCCTGGGAATCAAACCGACAACCTCTAGGAACATTCTAAATAATGTTTCCAGATCCCAAGTCTTCTTCCGGGACAGTTTAAGTCTGTCCCGGCAGTTTTCTGGTCCGATTAACCGTTTTGCCCCTAAAGGCTCGGTCTACCTTTCCGACACCTCCAATCCTCACTTTTCAAGTCAAATACCTCCAGGACACCATTTTAAGTGTTCCTGCTCCTTTCTGGCCTTCCGGGTCACTCCCGGCTCCTTCAAATCATTCTCAGACTTTCCAAAGTCACTCCTAGTGAAGCCAGACTAAAATTTACATGGTAGTCACTAGTACAGGCACCGAAATCTAGTCAAAGATACGTTGCTTACCGACCTTAATTGTTTCCTAAATGGCTGGCGCCACTAGCAGTGGCGCCAAGCCAAAAAATGGCCTGGCGCCACTAGTAGTGGCGCCAGTGTAAATTTTGCCCTGGCGCCACTGCAACAGGCGCCAGGCTTGTCCTCCCTCTATAAATACAGAGCCTCGATCAACGTGAAAGGGGTCTGCAAACTTAACCTAAAAATCACACAATTTGATACACAGAGCTCGAGCACCTCCAAAAACCCTAGCCTCCCTAGGTTTTCCAAACCCTAGCCACTATACACAAACCCTAGCCTCCTATACACTCATACACACCCCTATACACTCATACACTAGCCTTCAACCACTCTCTCAAGACTTGAAGAACAGCCATCCAAAGCTTGAAGACAATCCCTGAAGACTGAAGGTGAAGATCAAGACCGAAGACCGAAGATCGAAGACTGCACGGCGCGCAAAATAAACAAGAAACAAGGTTGGCTTTCTCTTTAATTTTCTGCACTTCCCCCCTCTCTCTTCTCTCTCCAACCCACTTGGGTTTTCTCTATTTTAATCCCCCATCTCTTTCCCGCCCTTTCTTTGCATGCTTGAAACAAGGGGATTCCCGGTCCATGTGTAGGATTGGGCTATTGGAGAGTCACCGTGTCGGGGGCTTTCTTATAGTCTAACCAAAGACCACGTGGGTCCGGCCCCCTTGATTATGTGGTGAAGCCTTAACCTTGTATGTTCACGACCCCAAATTGCATTGTGCATATCATAGTCTTGCATCTTCCAAAATCCGTTTTCAAAAAGCTGTTTTCAAAAATTGTTCTCAAACTTGTTTTTAAAATTACATCAAAATCTCTTTTTTCAAAAACTTGTTTTCAAAACCACAATTCTAGGGTGATTCTAGCCTTTTCATGGCTAGGGTTGCTTTAGGAAAGTGTTATATTAAAAGTGGCCTTTTGGTCTATATTTTCAAACCTTGTTTTCAAAACCACTTTCTTAAAGTGGTTCTAGCCCTCTTATGGCTAGAATCGCTTTAGGAAAGTGAGATGTTTTTATCCTTTTCAAAAACTCTCTTTTCAAAAGGTCTTTCTTCCTAAAAATCTCTTTTTCAACATCCTTTCCTAAAACTTTCCTCTCCAAAATTGTTTTTCAAAAACTCCCTTCCAAAATCTATTTTTCAAAACTCTCTTTTTCAACTCCTTTCCAAAATCTTCTCCCTAGATTCACCTTCCTAAAAACGCTCCCTAAAAATCTTTTCAAAAACTCTCTTTTCCAAAATCTCCCTTCTAGAAATTTTCTCTCTAGGATTTCCTTCCAAAATCTATGTTTCCAAAAACACACTTTCCAAAAACTCCTCCCTAGGATTCCCTTCTAGAAAACCTTCGTTTCCAAAAATGCGTTTTCCAAAAAACTCTTTCCTTAGAGCCCAAGTCAAGCCCTAGAACCCATAATTAGGAGACCCTAATTTTCTTTCCAAAAACATGATTTTCAAACTTGGCCCCAAACCTAGGTTTTCAAAACCTCTTTTTTCTACATCAAAACTATATATGTTCCCAAAACCTATTTTCTACGTCGAAACTATAATTTTCCAAATCTAGGGTTTCTAGAACCTCCTTTTTCAAATCCTTGCCAAATCCCATCTCCCCGTTTAGGAAACTAGATCCCGTCCTCTGTTTTTGGAAACAAAATCCAACCTTTCCCATTTAGAAACCAAATCCAATCCCTTCCAAATCCAAATCTTTCCTAATTCAACTCTTTCCTAATTCTACCCCCTTTCCAAATCATAACTTTTCAAACCTAAGTTTCCAAACTTTTCTAAACCTTTCCTAAACTTAAGATTTTCTAAAACTCTAAAACTTTCTAAATCTTAAACTTTCTAAATTTCAAATCTTTCCAAATTCAAAACTTTCTAAATTTGAAACTTTCTCAAGTTAAATCTTTCTAAACCTAAATCTCTCCAAATTCTAAACTTTCCAAAACTTCAAAATCTTTTTCAAATCTAGAACTTTTCTAAATTCAAAACTTTCTAAATTCAAGACTTTCTTAAGTTGAAACTTCCTTTTTTTCAAACATTTCCTAAATTGAAAACTTTCCTTTTTCAAACCTTTCCCAAAACGAAACTTTTCTTATTTTCAAAACTTCCTTGTTTTCAAAGCTTTCCAAATTCAAAACTTCCCTTTTTCAAAACATTTCTAAAATCAAAACTTTCCGATTTTCAAAACTTTTCCTAATTTGGGAACTTTCCTAATCTGAAAACCTTTTCTTTTTCGAAAACTTTCCTAAACCTAAAACTTTCCTAATTTCAAAACTTTCCGAAAACGAAACCTTCCTAAAACGGACCTTTCCTAATTCGAATATTTTCTAAAATCCAATCTTTCTAAATCTTCCAAATCCAACATTCCAATCCAATCATTCTTAATCTCAAGTCTTCCCTAGGTCTCCTATCTTTCCTAAGTTTAGGTTTCCTAAACCTCCATCTTTCCAAAACCAAGTCTTTCCAAAATCTATATTTTCAGATCAAAGTCCAATCTTTTCAATTTCAATTTCCAATCTCCTCTTCTAATCTCAAATCAAATTCAAATTTCAATTCAATCTCTATCTTCCAATCCAATCTCTTTCTTCAAATCAATCTATTTTCAATCGGACTTTTGTCCGAACTACGGCTGACCTGATTCCCCCAAAGGGATACGTAGGCAACCTTCATAGGTGCGGTCACAATACTTTTCAAACTTTCAATTCCACCCTCATGGGTGCGGTTTCCAAAATCTTTTCAAATTTCAAATTCCAATCAATTTTCAAATTCCAATTTCAAAATTTCTATTTTCAAACTTCTATTTTCAATTTTCAAAATTTCCAATTTCAATTCCATCCTTTCAAATCTATTTTCAAATCAAAGCAATCTCCTTTTAAATCTATTTTTCAATTCTTTTCTATTGCTTGCATATCATGCATCATGCTAAATTAGTTTTCAAACATTGTTTTTCTAAAGTGAATAGGGTTGAACTATAGTTAGTCGAAGACTCTCATAGGTGAATCTAGGGTAAATTGACATGTAGGTACTGAAAGGGCGGGGTAGGGTGATAGCTTAGTGCGTCTTCCCTACATGTAACCAACCTCCGAACCTAGGATCACTGATTTCAAAGACCAAAGGGAGTTATTTTTCTAAAAAAGGGCTAAATGTTTTCCAAAGGTTGCCAAACAACCTGTTTTCCTAAAAAACCCTCTCTCGAGGAGATATTTTCAAAATTGTTTTCCAAAAACCCTAAGTGTAGTCTTCGGATTATTCTTAGTTTTTAGGTGACCTAACTCACCTTAATCAAGTTAGGTGGCGACTCCGAATCTTTTTCAAAAGCCCTTTATTCAAATCAAATTTTCAATTCAAACCTAGTCGCACTCATTCTTCTAGGAGGGTGAGTTCCAACGAGAGAGTACAGCATTTTTCCCGCTTGGGTGAGTATTCCTCGAGTGCGAAAAATCTGGGCACGACAGGGCCTCCTCTGCCTCTGTCCTCTGATATAGTGGCTGACGAACAACCTACTCAAGTCCACGAACTTGTTGATCGTCCCAGGGGAAAGCGTGTGGAACCAAATCCGGGCTGGGCCCTTGAGGGTGGTAGGGAATGCCCTACACATAATTTTGTCAAGGACTGCCTGGAGGTCTATTAGGGCTTTATACGTCTCATGGTGGTCCAGGGGATCCTTTGTGCCATCAAAGGACTCCAACGTGGGCATCTTGAACTTCGGGAGTAAAAGCACCCTTATTACCCCTAGCGTGAAAGGCGTGTCTGTCCTGTTCACCAGCTTTTCTACCATGCTAGGGCCTTTCTCTTTTACTGCGGTGATCACTCCAGCCAGCTTAGCATACATCTCCTTTAACTATTCGTCCCACACTGGGCAAGTTTTGCCAATGTGCTCCGGGAGCACCCTTGTTGTCGCTGTGGACTGGATGAAGTGGCTCTAGGCTTCGTCGACGTGGGTTCTGCCCCTTCTCGGGGGAGGGTTTTCCCTAGGAAACATTGGGTCCTCCACTCCCTTGCCGGCGTTGCCTTCTTGGTTCCTCGCTGCCTACTGGTTCACAGGCATCAGTGGGTCCTCTAACGGTGGAGGATCCACCACTGCAGGTGCCACCGGTGGCGGGGGCAATCTCCTCTCCAACTCCTGATTTTGAGCTTGGAGTTGGTTCATGGATGCCATCATTTCGACGATTTGCTACTCCAAGGCAGTGATTCTAGCTGTACCTTGTTCCTCCATTGCTTTGTCTAGCCTGATTGATGTAGCACCAGATCGGGTCAAGACCATGAAACAACTAAAGTGTCATTCCCACAGACGGCACCAACTGATGATGCAGTGAATTTGTACGTCCTTCCTAACCTCTGATGTGAGCAGTTGAAGAGATAAATCCTCCTGCTTGAGACACGAGTGTGGTGCCTGCCAAAGACACTCTCATGCCAAAGTTAGGCTAGAGATAAATGGGTAGAGTAACGAATGCTCATGGGCTGATGTTTCTCGTATCTTTTTGGAGATGATGACTGCCCTTTTTATAGGAGTGTTGCTCGAATCGTGGGCATCTTCATGGGAGAGCCAATCGTGCCCCCCAAATTATACATCATAATTGTGGGGACGTATTGTGCCTTGATATTAGGCTCCAGGGACCATGCCCCCCAGTGGTGGGGGGAACCGTCCTAATCATAGGATCGTGAGGGCTGATCATTAAGCGAGAATCTCGAGGTGTCTCAATGGAGGCGCCTGGTGCACTGCTGGAGCTCTGCCCCTCCACTTCTGTTGGTAAACTTGGTTTGGAAGGGAGTTCAAGGGTCCGGGTCTTGAGACGTAGCCTGAACTTTTCTGGTCTGTCCATTGGGGGGGCAAATCAGCTATACTTGTCGTACTATCAAAATGTATTGTGGGAAGTTCTTCAAAGATAATGAATTTTGATCCATAACATGTAACAACATTAAATCTGGATAATACTTTTCAACAAAATTAAATCTGCGTACATATAGTAATGGATCCAATTTGAGATCATAAATAATGAATTTTGATCCACAACACATATCATGTGTGTGAATGCATGGCCAAAAAAATTGCATTTGTTATGAAAATTATGGCTTTTAGCAGATTATAACATGTTATGAATTCAATAAGTAATAAGTTTTTATTGCAGTTGATATGAAATGTCTTCACTCCCAACGACTAAAGAAATGTTGTTATTTGGAGAGAGAATAAGAAGGGTAAAAACCATAAAGCTAGAGAGACAAAGTTGGGGCATCGGTTAGCTGGAGAAAGAAAGCTATTTGTATGCATGTTCTTTGCATTAAATGCTCCATTAATGCTATTATGCTTTTATGTATCTGCAGGAGAAAAAGGTATTTCTATTTCTATGCATGCTCTATTAATGCTTTTACACTCCTTGCTGGTAAAATACAATGAATACACAATACACCCCACGCATGCGCGGATGACAGAGAAGAAAAAGAGAGAGATTGGTCTTTCATTGGCCTACCCACACTCTCTTTAAAACTTTCTATTCTTCCACCAATCAGACACCAACCCACCTCCCTCTCCTCTTTCCCTGTTCTCTCTGTCCTCCTATCCAACCTACTTCTCACTTTCTTTTCTATCCTTCTTTTTTCTTTTTCCTTTTCTTCCTCGTCACCTCTTAACTTCACCACCACCTGAAATACCACTCCAATATTTTGAAATCCAGACTGTTGAACGAACCAAAAAAGGGATCGGATCACGGATCACTGATTCAACTGTTGATTCAATTAGAATTAAATCATGGTGTGATAATTACATCATAATAATATTTAATAATTATTAATAATTAATAAAAATAATATTATAAGTCTAAAAGAATTACCTAAAGATATTAAAGGATTCCACAACAACAAAACATTAGAATTCGAATAGGAATCATGTATATCTTAGCATATTAGTTAATACTTATCCTTTAATTCTTTGTAATATTACTTAATACTTATCCTTTAATATGGATACTTATAAATAAAACTACTCAGCATATTAGTTAATACTTCTCCTTTAATTCTTAATACTATTACTTAATACTTATCCTTTAATTCTTTGTAATATTTCTTAATACTTATCCTTTAATATAGATATTTACAAACGTTTTATTTTAGAATAGGACTAGACCGGCCGATTGAACCGAAAATTGAATCTTGAACTGGTATTGTTAAACTAATTTACTGGAAATGCATATAAACAGGATTGAATCGAAAGAACTGGCCAATTTTTTGGAAAACCAGTGAATTGACTGGCTGATTTTTTTTTTAAAAAAAAAATGTTGATCAACTTTGACTTTTTAAGTCTTTTTAAAATATTTGATATATTTGTGGCTCCTAGGAGTTGAACTTGGAAAGTGAGGGTAGATAAAGGAACATGTACCACTACTCCACCTTATTCTTTATATTTCACTTTGCAATATAAATTATATTTAAAGTAAAACATATATGAATAAATAAAATACATTTAATTTATAATACCGGTTGAATCGGTTAAACCACCTGTTGAATCGATAAATCGTGAACGGGTAACCTCACTAGTTTGATACTCATTTTAGTTCTGGTAACTATGATTTCATTTACCAAAGAGAGAGAGCATATGAGATTTTAAAGATCATTGACACAATGTGCCAAACTCCAACGGGTCGTTATGCTTATTTCAAAACTTTTTAATTTCGTAAGAAATTAACTCTCTTAACAGATACCCCAACGACCCAGTCTCCCTCAGATCTCAACCTCTCTCTCAACCATCATCCATTAACAACCATGGGTCTACCAGCTTCCATTGACAACCATGGATCTCTCCATAATTTCCTTATTTTCTCTCTCTACACTCACTCAATGTCTACAATTTAATCTTCCCAAGGAACCCCATGGGTGTAGGAGTACTTGAATCATTTCTTAAGATGTTGTATGTTAAGTCCCTGCAAGAGAACTTGTTGTCGTGCTTCAATTTTTCACACTCGAATAAAAAAAGTGAGAAAAACACAGTGCTTTCTCGTTAGAACTTATTCTCTTAGAAGAATGAGTGCGACTAGGTTTGAACTTGAAATTGATTTGATTAAGGGCTTTTGAAAATTTTTTAGAGTCGCCACCTAACTTGATTATTGTGAGTTAGGTCATTTTAAACTAAGCATAATCTAAAAATTACATTTAGAGTTTTTGAAAACTTCCTCAAGAGAGGGTTTTTAAGAAAAAATAGGTTGTTTGGCAACCTTTAGAAATATCTAAGCCCTTTTTGAAAATAACTTCATTTTGGTTTTTGAAAACAGTGATTCTAGGTTCGGAGGTTGGTTACGTGTAGGAAAAACACACTAAACCATCACCCTATCCCACCCTTGTGATACCTACATGTCTATTTACCCTAGGTTCACTCATTAGAATTTTTGATTAATAAATGACCAAAACTATCCACTTTGAAAAGAATTATGAAAAGAAGTTTGACATGATGCATGATATGTAAGTGCAAAATTTGATTTGATTTTTGAAAGTAGACTTGACAAGAACTTGATTTTAAATTGAAATGGATTTGAAAAGATAGATTTAATTTGAAATTGGAAAGAAGGTTTTGGAAAAGATAGGTTTGATTAAAAGAAAGTTCTAGAAAGAGGAAACAGAGATTTGAAAATAGATTTTTTGAATTAGAAACTTGAAATAGAGCATAGAATTGGAAGTTTGAAAAATAGTTATGGAATTAGAAACTTAAGAAAAGTTATGAAATTAGAAGTTTGGAAAAGGTTATGACTACACCCATGAGGGTTGCCTACGTATTCTTTTTTGGTAATCAAGTCAGTCGTAGTTCGGATAAGAGTTCGATTGAAAATAAAAGTTTGATTTAAAAAGATTTTGATTAGAGAAGAGTTTAATTTGAAAAAGAAATTTGATTTGAACTTGGAATAGAAGATTTGAAATTGAATTTGAAAGAGGCTTTGACCCTTGAAAGAAAACTTGGGCTAGATTTGGAAAGATAGAGATCTAAAAATGTTTTTGAAGTTTGAAATTAGAAAACCATCTTGGTTTAGAAAAGAAATGGAAACTTCCTACCTTTAAGGTTAGGGTTGAACTAAGGTTTAGGTCTCTTAGGGTTTAGGTATCCTAGGGTTTAGATTACTCAAGATTGGAACATGTGGTTGAATTAGGAAGGTTTGATTTAGATTTGAAAATTTTAATTTTAGAAAATTAGATTTAGGAAAGGTTCGAATTTGGAAATATTTGAATTAGGAAATGTTCGAATTAGGAAAGTTGGACTTTAACGAAGATTTTGAAAAGAAGCTTGACTTGACTTGAAAAACTTGAGTTGGAATAATGTGGAAAGTTAAGGTTTAGGAAAGATTGGACTTTGGAAAGTTTTAGAATTTGAAAAGTTTGAACTTAGGAAAGTGCCAAATTAGGAAAGTTTTGGATTTAGAAAGCTTCAACTTAGGAAAATTTTGAATTTAGAAAACTTTAACTTTTGAAATTAGAAAAGTTTTGGTTTTGGAAATATTTCAATCTGAGAAAGATTTAGAATTTGGAAAGTTTGATTTAAGAAAAATTTAGAAAGTTTAGAAATTAGGAAAGATTTAAATTTAGAAAGATTGAAAAGTTTGAAATTTAGAAAATTGAAAATTGGAAAGGTTTGACATTAGAAAAGTTTAGAATTAGGAAAGGATTGAATTAAGAAAGGTTTGATTTCTAGTTCCAAAAAGAGATGATTTGATTTTGTTTAAAAAAACGGAGGATTGAATTTAGTTTTCTAAGTTGGAAGACTAGATTTGACATAGAATTGGAAATGATGAGATTTGGAAAACTTAGATTTAGAAAACATGATTTCACATGAAAAAAAGGTTTAGGAAACCTAAAAGTTTGATGTAGAAAATAGAATTTTGGAAAGCTATGATCGGATGTGGAAAAGGAAAGTGAAAATTAGGGTTTCATAATCATTGGCTTTAGGGCTTGACTTGGGCTTCAAGAAAAAGAGATTTTGGAAAGTAAATCTTTTGAAGGGAGTTTCTAGGAAGGAAACTTGAAGAGTGTTTTTAGAAGGTAGAACTTTTGAAGAGAGTTTTTGGAAAGGAGTTTGAAAAGAAGTTTTGAAAGTGGAACTTTTGGAAAGAAGGTTTTTAGAAAGGAGATTTTGAAAGCGTTTTAGGAAGAAGTTTGGAAAGAGATTTGAAAAAGTGATTTGGAAAAAGAATGGAATATGGACTTTTACAAGTCTTTAAAAATATCTCACTTTCCTAAAACGATTCTAGCCATAAGAAGATTAGAACCATTCTAGGATTGTGGTTTTGAAAATAACAAATATTTAAAAATATGGACCATATTGGTCTCACTAAATATAATACTTTTCTAAAATAACCCTAACCATAGAACGGCTAGAATCACTTTAGGATTGTGATTTTGACAAAATTGGTTTTAGGGTTTACATCCAAAACTTATGTAACATTTTCCTAAAACTACCCTAACCATGGAATGGCTAGAATCATCTTAAGATTGTGATTTTTGAAAACATATTTGGAAGAAGAAGATTTTAATGCAAGTTTTGTAAAAGATTTTGATGCAAGTTTTGAAAACGAGTTTAGAAAACGATTTTGAGGAGATGGATGAGTATGATATGCACAATGCAAGTAGGGTCGTGAATATACAAGGTTTTGACTTCACCACATAATCAAGGGGGCCGAATCCACATGGTCTAAGGTTAGATTAGAAGAAAGCCTTCAACACGGTGACTTTCAACCATCCTTCCTACGCATGAACTGGAGATTTTCTTGTTTCAAGCATGCAAGAAAGGGGGGAAGAAGATGGAGGATTAAAATAGAACAAAATCCAAGTTGGTTAGGAGGAAGAAGAGAGAAGGGGGGAATCGCATAAACGTAAATAGAAAACCAACCTTGTGTCTTCGTTGATTTGTTAGCTTTATTTGCTTTATTTTGCTTTGATCTTTGAGAACTTTGAGTTTGCAGCACCTTGAGTCTTCAATGGTCGGCTTGGAGTCTCGTATAGGCGTGTATTGAGTGTATGTATGCTAGGGTTAAAGTATATGGGGGCTAGGGTTTGAGGAAGCCTAAGAAAACTAAGGTTTGGAGAGAGTTTGAGGGTTGTATATCAAGAGAGAGAGAGTTTTTGGAGCTAGATTGCTAAACTTTTTCATGTAGAGAAGAGGATCTATATTTATAGACCAAAGAGTGACGTGGCGCCTATTGTAGTGGCGCTAGGCTTAAAAATACATTGGCGCCACTAGGAGTGGTGCCAGCCACTTAGGAAACCTTTTAAGTTGGCAAAAAACATATCTTCAATCCTTGATATGCAAGACAGAAGATTTGGGTGCTTGTCCTAGTGACTACCATGCATTTTTTTAGCCTAACTCCACTAGGAGTGACTCTGGAAGGTCTGGGAATGTTCCAGAAGGTTGGGAATGGTTCGAAATGCCAAAAATGAGTAGAAATCCTTGAAATAGTGTCCCAGGGGTAACAGACTTGAAAAATAAGGTCAAAATTGTCAACCGGGCTATTAGGGGCAAAACGGTCAACTAGACTGAAAAACTATCGGAAAGGACTCGGAATAATCCATGAGCGGACTTGAAGGTTGGAAACACTATCCAGGGTGCTCCAAGGGGCTTCTAGTTTGATACCCAGGGGTGGTTGAAAAATGTGATTGGTCGACCAGGGGCAAAATGATCATTTTTACACCGGGTTCGTCAGAATTGACTCAGAATGATCCGGAAAGGTAATGGAAGGCCGGGATACTATAAGAAGCATTCTCAGAAGGTTACCGGTTTGATACCCAGAGCTAGTGTGGGTATTGGAGGCATTTAGATGCCCAAGGGCAAAATGGTCTTTTTAACTGAATGGTCCCGGAATTGGCCCAAAACTGATTGGAAGGCACTTAAACATGCCAGATTGTCTTTGGGATGATCTTGAAAGGGTGGACTTAAGGTTTTGAGGACTTAGGTACTTTCTGGAGAAATGTACTGGAAGTGACCCAAGGGGCAGTTTGGTTATTTTTCATCGGAGTGGGCTAGTAGGCATTGGTGTTGACTTCGGTTTTGAGTGCTTCCGTCACTTTGACAGTCTGTGATGAGTTCATTTCCAAAGGCATCTCGTCCATTGGTAAACGTGTCACGGCCAAGAGGCGAGTTCAGTCCCATGACATAGGGGGTTTGTTGGCAATTCCCACTGTTAACCTGTTTACGAGTGTTTTCGCAACTCTAACGGTTGCGATGTTTACGAGTCTTTCCTTCACTTTGATGGTTTGTGTTCATTCCGAAGACTGCCTAATCTCGGGAAGCTGCTAAGTGGACTTATCGTCTACGGAATCAACTTTTTCGATATATGTGTCGAATAACAGACATTTCTTCATTGGCGGGCTAGCAGACACCAAAGGTGGACTGTTCTACCATCTTGGAGACTTGGACGCATGTCCCGATCGATGAGTTTGAAGGGACTTATTGCTCCGAAGAGTTTTCTCAAGAAATGCACCAAACTAGATAGGCTTATTGCTTAAGGGATTAAATTTCTTGAAAGGCATGCCAGATTTGATTGAAATTGAAATTGGACTTGAAGTTGAATTTGAGATTAAAATGGGGACTTACCGTCTCTAGGAAGACGTGCCCATTGGAATTGGACGAAGTCATGCCATAAGGGTATTTTGGTTATTCTGCCTCTATTGGGCCTAGCAGGCCTGCGAAGCAATTGATTGATTGGATTGAGCTTGAAGAGTTGATTTGGATTTGAATATAGCTGTGTTGTTTTGAATTGAGCAAACAAAAATGAAGTGCATATAGCTATCTCTCTTTTCTGTCTTTAGTTGTCAATGACATAAAACAATAAAGTAAGAGTCCCATGTTGACTGCGAGGTGATCGGAGGAACGGATTTTGAAAATGTTTTAAGATTTGAGCTTGAAAATTGGAATTTTGAGTTTGAAAGCTAGATTGTCTTGATTTTTGAAATTTGGAATTTGGAAAACCTTGACTTTGAAATGATTTTAGAGTTGAAGTTGATTGTTTGAAATGATTTTGAAATTGATTTTGGAAATGAATTAATTTGGATTTATATTAGAAAAATTTTGGGAAAACCTCTGAAACTTGGAATAAAACTTTTGGAGAAAATGTTTTAAAACTTAAAATTTTGAAAACAGGTTTTTGAGGCGAAAGCTTGAAAAACCCAACATTTTTGAAAATGGGGTTTTGAAAGGAAAAAGCTTAGGAAACTCATGAAACCTTTTAAGGAAGAAATTTTAAAAACCTTTGGAATATTTCTAGAACGGAGCTTTTGAAGGATAAAGCTTAGGAAACCCAAGAAATAATTTTGAGATTAAACTTTTTGAAGGAAAAGTTAAGAGAACCTTTAGAATGGGACCTTTTTAAAAACTTTTTGAAAGAAAACTTACAAAAATTTTGGAAATAGAAATTTAGATAAAACTTTTGAGGAAGAATTTTGAAAAATCCCTGAAAATAGATTTTGACCTTGGAAACATTTGTGAAATCGTTAAAGGCTTGGAATAGAGGAGATTAGAAAATCTTGGAATTGATAGAAATTTTGAAAGGAAGAATTTTTTGAGTAAAACCTTGAAAATTTTTGAGGATTTATTTTGATTAAGACTTTTTGAGAGAAAGAGTTTTGAAAAATCTTGAAGTTAGTTTGGAATAGAAATCTTTTTGAAAAAAAAAGCTTTGAGATAGACTAAAGAATTGGAAATTTGATTTTGAAAGGGACTTTAGGACCTGATTTTGGAATAGCCTTTGGAAAGAAATACTAAGAATGTTAAGAATTGATTTTTAAAGATAAACTTTTAAAGGAAAAAGTTTGGAAACCTTTTTGAGGGTTGATTTTTTGAAAATAAACTTTTGGAAGGAAAAAGCTTAAGAAACCCTTTGAGTTGATTTGAGTAGACTTTATTGAGAATTGTGTCATTCATATTTTTTTTTAAAAAACATAAAATCTTGTGGAAGGATAAAGAAATAAAATCTTTGAGTGTGGGGCCTTTTTGGCAGAGAAAATCCCGAAAAACTCGAAGAGACTTTTAAAAACTTCTTGAAAAACTTAGGAGATTTTTGAAAATAGAATTTTAATTGAGACTTTGGAGAAAAGACTTTTGGGAAATGGACTTTGGATTTAGAAAACTTCGATTTTGACTTTGATAAGAGTTTTGGACAGAGGAGTTCAAAAACTTTGAAATTTGAGAGAAATTTTTGAAGGAAAGATTTTTGATTGAAATTTCAAGAATCTTTGAGGATTGATTTTGAAAAAGTGTTAGAAAACCTTGAGACTTGATTAGAAGAAAAATCATTTGAAGAAGAGAATTAGAAAAGTTTTAAAAATGGATTTTGACGAAAAACATTTAAGATTCGACTTTGAAAAGGACTTTAAGCCTTGATTTTTGGAATAGATTTTGGGAGCAAACGTTTAGTAATCTTAGGATTTGAAAATGATTTTGAAGATGAAGTTTTGGAAGAGAGAGTTAGAAAACCTTTTAGGAACTAATTTTGGAAAAGAATTTTTGGAGGAAAAAGTTAAGAAACTTTTAGAAAGGTTATTTATTTTTATTATTCTTTTACTCTTTGTTCTTTTGATTGTATATACCATATTTTGATATTCTTATCTTGGTTTACCTTTCAGGATGACAGGCGTGAGTAATGACGATTCTAAGAGGAGCTGTCAGTCTGGGAAGATGGCAAGTCCAAATTCCTTTGGCAGCTCTAGTCGGTCCGAGGGTAGTCACAAATTAGCTAGCAGGGCATCCTCTCGTCGCGATTGAAGTATAAATCCAATGAGTACCGAAGTCGATTTTTCTTAAGGATTGAAATCAATATGACATAGCACTCAACTAACACTCAATTGACCAAAATTGAATTGCAAAATGAAGGGGAATTGGACCAAAGACAGACCAAAAACATTTGTTGTTTGAGAGATTGAGTTAACTAAACTAATGCAAAGAAATTAACAACTAATGAGAGCAATTAAAACTAGATTTAAATGCAATTAAAGAGGCTTGAATACAATTGATTCAATCAATCAATTCACAACAAGAATTTCAATAGAGGGATTTATAATTCAAATCAAGGATCACGCCATGGATCCTTAATTCAGAAGATTTAGACCATAAAACCTTAGATTCATATATAATTGAGAATGGATTAGTGTTCAATTGAAAGAATCATAGATTCAAAACATAGATTTGTGCAATCCCTATACCAATTGTGAAATTGTGCATAACAACTAATGAGAGCAATTAAAACTAGATTTAAATGCAATTAAAGAGGCTTGGATATAATTGAATCAATCAACCAATTCACAACAAGAGTGTCAATAGAGCGATTTATAACTCAAATTAAGGATCACTCCATGGATCTTTAATTCGGAAGATTTAGACCATAAAACCTTAGATTCATACATAATTAAGAATGGATTAGTGTTCAATTGAAAGAATCATAGATTTGTGCAATCCCTATAACAATTGTGAAATTATGCATAAAAATTACCAAATGAGATTATGAACCTAGGTTTTCTAAAAGATCCACACTCAATTGAGATGAATTAGAGAGAACTTAAGATAAATCAATGAGATCAATATACCTTTATTGAAATCCCTTGAAGATCCTTGTTGATCTTCACAATTGTACCCAAGGATGGGTTTAGCTACTTTAATCCACGGTAGAAATGCAATAAACTTGAAAGATCGTATATTAATTTGCAAGGAAAGTAATGTTTAGATACAAGAAAAGTCAGAGAAAATGCAGGAAAAGCTAGAAAAATACTATTCTCTCTCTACAATGCTCTTTAGCACTGATTATATCCAAGAGAAAAGTAAGCACAAAAAACTATGATCCCTAAATTCAAGTACAAAAACTTATTTGTAGGCTTATAAACAGAAAAGAGATTCCGGAGATCGTACATACGGTGGATTAACCATACGCACGGTTTGCCTAGTGTATGAACGGTTAGGTTACGAGCCCTCCAAAATGCTAAATTATGCTTCTGTAGTTTGCTCATTCTCTGCAAGTGTACAAATGGTTAGGCTACTATAGGTACGGTTACAAGACCGTACACATGGTCAAAAGACCATTTTGCCCCCTAAGCTTTATATCAACCTTCTTTAAGCTTAAAGCCTATAAATCATCTATAAAACATCATTAGGGACATTATTTCACCAAAACAAGAGTATAAACAATCTATTTGGACTAACTAAAGCTTATTTAGGGGCTAATGATTATACTTTTGGAGTGTAATCATCACCCCCCCACCTAACTTTTGCTAGTCCTTAGCAAAATACTGTATAAGAGATAATCTCTGTTGACTCCAAGCTTTGATTTTGATGATAACTAAACCTTGTGTTAGTTTGCTAATAATTTTAATTAGTGTGCAGTTCAATGAGTAAATATATTTTACACCAAAACTATAATAAATGTCAAAGTGGATGAACAATAACTCAAGGATCGAGCAATACATCAAAATAGAGCAATGCATCAAAACAAAGCAATGCACCAAAACAGAGCAATGACACCTATTTAAATGTCAAACTAATGATATGAATTTGAAGAGATTGAAGGTGCACAAACGGAGAATTCATTAAGCCTATAAAGACTCTATGAAGTTGATATGAATTCGAAGAGATTGAGGGTGTTTGAAAGAGAATTCAATATGTGTGCAAAGGCTCTATGAAGAATCCAAGAAATTTTTTTTGAAGAAATCAAAATGAATTCAATCCAAATTGAATTGAAGACTTTATTGAATAACCACACTAGATTGAAAGGGTTAAAAAATCACTATACCCCAAAGGGAAGATTCCTTAAAGTACTTGAAGTATTTTAAAGCTAAGCTTGATCAAAGAAAGCATGGAAGAGATTTTATGGGTAATGTGTCAACACATGAGGACAAAGGCCAATGCTTAAAGAATGGATGATCAAGTGTTAACACATGGGTTTGATGTGTCAACACATGAAGACAGAGAGCCACTAAGGAAGAATGTAGGCTTGATGTGCCGACACATGAAGTCATGTGCCGACACCTAGGGACTAACGGCTATATTTTTAAGTCTTATATTGAACTGAGCGCACATTTAATGAAGCCCCAACTACCTTCAATGGGTGAAATCAATTTAGGGCCTTGTATACAAGCCTTCAAATGCATTTATGAAGAAAAGATACAAGATTATTCCACCCTTTGATCATCAAGAGCTGACAATTTTTATACTCATAGAAAATTCTATTTGTCTTCAATACTTGGCATTTAGTGAGCTATTCATTTTCTCATCTACTCTTTATAGAAAGTGTGTACTTCAATTGTAAATCCTTTATACACTTGTGAGTGAGAGTTTAAGTATTCTTTTATAAAAAGAAAAACACTTGTAAGTTTGAGAGAGCTTGGACAAAACTCTTGTAGCATTGAAGCTTACGTGTGACCTTCAAGGAGAGTGAGCTAGGCACTTCAACTAGCCTCTACTTTGTAATTAGAGATTGCATAGTGGAAGAAGACTTCAAGGGGATCTTGGGGTGAGGACGAAGACCACAAGTTGTGGTTGAACCTCGGTAATTCTTGGTGTTTCTCTCTTATGCTTTGCTTTCATTTCATACTTGATTTTATTGCATTGCATATATCTTAAATCATTGATCAATTGCTTAGATTCATTTAA
Source organism: Euryodendron excelsum (assembly GCA_033060915.1). Lineage (NCBI taxonomy): Eukaryota > Viridiplantae > Streptophyta > Magnoliopsida > Ericales > Pentaphylacaceae > Euryodendron > Euryodendron excelsum. Next base: position 9,617,098 of record CM065391.1, on the reverse strand, counting down.
ATAGTCTTAATTGTAATTATTTTTAAATAACCCAATTCACCCCCTTCTTAGATTGCCTTTTGGGCCAACAATTGGTATCAGAGCTAGTATTTCTGCATTTGGCTAAACATCCTAGGAATTGATCTATGGCAACCAACTTTGGAAGGTCTCTTGGTGAGGGTCAATCCACCTATGTTTAATGGGACCAATTACAACTATTGAAAGAATAGAATGAGAATATATATTCAGTTTGTTGATTATGAATTGTGGAGAATTATAGTAAATGGTCCTAAAACTCCAACTAAGAAAGTTGAAAAAGTTGATGTCCCTAAGCCCGAATTCGAGTGGGATGAGGATGATTTGAAAATGTTGTAATCTAATGATAATGCTATGAACATTTTATATTGTGCCCTTGATCCTAACGAATTTAATCGTATCTCTACTTGTGAATCGGACAAGGAAATATGGGATAGACTTGATGTAACCCATGAAGGTACTAATCAAGTCAAGGAATCTAAAATCAATATTTTAGTTTATAATTATGAATTGTTTAAGATGAAACCGGATAAATCCATTACCAAAATGTTTACAAGGTTTACCAATATTATTAATGGCTTGAAGTCTCTTAGAAAGGTTTATCCTAACAATGAACAGGTTAGAAATATCTTGAGGTCATTGCCAAAGACTTGGAAAGCTAAAGTCACTACCATCCAAGATACAAAGGACCTCAACACATTACCTCTTGAAGAACTCTTGGGCTCCCTTATGACATTTGAACTTACTCAAAAGCAACATGTCTAAGATAAGGAAGAAAAGAAAAAGAGGACAATGGCGTTCAAATCCACCAGCCAAGAAGATGAATTAGCAAGTGATGAGGATGATGATGATGAAATTGCCCTTATCACACGTAAATTTAAAAGATTCATGAAGAGAAAATGGAAAGGTGAAAAGAAGCATAAAACCAAAGTAGACTCTAGCAAAGAATCAACAATTATATGCTATAAATGTAAGAAGCATAGCCATACAAAGGCTGAATGCCCCATACTCAAAAAGAAAGGAAAGAAAGATCAAAGGAAGAGGGCAATAGCTACTATGACTTGTAGTGATGATGAAGAATCTTGCTCTGAAGAAGAAACCGAATCTCAAGAAGTGGCCAATCTATGCCTTATGGCTCATAAGAAAGAGAATGAGGTATCATCTCCTAACACTTCTCAATTTACTTTCAATGAACTACAAGATGCTTTTAATGATTTAATTATTGAATTCAAAAAGAATAGAATTAAAAATGGTCTTCTCAAAAAGATGATCTCTACTTTAACTAAAGAGAATGAGGACTTACAAAAAGAAAATTAAGATTTGAAGAATAAAATTTGTGTTTTGAAAGATAAAGCCATGGAAAACTCTTTTCAAAAGGATTTCTCACTTTCAAAGGAAAATCAATCTTTGAGGAAAGAAGTTAAACACTTGGAGACAACTCTTTTTAAATGTGTAAATAGAAAAGAGAAATTGGATGCTATTTTTGGAAAACAAAAGTGTTCACTTGATAAAGCGGGACTTGGTTTCAATCCTTTCAAAAGGAAAAAGTTTTCAAAAACTAGATTTGTTTCTTCTAATAGTAAACCACAAATTTCATGCTGTTATTGTCATAAACTAGTACACATTGCTAGTAAGTGTTATGCTATGCAAAAGTCTATTGCTCCTAGTAATGTATGGGTCACAAAAAGTCCATTGAGGACTAACCCCCGAGGACCCAAGATGGTTTGGGTACCTAAAGTCAAATAAACTCTTGTGTGGGTGTGCCTTCAAGTGAAATTCAAGAAAGACTATTGGTACTTGGATAGTGGATGCTCAAGACATATGAGGGGAGATGAAGCACAATTCACATCTCTTTTACCAAGGGATAGAGGACTTGTCACCTTTGGAGACAATAGCAAAGGAAAGATCATCAGTATAGGTAGTGTTGGTAAGGTCTCTTCCACTTCTATTAAAAATGTCTTACTTGTTAAAGGACTCAAATATAATCTTTTGAGCATTAGTCAACTTTGTGACAAAGGATGCAATGTTGTATTTGAATCCTCTAAATGTGATGTGATTGATATTAATAGTAACAAGACTATTCTCACTAGGCATGGACAAGACAATATACATTTTATTTTGATCTAAATAACTTATCTTCTTGCAAAGTTGAATGCTTTGCTGCTATGAATAGTGATGAAAGTTGGTTATGACATAGAAGACTTGGTCACATTAGTATGAGTATACTTTCAAGGGTTTTCAATAATGATTTGGACAAAGGACTGTCAAAAATACAATTTGACAAAGATAGAGCTTGTGATGCTTGTCAAATGGGTAAGCAAAGTTGAATCTTTTTTAAATCCATAAATATGTTGATCACTTCTAGACCATTACAATTATTGCACATGGATTTATTTGGACCAACTAGGACTTTAAGTGTTAGTGGGAAACAATATGCACTTGTTATTGTTGATGACTATTATAGATTTACATGAACATTCTTCTTAGCTCTCAAGGATGAGACAATTGTTTTCTTCACCAAGTTTTGTCCAGAATGAGAAAGGTTTTTCAATCACTTCTATAAGGACTAATCAGGGAGGGCAATTTGATTGTAAACCCTTTGAAGTATTTTGCGATGAAAATGATTTTGACCACAACTTTTTAGCCTCTAACACCTCAACAAAATGGAGTTGTTGAGAGAAAAAATAGAACTTTGGAAGAAATAGAAAGAACCAAGCTTTGTGAAAATGGTTTGCCAAAATATTTTTGGGTTGAAGCTATCAACACAGTTTGCTACATTTTAAATCAAATTTTATTTAAAATTTTTTTAAACAAAACCCCCTATGAACTTTGGAAAGATGAAAAATCAAATGTCTCATACTTTTGAGCTTTTGGATGCAAATGCTTTGGGTTGAATAACAATAATGACAACCTTGGCAAGTTTGATGCAAAATCTGATGAGGGTGTATTTCTTGGGTATTCAACACATAGTAAAGCATATAGAGTCTTTAATAAGAAGACTCTAGTGGTTGAAGAATCGGTCCATATTACTTTTGATGAACATAACTACCTTTCTAAAAATATTACAAGTAATGATGTAGATGAAATGGAGAAAAATATGAAAAAGTTGGAAATTCATCAAAGCTCAAAAGAAGATCCACAAAAGGAGAATGAAGTACAATGAGCCTCAATAAGCTAACAAGAAATCAATGAAGGTCTACCTAAGGAATGAAAGTTTGTATATAACCATCCAATTGAACAAATCCTGGGTGATCCTTCACAAGGGGTAAGAAGAAGATCCTCTTTTAGAAATGTATGTAATAATCTTACATATTTATCACAAATAGAACCTAAGTGTTTTAATGATATTGAAAATGATGAGTTTTAGATTAATGCTATGCAAGAGGAATTGAATCAATTTGCAAGGAATGAGGTATGACACCTTGTTCTTAGGCCTAATGATCATCCAGTTATTGGAACTAAATGGATTTTTAGAAATAAAATGGATGAATCTAGAGTTGTTGTGAGGAGCAAGGCAAGACTTGTTACTCAAGGATATAGCCAAGAGGAAGGTATTGATTTTGATGAAACGTATACTCTGGTAGCTAGATTAGAAGCTATTAGGTTGCTACTTGCATTCTCATGTTTTAAGGATTTTAAATTTTATCAAATGGACGTTAAAAGTACATTCCTAAATGATTTTATTACCGAAGAGGTATATCTTGAGCAACACCGCGGATTTGAAGATCCAAAATTTCCTAATCACGTTTACAAATTAATAAAAGCTTTATATAGTTTAAAACAAGCCTCAAGGGCTTGGTATGAAAGATTAAGCAAGTTTTTGATTGAAAAAGACTTTTCAAGAGGAAAAATAGACACTACTCTTTTTATCAAGAACAAAAACAATGATATGCTTTTAGTATAAATATATGTGGATGATATTATATTCGGTACTACTAATGAGTCGCTTTGCAGGAAATTTGTTGAGTGTATGCAGGGAGAATTCACAATGAGTATGATGAGGGAACTTAATTACTTCCTTAGTCTTCAAATTAAGCAATCAAAAGAAGGCATCTTTATCAACCAAGCCAAGTACATCAATGACTTGATCAAGAAGTTTGGCATGGAAGATGGGAAGCCTATAAGTACTCCAGTGAGTACTATAACAAAATTGGATAGCGATAAGAAAGGTAAATCAGTAGACACTAAACTTTATAGAAACATAATAGGTTCTTTATTATACCTAACTGCTAGTAGGCTAGATATAATGTTCAACATTTGCTTATGTGCTCGATTTCAATCAAATCCTAAAGAATCTTATGTGATTGCTATGAAAAGAATTTTTCGTTACCTCAAGCACATATCTAACCTTGGATTATGGTATCCAAAGGGCACATCTTTTAATTTGCGATGCTGACTATGTGGGGAGTAGAGTTGATAGGAAGAGCACAAGTGGCTCTTGCCAACTCCAAGGCAACATGATTGTGTCTTGGTATAGTAAGAAACAAAATTCGGTTACTCTCTTCACAGTTGAGGCTGAATATGTAGGAACTGGTAATTGTTGTGCTCAAGTATTGTGGATTAAACAACACTTAGAAGATTATGGTATCTCATTTGATCATATACCCATTAGATGTGATAATACTAGTGCTATAAATTTGACTAAGAATCCCATTCAACACTCTCGCACAAAACACATTGAGATTAGATATCATTTCATACAAGCTTATGTGTAAAAAGGCAATGTTGAACTTAATTTGTAAGCACAAACATATAATTAGTTGATATTTTCACAAAACCATTAAGTGAGGATAGGTTTTGTATGATAAGACGAGAATTAGGAATGAGTGATCCTTTGTCTTGATCATTATTAAATCTGAATGATATTCACGTTATTTGAGTTTTAAATACATTCAAGTGGATTGATTAGTTGTATAAAATGCATTTACAATTCATTGTATGCTCATATTAGTATATATTATCAGCTCTGTACCAAAAGTCGACCCCTAAGTCCATAAATATCCTTTCTATCATAATCTGACCCAGTTTGGCTTCATGTGTCGACACATCAGAACAGTGAGTTCAAAATGAATTGTTGACGTCCATGTGTCGACACATTAAGTTCCTATGTTGACACATGAGTCGGGCCTATATATTTTAAAAGAGCCCACTTTATGCACATTCAAACTTTCCCTCTATCTCTCTCTGTATCTATTTTGTTCGCTTCTTGCACCAAACCAACTGTTACCTAACTGCCCCTCTCAATCTCACCTTTAAGCACCTTACAAACCCTAAATCGAGCCTTCCCAACTTCGCACAACCCTTATTGATTCCTTCATGGCACCGAAAAACCCTAAACTGAAGAAGAGTTCGAAAACCCAAATACACCAATGTCCCCTGTCTCGAAAGGCAAGAAGCGAAAATCAAAGGGAGATTTGAGCAAAGACAAAGGGAAGAAGAAGAAGAAAAGTAAGAAGGGAGAATCGACATCTTCAATAGCCCTGGAAAGGAATGAACTATATTTTAGTGAGGACAATGCCTAGGAAAGGTACAATTCGAGTTTCTCTCTTAGGAAGGTTTATAGTGGTCGATGGGTGGATTATAATTTCTTCGATCATTACAAGTTTGAGTTGAGTACAAAATTAACCAATTTGGGTTGGAAATCAATGGCTACATTGAGGGATGATGTTTATTTGGACTTAGTGGCACATTTTTATGCTAATGTCGAAAGAGAGTATGGTGATGTATCTATAGTAAGTTATGTTAAAGGTGTTAGTTTCACTCTGAATAGAACAATGATAAGGCACACCCTTGGAATCAGGTTGGGTGGAGAGATTTATCGAGATAATATATTTTGGAAAGATCAATTGAAAGTTTTTTATGAAAAGGAAGTGGATGAGTGTATACAACCTATTGCCAATGACTTGCCTCTAGAATTGAGGTTGGTTTATCACTTTACTTGCACCATTTTTATACCCAAAATTGGAAAATATGAATATGTGTCTAAGAAGGAGCTATTTTTCTTGTAGGCATATCTGACTGATTCTCGAATTGATTTGCTTTTATTTATTTTGGATCATATGTACAAGGCCACTATTGTGAGAATTAGTTTGCTCTATGGCATTTTCTTGACAAAAGTTTTTAAGCACTTTAAGATTGATTTGAGCAATGAGAAAAAGAGAACTCCTAAATCCATTAGCGATGAATATAATGAAAAGATACTTAAGAGAATAGGGTACACTCTGAAAAACAACAAGTGGACTCTTAAGAAAGCTGGTGGAGGCAGTGCTTCAAAGGAAAAGGCTCCCTCCGGGAGTAGTTCTAGGCAAAAGAGTACCAAGAGAAGCTTGAATCAAGAACTTAAGGGAAGTGAAGATGCAATGAATGCATTCATGGCTCAGGTATTGGACTCTCTTAAAAACTGAATAAGAAGGCAGACATGACTGCCACAAGAATGTTTTTTGTGGAAAGAAAAGTTAGAGAATTGAAACATAAAGTGAACATGTTGAGACATGGGAGAGGAAAAATGATGGAGGAAGAAGAGAAAGAAGAAGTAGAAGAAGAAAATAAAGAAAAATGAGGGAGAAATCAGAGAAGGAGAAGAAGGAGAAAAAGAAGGAGAAGAAGAAGAAGAAAAAGAAGGAGAAGAAGAGAAGGAGGGTGAAAAAGAAAGAGAAGGTGGGGAGGAAGAGGCACAAGAAGCTAAAGAAGGGGAGAATGCTGAAAAAGGGATAGAAGCAGAGGAAGAGGGTGAATCATCCGCTACTAAATCTGATGCACCTCCTTCCACTTCTAGTCACAAGTATGGGCTGAGGGATAGACCTGGCAAGAAGTTGTCCAACACCCCAGACGAGCCCCTTGTCTTAACCTCCTCACCACCAGCCTCTCCCCACTAGCATCTCCCCTCAATATCCCTTCTCTCTCTATCCCATTTTCATTTTCACTTTTGCATTTGTTTGCATTTTTGTTAAAGAATGACATGTCATCCTCAAAGACAATTTCTTTTGTAATATTTTGTGAACGTTCATTGACTGATCTATTGTAATGATTTTTGTGAATGAAATATGTTATAGCTTGAGGCCTTGATGATTGAATGCTATGCCTACTGCCTTGTTTATACACATTATTCTGTTTTAAGATTTTTTGCTATTGTACTTGTCTCTATTCTAAACTTTTATTTATCTTTTTGATGTATTGACAAAAAGGGAGTGAAGAATTGAAATAATGACATGAGTTACATGAACAATGGAAATAAAATGACTTGTACGGACAATGGAGAAACATGAACAATGGAAATGAAATGAATTGCATGAAAATAAAATGAGGAGAAGAATGGACTGCTGCCATTGAATGATGAATTTTGAATGATGTTACATGATGAATGGTAAAATGGTTTATATGAAGAATTATAAATCATGTTTTTAGGGGGAGTAAAATGATAAAGGAAGAAAAATTTCCACCATTTAATTATGGAATTGCCCTGATAAAACAATCTCTTAATAAAAAAACTCTTCAAGGATTGTTTTTGACAAAAGAACAAAAAGAAAGATATATATATTTTTTTGGAAGCACCAGTTTCAAAATAGAGGGGGAGCTTTTTCGAGGTATGAAATTTGATTCTATTCGTTTTACTCTTATACCTATTCTTGCAAAGATCTTGTCATCATCAAAACGAGGGAGATTGTTGATTCCATGCCTTGATTTTGATGATAACTAAACCTTGTATTAGTTTGTTAATGATTTTAATTAGTGTGCAGTTCAATAAGTAAATATATTTTACACCTGAAGTATAATAAATATGAAAATGGATGAAAATTAACTCAAGGATCGAGTATTGCATCAAAACAGAGCAATGCACCAAAACAGAGTAATGACACCTATTCAAATGTCAAACCGATGATGTGAATTCAAAGAGATTAAAAGTGCTCAAATGGAGAATTCATTAAGCCTATAAAAACTCTATGAAGTTGATATGAATTTGAACAGATTGAAGGTATTCAAAAAGAGAATTCAACATGTGTGCAAAGACTCTATGAAGAATCCAAGAATTTTTTTTTGAAGAAATTAAAATGAATTCAATCCAAATTGAATTAAAGACTTTATTGAATAACCACACTAGATTGAAGGCTTTGAAAAATCACTATACTCCAAAGAGAAGATTCCTTGAAGTACTTGAAGTATTTTGAAGCTAAGCTTGATTCAAGAAAGCATAGAAGAGATTTTATGGGTGATGTGTTGACATATGGATTTAATATGTCGACACATGAGGATAGATGCCAATGCTTGAAGAATGGATGATCAAGTGTCAACACATGGGTTTGATGTGCTAACACATGGAGACAGAGAGTAGCTGCTGAAGAATGTAGGCTTGATGTGTTGACACATGACGTCATGTGTCAACACCCGGTGACTAACGGTTATATTTTTAAACATTATATTGAATTGGGCGCGCATTTAATGAAGCCCAAACTACCTCAATTTAGGGCCTTATACACAACCTCGAAATGCATTTATGAAGAAGATATACAAGATTATTCTACCCTTTGATCATCAAAAGCTGACAATTCTTATACTCATTGAAAATTCTCTGTCTTTAATAAGTGACATTTAGTGAGCTATTCATTTTCTCATTTACTCTTCATAGAGAGTGTGTACTTCAATTTTGAATCCTTTATACATTTGTGAGTGAGAGTTTGAATGTTCTCTTGTAAAAAGAAAAACATTTGTAAGTTTGAGAGAGTTTGGACAAAACTCTTGTAGCATTGAAGCTTGGATGTAAGCTTTAAGGAGAATGAGCTAGGCACTTCAACTAGCCTCTACTTTGTAATTGGAGATTGCATAGTGAAAGAAGATTTCAAGAGGATCTTGGAGTGAGAACGTAAACCATAAGTTGTGGTTAAACCTTGGTAATTCTTAGTGTTTATCTCTTGCGCTTTGCTTTTAGTTTATGCTTGATTTTATTGCATTGTATATATCTTGAATCATTGATCAATTACTTAGATTAATTTTAATTAGTCTTAATTGCAATTATTTTTGAATAACCCAATTCACCCCCTCTCTTGGGTTGCCTTTTGGGCCGACAGTCTTCACTTTTGTAGGAGTCGTGGATTCATTTAACCCATGCATCAAGTCTTTGAACCCTTAGGGTATCCCTAATGGACGATTGGTGTCTCATGAGGGCTTACAGTGATGACACCCATAAACATCAACTCATGATCATCAATCAAAGATCTAGAACAATATGGAGATACTGCATAAATATATCAAAACAATCTCAACAAAACGTCTATAATCTCTATGCAAACAAGAATCTATCCACAACGACACAAAGGTGAGCTTCTTGTGTGTGTGTGTGAAAATCATGTAATGTACTTCACATGCATCTACTCACATATTCATAGCCTTGGAGCCTTGATCCGATTCCTCACTGGATATACACTCTTCAACAATCAAGCACAATGTTCCTCTCAATGGAATGCTCTAAATACAAGTAAATGCTATAAAATGCAAGAAAGCAATCCAAATGTCAAAAACTGTAATAATCGAAGTGTATCAATCTTAACATGACTTTATGAAAGGATGCTCAAGGCTTAAATATCAACTATACATGATTGACAAGCAATGGCTCACATTCAATAAAATCTCAAATGAAGTGCATGTTTTTGGATCATAATAAACTTTATAAGGAAAGGCCGATAGGTGCCAAGATAAGGTATAGAAGGGAGGAAAGAGGTAACAGAAGTATACAATACATGTGTGATCAAGGCATGTAATGTCAATGAAGTAATTCACTCTTTTTCCCAACTTCAGCTTTTAGTACATTTCCTTGCCTCTTTGAGGCTTCAACTCTTTTTTTTCTTTTTTTTTTTTCTTCTTTTCTCTTTCGTATTGCTTTCAAATCCCTTGTTTCTTTCTTTTCTTTGCATTTCTCTTTTCTCCCCCCCCCCCCTTTTCTCTTTGCATTTGCACAACTAAGCTTCTTTTCACCTTTTAGGTGCCTTTAAAGAATGAATGTTTATGTCTCTTACTATCAAAAACTATCTCACAAATGGTCATGCCCCAAGCAAGATCACACATCAAGAGGGTAAGTAGATATGGCTACAAAAGAAAAGAAATCAACAGTTACTCGGTGGCTCAAACATAAGAAAGATGGTCTCGGATCATCTCCAAAGTATACATGAAATAGATCTTGAGAGAATGTGAGTGTCAACATGAAAGCCAATATACAACAAATAAGTCAAATACAAAAGTAATGAAGCCATTGACAATGATAAGGATCAATAGAAATCTTTTTAAGTAAGTGTAAACTTTCCTCAAGGAAGCATAAGACTCTAAAACTCACATGGTGAAGATCTTCACTCAAGTAAGGCTACAAATGTATAAGCTAATATAATGAAGTGATCAATGATTTGTGTTTAGTAAGTGTAATCCCCTCACTAATGTGTACTCAAGATAACATCCCTCAAAACATCAAAATCAAATAATGTAAAGCTCATCATGCAATTAATATAAACTATGTAGCACCCTAACTATTCAAAAATCAAAGATTAAATCTCATGAATATGCTATGGTTCTTGTCGCGCCCAAATTTTTCGCACTTGAGGAATGCACACACAAGCGGAAAAAATACTGTACTCTCTCGTTAGAATTCACCCTCTTAGAAGAATGAGTTCAACTAGATTTGAATTGAAAATAGATTTGAATAAAGGGCTTTTTGGAAAACAGTTTGAGTTGCCACCTAACTTGATTAAGGTAAGTTAGGTCACCTAAAAACTAAACATAATCTAAAGACTACACTTAGGGTTTTTGAAAACGATTTTGAAAATATTTCCTCAAGAGAGGGTTTTTAGGAAAACAAATTGTTTGGCAACCTTTGGAAGATATGTAAGCCCTTTTTTGAAAATAAACTCCATTTTGGTCTTTAAAAATAGTGATCCTAGGTTCGGAGGTTGGTTACATGTAGGGAAGACGCACTAAGCCATCACCCTACCTCACCCTTGCGGTACCTACATGTTTATCTACCCTAGATTCACCTATAAGAGTTTTCAACTAACAAATGTCCAATCCTATTCACTTTAGAAAAAGAATGTTTAAAAAGATATGATGCATGATATGCAAGTGCAAGAAGAAAAAAAAAGTTAGAAAATAGATTTGGAAAGAGATTGATTTGATTTAAAAAGAAATTTGAAAAGCTAGATTTGATTTTGGAAAGTTTTAGAAATTAGAAATAGATTTTTGGAATTAGAAACTTGCAAATAAATTATGGAATTAGAAACTTGAAAAAGGTTGTGGAATTGGAGATTTGAAAGAAGTTGTGGAAATAGAAGTTTGAAAAAGGTTGTGGAATTGGAGATTTGAAAGAAGTTATGACCGCACCCATGAGGGTTACGTACGTATCCCTTTGGAGGAATCAAGTTAGTCGTAGTTCGGACATGAGTCTGATAGAAAATAAAAGGTTTGATTTGAAAAAGGAGTTGAATTGGAATTTGGATTGGAGTTGAATTTAGAATAGAAGATTGAAACTTGGATTTGGAAAGATAGAACTTAGAAGAAAGATTTGGACTTAGGAAATATTGAGATTTGGGAATCATAGACTTAGGAAAGATAGGATTTAGAACATTTTGTTTTAGGAAAGTTTTGAATTAGGAAAATATCATTTTAGGAAAGTTCCGTTTTAGGAAAGTTTTCAAATTAGGAAAGTGTTGGATTAAGAAAGTTTTGAAATTGGAAAGTTTTGAATTTGGAATGTTTTGAAATATGGAAGTTTTGAAAGTTGGCAAGCTTAGAATTTAGAAAGTTTCAAATTTAGAAAATTTTAGATTTGGAAAGATTTGAAGTTTAGGGAAGTTTAGAATTTTAGAAAGATTCAAAGTTTGAGTTTTAGAAATTCTTGAAATTAGGAAAGGTTTAGACTAGGAAGGATTGAAAACTTAAATTTGGAAAGTTAAGATTTGGAAAGGTTGGAAGTAAGAAAAGGGTTGAATTAGGAAAAATTTGGAAGCTTAAAGTTTAAGGAAAGATTTGAAAGTTTTAGGAAACTTATGTTTTAAGAAGGTACTAGATTAGGAAGGATTGAGATTCCTATTTCCTAAAACACAGGATTGGATTTTGTTTATAAAAAGAGATGGTGTGATTTTGCTCCAAAAAACGGAGGATACGATCTAGTTTCCTAAATGGGAGATTGGATTTGGTTTCCTAAAGGGAAGATAGGATTTGACATAGATTTGGAAGGGAAGTTTTTAGAAACCCTAGATTTGGAAGACTATAGTTTTGATGTAGAAAATAGGTTTTGGAAATATGTATAGTTTTGATGTAGAAAACAAGAGGTTTTGGAAACCTAGGTTTTGAGGCCAAAATAAGGGATTGGAAATCATATTTTGGAAAGGAAAATTAGGGTTTCCTAATCGTGGGTTCTAGGATTTAACTTAGGCTCTAAGGAAAGAGTTTTTGGAAAGAGGGATTTTTGGAAAGAAATCCTAGAGAGGAGTTTTTGGAAAGCAAATTTTTAGGACAACGTTTAGGGAATGTTTTTAGAAAATGAATTCGAAGAAGGTGTTTTTGGAAAGAGTATTTCTAGGAAGAAGACCTAGGGAGTACTTTTAGAAAGTGAATTTCAAGCAGAATGTTTTTGGAAAGGAGTTTGAAAAAGAGTTTTTGAGAAATAGATTTTTGGAGGAAGTTTTTGAAAACAACTTTGGAAAGGAGATTGGAGAGAGTTTTTAGAAAGCATGTTGGAAAAGAGATTTTTAGGAGGAGATTTTTGAGAAGAGATTTTTTAGAAAGTTTATAAAATATCTCACTTTTCTGAAACGATTCTAACCATAAGAAGATTAGAACTACTTTAAGATAGTGATTTTGAAAACAACAAAGGTTTTGAAAATATGGACCATATTGGTCACTTTAAATGTAACACTTTTCTAAAGCAACCCTAGCCATGGAAAGGCTAGAATCACCTTAGGATTGTGATTTTGAAAACAAGTTTTGAAAAAGAAGATTTTGACATAAGCTTTTGAAAACGAGTTTGATGAAAATTTTTGAAAACAAGTTTAAAACAAACTTTGGAGGAATGCAAGATTATGATATGTACAATGCAAATTGGGACCGTGAACATACAAGGTTAAAGGCTTCACCATATAATCAAGGGGGCCGAACCCATGTGGTCTCCGGTTAGACCAAAAGAAAGCCCCCGACACGGTGACTCTCCAATAGCCTAATTCTACACATGGACCGGGAATTCCCTTGTTTCAAGCATGTAAGAAGGGGGGGGGGGGGGAAGAAGACGGGGGATTAAAATAGAAGAAAACTCAAGTGTGTTAGGGGAGAGAAGAGAGGGGGGAAGATGCGTAAACTTAAATAAGAAGCCTACCTTGTGTCTTCTTTATTTTGCTTAGTTATGCGCGCTTTGCTTTGCTTGTCTTGCTTCGGTCTTCACTTCAATCTGCAAGAGTTTGTCTTCAATCTTCAAAGCTTCAGATTACAACACTTAAAGTCTTCGAAGGAGGCTTTGGAGGCTAGTGTATGAGTGTGTAGAAGTGTATGTGAGTGTACAAGAGGCTAGGGTTTGTATATGGAGGCTAGGGTTTGGAAAACCTAAGGACACTAGGGTTTAGAGAGACTACGAGCTCTGTATATAGAAAAGTAGGGTTTTTAGATTGAGTTTGCGGACCCCTTTGACGCTGGAGGTGGCACTGTATTTATAGAGAAGGGAATGACCTGGCGCTTGTTGTAGTGGTGCCAAGGCAAATTTCCTCTTGGCACCACTAGAAGTGGTGCCAGGCCATTTTTTGGCTTGGCGGCACTACTAGTGGCGCTAGCAAGTTAGAAAAGTTTGTTAAGTCGCTAAACAACGTATCTCTGGAAGATTTGGGCGCCTGTACTAGTGACTACCATGTAATTTTTAGCTTAGCTTCACTAGGAGTGACTCCGGAAAGCCTGGGAAGGACTTAAAGGACCAGGAATGGCTTGGAAGGCCGAAAATGGACAAGAACACTTAAAATAGTGTCCCAGAGGTATTTGACTTAAAAAAGGATGACAAGATTTGTCAGAAGGGTTGACCGGGCCTTTAGGGGCAAAACGATCAACTGGACCGAAAAGCTGCCGGGACGGACTCAGAATGTCCCGGAAGAAGACTCGAGATTGAAAAACATTATTTAGAATGTTCCCAAAGGCTACCATCTTGATACCTAGAGCTGGTGTGGTCGGTAAAGACGATCGACCCACCAGGGGCAAAACGATTATTTTACACCGGGTTTGACGGAACTGACTCGGAATGATTCAAAAAGATAATAGAAAGTTGAGAACACTATAAGAAGCATTCTCTGGAGGTTACCGGTTTGATACCCAGAGCTGGTGTGGTCCCCGGAGCGTTCGGATACCTAGAGGCAAAATGGTCATCTTGATCGAAAAGTCTCGAAATTAGCCCGAAACTAACTAGAAGGCACCTAATCATGCTGGATTACTTTTAAGACAAACTTGGAAGGATGGACTTACCATTCTGAGGACTTAGGTGTGTTCTTGAGAAACGTGCCAAAAAATGGCCTAAGGGGCAGTTTGGTCATTTTTCACCAAAGTGGGCTAGCAAGCACCGGTGTTGACCTGGGTTTTGAGTGTTTTCGCCACTTTGACGGCGGTCTCGTGATACAAGGGTTTGTTGGCAATTCTCTATATCGATCTGCTTGTGAGTATTTCCGCTACTCTGATAGTTTACGATAATTCTCGAGACTACTTGATCTCGGGAAGCTGCTAAAGGGACTTAGCGCCTGAGCAGTCAACTTTCTCGAAAGGCGTGTTAAAATGGACATTTCTGCATTGGCAAGCTAGCAGGCGCCAAAGGTGGACCGTTCTACCATCTAGGGGACTTGGGGTCTTATACCGGTTGACAGGTTTAAAGGGACTTATTGTTCCGAAGAATTTTTCTCTAGAAAACATGTTGGATTGGATAGATTTACTATCTTGAGGAATCAGGTTTCTTGAGAGAGGGATTGGAATTGGAATTAGAAAAGGCGTTGGAAAGGGGACTTACCGTCTTCAGAAAGATGCACCTGATTTAAAATTGGAAAGGGGACTTACCGTCTTCGAAAAGACGCGCCTGTTGGAATTGGAAAGGGATCTTACCGTCTTTGGAAAGACGTGCCTGATTTGAAATTAGAAAAGAGACTTACCATCTTCGAAAATATGTGCCTAATGGAATTTGGAAAGGGGACTTACTGTCTTCGGAAAGACGCGCCTGATAGAATTTGGAAAGGGGACTTACCGTCTTCAGAAAGACGCGCTTGATTTGGAATTTGGAAAGGGGACTTACCATCTTCGGAAAGACATGCCTGATGGAATTTGGAAAGGGGACTTACTGTCTTTGGAAAGATGTGCCCGTTTTGGAATTGGACCGAACAATGCCCCTGAGGGCATTTTGGTTATTTTGCCTCTATTTGGGCTTGGTGGGCTTGCGAAGCGATGGATAGACGGGATTAGATTTGGAAATTTGATTTGACTCAAAATATGTCCGCATGGACTTGAATACAAGTCCGGACGGACTGTAGACCGTCAAGCGGTCAAAAATGAGGTGCTTACAGCTGCCCCTCTTTTTTTGTCTTTGCTTGTCGAAGATAGAAAATGACAAAGTAAGAGTCCTATGTTGACCGTGAGATGGTTGAAGGGACGGACTTTGGAAATGTTTTGACAACGGGGGTTCGAAAATGGATATTGGGCCCAAAAGGCCTTTGAAATTGAGTTTTGGCGGGAAAAAGGGCAAAACTACCTAGAATTTGGAAATTAGGGCCACTAGGAGTGGTGCTTTTGGAAAATCTAGCTTGGCGCCACTAGTAATGGCACCACGCTTAGGATCAAAACCAGCAAACTGCTGGTTCGACATTGCTGCGGGATTTAAAGAGTTTGGGAGAATCTTAAACCTGATTGGAAAAGTAATTTTCTTAAAAAACTGAATCAGAAAAGCTTAGAGATGGATTGAAAAAATTGAGATTTGATTTTGAAAATGATATTTAACCTTGGTCTTTAAAGTAGATTTGGGAAGGAAACATTTAGCAACCTTAGAATTTGATTTTAAGGAGTGATTTTGAAGATGAACTTTTGGTAGAGAGAATTAGAAAACGTTTTGAAAATTGATTTTGGAAAGGAACTTTTAGAAGAAAGATTTTTTGAAAACTTTTGGAGAAATAATAGGAAACCCCTGGGAAACTGATTTTGAAAAAGAACTTTTGAAGGGAAGAAGTTAAGAAACTTTTCAAGAATTGTTTTTGGAAAAAGAACTTGTTAAGAAACCTTTGACAGTTGATTTTAGAAAAGAATCTTTGAATGAAAAGTTTAAGAAACTCTTTAAGTTGGTTTGAGTAGAACTTATATGAAAGTTGTGTCATTCATTTTCATTTATATTTTATCTTTAGTTATTATCAGTATTAATTTTTTCTTGCTTTTATTTCTTATCTTTTGAACTGCATATACCATGTGTTAATACCTCTCACCTTGACTCACCTTTCAAGATGGCAGATGCGGGTGACGATGGTTCTGAGAGGAGATGCCGCTTTGGGAAGGCAGTTCGGACAGATTCTGTTGGCAGCTCTAGTCGATTCGGGGGTAGTCACAAATTAGCAAGCAGGGCATTTTCTATCCAGAAGGGAAGGGGGAGTCGGCCTCCAATCGACCCCTTCGCTCCAGTTGAGCCAACCTTCGAGGATGAGATGGACGCCGAGATTTTTCATTTTTGACTTTTAGGATAGGCGATGCTATTTTGAGTTAACTATGGGTTTGGTATGACAGGTATCCCCCAGATGAGCAAGACATTTTTCACCAGTTCTTTGGTTGCATGGCTTCTCTCCTATTGGCGCAGCTTGTTTTTCGGCAATGGTTCCCTTTTGGCCACCTTACCCGTCTTTCTTGGGGAATGTGAGCTTGCCCCTACTCCCCATGAGTATGGCTTCCTCCTAGGTCTTTGGGAAGGTTCAACTGCCATTATGGGACCTACTTTTCCTAATGGCTGCGTCATGATTGTCTCTTCTTAGCTTGGGCTTTGTCGTGCGACCTTTTCTTTTGATCTGCTGCCCTAGTTTCCTCATGTCCCAGTGAAGTTCTTATTTCTCTCATTTTGAGTTTACGGCAAATATGGGACTGGCATACTCCTCAAGATTGGTCCATTTCTCCATGGTAGCCTTAACTCTACGACTCTTAAACTTGTTGATGTTTCCACCGGGGGGGATGACTTGGTCGACTGTCAGTTATGTGCACTGCTTGTCAAGATTCGTGAAGGGCGTTCTCATGCTCCTATGGTTGTGGGAGAGACCTTCGTGAGCATTACCAGACTCTAGCCGGGGGTCAATGCTCATTCTCGGGGATATGCTTCATTACTCTAGCTTTGAGCGATCAGACACTTATTCATTACTCCCTTTTTTCAACATACATGGTATCTTGAGTTAGGAGTCATTTAATTGGGGAGGTCGAGGGTAGGTCATTGCCCCATTCTCTGTTTCTTGTCGGTCATGAAAATTTGAGCTTTTTGAGGTGTGTAACGGTGATGTAGATGTATGAGTGGTGGCTTTAGCTCCTTTTTTTTTTTTTTTACGTTTTACCTTGTTCCCTGTTTCTTATTTGAGAGAGAGGGAAAGACATAGAGTTAGTATTTGTACAAAAACAGTTTACTTATGCTAGTTCTAAAGATGCATAGGTAAAGGGGTGAATGCATGTTATACCCCTTTTTTATTTTTCATTTTTATGAATGCACATGGAATTAGATGTATAACTTATTTTGCATGTCTTACTTTTTATATATATATATATTTTATGAATGCACAGGTTCATACAAAAATGGAGTTTAATGCATGTTATACTTTTTGGATGAATAAACATACATGAATGGAATGCTATGCTTTTGATGAATGCATGAATATATACAAACTACACAGGAATTTAAATAGATGTACAGGTCATACACGTCATGGATGCATTAGTACTACATGTATATAAGCTATTTACAAAGAATGTCCCAGGATTGCCCCAGGGCCCATACTCACAGGATTCTGTTTCCCTTCCAGGATTCTGCCCCATTCGGATTTGTCCCATTCTCATCTGGGTGTGATAGCATGTGCACCATTCTTCAGAGATCTTGACCTTTTAGGTTTGCTATCCTATCCTTATTTTCTACAGGGTTGCTGTTTGGGGTTTTTCTGAGCTCACTTGGTTTTTTTTTCTCTCAGATTTCTAAAATGTCACTGTGGCTAGAGCGACAACTCGCATGCCCTTTGCAGAGTGACAAACAGCTAAGCCCTTAATCCGAGAAGACTTCTTTTTTGATTGTAATGCATGCCAGGCTTAGGGGTTGTAAGAAACAATGGGATATTTAGGCTCAAAGATTTTCTTGTAGTGGGTTGCTTAAACCAGAACCATCTGAGCACACATTGGAACATAAGATTGCCCCTGCATTCCTTCCCAGTTCTCCTTTCTCACCCCTACATGTCTTGGTATTGTTCAGGCTTATTTGGACTAAGCAATTTTCTTTGATCAGAGAGGACTTTAATTTAGACCGTAACGTAGGCTAGGTTAAGGGGTTTATGAATGAAAAGGATGCGTTGGCTCAAATTTGATGTTGTTTCTAGTAGGGTTTAGATCCACACCATCCTTGGTTGGTCTTCCAACGGGCTTTCATCCCTTGATATCCTCCCCTAGCTTCAGTAACACGTCTGGCTCATTTAGATCAAGTAATCTTTTTCCAATCGGAAAGGACTTTGACATGGTCTTAATGTAGGCCACGGTTTCGGGTTTTTACAAGAAAGGGTAACCTATTGCTTCTATTGGGCTTCTTTGTTACCTAGGATCACCTTTGAATAACTATATATTCTTCAAGGAATTCACCTTTCTTGTAGTTTGATCCTTGACCTTCTAATGGAGTTGCCCCTTTCATTTTCTTCTTTTTTTTTTTTTTTTTTTTTTGACTTGCCCCGTGGTAGCTTTTTCTCTTTGCTTTTCTGTTTCTTCCCTTTCTTTCTGCTTTCTGCCAGATGAACACTTCCGCAACTTCTTTCTCTCAGATCCCTTCCTTAGTATTTCAATTTAATCCATTATGGGCGGTGATCCCTAGTTTGGGGTTTCTTTCTAAAGAAAAAGGTAACTGGCTCAATAGGTTTGACAAAGGTTGCCTTTAACTATATGGGAAACGAAATGAGGGCCTCTTTTCATTTTGAATAAGATTGCTTGATCCATAGAGCCTCTACATTACTTCAGCTTGATGGTCGATGACATTTTTTGCCAAATCTCCTGCTGCCTGTCTGCCCTAGTATGGGGGGATGTTTTCGGATCGGGGTTGACAAAAAAAACTTTCGCTTTCTATGAGGCACTAGTGGGTTAAGCAAAGGGGATATTTTTGTATATAGTAATAGAATTGAGTGCCTCTAATCATTTCAAATTGAATTGTTTAGTCCATAAAGCCTTTATACAAAATTTAGACAATATTCGTGGAGATGATGTGTTTCTGTCAGTGAACCCCTACATGATCTATCAAATCAATTATTCTATGCTTACCCCCATGTGGGGGATGGTTCTTGGTTTGGGGATATCTGAAAAGAAATTATGTACGACTCTAGTGGGCTGAGCAAAGGATAGTGTTTATTTGGGATAAATAGAACAATGGCTCCTCATCATTTTGAGTACTCGGCTGCCTATCACTTAGCCAAGATATCACGCAAGTGTCGCCTTTTCAATGAACTCCACACTATCTCCTTCCTATCTCTCACTCTCTCTTTGTCTCTCTAAGGTTTTAACCCCCCTTTGAATGGGTTGCCCATGCTATCCCATCTTTCAAGTCGAGTCATTTACCAAATGGGGAAGAATCCCTAAATGTGACAATCGTCCACAAGAGTATGAAACAAAGGGGATAAACTGGGAACTACCTACTTTCATTTAAAAACATGATTACATGGCATGCAATGTTTATTTAAAGAAGATATGAGAGAAATAGAAAGATGAAAAGAAAATAGACAAATTTTTTGGAAATCTCATTTTTCTTATGGATCTCTTGGTGAGAATCCCTGACAGGGTTTTGAAATTGTCAACTTCTTTGCCATTTCATTCTTTGGGTGTATCACCAAACGACGGAGGGCAGATTAACAGATGTCTTTTGGTATTTAGCATGCATTTGAAAGTTAGGAGATTCTTTTGTAGTAATGTACGTGTCTGATAGACATTTGCAAATGATGAAGCCTTTTTCTGCATGGACGGTGATTATTGCGACATGGCGGGGAGGTAACGTCTTGCAGATGGATGATTAGTTCTTCTTGCTCCTTGATGTAGGTTTGGCCTCTTCTAACAACTAGGCTTATCTGCCCATAAGTTTGAATCTGGTGAGGTGCTAGAGGGATTTCATGAATTCAATTGTGCTATCTGACCTACAAAAAGAAAAAGAAAAACAGAAAGCAGTCAACATGTGGAGTTTGAGGTTCTGTGCGATGCATGTCCTATGAAGGTCCCCTCTTTAAGGGAATCTAGGCATGATGACAAGTCCATTTTGGAGGTGGGGTTTTGCCCCTATTATGCAATACAATATCTCTTCGATGTGGGCCGGTTGATGTTTCCTTATTTGGGCAATCTCGCCTCCATGGATTGAGAGAGATTTGGGCCTCTCTCGAGATATGGTTCTATGCATGCCATGAATCCTTAGAGTTGAAGAACCTGTAGGAGTTTTGGTAGGTTTGATTAACATGATATTGGATTGCTCCTTTCTCTCTACAGTTGATTAGATGCATGAGAATGAAAGGACTTGAGTTTCTTGAAACTCTTGTCTTGGAATGGATATGGGTGCATGAGCATAAAAGAAGTGAACGGGTAAGCAATATGATGATAATAAGTGAGTGATTTAGAAAAACCCCCTTCTTGTCTTGTTTTTGCCTTCGATTCTCTTGGTATTTGGAGATGAGGAGGGGGAGGATAGAAGACAAAAACAAAAGAGAAGTTAGTGCCTTGATTTAAAAAATTTTATGCAATGCATGTCCTAGAGGTGCCCCTCTTTAAGAGGGAAACTACACATGGTGTATTGGCTCACTTTTGGAGAAAGGGGATTTGCCCCTGTATGCAGATACCTTACCGTCAGCTGGGAACCTTTCCTTCATTCATGCATTTATTCACTCACTCATTCTCAAAAAATAAAGAAATACATTTAACTTCGGGTTTAATATACAAAAGAATTGAAATACATTTTAACAGGGGGAGAGGGAACATGTTTCGTTGGGATTTTTGCCTATCTAGTTTTACATAAGAAGTCCTAAATCTTGAGTCTTCGGATTCGGCTTCCTTGGATTTGATGTCGAGGAGGTCGTTGAGAGACCTTGTTGATCGATTGCCCCTTGTCTTCTTGGCAACCCTATCTTCGTGAGCGTAGAGGGATTGGGGCCCTCCTTATGGAATGAGTTGATATACATGGCATGAGTCCTTAGGGTTGCATGGAAACCCTTAGGGTTTAGGTAGATTTAATGCAAGGGAGAGTGAACTAGGGGTCACTCTCAATAGATTGATCATATGCATGAGAATGCGGTGACTTGAGTTACTTGGAACTCTCTTCTTAACATGGAATATTGAATGCATGAAAATGGATGCATAGAGTAAGAGGAAAGAGAATACAGTTGAAGTACATATGCATGTATGAGCAGTTAGACAGGCACTATAACAGTACGAATACAGTCATTATAACAACTGAAATAGATAGGTATAAATGAAAATAAGAGCAGTCAGCCTTTCCTCCATAGTTTTGGAAAACGGTGCGCGTGTCTTAAATCCGACAGAGGTTCGGCTATGCATGGTGTCTATATGAGCATGAGGTTGAGAGTTGACTAATGTGTCCTAAAAAGGCTCGGTCCCCAGATCTTCAAACCTAGGCCCACTCCCCGAGGTGGTGCCATGATCGGTTGGTGATTCGAGCGGGGGAACCATCAACAGGCCGTAGGTGAAAAAACTGACACAACATCTTGCCCACAACCAATATACCATTCCCCCTTTCTAACTAGAAAGGACATACCAGAGTAAAATGCAAGTATGCAGAATGCAGGTGCACATGCAATGTGTGTGTGTGATTTTTGAAAGCAGAGGAAAGAGCCCAACAACTCCCATTCATCCTATTCATCACATTCATGCATGGCAGTTAAAATTTAAACAACAAGCGCACCTACAAAACAAAGATGCAAGAGTTAGTATGTGGATGACAAACTTAATACAAGATAACATGAATAAATGAATGTGTTTTTTTTTTGTTTGTAAAAACAATTTTGAAAATTTGGTTTTGAAAATTTAAAGTGAATAGGATTGAACAAGTTAATTGAACACTCTACATGGGTGAAGGGTAAAAAGACACGACTACGGCCTAACCTTCTAAGTGTCCCCAATAGAGTCACTAGCTGTCGCGCCCAGATTTTTCGCACTCGAGGAATACACACACAAGCGAAAAAAATACTGTACTCTCTCGTTAGAATTCAACCTCCTAGAAGAATGAGTGCGACTAGGTTTGAATTGAAAATAAATTTGAATAAAGGGCTTTTTGAAAAATATTTGGAGTCGCCACCTAACTTGATTAAGGTGAGTTAGGTCACCTAAAAACTAAGCATAATCCAAAGACTACACTTAGGGTTTTTGAAAACGATTTTGAAAATATTTCCTCAAGAGAGGGTTTTTAGGAAAACAGGTTGTTTGGCAACCTTTGGAAAATATGTAAGCCCTTTTTTAAAAATAAACTCCATTTTGGTCTTTGAAAACAGTGATCCTAGGTTCAGAGGTTGGTTACGTGTAGGGAAGATGCACTAAGCCATCACTCTACTCCGCCCTTGTGGTGCCTACATGTTTATCTACCCTAGATTCACTTATGAGAGTCTTCAACTAACAAATGTCCAATCCTATTCACTTTAGAAAAAGAATGTTTAAAAAGACATGATGCATGATATGCAAGTGCAAGAAGAAAAAAAAAAGGTTAGAAAATAGATTTGAAAAGAGATTGATTTGAGTTAAAAAGAAATTTGAAAAGCTAGATTTGATTTTGGAAATTTTTAGAAATTAGAAATAGAGATTTAAAAATAAATTTTTGGAATTGGAAACTTGCAAATAAATTATGGAATTAGAAACTTGAAAAAGGTTGTGAAATTGGAGATTTGAAAGAAGTTATGGAAATAAAAGTGTGAAAAAGGTTGTGGAATTGGAGATTTGAAAGAAGTTGTGACTGCACCCATGAGGGTTGGCTACGTATCCCTTTGGAGGAATCAGGTCAGTCGTAGTTCGGACAAGAATCCGATAGAAAATAGAAGGTTTGATTTGAAAAAGAAGTTGAATTAGAATTTGGATTTGATTTGAATTTAGAATAGAAGATTGAAACTTGGATTTGGAAAGATAGAACTTAAAAGAAAGATTTGGACTTATTTTTGGAAATATTGAGATTTGGGAATCATAGACTTAGGAAAGATAGGATTTAGAAAGTTTCGTTTTAGGAAAGTTTTGAATTAGGAAAAGTTCGAATTAGGAAAATGTCATTTTAGGAAAGTTCCATTTTAGGAAAGTTTTCAAATTAGGAAAGTGTTGAATTAAGAAAGTTTTGAAATAGGAAACATTTTATTTTAAGAAAGTTTTGAAATTGGAAAATTTTGAATTTGGAATGTTTTGAAATAGGGAAGTTTTGAAAGTTGGCAAGTTTAGAATTTAGAAAGTTTTAAATTTAGAAAGTTTTAGATTTGGAAAGATTTGAAGTTTAGGGAAGTTTAGAATTTTAGATAGATTCAAAGTTTGAGTTTTAGAAATTCTTGAAATTAGGAAAGGTTTAGACTAGGAAGGATTGAAAACTTAGATTTGGAAAGTTAAGATTTGGAAAGGTTGGAAGTAAGAAAAGGGTTGAATTAGGAAAAATTTGGAAGCTTAAAGTTTAAGGAAAGATTTGAAAGTTTTAGGAAACTTATGGTTTAAGAAGGTATTAGATTAGGAAGGAGTTGAATTAAGAAAGATTTAGATTAGGAAGGATTGAGATTTCTATTTCCTAAAACAAGGGATTGGATTTTGTTTCTAAAAATAGATGGTATGATTTTGTTTCCAAAAACAGAGGATATGATCTAGTTTCCTAAATGGGAGATTGGATTTGGTTTCCTAAAGGGAAGATAGGATTTGACATAGAATTGGAAGGGAAGTTTTTAGAAACCCAAGATTTGGAAGGCTATAGTTTTGATGTAGAAAATTGGTTTTGAAAATATGTATAGTTTTGATGTAGAAAACAAGAGGTTTTGGAAACCTAGGTTTTGAGGCCAAAATAAGGGATTGGAAATCATATTTTTGAGAAGGAAAGTTAGGGTTTCCTAATCGTGGGTTCTAGGATTTAACTTAGGCTCTAAGGAAAGAGTTTTTGGAAAGAGGAATTTTTGGAAAGAAATCCTAGAGAGGAGTTTTTGGAAAGCGAATTTTTAGGAAAACGTTTAGGGAATGTTTTTAGAAAGTGAATTCGAAGAAGGTGTTTTTGGAAAGAGTATTTCTAGGAAGAAGACCTAGGGAATGCTTTTAGAAAGTGAATTTCAAGGAGAGTGTTCTTGGAAAGAAGTTTGAAAAAGAGTTTTTGAAAAATAGATTTTTAGAGGGAGTTTTTGAAAACAACTTTGAAAAGGAGATTGGAGAGAGTTTTTACAAAGCATGTTGGAAAAGAGGTTTTTTAGAAAGTATATGAAATATCTCACTTTTTTAAAGCGATTCTAACCATAAAAAGATTAGAACCACTTTAAGATAGTGATTTTGAAAACAACAAAGGTTTTGAAAATATGGACCATATTGGTCACTTTAAATGTAACACTTTCCTAAAGCAACCCTAGCCATGGAAAGGATAGAATCACCTTAGGATTGTGATTTTGAAAACAAGTTTTGAAAACGAGTTTGATGCAAGCTTTTGAAAACAAGTTTAAAACAAACTTTGGAGGAATGCAAGATCATGATATGCACAATGCAAATTGGGGTTGTGAACATACAAGCTTAAAGTCTTCACCACATAATCAAGGCGGCCGAACCCACGTGGTCTCCGGTTAGACTAAAAGAAAGCCCCTAACACGGTGACTCTCCAATAGCCTAATCCTACACATGGATCGGGAATTCCCTTGCTTCAATCATGCAAAAAGGGCGGGAAGAAGATGGGGGATTAAAATAGAAGAAAACCCAAGTGGGTTAGGAGAGAGAAGAGAGGGGGGAAGATGTGTAAACGTAAATAAGAAGTCTACCTTGTGTCTTCTTTATTTTGCTTAGCTTTGCGCGCTTTGCTTTGATTGTTTCGCTTCGGTCTTCACTTCAATCTACAAGAGTTTGTCTTGAATCTTCAAAGCTTTAGATTGCAACACTTCAAGTCTTCAAAGGAGGCTTTGGAGGCTAGTGTATGAGTGTGTAGAAGTGTATGTGAGTGTACAGGAGACTAGGGTTTGTATATGGAGGCTAGGGTTTGGAAAATCTAAGGAGACTAGGGTTTAGGGACGCTACAAGCTCTGTATATCAAAAAGTAAGGTTTTTAGACTGAGTTTGCGGACCTCATTCACACTGGAGGAGGCTCTGTATTTATAGAGAAAGGAATGACCTAGCGCCTGTTGCAGTGACATCAGGGCAAATTTCCTCTTGGCGCCACTTCAAGCCATTTTTTGGCTTGGTGCCAGCAAGTTGGGAAAGATTGTTAAGTTGGTAAGCAACGTATCTTTGGAAGATTTGGGCGCCTGTACTAGTGACTACAATGCAATTTTTAGCCTAGCTTTACTAGGAGTGACTCCGGAAAGCCCGAGAAGAACTTAAGGGACCGGGAATGGCCTGGAAGTCCAAAAAGGACAGAAACACTTAAAATAGTGTCCCAGAGGTAGTGGACTTGAAAAAGGATGACAAGATTTGTTGGAAGGGTTGACTGGGCCATTAGGGGCAAAACGGTCAACTGGACCAAAAAGCTGCCAGGACGAACTCAGAATGTCCCAGAAGAAGACTCGAGATTTAGTAACATTATTTAGAATGTTCCTAAAAGCTACCGGCTTGATACCCAAAGCCGGTGTGGTCGGAAAAGGCGACCGACCCACCAGAGGCAAAACGGTCATTTTGCACTGGGTTTGCCACAATTGACTCAGAATGATCCGGAAAGATAATAGAAGGTTGAGAACACTATAAGAAGTATTCTTGGGAGGTTACCGGTTTTATACCCAGAGCTGGTGTGGCCCTGGGGGCGTTCGGATGCTTAGGGACAAAATGGTCATCTTGACCGAAAAGCCTCAAAATTAGCCCGAAATTGACTAGAAGGCACCTAAACGTGCTGGATTGCTTTTAAGACAAACTTGGAAGGATGGAATTACCATTCTGAGGACTTAGGTGTGTTTTCGAGAAATGTGCCGAAAAATGGCCCTAGGGCCGGTTTGGTCATTTTTCACCGAAGTGGGCTAGCAAGCACCGGTGTTGACCTGGGTTTTGAGTGTTTTCGCCACTCTGACGACGGTCTCGTGATACAGGGGTTTGTTGGTAATTTCCTTTATCGACCTGCTTGTGAGTACTTTTGCTACTCTAACGGTTGCGATGTTTACGAGTACTTCCGTTACTCTAACGGTTTGCTATCATTCTTGAGACTGTTTGATCTCGAGAAGCTACTAAAGGGACTTAACGCCTAATAAGTCAACTTTCTAGGAAAAAGCACCGAAACAGACATTTCTGCATTGATGAGTGTCGCGCCCAGATTTTTCACACTCGAGGAATACTCACACAAGCGGGAAAAATGCTATACTTTCTTGTTAGAACTCACCCTCCTAGAAGAATGAGTACGACTAGGTTTGAATTGAAAATAAATTTGAATAAAGGGCTTTTGAAAAAGATTCGGAATCGCCACCTAACTTGATTAAGGTGAGTTAGGTCACCTAAAAACTAAGCATAATCCGAAGACTACATTTAGGGTTTTTGAAAAATAATTTTGAAAATATCTCCTTGAGAGAGGGTTTTTAAGAAAAACTGGTTGTTTGGCAACCTTTGGAAAACATTTAGTCCTTTTTGAAAAATAACTCCTCTTGGTCTTTGAAATCAGTGATCTAGGTTCGGAGGTTGGTTACGTGTAGGGGAGACACACTAAGCTATCACCCTACCCCGCCCTTTCGGTAACTACATGTCAATCTACCCTAGATTCACCTATGAGAGTCTTCAACTAACTATTGGCCAATCCTATCCACTTTGAAAAACAATGCTTGAAAAGAAACGAACATGATGCATGATATGCAAGTGCAAGTTAAGAGAATTGAAAAAATAGATTTGAAAAGAGATTGACTTGAAATTGATTTGATTTGAAAATAGATTTGAAGAGATGGAATTGAAATTGGAAAGTTTGAAAATTTGGAAATAGAATTTTGAAAATAGAAATTTTGAAATTAGAATTTTGAAAGTAGATTGGAATCTGGGATTTGAAAATATGGAGACCGCACCCATAAGGGTGGAATTGAAAGTTTGAAAGGCGTTGTGACCGCACCTATGAAGGTTGCCTACGTATCCCTTTAGGGGAATCAGGTCAGTCGTAGTTCGGACTAGAGTCCGATTGAAAAGAGATTGATTTGATTGGAAGAAAGAGATTGAATTAAAAATTGAATTTGATTTGAGATTAGAAGAGGAGATTGGAAATTGGTATTGAGAAGATTGGACTTGCTTTGGAAAGATTGATTTTGGACAGACTTGGTTTTAGAAAGATGGAGGTTTACGAAATTAGGCTTAGGAAAGGTAGGAGACCTAGGAAAGACTTGAGATTTAGAAAGATTTGACTCGAATGTTGAACTTGGAAGATTTGGAAAGATTGGATTTTAGGAAATGTTCGAATTAGGAAAGGTTCGATTTAGGACAGTTTCGAATTAGGAAAGTTTCATTTTTGGAAAGTTTCAAATTAAGAAAGTTTTGAATTAGGAAAGTTTTAGGTTTAGGAAAGTTTTCACTTTAGGAAAGTTTTGAAATAGGAAAGTATTGAATTTAGAAAATTTTGAAGTAAGGAAGTTTCAACTTAGGAAAGTTTGAATTTGGAAAGGTTTGAAAAAAGGAAAGTTTTCAATTTAGAAAATGTTTGAATTAAGAAAGTTTTGGGTTTAGAAAAAAGTCTTAGATTTGGAAAGATGTTGAAGTTTTGGAAAGTTTAGAATTTAGAAAGTTTTTAGATTTAGAAAGTCTTAACTTAAGAAAGTTTTGAACTTGGAAAGCTTTGAATTTGGAAAGATTTGAAATTTAGGAAAGTTTAAGATTTAGAAAGTTTTAGAGTTTTAGAAAATCTTGAGATTAGGAAAGGTTTGAGTTTAGGAAAGATTCGAAAACTTAGGTTTGAAAAGTTAAGATTTGAAAAGAGGGTAGAATTAGGAAAGGGTTGAATTAGGAAAGATTCGAAACATTATTTAAAATGTTCCCAGAGGTTGCCGGTTTGATTTCCAGAGCCGGCGTGGACGGAAAAGGAGACCGGCCCACCAGGGGCAAAACGGTCATTTTGTACCGGGTTTGCCGGAACTGACTCGGAATGATCCGGAAAGGTAAAGGAAGGTTGAGAACACTATAAAAAGTATTCTCATGAGGTTACCGGTTTGATACCCAGAGCCGGTGTGGTCGAAAAAGGAGACCGGCCCACCAGGGACAAAACGGTCATTTTGTACCGGGTTTGCCAAAATTGACTCGGAATGATCTGAAAAGGTAAAAGAAGGTTGAGAACACTATAAAAAGTAATCTCAGGATGTTACCGGTTTGATACCCAGAGTCGGTGTGGTTCCTGAGGCGTTTGGATGCTTAGGGACAAAATGATCATCTTGACCGGAAAGTCTCGGAAAAGGTCCAAAGGACAGTTTGGTCATTTTTCACCAAAGTGGGTTAATAAACACTGGTGTTGACCTGGGTTTTGAGTGTTTCCGCCACTCTAACGGCGGTCGTCGTGACACAAGGGTTTGTTGCCAATTCCCTATATCGACCTATTTGTGAGTATTTCCGCTACTCTAACGGTTTTGTGAGTAGTTTCGCTACTCGGACCGTCTCGAGGAATAAACTATCTCGAGAGTAGGATTGGAAAGGGGTCCTACCGTCTCCGAAGAGACGTGCCTGGAGTGGAACCATCTCGAGAAATAAACTATCTCGAGAGTGGGATTGGAAAGGGGACTTATCGCCTCCGAGGAGACGTGCCTAGGTTGGAACCGTCTCGAGGAATAAACTGTCTCGAGAGTGGGATTGGAAATGGGACTTATCGTCTCCAAAGAGATGTGCCTGGGATTGGAACCATCTCGAGGAATAAACTGTCTCGAGAGAGGGATTGGAAAGGGGACTTATCGTCTCCGAAGAGACGTGCCTGGGTTGGAACCGTCTCGAGGAATAAACTGTCTTGAGAGTGGGATTGGAAAGGGGACTTATCACCTTCGAGGAGACGCGCCTGGAGTGGAACCGTCTCGAGGAATAAACTGTCTCGAGAGTGGGATTGGAAAGGGGACTTATCGTCTCCGAAGAGACGTGCCTGGGATTGGAACCGTCTCAAGGAATAAACTATCTCGAGAGAGGGATTGGAAAGGGGACTTATCGTCTCCGAAGAGACGTGCCTGGGTTGGAACCGTCTCGAGGAATAAATTGTCTCGAGAGTGGGATTGGAAAGGGGACTTATGGCCTTCGAGGAGATACGCCTGGAGTGGAACCGTCTTGAGGAATAAACTGTCTTGAGAGTGGGATTTGAAAGGGGACTTATCATCTCCGAAGAGACGTGCCTGGATTGGAACTGTCTCGATAGTGGGATTGGAAAGGGGACTTATCGTCTCCGAAGGGACGTGCCTGGATTGGAACCGTCTCGAGGAATAAACTGTCTCGAGAGTGGGATTGGAAAGGGGACTTATCATCTCCGAAGAGACGTGCCTGGATAGGAACCGTCTCGAGGAATAAACTATCTCGAGAGTGGGATTGGAAACGAAAAGGAAAGGACAATGCCCCTAAGGGCATTTTGGTCATTTTACCTCTATTTGAGCCTGACAGGCCCACGAAGCGATGGAAAGACAGAATTTGGACCTAGAGAATTGGTTTCGATTGGAATATGCCTATAATGACTTGAAAACAAGTCTGGACGGAGTGTAAACTGCCGAGTGGTCAAAAATGGGGTGCTTACAATGAGCTAGCAGGCGCCAAAGGTGAACCGTTCTACAATCTAGGGGATTTGGGGCCTCATCCCAGTCGACAGGTTTAAAGGGACTTACCATTCTAAAGAAACTTTCTTCAAAAAACATGCCGGATTGGATAAACTTACCGTCTCGAGGAATCAGTTTTCTTGAGAGAGGGATTGGAATTGGAATTGGAAAAGGGGACTTACCGTCTTCCGAAAAACGCGCCTAATTTAAAATTGAAAAGGGGACTTACCGTCTTCGGAAAGACGCGCCTATTGGAATTTTGAAGGGGGACTTACCATCTTTGGAAAGACGTGCCTGATTTGAAATTGGAAAGGGGACTTACCGTCACTGGAAGGACATGCCTGTTGGAATTGGAAAGGGGTCTTACCGTCTTCGAAAAGACATGCCTGATTTGGAATTGGAAAGGGGACTTACCATTTTCGGAAAGACGTGCCTATTGGAATATGGAAAGGGGACTTACCATCTTCAGAAAGACGTGCCTGATTTGGAATTGGAAAGGGGACTTACCGTCTTCGGAAAGACGCCCCTGTGGGAATATGAAAAGGGGACTTACCGTCTTCGGAAAGATGCGCCTGTTGGAATTAGAAAGGGGACTTACCATCTTCAGAAAGATGTGCCTAATGGAATTTGGAAAGGGGACTTACCATCTTCGGAAAGACATGCCTCATTTAGAATTTGAAAGGGGACTTACCGTTTTCGAAAAGATGCACCTGAAGGAATTTGGAAATAGGACTTACCGTCTTTGGAAAGACGCACCTATTGGAATATGGAAAGGGGCCTTACCGTTTCCGAAAAAGACGCGCTTGATGAAATTTAGAAAGGGGACTTACCGTCTTCGGAAAGTCGTGTCTGTTTTGGAATTGGACCGAACAATGCCCCTGGGGACATTTTGGTTATTTTGCCTCTATTTGGGCCTGGTGGGCCCACGAAGCGATGGATAGACGGGATTAGATTTGGAAAGTTGATTTGACTCAAAATATGTCCGCATTGACTTGAATACAAGTTTGGACGGACTGTAGATCGCCGAGTGGTTAAAAACGGGGTGCTTACAGTCCCTATATAAGCATCAACACATCTATTATGAATAATAGAAATCACACAAAAACTAATAGTAGTAGATGTGCTAAAGATAAACCAATAATGCAAAAGAAACCATATGATACTCTCAACCTCTACCAATGCTCCCATATAACAAAGAATCATTAACTCAGATGGTACCTGGGAATAGACATGTAAACTGAAAGAGATTGAAGTGTAATACCCCAGATATACATTAAGCTAAAAAATAACTAGTAAGTGGCATGGACAATAAAGTTTTAGATACACCAATATGATATACAAGTAAAACATAGATGCTATCTAAACCCTATCTCTAACTACCACAGACTGCAGTCATCGACATCTTGAAAGTGTGGCCACCCGAGGAAGAAAAGGTGCCTCTGGGACCAAAATAGACAGTCCTGTCGAAGATAAAGGCTGCTACTACTGGAGTTAAGCTAAAATATCTACCAAAATCTAGCCCTGTTAACTCTACTCAGCTTTACTCTTATCTTGAAATCTGGTTTGGGCAGCTCTTATCTCATCCTGAAATCTGGTCTAGGCAGCTCTCATCTCATCTCGAAATTAGGTCTGGGCAATCTAAATAGCCATAAGCTGCTCTACCTAAGTCCTTTGAAACTCTGCCACCACACCTTATAACTCTATAATAGCTATGTATTGTCCTTGGATGAAAGTACTCTGACTATCCACTAACTGATATAGTGCCTGAAGTGTAGATCCTTACTGTGGCTGCTGCTCGCCTCCCAGAATCTCCTATTGGCCTTATGCCTGAGCTTAGGCCTAGGCCTCCTTGACACGATGTTGAATCCCTACCAGCTGACCAACAACCCTGTTCTCAGTCAAAATCTCAATGTGAGAAAGGGCATCCTCAAGTGGAATATCAGCTGGGATCACAACCTCATCTCAGTTAGAAATTTAACGAAAGGAATGCAACCCTGCGGCTTCATTGAAGCCACCATAGAGTAAAGAGCCCTGGACATATAGTGGGGTAGGTCAATGGACCTACCCTTATCAATAACGTACATCAGCTGGCCCCTCCACCTACTACACTCGGGAAGCCGACACAATGGAAGAATGAAAGCACAAGTGAAAACAAATAGAGGCCTATGCCTAGGGGCTAAGAGTTTCTTCGTGATTTGCAAGGAAACCCACTGGACACCCGAAAGACACAACTTAACGGCCATCACCTCGTGATCGACCTCCCCTACATTAGGATATCTAAAGTCCTACTGGTGAACTCTAGGATCTTGAAAATTGTAGCAAAATCTATGAGCATGATCTCAATGGTCTTACCCCAAACCCAGGACACTATCCTCTCATTCCCCCCATGTCACTTAATAATGTGACGTTGGCCATCAGTTTAGTAATCAGCATAAACCTATGCTGACCACTGTACTGGGCCAACTCTAGCCATCCTCTCTCCTAAAAAATGTCACTCCATAAGTAAGGCTCCCCCTCAAAATGCTTAAGCGTCATAGCACACTCATGAGCGGCCCCCCTATGGGTGAAAATCACAAAGCAATGCTTAGACGCGTCCCAGCTAGTAAACCAGCTTACGTCGTGGTTAGTGGGTCACCTGTGAACCTTCTTAGTTCTTGGCTCTGACATCTAACTCTAATATAATGAAAGAAGAAAAAAATGCTGAATGGGTAAGGAAAGCTTAAAGGGAACACCTAAGGGAAAAGTGGGACCAAACTTAGAATAACTGGGGTCACAGCTAAAAAGTAGTAGGGCTCCGCTGCTCAGCTTTAACACTCCCTCACACTCTTACCGAGCTTGCTGTTGAGTCAACTCGCTATCAGAAGTAAGTTGGCTCAGAAAAACTTGGGATTTATATAGAAAATCCAGACAACTGCCCCCACCCCCCACCTAAAAGCTTGCATTGTCCTCAATGCATAAGAACAAGCAAAGAAGGAAGAAGAACAAAGGGGGAAAGGAAAGAAAACTAAAGAAAGGAAACTAAATGGAACCTAAATTAACTAAACTACTCCCAAGATTAGGAATCATCAAACCATGCTCAATCCAAGATTGGGGGATCAATGAGATCCACACAATCTTTTCGTGCCTCGTGGATGTAGAAAACCTCGTGTTGTGAGCTTTCTCCAAAACTCGCCTCTTGACCTTGGGTATGTCTGGCACACATAAGTAATCCTTGAACTTTAGAGCTCTATTCTGCAAGGTGAAGTCGGGCTTTGGTTTTGTTACTAACTCTTCACAAATCTTCCACAAGTATGGATCTTCAGGTTATCTTTGCTTTACAACCTCAATTACTGCTGGTTGGGTGATCATGGTGGTGAGCATCATATCTATGACTAGTGCAACAATCTTGATCTCTGCTTTCTCCAATTTGATGAACAAGGGTCGTTTGTGACGTAACTAGGCATTCTAGGTTGGTGGCAGTCTTTTGGCTCAAGGCATCAGCCACAAAATTGGCCTTGCCCTTATGGTATTGAATGAGAACGTCGTAGTCCTTGATAAACTCAAGCCATCTTCTTTGTCTCATGTTCAACTCCTTTTGTGTGAAAAGATACTTCAAACACTTGTGGTCGGTGAAGATCTCACATGTGACTCTGTACAAATAGTGGTGCCAAATCTTCAAAGCAAACATCACAGCTACTAATTTAAAATCATGGGTCGGGTAGTTCTTCTCATGATGTCTCAACTATCTTGAGGCATATGCAATCACCTTGCCATGCTGCATCAACACACATCCTAGTCCTCTATGTGAAGTGTCGCTGTAGATGGAAAAACCTGTCAGTCTCAGAAAGCAAGGCTAGAATTGGTGCAGACACCAATCGATTCTATAATTCTTGGAAGTTTCGTTCCCTCTTCTCATTCCATTCAAATAGTGTGTTCTTCCGGGTGAGCTGCGTTAAAGGAGTGGCAATCTTGGAGAAGTCATTCACAAATCTTCGGTAGTACCCAGGTAAACCCATGAAACTTCTGACTTCAGTCACATTCGTCGATCTTGGCCAATTCACAATGGCTTCAACCTTTGAAAGGTCAATAAACACTCCATCCATACTATTAGCACCCCATTTTGGCCATTGGGCAATTTTTGGCTCGACCGGAAGCACCTCCAAATCAACACAAGCATACTCGAGCCCAAACTAGCCTCCCAGATCCAGTCTAATCAAACAACTGCTTTGCGAGCCCGCTGGGCCCATTAGAGGCAAAATGACTGAAATGCCCCTGTTGCATTAGTTAGTCCAATCCAGACCGGTATGTCTTCCATAAGATGATAAGTCCATTCAAATCCAAAGTTAAATCCATTTGTCCTGTCATTCGAGAAAGTTGATCCCTTATTGACAGTAAAACCATCCAATCCAGCATGGCACGATCACCGAGATATTTTTTCCCTCGGATCGGTAAAGCCCCTTTCACACTCATCTTCGAAAAGTACCAAAGTCCCAAGATGGAAGAGCGGTTCACTTCTGGCACCTACTAGCCCGCTAATATAGAACGTTCGCTAATCTGACATATTCTTTGAGAAAGCACAAACTCCTCAAGAACGGAAGACTATCCCAGCCCAGCACGACCTTTGAGAAAGTTTATTCCTCAAGGTGGTAAGACCCTTTCAAACCTATCTACTGAGAAAGTACCAATTCCTAGGACAAAAATCCAAACCAGATCAAGACCGGTCAACATCGACGCCTACTAGCCCGTCTTGATGAAAAATGACCATTTTGCCCCAGTAGGCTTGGCACGTTCTTCGAGAAAGTACTAAGTCCTCAGAATGGTAAGATTACCTTCCAAGGCCATCCCTAGACAGTCCAGCATGTCCAGTGCCATCCAGTTAACCCTAGTCCTTTCCCGGAGGTTCCCCGGGTAAAATAACCATTTTGCCCCTAGGCATCCAAATGCCCTAGGAAACCATACCGGCTTTGAGTATCAAACCAGCAATACCCTAGTCAATCCTGGTCAATCCTAGTCAACTCTGGTCAACCTTAATCAACTCCGATAAATCCAGTCAACCCCATTCAACTCTGGTCAACTTGGTCAACCCCAGTCAATCTTCGTCACCGTTAGAACTCCCAGGATGAGGTGATCGCGATCCAGTCACTCTCTTCAACCATACCAGCTCTAGGAATCTAACTGGCAACCTTCAAGATACTTTCTAGAGTATTCCTTTCCATTTTAAACTGGGCCCTGCCATTTGACACCTTCCTTTTCTAAACCAGAACCTCTCTGCTCCACTTCGGGTGAAGCATGACCATTCTTTAGCTGTGCGCCGCTAATAGTGGCACATAACCCCCTAGAATTAGTTACGAATTGATCAGTCTTGTATCCAGCATTTTTTCCAGCCATCATTAAATGACCCTGCGCCACTCTTAGTGGCGCATGGCCAAGCTTAAAGGGTGCACTACTAAGAGTGGCGCACAACCCCCCTATTTTTGCACTATAAATACAAGCCTTCATCCTCATTGTTTTGGGTCAAGAAAATTATCCTGAAATTCTCCCCCTCCATTCCAGACAGCTCCCAGAGCCCACCCTCTCTCTCTCGAAGTCCTGCCGGCCGAGGCTGAGACTGAGTCTAAACTTTCAAAGCTTTAGAGTCCGAGCTCGACTGAAGGTTTACCCCACTGCCCAGAAGCTCCCAAAGTCTTTCTAAGTCCAAGGCCCGAGCCTACATCAAAGAAAGAAGAAATGAGATAAGGTAAATCCCCCGTTTACTTTCTATATTCCCCTACTCTCTCTTTTCCCTTTGAACCCACTTAGGTTCTTCTCTTTCTTAATCCCCTATCTCTAAATCTCCCTTTCTTACATGCTTGGAACAAGAGGACGTTAAGTCCATGTTGAGAGTGAACAAGAGGAGATTACTGATCGGGACTCTCTTCTTGACCCTCACTTGCTTCCCAACAAGGCCTTAGGGCCCTCTTGCAATGTGGTGATATCTAGCCTTGTATGTTTCATGCCGTTATTATCGTTGTCATATATTTACATTCATGTCATTTCTTTATCCCTGAAAACCATTTTCAAAGTAGTTTTCTTAAAATCACAATTCTAGGTGAATCCTAACCCTTTTATGGTTAGGGTTTTCCTAGAAAAGGGTGACATTTTAAATGGCTCCCGTTAACCTACATTTGCTTCTTTTAAAAAACACGGTCTTGGAATGATTCTAGTCTTTTCATGATTAGGGTTGTTTTGAGAAAAGTGTGACATTTAAAACGACCCAAAAAGGTCTACATTTTTTGCCTCATGCCTTTATTGTTTTCAAAGTCATAAGCTTAAAGTGATTTTAGACTTTCAATGCCTAGAATGGCTTTAGGCAAAGTGCGATATTCATTTGGATGTCTAAAATCCAAGTTAGGGTTTCGGTCCCTAAAACATGTTTTCAAAAGACTCGATTTTCGAACCATTTACCAAACTCTCATTTATTAAACCCTAGAAGTCCAATCCTAGAAAAATTTTATTTTTGCCCAATTGACAACTTTCCTTTCTCAAGTCAAAATTATACCTTTTTCAAACCCTCAAAATCTTCAATTTCCAAATCAATTGAAACTTCCCTTTTTTAAAATCAATCAAATCAAAAGATTCTATTTTAAATCCCTCAAATCACTCCTTTTTCAAACATTCCAAATTTAAAACCTAATTTAACTCCTTCCATTTTGGAAACAATCCAAATTTTCCTTTTTCAAATCAAATCTAATTTTCTTGAAAAGGAAATATTTTCCAAACTCAATCTTTTCAAATCAAATCAAATCTCAATCTTCTTGAAAAGGAAACATTTCCAAATCCAATCTTCCTGAAAAAGAAACATTTTCAAATCCAATTTTCTTGAAAAGAAAACATTTCAAAATCAAATCTTCTTGAAAAGGAAACATTTTCAAAGTCTAATTTTCCTGAAAAGGAAACATTTTCAAATTTAAACTTTCTTGAAAAGGAAGCTTTCTAAAAATGAAAACTTTCTAGAAGTAGAATTTCATTTCAGAATTTCAACTCTTTGATACTCTTGTTCGAACTACGATTGACCTAATCCTCTTTAAGGAGATACGTAGGCAACCCTTTACGGGGACCGGTCATAACTCTTTCCAAATTCACAATTCTATAATCATTTTTCAAACTCAATTCCTTCTTTCAAACTTTGCTTTCAAAACTTTTTCTAAGTGGTTAGTATTAAATATAGATAACCGGTGAGTCATAGTTAGGTGAGTAAAAGGTGAATGGACATATAGGTACCGCAAGGGCGGGGTAGGGTGCTAGTCTTAGGACATCTTCCCTGCACGTAGCCAACTCCTGGACTTAAGAATTTATGTTTCAAAGACCAAAACTAGAGTCAATTTTCAAAAGGGCTTTCTAACATTTTAGAGTTGTCAAACAACCTTGCCTTCTAAAACCCTCTCATGAGGACGTTTTTCAAAAAACTTCTTCTAAAATCTAAGTTTAACCCTTGGGTTTTACTTGGTGTAGATAACCTAACACTTCTTTAAATATGTTAGGTGGTGACTCCAAAGACCTTTTCAAAAAGCCCTAATCAATTCCATTTCAAAAATTCAAACCCTGTCGCATTCATCCTTCTAGGAAGATGAGTTCTAACGAGAGAGCATTGTATCAATTTTGCCCCCGAGCCAGGAGGGCCTGGTGTCCGAAAACGGGGCGTGAAATATATTGATGATGTTTCCCAAAAATGCCACACTCGGCAACCAAAATTCACATTTCTTCAATTTGGCATATAGTCTTTTGTCTCATAGAGTTTGAAGAATCATCCCCAAGTGATGCTTATGATCTGCAAGAGTCATAGAGTAAACTAAAATATCATCAATAAACATAATAACAAAATTATCAAGGAAGGGTTTGAAAACCCGATTCATCAAATCCATGAATGCAGCAAGTGCATTAGTAACTCTGAACGGCATAACCAGAAATTTATAATGTGATATCCCGAACATCTGTTTATTTAAATTAATGTGAACTTGTAGTTTTTGCATAGTTTAATGTTAGTTATTACATCATTTGGGTAAAAAATGCCCAATAAGAGTTTATGTTGTAGCTTAAGCCCATAGAGTGAGACACATGGGATTATTTTCATGTGTATCATCCTTCTATACACATATACACACACACACACTCAGATACACTCACATAACCGGTTCAGAGAGAGAAGAGAGGGAGAAGAGAGAGGAGAAAGAGGGAAGGAGAGATTGAAGGAAGAAGAGCTTGAAGGAGAGGTGAATGAAGAGATTGAAGCCATTAGAAAACTTGGGCAAACTTGAAGAAAGGTAAGGTTTCATCTCTTTCTACAATTGTATGTGTATGTATTTATCTTAGTGGGTTATGTTGTTGGGTTATCGACTCCTTTGAGTCCCATTTCGCTAGATTTTAAAGCCTCATAAGCTTATGTTAAAGGTTTGATGTGAGGGTTCATAAAACTCCCAAATTTTCACATGATGGGCTTGAGATTTCAAACCTTAGGTTCCTTCAATTTACTTATTTAAAGTGTTTCATTTTGAGTTATTGTGGCCTTCTTGAGTCAATCTTTGGACCCTAGAAGCATTGAAGGAGTTTGTGAAAGTTTTGATGGAGTTTGGGTCAGATTTGGGGATTTTCGGGTTTGAAATCTGGGCTTTTAGTTCAGGAGTCAACTCTTCTACATCAGGAGTTGACCCTTTTGTCTAGTTCCTAGTTTCACTTTTTCAGCTCTAGCAATATTTAGTAAAACGGACATAACTTTCTCTAGAAAACTCAGATTGATGCACTGTTTGAAGCATTAGATAGTAGACTCATAGAGTTTTGTACTCATATAAAGTTTGTACTCTAATTCCTTATAGATTGAGAGATATTGAATTTTGAAATTGACCAAAAATTCTATCAATAACAATCTTCTTCCAAAATTTTAGTTCATTTTCTATAGGACATAGCTTCTTCACCCAAAATGTGTTTTTGGACCATTACCTATCAAATTAAAGCCTTTTAAGCCTATTTTCAAATGGAACTAACCTAAAGTGAGAACTATTCCTTGAGAAGTGGTTGAGATACAATGAAGGAGTCGACGTCCAGGCTTTCATATTCAAACCTCAACCTTATGTTCCCGTTTTATGTTAGGGCTTTGTCTTAGAGTTTACCCTGGCTCTCCCATTTTGTGAGTGAGGTGTTGATGAGTCGAGATTGAGGGACTTATGTGCTTAGTCTCGGTTTACGTGTTATTGCCATACCTTGGAGTCTTGTATTGATATTTTCATACTTTTATGTGCAATTTTGTGTAGGAACACCTTGTCTATCACCCATTCTATCGGAGAGAGGTGTGTAACGTTACGCCATGAGTAAAACTTTATTAATTTTCAAATGTTTTAAATTCACTTCCATATCGTGCAATGCTTTCCATACATTTTCAATGCATTAATGCTATGTTCAATTACAAATGTATGCAAGTTATATTTATGTTGTGAATGAAAATCATGGACTATAATGTTCAAATGAAAGAGATGCTAAGTTTCCAATGTATGGTGCCAACTCGGGTCTTCTCGTAGCGAGACTTTAATCTGGCCTGATAGTCTTAGGATGGGAGATGTGGAATAGAATATCGACATGTAAGGTCTTTCATGGCCAGACCCTAAACTAGCAACGATGGTCCTACGGTAGGGGACCCAAAATAATCTATCGCCCAGTTGGGAGACGTCCCTTTA
The DNA here is from genome assembly GCA_033060915.1 of Euryodendron excelsum. Taxonomy (NCBI): domain Eukaryota; kingdom Viridiplantae; phylum Streptophyta; class Magnoliopsida; order Ericales; family Pentaphylacaceae; genus Euryodendron; species Euryodendron excelsum. The sequence goes on along the minus strand of CM065391.1, from coordinate 9,577,308 downwards.
GCCTAAAGAGCCTTATGTGTATTGTGCGGTTGAGATCGAGCGCCCAAAAAGGGGGTAGGCAGGTGCGAGCCAGAGCGGACAATCTAATGTTGGCCTAAAGAGCCTTATGTGTACCATACAGCTGAGACCAAGAGCCCGAAACGGGTAGATAGGTGCGAGCCAAAATGGATAGTATGGTGTTGCGTACTCGGATAGCTCAATCGCTCCCGAGGGAGTAGGCAGAGCGGAGTGTTACTGTCGCAATGCATTTTAAAACTGTGAGGTAGGCACATGCATGACATGAAGCGCCAAAGCGAACAATATTGTACATGGTTAAGATCTTAGCCTAGAGAGCCCTATATATGACCTTTAAGATTACTAATACGGAGCCTAGCTCTGATATAGAGATATAACATACTTACGCTCCAGAATGAGAAATATGATTTGTTTAAATGCTTCACGACAAGTTACGTATGTTTTCTGCAAGTACTAATGTCACGATATCTCTCTCCTTTTTACGACATTATGATATGCCTTACAATATCATGCCATGGCATGCTTATGATAGCTGCATTACGCCTTACGAAATCATGTTATGTGTTATATCTCACTCCCATGATACAATGTTCGAAATGTTATAGTATTTCAATATGATACCTACGTTACCTACGTTTCCAAAGCTATGCTTTACAAGTTACTAAAATGATAATATTTGATGTGCATGCTATTATATGGCGAGCTAAGATGTACGCTTACTAGATATGATACATTATGCTCATGACAAGTCATGCTACGCTCGAATAGTTCATGCTACAACACGCCTGCCTCTCTTCTTTAACATTACATTTTAGAAATGATGAAACGTTTTAATACAAAAGCCTATGCCTTATGTGATTTTAAGATTTCACTTATACGTTTCTAAGTTCATGCCAGATATGCATAAAAGTACCCCTATTGTCATGTACATTAAATATAAATGTTAGCCTACGGTATTTTATACTCATGCATTATTGTTATTCACTAAGCATTAGCTTACGTTTCTCAAATGATTTTCAAGTAGCCAATTCGGGAGGCCCTAGAGCGAGGCCATACATGGATTTTGAGCTACGGCTCACGGGCCTATGTTTTGTATTATGTTTGAGGGCTGGACCCAATGTTTTGTAATGATATAATGTTATAACTTTGGTGGACCTTGATTTGGTCATTATGTATGTTATGTTTTGGATTAGGCACAGCTTTATCATGCATGACACATATTATATTTCAAATTATAAAAGATTCTATTCCGCAAATTTTGAATGAGTATGCACACGTGATCAACAGTTTATGTAATGCGGCCTTGGGTAGCCTTGCTACTGGCCGGTCATGTACTCTAAATCCGCATATACTGGGTTATGGGGCGTGACTTATAGTGGCCATATTTGGTTTGAAATGCCATCTTCTCCACTTCGCTAGCCTTGACCTTTAGTTGGTGATAACCCGACCTTAGGTTAATCTTCAAAAATACTTGGGCACCTAGAAGCTGATCAAATAAATCATCTACTCTTGGCAATGGGTACTTGTTCTTGATAGTGACTTTTGTCAAGCCCCGTTACCCGAATTATGCAGATTTAGGGTATATGACCGGCTAGTAGCAAGGCTACCCAATGCCGCATTACATAAACCGGTTGAACACTTGTGCATAAAACATTTAAAATGATACATAATTGCGGAAATAGAATTTTTATAGAATAAAATATACCTTGTGTCATACATGGTAGAGTTGTGCCTAATCTAAAACATAACGTACATACGGGCCTATTCGAAGCCTCCATAGTTAATCATTTATAATATTACAAAACATTAAGGTCTAGGCAAAATACACATGACATAACATAGGACCGTGGGCCGTAGCTTAAAATCAGCATATAACTTTCTCTAAGGGCCTTTCGGATTGGCTACCTGAAAACATTTGAGAAAATGTAAGCTAATGATTAGTGAATAACAATGATGCATGAGCGAGAAAATATCATGGAATAGCAATTATATCTAATGTATAACAATAGATAAACATTTATGCATAAGGGTATGAATTTGTAAATGTATAAAGCGTAGGCTTGGAAAGATAAGTAACATAAACATCATTTGAAACGTTTCAACATTTCAAAACATATTATCGTAAAGAGAGATGCAACACAACATTATTCTTTATATGACATTTTATAACTTGTCATAAAGCATTTGAACATATCCTAGTTCTTGTTTTAAAACATAAGTGTGCTATAACCCGACATTAGAGCTAGGCTCCACATTAGCAACCTTAAAGGTCACACATAGGGCTGTTTAGGTTGTGGGACATCTCCTGAACATGGCGATAGTTTATTTCACTTCTCCTACCATAGAACCTTCGCTGCTAGTTTAAGGTCTTGTAACAAAAGACCTCGAGTTGGCACCATACAATGAAAAATCTTGCATCTCTTTCATGTAAACATTTTAGTCCATAGGTTTCTATTCATAACATAAGTTTAATTTGCATGCATTTGAAATATATGAACGTAATCATTGATGCATGGAAAACGTATGGAACACATTGCATGATATGGAGTTGAACATAAAATATTTGAAAAGTAATAGAGTTTTACTCATAGCATATCGTTACTCACCTCTATCCTTGATGATTGGTGCTAGACAAGAGTGTTCCTACACGTAGAGTATATAGAGGCATCAAACACAAGACCCTAATGCAAAGTAAGAACATAAAAGTTGATGTTTGAAACATGAATCCCTGAACACCAATTCATTCATTGCATCTCATTCACATGAGGATAATGAGCCTATATTCTAGGTCAATTCCACTTGAAAATAGGCTTAAAAACCTTTAATTTGATAGGTCATGGGTTGAAAACACATTTTGAATGAAGAGGTTATGTCCAATGGAAAATGGACTAAAATTTTGAAAAATGATGTTGCTGATAGAAATTTTAAGTCAATTTTAAATTTCAATATCTCACAATCTATAAGGAATTAGAGTACAAACTTTATATGGGTGGAAAGGTCTACGAGTCTATTTTCTAATGCTTTAAACGGTGCATCGATTCAAGGCTTGTAGAATAAGTTATGCCTATTTTACAAAAGAGTGTTGGAGCTGTGACCCAGTACCGTGCTAGAGCGGGCTTGGGTGCGCTAAAGTGGGCTCCAAACCTGATTACCTCGCTCTCAGGTGGGCTTGACCCCACTCTAGCGCACTCTTTTTGGTAGCAACACATGAAAATTGGTTTTCTCACCCCCAAAATCAACCAAACCTCTCCCAAACTTTCCCAATGTATAAAGTTTAAAGATTGAACCAAGAAGACAACAATAACTCAAAATAGGGTAGAATGAACAAGCAAAACAAAGAGATCTAGGGTTTGAGATCTCAATCCCAGCATGCACAAATTTAAGGGTTTTTAACCTCAACTCCCAATCCATTTATGGAAGCTTATAAACTCTCAAAACCCAACTAATTGGGACTCAAGGGAGTCACCACACACAATTACAACACACATACACACAAGCATACATAAGGTTTGGAGTTCATACCTTCCTCTCTCAAGCTTTCCAAGCTCTAACAATGGCTTCAATCTTGTGTTGAGCTCTTCAGCTGCTTCTCTCTTCTCCTTTTCGTGTTCCCATGTAGACTCCTTCCATCTGTGGTTCTGCCATAAAACTCACACCAATAGAATAACTTTGTTCCTAAGAACTTGGTCATAGCGATCAAGAATTTTGATCGGTCTCTCAACGTAGGTCAAATCTTCATTCATAGCCAAAGGATAGTGATAAATCACGTGCGTTAGGTTGTGAACATAGATCTATAGCATTGAAACATGAAATACATCGTAAACTTGCGAATGTTTCAATGGAAGAGCAATGTGGTCAGCAACGGGCCCACTGTAACTTGGACTAAGCTTTCCCTCTTGCCGAATCGATTTATCCCCTTAAAAGGAGATACCTTCAAGAACACGTGGCTTCCTTATTTGAACTCTAAGTCTAGTCTTTGCACATCTGCATAACTCTTTTGGTAACTTTGACCAGTTTACAGTTGTTGTTGAATTACCTTGATCTTGTCGGTGGTCAGTTGAACAATCTCTGGCCCAAGAATCTTCCTCTCTCTGACCTTTGTCCCACAAATTGGACACCTACACTTCCTCCCATAAAGCGCTTCATAACGTGGTATCCCAATGCTCGCGTGAAAACTGTTGTTATAGGCAAATTCCACTAATGGCAGATGATCCTCCCAACTTCCCTGAAAGTTGAGGACACATAACCGCAACATGTCTTCTAAGGTTTGAATGGTCCTTTCTGATTGACCATCGGTTTATGGATGAAAGGTCGTGCTGAACTTCAATTCAATACCTAAAGCCCTTTGCAAACTCTTCCAAAATTTTGACACAAATCTCGGGTCCCGATTTGACACTATCAAAATTGGCATACCGTGCAATCGAACAATCTCCGCAATGTAGATGGTCACATACTTCGATAAGGAGTACGTAGTCTTCACTGTCAAGAAATGTGCAGACTTGGTAAGGTGATTAATAATAACCTAAAGTATCACAACCCCGCAGTGATCTCGGTAGTCCCATGATGAAATTCATAGTGATATGCTCCCACTTCCATTCCGGTATCAGTAGAGGTTGCAGTAGTCCTGTCGGTCTTTGATGTTCTGCTTTGACCTGTTTGCATTTTAGGCATTGTGATACTAACTTGGCTATTTCCTTCTTCATCTCTGGCCACCAAAATGTTTCCTTCAGGTCCCGATACATTATTGTGCTTCCTGGGTGTAGGGCGAACTTCGTGTTGTGAGCCTCTACTAAAACTCATTTCTTGATATTGGGCATATCTGGAACACATAAGCGGTCCTTAAACTTTAGAGCTCCATTCTGTAGGGTGAAGTCAAGCTTTAGGTTCATTTGCCACTCTTCATAAATCTTCCACAAGTACGGGTCTTTCAGTTGTCGTTGCTTTATAACTTCTATCAACACTGGCTGGGCGATCATGGCGGTAAGCATCATATTGGTGCCTGGTGCAACAACTTCAATCTCTGATCTCTCTAGGTCAAGAAGCAAGGGCTGCTATGACGTAACAAGGCATGCTAGGTTAGCGGTGGACTTCTGACTTAAGGCATCGGCCATGATATTGGCCTTGCCCAAATGATACTAAATGAGAATTTCATATTCCTTGATCAATTCAAGCCATCTCTTTTGTCTCATGCTCAACTCTTTCTGTGCAAAAAGATACTTCAAACTCTTGTGGTTAGTAAAGATTTCACATGTGACTCCATACACGTAGTGATGCCAAATCTTCAAGGCAAAAATCACTACTGCTAACTCAAGGTCATGCCTCGGGTAGTTCTTCTCATATGGTCTTAACTGTCTTAAGACATATGCAATCACCTTGCCGTGTTGCATCAACACACATCCCAGTCCTCTATGCAAAGCGTTATTGTAGATGAAAATGCGTTAGTCCCAAAAGGCAAGGCTAAAATTGGTGTGGACAACAATCAATTCTTCAATTCTTAGAAGTTTTGTTCCTTCTTCTCATTCCATTCAAATGGTGTGTTCTTCTGGGTGAGCTGCATTAAAGGAGTTGCAATCTTGGAGAAGTCATTCACAAATCTTTGGTAGTACCCAGCTAAACCCATGAAACTTTTGACTTTAGTCACATTCGTCGGTCTTGGCCAATTCACAATGGCTTCAACCCTCGAAAGATTCACGAACACTCCATCCATACTAATGATGTGTCCCAAAAATGTGACACTCGGTAGCTAGAATTCACATTTCTTTAATTTGGCATACAGCCTCCTATCTTACAGAGTTTAGAGGATCATCCTTAAGTGGTGCTCATAATCTGCAAGAGTCTTAGAATACACTAAAATATCATCAATAAACACAATAACAAAATCATCAAGGAAGGGTTTGAAAACCCAATTCATCAAATCCATTAATGCAGCAGGTGCATTAGTAACTCCAAACAGCATAACCAGAAATTCACAGTGGCCATATCTGGTTCAAAAAGTCGTCTTCTCCACATCACTAGCCTTAACCTTTAATTGGTGATAACCCGACCTAAGGTCAATCTTCGAAAATACTTGGGCACCTTGAAGTTGATCAAATAAATCATCCACTCTTGGCAATAGGTACTTACTCTTGATGGTGACATTCTTTAATTCCTGCTAGTCGATACACAACCTCATGTTTCCATCTTTCTTTTTTCACAAATAACACGGGAGCACCCTAACGTGAGGCACTTGGATGAATGAATCCCTTTTCTAACAAGTCTTGGAGTTGAACCATCAACTCTTTCAACTCTAGAGGGGACATATCGTAAGGAGCTTTAGAAATAGGTCTAGTACCCGGATTAAGGTCAATATTAAACTCAATTTCACGATCCACTAAAGAACTAGGTCACTTATTAGGGAAAACATCGGGAAATTCCTAGACAACATGAATATCTTCCATGGATGGCGGGGAAACGTGTGTGTCAACAATGCTACACAAGAACGTATGATTCCTTTTTTGAATTAAACAACACACTTGCATGGATGAAATGAGATAGGGAGGAGGCACGCCACTAACTCTCTTAAATACCAGTCTCGAATGGGTGGGAGAATGAAACACGACTAGTCTAAGTTCACAACCAATCCACTCCTAACATAACATCAAAGCCGTGCATTTCTAGGGGTATGAGATTTACAAATATAGGAAAATCGTTAAAAAGTGTCTCATAAGAATTGTAAATCCTATCACATAACGTGGAATCCCCGGATGGCAACCATACAATCAAAACATAACTAAGAGATACCAAAAATATATGCAAGCATTGGGCAAAAAGGTATGAGACAAATGAACGTGTGGAATCATAATCAATAAGAACATATGCAGGTCAACCACAAATAGGAAGTATACCTAACACTATAGAGTCAGTAGCTGGGATGTTTCCTGGGGTAAGTGTTTAAGCTCAGCCTTGCTATGGTTGATTTTTCCTCCTATTAGTTACAGACTGCTGAACTGAGGCTAATGCTGATACTGATGTTCTAGATCCTTGTGCTATACTCTTCTTCAGACAGTCCCTCACTTGGTGCCCAACTTGGCTGCACCTGTAATCAAACAAATAGTCAAGCACATAACATACTACAATACGTGATACACCTTGGCACGCCATTATACACGTAGCATACATGTATATGTATATACATGTAGTGGATATAAAAATCAATCTAAAATTCTATCTAGACATGACTCAATCTTACAGTGTCAACCTATAACTCTGATACCATACTGTCATGTCCCATTACCCAGCCTATACGGATTTGGAGTACATGACCAGCAATAGCAAGGCTACCCAAGGCCGCATTACATAAACCTGTTGAACATATGTGCATAAATCATTTAAAATGATACATAATTGTGGAAATAAGATTTTTTTTAGCATAAAACATAACTTGTGTCGTACATGGTAGAGTTGTGCCTAATCCAAAACATAACGTACATACAAGACTATTCGAGGCCGCCATAATTATATCATTTATAATATTATAAAACATTAGGGTCTAGCCTAAATACACATAACATAACATAGGCTCGTGGGCCATAGCTCAAAATTCACATATGGCCTTCTCTTAGGGCCTCCTGAATTGGTTACCTGAAAACATTTGAGAAATCGTAAACTAATGCTTAGTGAATAACAATGATGCATGAGTAAGAAAATACCATGGACTAGCAATTATATCTAATGTATAATAATAGATAAACATTTATGCATAAGGGTATGAACTTATAAATGTATAAAGTGTAGGCTTGGAAACATAGATAACATAAACTTCATTTGAAGCGTTTCTACATTTCAATACATGGTATCGTAAGGAGAGATGCAACATAACATTATTCTTGATAAGGAATTTCATAACTTGTCATAAAACATTTGAACGTATCCTAATTCTCGTTTTAAAATAAAAGTGTGCTACAACTCGACATCAGAACTAGGCTCCACATTAGCAACCTTAAAGGCCATGCATAGGGCTGTTTAGGCAGTGGGACATCTTCCAAACATGGTGATAGTTTATTTTACGTCCTCTAACGTAGGACCATCATTGCTAGTTTAAGGTCTTGCCACGAAAGACCTCGAGTTGGCACCATACATTGAAAAATCTTGCATCTCTTTCATATAAACATTCTAGTCTATGTGTTTCTATTCATAACATAAGTATAACTTGCATGCATTTAGAAGTATGATATTTATATATGAACATAATCATTGATGCATGGAAAACATATGAAAAACATTGCATGATGTAGAGTTGAACTTAAAATATTTGAAAAGTAATAGAGTTTTACTTATGGCGTATTGTTACTCACCTCTATCCTTGAGGATTAGTGCTAAACAAGAGTATTCCTACACACAGAGAAAATAGAGGCATCAAACACAAGACCTTAATGCAAAGCAAAAATATAAAAGTTGAGGTTTGAAACATGAATCCCTGAACATCGATTCATTCATTGAATCTCATTCACATGAGGATAATGAGCCTACATTGTAGGTTAATTCCACTTGAAAATAGGCTTAAAGACCTTTAATTTGATAAGCTATGGGTCAAAAACACATTTTGAATGAAGAAGTTATGTCCAATGGAAAATGGACTAAAATTTTGAAAAATAATGTTGTCAAAGTTAAATTTCAATATCTCACAATCTATAAGTAACTAGAGTACAAACTTTATATCGATAGAAAATCTATGAGTCTACTTTCCAATGCTTCAAACGGTACATCGATTTGAGTTTTCTACAATAAGTTATTCCCATTTTACTAAAGAGTGTCAAAGTTGTGACCGAGGATAGCGCTTGAGCGGGCTTGAGTGCGCTATAGCGGGCTCCAAACCTGATTAGCCCACTCTCAGGCAGGCTTGACCCCACTCTAATGCTTTCTTTTGGCAACAATGCATTATAAACACCCATTTTTTCCTGCCCAACAATCTTCGGTCCAACCGGACTCACATTCAAATTGATACAGATACATTCAAGTCCAAACCAATTTGCTAGGCTCAATCCAGTCAATCAATCGTTTTGCAGGGCTACTGGGTCCAATAAAAGAAAAATGACTAAAATGCCCTTGGGGCATTACTTGGTCCAATTCCAGTCGGCACGCCTTCTTAAAGACAGTAAGTCCCTATTTCAACCTCAATTCTGGTTTCAATTCCAATCTGGACCAATCAAACTCAATTTGGCATATCTTTCGAGAAAGTTGATCCCATAAACGGTAAGCCCATCCGGTCCAACACGTTTCTCAAGAAAAAATTTTAGAGCGGTAAGTCTCTTCAAACTTGTAGACTGGGATAGAACCTAAGTCACCGAAATGGTAGAATGTTCACTTCCTGGCTCTTGCTAGCCCACTAATGTAGAATGTTCATTAAATGACATGTCCTTCAAAAAAGTTGATCCCTCAGACTATAAGTTCATCTAGCAACATTCCGAGATTAGGCAATCTCTAGAATGAATGCACACTATCAAAGTGATAAAAATACTTATAAATATCGCAACCGTCAGTGTAGTGAAAACACTCAGAAATAGGCCGATATTAGGAATTGCCAACAAAACCCCTAGGTCACGGGACCAAATTTGCCTCTTTACTGTGGCACGTTTACCAAAGGCCGAGATACCTTTGGAAACCAACTCGTCACACACCATTAGAGTGATAGAAACACTCAAAACCTAGGTCAACACTAGCACCTGTTAGCCTACTCCAGTGAAAAATGACCAAACTGTCCTTTAGGCCTTCTTCGGCATGTTTCTCGAAAAAGTAACTAAGTCCTTAGAGCGGTAAGTCCACCATTCCAAGATTGTCCCAAAAACAATCTAGCATGTTCAAGTGCCTTCTAGTCGGTTCTAGACCAATTTCGAGACCATCCGGTCAAAATAACTATTTTGCCCCTAGGTATTCGATTGCCTCTGGGTACCACACCGACTCTAGTTATCAAACTGGTTACCTCCCGATGATGCTTCTAATAGTATTTTCAACCTTTCAACACTTTTTGGAGCATTCCGAGTCTATTCCGGCAAGCCTGGTGCAAAATAATTATTTTACCCTTAGTGGGCCAGTTGCCTTTTCCAACCACACTGACTCTAGATGCCAAACTGGTAATCTTCTGGAACACTCTTAATAGTGTTTTCAACCTTGAAACCTTCTCACTGGTCACTCCGAGTCCATTCTAGTATTTTTTCAATTTAATTGACCGTTTTACCCTTGGTGGGTTAGTCGACCTTTTCAAACACTCTAGCATTACTTCTCAAGCTAGTTACCATCGAGACACTCTCTTGCAGTTTTTCATCCATTCTCACCCGAGTTTGGTTACTTGAAACCTTTCAAGTCAATCCTGGACTTTTCGGAGTCACTCATAGTGGAGCCAAGTCCAAAATTGCATGGTAGTCACTAGGATAGGTGCCCAAATCTTTTTCCTTGCATCCCAAGAGTCAAAAGATGCATTTCTTGCCACCCTAAAAACTTTTCTAACTAGCTGGGGCCACTACTCCAATAAATGGCTTGACGCTAGTAGGAGTGGCGCCAATGAGAATTTTGCCCTGGTGCCAGTGCAATAGGCGCCAGGTCATTTAGTTTCCTATAAATATAGACCTTCTCCCTGCGTGAAAAGGGTACGCAAACTCAGTCCAAAAACTTTGTTTCTCGAAATCCAGAGCTCGAAGTCTCTCTAAACCTTAGCCCTCTTTAGTCTTTTCAAACCCTAACCTCTATACACTTAAACCCTAACATCTATACACTCTATACACTCAAATAAAAGTCTCCAAAGCCTCCATTGAAGACTCAAGGTGCTATAACTTCAAGGTTCTCAAAGTCTAAGTAAAGTAAAGTAAATAAAGTAAGCAAAGCAAGAAAAAGACAAGGTAGGTTTTTGATTTACTTTTATGCAATCCCCCCTCTCTTCTCTCTCCTAACCCATTTGGGTTTTCTTCTATTTTAATCCCCCATCTTCTACCTCCCTTTCTTGTATGCTTGAAACAAAGGACTCCCCGATTCATGCCTAGGAAGAGTTGTTGAAGGTTACTGTGTTAGGGGCTTTCTTTAAATTTGACCCTTGATGGTGTGGCTTTGGCCCTCTTGATTATGTGGTGAAGCCTAGCCTTGTATGTTCACGACCCTATTGCATTGTGCATATCATATTCATACATTCATTCAAAATTGTTTTCAAAGTTGCTTTCTCAAACTTGCATCAAAGTGGTTTTTAAACTTGCATTCAAAATCTCTTTTTCAAACTTGTTTTCAAAATCACAATCTTAGAGTGATTCTAGCAATTTCATGGTTAGAGTTGTTTTAGGAAAGTGTTATTATAAGTATCCCATTTTTGCTTGCTTGGCAATCTCCGATTTGTCCGAACTTATATTCAAACTGACACAAACACATTCACGTCTAAATCAAATTTTCAGACTTAATCCAATCAATCAATCGCTTCAGGGGCCCATTAGGTCCAATAAAGTCAAAATAACCAAAATGCCCTTGGGGCATTGCTCGGTTCAATTTCAATGAGCACGTCTTCCCAAAGACGGCAAGTCCTTGTTTCAATCTCAAATACAATTTCAAATGTAATTCCAATCCAAATCAAATCTAGAACGTCTTTCGAGAAAGTCGATTCCTCGGGCAGTAAGTCCATCTAGTCTAACACGTTTATTGATAAGTCCCTTCAAACTCGTTGACGAGGATGGAACCCAAGTCCTTGAGACGGTAGAATGGTTCACCTTTGGTGCTTGCTAACTCACAAATGTAAAATATCCATTATTCGCCACGTCTTTCGAGAAAGTTAATTCCTCAAACGACAAGTCTATCTAGCAGCTTCTAGAGATTAGGCAATCTCTAGAGTGAATGTACATAGTTAGAGTGACGAAAACGCTCGCAAACATTGCAACTGTTAGGGTGGCAGAAACACTAGCAAACAAGTCAACATTAGGAATTGCCAACAAAACCCCTATGTCATGGGACCGAACTCGCCTCTTGGTTGTGACATGTTTACCAAAGAACGAGATACCTTTGGAAACCAACTTGTCACACACCATTAGAGTGATGGAAATACTCAAAACTCGGGTCAACACTAGTGCCTGCTAGCCCACTCCGGTGAAAAATAACCAAATTGCCCTTGGGCTCTTTCCAGCACGCTTCTTGAGAAAGTACCTAAGTCCTTAGAGTGGTAAGTCCACGCCTTCCAAGATTGTCCCAAAGACAATCTGACATGTTCAAGTGCCTTCCAGTCGATCCTGGATCAATTCCAAGACAATTTAGTTAAAATGACCATTTTGCCCCTAGGCATCCGATTGCCTCTGGGAACCACACCAGCTTTGGGTATCAAACTGGTAACCTCTTGAGGATGCTTCTAATAGTATTCATGACCTTCTAGCACATTTCTGGATAATTCCAAGTTCATTCCGGCAAGCCCAGTACAAAATGACCATTTTGCTCCTAGTGGGCCGGTCGCCTTTTCCAACCATGCTAGCTCTGGGTATCAAACTGGCAATCCATTGGAGCATTCTAGATAGTGTTTCCAACCTTAAGGCTTCTCACGGGATATTTCAAGTCCATTCCGGTGGTTTTTGGTCTAGTTGACTGTTTTGCCCCTAGTGGCTCGGTCTGTCTTTTCAAACAAGCCCTAGCCTCCATACACTTAAACCCTAACATCCATACATTCTATATACTTAAACACAAGCCTCCAAAGCCTCCATTGAAGACTCAAAGTGCTGCAACTTAGGAGCTTTCAAGGATCAAGTAAAGCAAAGCAAATGAAGCAAGTAGAGTAAGAAGAATTCGAGGTTGGTTTCCTCTTTATGTTTATATACTTCCCCCCTCTCTCTTCTCTCTCCTAACCCACTTGGGTTTTCTTCTATTTTAATTTCCCATCTTCTTCCTCCCTTTCTCGCAAGCTTGAAACAAGGGCTTCCCAGTTCATGCCTAGGAAGAACTGTTGAAAGTCATCGTGTTGTGGGCTTTCTCCTACTTTAACTTTAGACCGTGTGGATTCGGCCCCCTTGATTATATGGTGAAGTCTAACCTTGAATATTCACGACCCTACTTACATTATGCATTACACATTCATTCATTCATTCAAAATTGTTTTTCAAAAGTTGTTTTCAAAACTTGCATCAAAACTCTCTTTCAAAACTTGCATTCAAAATCTTGTTTTCAAAATTACGATCCCAAAGTGATTCTAGCCATTCCATGGTTAAGGTTGTTTTAGAAAAGTGTTATATTCATTGTGACCATCAAAGTCCATATTTTGGGTGTAAACCCTAAATTATTTTTCATCAAAACCACAATATTAAGACGATTCTAGCCATTCCATGGTTAGGGTTGTTTTAGGAAAGTGTGATATTCAATGTGACCATATTGGTCCATATTTCAAATCCATATTGTTTTCAAAACCACCAACTTAGAATGATTCTAATCTTTTCATGGTTTTAGGAAAGTGAGACATTTAAAAGATCTCAAAAGTCCATATTCAAGTCATTTTCAAACGTCTTTCCAAAAACTCTCTTCAAAAATCTACTTTCTAAAAACTCTTTTTAAACTCCCTCCAAAAATCTCTTTCTAAAAACTTCCTTAAAAAATCTCTCTTCTAAAAACTCCTTTTCAAGGATCCCCTTTTCAAAAATTCTTTTTCATGGAGTCCAAGTCAAGCCCTAGGTTCTATGGTTAGGAAGCCCTAGGTTCTCTTTCCTAGAGCATGACTTCTTTTTTTGCCTTAAATCATAGGTTTTTAAAAACTATTTTCTACATCAAATCCTAGATTTTCAAAATATCTTTTTCTACACCAAATCATAGCTTTTCAAATCGAAGATTTTCAAAACTCAACCTTTCTAATTCCATGTCAAATCAAATCTTCTAATTCAGAAAACTAGATCAAATCCTTCAATTTTGGAAACCAAATCAAAATCATCTATTTTTTAAAATAAAATCTAATCTTCTACTTTAGGAAATAGAAATTAAATCTTTTCCAATCCCAACCTTTCCAAACTTCTAACCTTTCCTAATTCCAACCTTTCTAAATTCTAAATCTTTCCAAAGTTCAAATCTTTCTAAATTCAAAACTTTCCTAAAAAGAAACTTTCCTAATTAGAAAACTTTTCTAATTTAAAAACTTTCCTAAAATGGAACTTTCCTATTTTGAGATTTTTCTAAATTCAAAGATTTCTAAAATCTAATATTTCCTAAACCTAACTTTCTACATTTATTCAAATCAAATAATCAAGTCAAATCCTTACATGTCTTTTTCAAGTTAGGTATTTCTAAATCAAATCAAATCTCTTTCTAAATCTTTCTTAAATCTAACATTCCTAATTCAATTACATGCTCCAACCTTTGATTACTTAAACCCTAGGATACCTAAACCTTAGTTCAACCCTAACCCTAAAGTTAGAAAGCTTCAACTCCTTTCTAAAGCTCTTTTATAAGCCAACATGGTTTTCCAATTTCAATCTAATTCAAGATGTTTTAAAAATCTTAATCTTTCCAAATCTAGTCTAAGTTCTTTTTCAAAGTTCGAACCCTTTTGCAAGTCCAATTCTAAGTCTAGGTTCAATTTCAAATCTTCTATTTCAAGGCCGAATCAAACTCTTTTTCAAATAAAACTTTTTTTAATCAAATCTTTTCAAATCAAAATTTTTAAAAACCTAGAAGTGTCTATTTTCAATTGGACTCTTATCCGAATTAAGACTAACCTGATTCTCAAAAAGAGATAAGTAGGCAACCCTCATGGGTGCGGACATAACCTTTTTCAAGTTTTCAATTCCCCAATTTGTTTCAACTCTCTAATTTCTAAAACCTTCTTTCAAACCTCAAGTCTTCTTTTTAAATCTATTTCCAAAATTAAATCTTCTTTTCAAGTCTATTTTCAAACTTCAAATCTTTTCTCCAAAATCTATTTTTAAAATCAAACTTTTTTTTTGCACTTACATATCATGCATCATATGAATTCATTTCAAAGTGGATAGTATTGGACATTTATTAATCTAAGATTCTAAATGAGTGAACATATGGTGAATAGACATGTAGGTACTGCAAGGATAGGACAAGGTGGCGGCTTAGTGCGTCTTTCCTACACATAACCAACATCCGAACCTAAAATCACTGTTTTCAAAGTCCAAAATGGAGTTATTTTCAAAAAGAGCTTATATTTTTTCAAAGGTTGCCAAACAACCTTTTTTTTTTAAAAAACCATCTCTTAAGGAAGTTTTCAAAACCTTTTCAAAAACTCTAAGTAAAATATTTGGATTGTGCTTAGTTTTAGAGGACCTAACTCACCTTAATCAAGTTAGGTGGCGACTTTAAACTTTTTCCAAAAACCCTTAATCAAATCAATTTTCATTTCAAACCTAGTCGCAATTGTCCTTCTAGGATGATGAGTTCTAACGAGAGAATACGGTGTTTTTTCCACTTGTGTGTATTTTCCTTGAGTGCGAAAAATCAGGGCGCGACAAGTGTGATATTCAAAGTGATCATTATGGTTCATATTTTAAATCCATGTTGTTTTCAAAGCCACCAACTTAGAAAGGTTCTAATCTTTTCATGGTTAGAATCGTTTCAGGAAAGGGAGACATTCAAAATATTTCAAAAGTCCATATTCAAGCCTTTTTCAAATTACTTTTCAAACTTCTTTTCAAAAACTTTCTTCAAAAATCTACTTTCTAAAAAATCTTTTTAAATTTCATTCCAAAAACTCTCTTAAAAAATATACTTTCTAAAAACTCCCTTCAAAAATCATTTTTCCAAAAACTCTTTTCAAATATCTCCTTTTGAAAAACTCTTGTTTTTAGGAGTCCAAATCAAGCCCTAGAATCCATGTTTAGGAAATCCTAGTTCTCTTTTCTAAAATCATGACCTCATTTTCAATATCAAATCATAGGTTTTCAAAAACTATCTTCTACACCAAATCATAGATTTCCAAATCCTAGACTTCCAAAATTCAACCTTTCTAATTCCATGTCAAAATCCAATCTTCTAATTTAAGAAACTAGATCAAAATCTTCCCGTCAAGGAAACTATATTAAATCCTCCAATTTTAGAAACTAAATCAAATCACCTAAGTTTTGGAAATTAAATCTAATCTTCTACTTTAGGAAATAAAAATAAAATATTTCTTAATTCAAACCTTTGATAATTCTAACATTTCTAAATTCAAACCTTTCCTAATTCTAACATTTATAAATTCAAAACTTTCTAAATTCTAAAACTTTCTAAATTCAAAACTTTACAAAATTCAAAAACCTTCAAAATTCAAATCTTTCCTAATTTAAAACCTTCTTATTTTAAAACTTTCCTAATTCAAAGATTTCTAAAATTCAATCTTTCTTAAACCTTTACTTTCTAAACTCTTTCAAATCAAATGTTCAAGTCAAATCTTTTCCAAGTTAAGTGTTTCTAAATCCAATCAAATCATTTCCAATCTTTTCTAAGTCCCATCGTTTTTAACTCTATGTTTTCTAAACTCAAACTTTTCAAATCTAAACAAAATATTTTCTAATTTAATTACATGCTCCAAGCTTAGGTTACCTAAACCCTAAGATATCTAAACCCTAGTTGAACCCTAATCCTAAGTTAGAAAGCTTCAACTCATTTTTAAAACTTCTTTCCAAACCAGGATGGTTCTTCAACTTCAATCTAAGTAAAAAATGCTCTCAAAGCTCAACTCTTTCTTTTTCGAATCCAATTTCAATTTCTAAATTTCTATTCAAAGTTTAAATTAAACGTTTTTTCAAATCAAACCTCTTCAAGTTAAACTTTTCAAA
This sequence comes from Euryodendron excelsum, assembly GCA_033060915.1. Lineage (NCBI taxonomy): Eukaryota > Viridiplantae > Streptophyta > Magnoliopsida > Ericales > Pentaphylacaceae > Euryodendron > Euryodendron excelsum. The sequence continues at coordinate 9,560,539 of CM065391.1, read as the reverse complement.
AACCTCAAAGCGTCTATTTTCAATCAGATTCTAGTCCAAATTACGACTGACATGATTCCTAACAAAGGGATACGTTGGCGACCCTCATGGGTGCAGTTACAACCTTTTTCAAATTTTCAATTCCATAATCTATTTTCAGAATCAAATCTTCGTTTCAAAATCAAATTCTTCTCTGGCACTTGCATGTCATGCATCATAGCAAATCTCTTTTCCATAATTCTTTTCAAAGTGAATATAATTGGACAATTGTTAGTTGAAGGTTCTAAATGAGTGAACCTAATGTGAATAGACATGTAGGTACAGCAAGGGCAGGATAGGATATCTTCCATATACGTAACCACCCTTCGAACCTAGAATTATTGTTTTCAAAGACAAAAAATTGAGTTATTTTCAAAAAGGACTTAAATCTTTCCAAAGGTTTCCAAACAATCTGTTTTCTTAAAAACCCTCTCTTGAGGAAGTTTTCAAAAACCCTAAGTTTAATCTTCGGATTGCACTTAGTTTTGGTGACCTAACTCACCTTAATCAAGTTAGGTGGCGACTCCAAATCATCTTCCAAAAGCCCTTAATAAAATAAATTTTCAATTCAAATCTAGTCATATTCATCCTCATAGGAGGATGAGTTTTAACGAGAGAGCACCGTGTTTTTCCTGCTTGTACGTATTTTTCTCGAGTGCGAAAAATCGGGGCGCAACATGCATGAAAAATGGGTTTTCTCACCCCCAAACTCAACCAAACCTCTCCTAAACTCTCCTAAACTTTTCTAATGCTAATAGGGTTCAAAGATTGACCCAAGAAGACAACAATAACTCAAAAAGGGATCTAAGGTTTGAGATCTAAAACCCAACATGCACAAATTTGGGAGTTTTCAATGCCAACTCCCAATCCATCTATGGAAGCTTACAAACCCTCAAAACCCAACTATTGGGACTCAAAGGAGTCACCACAGACAACTACAACACATATACACACAAGCATACACAAGGTTTGGAGTTCATACTTTTCTCTCTCACACTTTCCAAACTCCAACAATAGCTTCCAAGCTTGTGTTGAGCTCTTCAACCCGTTCTCTCCTCTTAATCTTCTCTCTTCTCCCCTTCTCTAAAAAATAGAAAGTGTGTGTGTGTTTGTTACGGGTGTGAGGGTTAATAGGAGATACACATTCTCACACTAGGAGCATATGCTACAATATACATTACTATTGGTTATTTTAACCCAAAGGGACATTAAAATATACAGAATTTAGAAAATTCTCATTAATTTAGATAATAGAGGTTCAGGATATTACAACTTTATTCAATTCCTGGTAGTCGATACACAATCTCATAGTTTCATCTTTCTTTTTCACAAATAACACGGGAGCACCCCAATGTGAGACACTAGGATGAATGAATCCTTTTTCCAACAAGTCTTGGATTGAACCTTCAACTCTTTCAACTCTGGAGGAGACATACTGTAATATCCCGAACCTCTATTTATTTATATTAATGAGAATTTCTATTGTATGCAATAGTTACTGTTAATTATTTCTCCTTTTGGGTAAAAAATGACCAATGAGAGCTTATGTTGTAACTTAAGCCTATAGGGTGAGACACATGAGATTATTCCCACGTATCATCTTATATATAGTTATATGCACACAACTCATATGTCCCCCCCAAATTTTTTGTATTCGAGGAATACACACAAGCGGAAAAAATACTGTACTCTCTCGTTAGAACTCGCCTTCCTAGAAGAATGAGTGCGACTAGGTTTGAATTGAAAATTAATTTGAATAAAGGGCTTTTTGGACAATATTTGGAGTCGTCATCTAACTTGATTAAGGTGAGTTAGGTCACCTAAAAACTAAGTACAATCCGAAGACTACACTTAGGGTTTTTGAAAAACGATTTTGAAAATACTACCTCAAGAGAGGGTTTTTAGGAAAACAGGTTATTTAGCAACCTTTAGAAAATATTAAGCCCTTTTTTTGAAAATAACTCCGTTTTGGTCATTTCAAAACAGTGATCCTAGGTTCGGAGGTTGGTTACGTGTAGGGAAGACGCACTAAGCCATCACCTTACCCCGCCCTTGCGGTACCTACATGTTTATTTACCCTAGATTTACCTATAAGAATCTTCAACTAACAAATGTCCAATCCTATCCACTTTAGAAAAGAATTTTTGAAAAGAAATTGACATGATGCATGATATGCAAGTGCAAGAAAAAAATAGTTGGAAATTAGATTTGGATATAGATTTGAAAAGAAATTGATTTTTAAAAAGAGATTTGAAAAGATAGATTTGAAATTGGAAAGTTTTAGAAATTGGAAATAGAGATTTGAAAATAGATTTTTGGAATTGAAAACTTGAAATAGATTATGGAATTGGAGATTTGAAAAAGATTGTGACCGCACCAATGAGGGTTGCCTATATATCCCTTTTGAGGAATCATGTCAGTTGTAGTTTGGATAAGAATCCGATATGGAAGAAGAAATTGAATTGGAATTTGGATTTGATTTGAATTTAGAATAGAAGACTGAAATTTAGAATTTGGAATTGAAAAGATTGGACTTTGATTTGGAAAGATAGAACTTAGAAGAAAGATTTGGACTTGTTTTGGAAAAATTGAGCTTTAGGAAACCAAGACTTAGGAAAGGACTTGAGATTAAGAATCATTTGACTCGAAGGTTGGACTTGGAAGATTAAGGAAGTTGGAATTTAGGAAAGATTCGAATTAGGAAAATTTCATTTTAGGAAAGTTTCATTTAGGAAAGTTTTCAAAATAGGCAAAGTTTCATTTTAAGAAAGTATTGAAATTGGAAAGTTTTGAATTTAGAATGTTTTGAAATAGGGAAGTTTTGAAAATAAGAAAGTTTTGAGTTTAGAATGTTTTAGATTTAAAAAGATTTGAAGTTTAGGAAAGTTTAGAATTTTGAAAAGATTCAAAGTTTGAGTTTTAGAAATTATTGAGATTGGGAAAGGTTTGAGTTTAGGAAAGATTTGAAAAACCTAGATTTCGAAAGTCGAAATTTGGAAAGGTATGGAATTAGGAAAGGTTTAGGCTAGGAAGTATTTGGAAATTTAAAGTTTAAGGAAATATTTAATTGTTTAAGTTTTAGAAACTTAAGGTTTAGGAAGGTATGAGATTAGGAAGGAGTGGGATTCCTATTTCCTAAATCGAAGGATTGGATTTTGTTTCCAAGGGAGGTGTTTTAATTTTCTTTCCAAAAATAGAGGGTTGGATCTAGTTTCCTAAACGGAGAGATTGGATTTGGTTTTCTAAAGGGAAGATTGGATTTGGCATGGATTTGGAAGGATGATGTTTTAGAAACCCTAGATTTGGAAGACTATAGTTTTGATGTAGAAAATAGATTTTGGAAACCTAGGTTTTAAGGCAAGATTAGAAAACATGTTTTAAGAAAAGAAGTTAGGGTTTCCTAATCGTTGGCTCTAGGGTTTAACTTAGACTCTAAGAAAAGAGATTTTGGAATGTTAGGCTTTAAAAAAAGAAGATTTTTATAAGAAAAATCCTAGAAAGGAGTTTTTGAAAAGTGAATTTTGAAAAGAAAGTTTTTCGAAAGGAATTTTAGAAAGTAAAACTTTGAGGGAGTTTTTGGAAAGAGAGATTTTGGAAGAAAAGATCTTAAAAAGGAGTTTACGGAAAGCGAATTTTGAAAAGGGAGTTTTTGGAAAGGGATTTTTGGAAAGAGTTTTTCTCGGAAGGAGACCTAGGGAGTATTTTTAGAAAGTGAATTTCGAAGAGAGCGTTTTGGAAAAATATTTTTAGGAAAATGAGTTTTGTGAAGGGAAGTTTAGAAAATAACTTTGGAAAGGAATTTTGAAAAGGAGATTGAAGAGAACTTTTAGAAAGTATATTAGAAAAAGAGATTTTTTAGAAAGAGAGATTTGAAAAGAGACTTTTTAGACAGTATATAAAATATCTCACTTTCCTAAAGTGATTATAACCATAAGAAAGTTAGAACCACTTTAAGATAATAGTTTTGAAAACAACAAGGATTTGAAAATATGGACCATATTGGTCACTTTAAATGTAACACTTTCCTAAAACAACCCTAACCATGAAAAGGCTATAATCACCTTAGGATTGTGATTTTGAAAACAAGTTTTGAAGAAGAAGATTTTGATACAAGTTTGAAAACGATGTTAATGCAAGTTTTGAAAACGAATTTTGGAAGAATGCAAGATCATGATATGCACAATGCAAGTTGGGGTCGTGAACATACAAGGTTAAAGGCTTCACCACATAATCAAGGGGGCCGAACCCACGTGATCTCCGGTTAGACTAAAATAAAGCCCCCAACACGGTGACCTCCAATAGCCTAATTCTACACAGGGACCGGGAAGTCCCTTGTTTCAAGAATGCAAGAAAGGGGAGGAAGAAGATGGGAGATTAAAATAGAAGAAAAACCAAGTGGGTTTGGAGGGAGAAGGGAGAGGGAGAAGATGCGTAAACTTAAATAGAGAGCCTACCTTGTATCTTTTTTATTTTCTTTGCTTTGCACGCTTTATTTTTCTTGATTTGCTTCAGCCTTCACTTCAATCTTCGTCTTAATCTTCGGAAACTTGTCTTGATCTTCGAGAGCTTCGGGTTGCAGCACTTCAACTTTTCAATGGAGGCTTTAGAGGCTAGTGTTTGAGTGTATATGAGTGTATGGGGGTATATGAGAGCTAGGGTTTGTGTATGGAAGCTAGGGTTTTGGAAAACCTAAAGAAGACTAAGGTTTGGGGAGGCTACGAGCTCTGTATATCGGAGAGGAGAGTTTTAGACTAAGTTTCCGGACCCCTTTCACGCTGGAGGAGGCTCTGTATTTATAGAGATAAGAATGACCTGGCACCTGTTGCAGTAGCACTAGGCCAAAAATCCTTCTAGTGGCGCCAAGCCAAATTTTGGCTTGGTAGTATTGGCGCCAGCCACTTAGGAAACTTTTTAAGTCAGCACGTAACGTATCTTTAGAAGATTTGGGCGCCTGTACTAGTGACTACCATGCAATTTTTAGCCTGACTTCACTAGTAGTGGCTTCGGAAGGTCCAGGAAGGATTTAAGGGACCGAGAATGGCCCGGAAGGCCGAAAAAGGGGAGGAACCCTTAGAATAGGGTTCCGGGGGTAATAGACTTGAAAAAGGATGTCAGGGTTTGTTAGAGGGTCGACCGGGCCATTAGGGACAAAATGGTCAACCGGGCCAGAAAGTTGCCGAGACAGACTCAGAATGTCCCGGAAGAAGACTCAAAGTTTGAAAACATTATTTAGAATATTCCCAAGAGATTAACGGTTTGATACCCGGAGCCGATGTGGTCAGAAAAGGCGACCGGCCCACTAAGGACAAAACGGTCATTTTGCACCAAGTTAGCCGAAATTGACTCGGAATGGTCTGGAAAGATAATGAAATGTCAGGAGTACTATAAAAAGCATTCTCGGGAGGTTACCAGCTTGATACCTAGAGCCAGTGTGGTTCCCAGGGCATTCGGATGCCTAGGGGCAAAATGGTCATCTTGACCGAAAAGTCTCGAAATTGGCTTGAAACTGACTAGAAGGCACCTAATCATGCTAGATTGCTTTTAAGACAATCTTGGAAAGGTGGACTTACCGTTCTGAGAACTTAGGTACTTTCTCGAGAAACGTGCCAAAAATGGCCCTAAGGGCAGTTTGGTCATTTTTCACCGAAGTGGGCTAGCAGGCACCAGTGTTGACCTGGGTTTTGAGTGTTTCCGCCACTCTGACGGCGGTCCCATGATACAGGGGTTTGTTGGTAATTCCCTATATCAACCTGTTTACGAGTACTTCCGCTACTCTAACGTTTTGCGATCATTCTCGAGATTGCCTGATTTCAGGAAGCTGCTAAATGGACTTAGCGCCTGAGGAATCAACTTTCTCAAAAGACGTGCCGAAACGGAAATTTCTGCATTGGCGGGCTAGTAGGCGCCAAAGGTGGACCGTTCTACCATCTAGGGGACTTGGGGTCTTGTCCCGGCCGACAGGTTTGAAGGGACTTACCATTTTGAAGAGTTAACTTGGAAACGTGCCAGATTGGAGGGTCTTACCACCTTGAGGAATCAACTTTCTCGAAAGGTGTGCCAAATTTAATTGGAATTGGAAATGCACTTAGAAAGGGGACTTGTCGTCTTCAGAAAGCCGCGCCTATTAGAATTGGACCAAACATTACCCCCAACAGCATTTTGGTCATTTTGCCTCTATTTGGGTATAGCAGGCCCACGAAGCGATGGAATGACGGGAGTAGACTTCGAAAGTTGATTTAGATTGGAATACGTCCAGATTGACTTGAGCACAAGTCTGGAAGGACTAGAGACTACCGAACAGGAAAAAATGGGGTGCTTACAGCTGCCCCTCTTTTTCTGTCTTTGCTTGTTGAAGACAAAAAATGATAGAGTAAGAGTCCCATGTTGACCGTCAGGCGGTCGGAGGGACGAACTTTGGAAATTTTGGAAGACGGGATTATAGAAATGAATATTGGTCAAAAAGGCCTTTGAAATCGAGTTTTGGCGGGAAAAAGGGCAAAGCTGCCCAGAATTGTCAACTAGCACCACTAGCAGTGGCGCCTTTGGAAGAAATGGCTTGGCGCCACTAGTAGTGGCACCAGGCCTGGGATCAAAATCATAAACATTTCTGGTTCGAACACTTGCGGGATTTTGAAAGATTTTCGCAAAACCGAGAGGCATTGTGAGGAAACCGACTTGGACATTGAAGGAGCACCTCTTAAAGACCACGCGAGATTGCTGGAAGTGAAGGCCGTCGTTGGAAAAGTTGCCGGAAGAGAAGTTTTCATTGGAGACCTCCAAGAGGTGAGTTTTTGAGTTTATGTTGATTTTGATGTGTAGAATTCCGTTTAAGTTGTGTGAATAGTGAAAATTGATATTTTGATATATTTTGAACACCGTGGTGAAGTTATTTTTACATTTTAGTGCTTGTTTGATTGAATTTGAGTGATTTTACGTGATTATGTGAAAGAAGTTTCTGCAGGAATTGTGGGTTTGTTCCTACAGGCTTAGGTGTTTGAGTTTTTATGGCTAGATTTTTATACTATGTGCCTTACAAAAATGTGTTTAACAGTCGTATGAAATTTCATGATTTTTTTGAAAACATTTGAATTTTTTATTTTTTTAAAAAATAGAAAAAAGACTTAGAAAAATAGGAAAAATGGAGAAAATTGAGAAAGTGATGAAATTAAAGGAGTTTAAAATTTAGAAAAAATTTGAGAATATTTTAGAAAACATTTGAAATGATTTTGAGAAATTTTTGGACATATTTGAAAAACATTGATTTATTAAAAAATGAAATGAGTCTTTTGGGAAGTTTAAAAATTTTAAAAGTGTGTGCGGGTGTTTGTGCTATGTGATGGTGATGTTTGTAAAGTTCATGCCTTGTATTTTATGTTGATGTGGTGGGTGTTGTTGGGACCATTTTTAAAGGAAACTTTGCCGAAATTTTTACAATTTGGAAAAGAGTTGGAAAATGTTTTGAATAAAATCTTTTTGAAGGAAAAAGACAGAAAACCCTAGAAATTTTAGAAAACTTGTTTTGACTCAAAAATGACAAATCAAAATGTGTAGGAAATTCATTTTGACTCGAAACTTGACCTTTTAAATCTAAATGTGTAAAAAATTTATTTCGACTTAGAATTGGATTTAGAATCAAAATGTATAGGAAATTCATTTTGCCTTAGAAGTGGAATTTTAAAAAAAATCAAAATGTATAGGAAATTCATTTTGCCTTAGAAGTGGAATTTTAAAAAAAATCAAAATGTATAGGAAATTCACTTTGACTTATCATTTGAAATCTTTGTTTTTTTTTTTTTTTGTTTTTTATTTATTTTATTTTATTATTATTTTTAACTGCATGTATCGTATATTAACACCTCTTATCTTGCTTACCTTTCCAGGATGGTAAATGTGGGTGACGATGGTTATGAGAGGAGACGCCGCTCTGGGAAGACGGCCAGGATAGATTTTGTTAGCGGCTCCAGTTGTTTTAGGGGTAGTCATCGATCCACTAGACGGGTCTCTTCTAGTCAGAGCGGACGGGGGAGTAGACCACCTGTCGACCCCTTTCCTCTGGTAGAGCAGGCCTTTGCGAAGGATATTGGTGCTGAGGAGGAGGTAACGGGTCTTGGTGACCAGGTGACTGGTTATGAGAGAGCCTCCTCTAGACATAGGTAGATGGATGCTGATTTGGGTGACCTAGAGGTACCGGACATCCCACCGCTTGGGGATCTTGCTTATCACCCCAGTGTATATTCTAGACAGCATTTGTCCCCTCCGCAGGTACACACAGGTTTTAGAGGGCTGTTCATGAGGTCTTCGTGACCATGCAGTGGGCTACTCCATCATATCGTGCTTTCTTGGCTGAGATTGGATTCAAAGCTTTCATGAAATTACAGGCTAACCGCCTGAACCGATATCTGGTGCTAGCACTTATTGAGAGATGGTTTGGAGAGACTGGGACTTTCCATTTTGTTGGCTTCGAGTTAGGTCCCACCCCCTTGGATTGGGCGATCATCACAGGGCTTTCCTTCGTTGGTCGATGGATCACCTTACAGCTGGTCAGCAGGGACGATACATGTATTCTATTGGACTTGCCCCCTCCCGAGCGTTTTGCTTTCTCAGTTTCCTGGCTCAGTCGAGATGACAGTACCTTTGCTGTTGAGCCATCACCTGCCCGACATGACATCCTGAGGCGGCGACTTGTTTTGTATATCATACAACAACAACAAGTTGCTCTTGCCTTTTTGGTTAGTGAGCATAGTAGCTGATCTTGGGGCATTATCTGAGCTGGATTAGGGTTCCTTCTCCTTTGGCTGCTTCCTTCGATCGATGCGGGTTTGGACTTCTTCCCGTTGGGACAATATGACCAGTTTCTGGCCCTTTCTTGTCTGGTGGAGCTATGAGTACCTACCTATTCGTCGCCCGGCAGTTATCGAGGATGACCTTTATCCTCGTGCTTTGAGGTGGGCTTGTGACCGGGTGGCCCAGCGATCGGTGATTATTGACTTTGTGACATTACTAGCGAATCTAGAGTTGATTTAGGCGAGGCACATGACTTGGCAACCCTTATTTGGATCAGTTCATTATGAGATAGAGCGGTACTTGGTTCCGTTGTCCCTTTTGAGGGCTACTTTTCTCAATGACGATACTTGGGACTCCTATCTAGGAGAGCGGCACTGGCGGTAGTTTCATGAGGAGTTTCAATCAGCAAGAGCTCCGCTAGAGTATATGTTTGGAGCTTTGGTGGTAGGAGTGCCTATCCCCTATTAAGAGCAGCAGCCGGGTGTCGAGTTCTTGCTTCCTCCGGATACAGACTACGCTGCACACTTCAGGGCTCATTCTGTCGGTGCCTTCACCCGGTTTGAGGTAGTATTCGGTGAATACGTTATGGACCAGGAGGTGGTTGACTTGTGGCGCCGTGCTGGGGGATACGTGCCCCAAGCTAAGTTTGCTGCTGTGAGGGACCAGAGGGATCGATACTAGACGGAGCGAGATCAGTATCAGGCAAAGGTGGCTTCCTTGACGACTCGGATAGCCCAGATGGGAGGTGGTAGGGTATATCAACTTTTCTGTCCTTCTTCTTGGTTCTTCTTTCATGTAGCTGATTTCGGTTCTACCTTCTTTGCAGGATGCTGGTGCTTCGAGTAGCTATTTGCCCCCTCTGGATCCAGGTTTCGGGGATTTCGATCCCGAGGATATTGACTTCGACCTTTGATAGATACCCCTTACTGTAGACCCTGATTTGCTTTTGCCCCTTATCCCTGAGATGCGTTTATGTTAGACAGCTCTATTTTTTATAAATTTGGTACACAAATGGATGTTTATCGTAGTTAGATATATGGACATGCAAAGACATTCATGATTTTGATAGCTAAGTATATGATCAGATGCATGTGATGGATGATGATGCATATTTATTACATGGGTCGATGTTAAACTATGTTGGTGACTTCTGTTTCTATTGAGAGTTATCTCCTATGTAAGAGAAACTCATGCTGATTTTTTTTTTTTAGAATGTATGCACATATTAGGAATATATTAGCTAAAGGAATGACAAGGGGTGCTGTCGAACTTGTTATCTTCGGGATGGTAACTCCTTCCTTTTCGAGGGGCCTGGCCACTCCTTTGGCTCAATCTTACCTTGACTAGATGATAGCATTTCGTACCTTTCTCACCCTTTTGACTGCCTCCGACTTTTTGCCTCGGGGTTAGTATATAGAGTTCTTGGGCTGGAACTCTCAACTCTTGGGGTTTTAGCAATAGCTTACCTGATCTTTAGCAGAGTGATAATTGGCCAATCTTTCAATCCGAAGAGACTTTGCGTTAGGACCATAATGTGGGCTAGGTTATGGGGTTTTCGAAACAACGGGATTTGTAGGCTCAAATTCAATGTTACTTTCAACAGGGTTTAGATCCATACCATCCTTGACTATTCTTCAGTGGGGTTAGCATCCTTCTTTAGCTTTGGCAGTGTGTCTAGCTCATTTAGATCAAGCAATCTATTTTCAATCAAAGGGGACTTTAGTAAGGTTTTAATGTAGGCTATGGTTTCGGGGTTTTGCAAGAAAGGGTAAAGGTTCGAACCTGTTGTTTCTACTGGGTTTCTTTGTAACCTAGGATCACCTTTAAATTTCCTTCTTGCTTTTACTATATACTTCTCAGGGTGAAAATGACTCTTTTCTTTCACCCTTTCTATATGCTTTTTGAGATAAACATGACTCTCTTCTCTTTCAAAATTCTTATTATGCTTTTGAAGATGACTCAATCATGGTTTTCTTCAGGCTTGTGTAGAGCTTCTTATAGTATATATCTTCAAAAGTGTGCACAAACAGTTGTAGGTTCTCCTTTTCTTCAAGCGGGGGGTTGACTTGTGCAGCGGCCACCCTCCATCTTAGGGCATATCCTTTAAAGGTTTCCTTCTTATCTTTACTTATCATCATCAAGGACTATCGATTAGAAGTGAGGTCGATGTTGTGACAGTATTGGGCTTTGAATGCATTGACCAGCTCGATCCAAGTTGTGATCTTCCTTAGGTCCAGACGGGCGAGCCATTATAGAGCAGACCTGGTGAAGCTGTGTTAGAATAGTTGCATGAGGAGTTTTGAATCGTTGCCGTGACCACTTAGGGCTCCAGTATAGAGATGAAGATGAGCAACGGGGTTACTAGTGCCGTTATACTTCTAGAAGTTAGGCATTTTGAACCTCGCAGGTCTCGGGTGGTCAGGAAAGAAACCGTAAGTGTCATGGCCATGGAGACTTCGCAGCGAATCCTCTAGCCCTTGGATTTTCAAACTAAGAGGGTCAAGAGGGGCCTTCTTTACGACAGGTGAAAGTAATATGGTCTCCTCCTCTTTAGCGCTAATCCCTTTGGCATCTTCCTTATTCCTCCCAGCATTGTTAAACTAAAGCACGATCCTTGGATTAGCAGGTTCAGGGTCCTTGGACGAAGTCATGGATGATGATGGGACTACTGTAGTATCCTTCATAGCCATAATTTGGATGAGTTTGAGCATCTCATCCATCTTGGTCCTCATTTCGTTAATCTCTTCTCGAGAAACTTGAGATGATTCTTCAGGGTTAGCAGCCATTAATGATGCCCTTTGTTGGATAATATAGGATCCCTAGGTAGATGTTGCCCCTTCTTGGGAGCAATGTTGACTTAGTGCAAGGCGATCTCTGTAAAGAAACAAAAATAATAACACAAATTACAAGTTAGTTTCTGATTTTTAGAGAGCTCTATGCAATGCATGTCCTAGGGTATCCCTATTTGAGAGGGAAACTAATCATGATGAACTTAGCTCACTTCTTGGAGATGTAGGATTTGCCCTTGTATGCAGATAACTTATCGTCAGATGGGGAACTTCATCTATTCACATATTCATCCATCCATTTGGTTGAGGAAAATAAAAAAATATATTTTGGCTTTGGGTTTACGATACGAAAGAATTGAAATACCTTTTAACAGGAGGAGAGGGAATATTTTCCCTTGGGGTTACACCTATCAAGTTTTACATAAGAAGTCCGCGAAGTGATGGATTATGCTTACATCCCACATTTCAACTGGTTGAGAGGGAAGAGAGGGAGAAGAGAAGAAGAGAAAGAGGAGGAAGAAGCTTGAAGGAAGAGTTTGTAGCCAATAGAAGATTTAACCAAGCTTGAAGAAAGGTAAGGTTCCATTTTCTTTTACAATTGTATATGTGTATGCATCTATCTTTGTGGGTTGTGTTGTTAGGTTGTTGTGGATGACTCTTTTGAGTCCCAAATTGACTAAATATAGAGTATTGTAAGCCCCATTGAAAGATTTGATAGTTTGGGAATGAAATCCCCAACTTATGCAAGTTAGGCTTGGGTTCCTAAAACCCTAGATCCCTTCGATTTACTTTTTTAAAGTGTTTCATTTTGAGTTGTTGTGGTCTTCTTGGTTCAATCTTTGGACCCTAGAAGCATTGAAAGAGTTTGTGAGAGTTTTGATAGAGTTTGGGTGTGATTTGGGGATTTTTTGGGTGGATTTTCATTTTTTCTAGGTACTGTGTCGGCACCTTGGCCTCATGTGTCGACACTTCCCGGTTTCACTTCTTCACCTTTGACACTGTTTAGTAAAATAGACATAAATTTCTCTAAAAAATTTGGATTGATGCACTGTTTAAAGCATTGGATAGCAGATTCATAGACCTTTGTATCCATATAAAGTTTGTACTCTAATTCCGTATAGATTGAGAGATATGAGAGTTTAAAGATGACCCAAAATCTATGCCAACAACCTTATTTTCCAGAATTTTAGTCCACCTTCTGTGAGGCACAACTTCTTTATCCGAAATGTGTTTTTGGCCCATAACCTATCAAATTAAAAATCTTTAAGCCTATTTTCAAATGGGACTAGCCTAAAGTGTGTACTCATCCTTGAGAGGTGGTTAAGATGCACAGAAGGAGTCAATGTCTCGGCTTTCATTTTCAAACCTCAACCTTATGTTCTTGTTTTACGTTGGGGCTTTGTCTTAGAGTTAAGCGTTGCTCTCTCGTTGTGTGAGTGAGGTGTTGATGTGTCGGGGTTGAGGGTCTTATGTGCTTAGTCTCAGTTTACATTGTATTGCTCTGCCTTGGAGTCTTGTATTGATATTTTCATACTTCTATGTGCATTTTATGTAAGAACACCTTGTCTACCACCATTCTATCGGAGAGAGGTGAGTAACGATATGCCATGAGTAAAACTCTATTAATTTGCAAATGTTTTAAATTCACCTCCATATCATGCAATGCTTTCCATACATTTTCAATACATCAATGTTACGTTCAATTACTAATATCGCATTTCAAGCGCCTGCAAGTTATATTTATGTTATGAATGAAAACCATGGACTATATTGTTTAAATGAAAGAGATGCTAAGTTTTTCAATGTAGAGTGCCAACTCAGGTCTTCTCGTGGGAAGACCTTAATCTAGTCCGATAGTCCTACGATAGGGGATAGGAAATAAACTATCTATGTTAAGAGACGTCCCTGGCCTAAAGAGCCTTAGCGTGACCTACATGGTTACTATAGAGCCTAGCTCATATGTCGAGTTGTAGCACACTTATGTTTTGAACCGAGAACTATGATATGTTTACATGTTTTACGACAAGATATAAAATGTTATATCAAGAATAATGTGATGTAGCATCTCTTCTTATGATACTATGTTTTGAAATGTTGAAACATTTCAAATGATGTTTATGTTATCTATGAGTTCCAAGCATACGCTTTATACGTTCAAAAGTTCATTTCCTTATGCATAAATGATTATATATCCTTATACATTGGATATAATTGCTAGGCCATGATATTTTCTTGCTCATGCATCATTGTTATTCACTAAACAGTAGCTTACATTTTCTCAAATGGTTTTTAGGTAACCAATCTAGAAGGCCCTAAAGTGAGGCCATATGTTGATTTTGAGCTACAGCCCACGGGCCTATGTTTTGTATAATATTTGAGGGTTGGACCCAATGTTTTGTAATGATATAATGCTATAACTTTGGTGAACCTTGATTTAGTCCTTATGTATGTTATGTTTTAGATTAGGCACAACTTTATCATGTATGACACGAACTATATTTCAAGTTATAAAAGATTATATTCTGTAAATTTTAAATGAGTATGCACAGGTGATGAACCAGTTTATGTAATGCAGCCTCGGCTAGCCTTGCTATTGGCCGATCATATACCCCACATCCGCATAGACCGGGTTATGGGGCGTGACAGCGTGGTATTAAAGCTATAGGTTGACATCGTAAGATTAAGTCGTGTCTAGATAGGATTCTAGGCTTGACTTGGGTATGTGCTATACGTATATGTATGTGTATGCTACGTCTATAATGACATGCTAAGGTGTAATACATGTAGTGCTATATTAAATGCTTAACGTCTTGTTGTGCACGTATAGTTAACCATGCCGCTGAGAAGAGGGGGTCGTAGGGGGACTGGAGAGCCCGAAGACTGAATTGATTGCATAGAAAGGATATTAGCTGGAATTGTTCAAGTGGTCCAGGATACCCATAGCAACATCGCTAATGCACCGAAACAGCCGGCGGCGTAGGCGCCAAAAGGAAAGGTAGTGGCGCGTACCACCATTAAGCAGTTTCAATAGTTGAAGCCCCCAACTTTTCAGGGGACTCCCAACCCAATGGCCGCTGAGTCTTGGTTTTTGGGAATTGAGAGAGTGTTTGAAGTGTTGTCTGCATAGATGAAAAGAAAGTGACCTTTGCCACCTTTAGCTTTAAAGAAGCTGCATTTGTTTGGTGGAAATTGAAGAAAGCGACGAAGCCACTATGGTTGTTGCCTAGGTTTCTGGAGGTGTTCAATGAGGAATAATTTCTTGAGATTGTCAGAGATCAGAAGACTACGGAGTTCTAAGGGAATATGATTGTGGCAAAGTACAACACCAAATTTATGGAGTTATCACGATATGCCCCGCATATTATGTCATCAGAAACTCGCAAGGCGAGGAAGTTTGAGATAGAATTGCGATGGAACATTCGCAACAAGGTGGACATGCTATGACTAGAGACCCATCAAGAGGTTGTACAATGAGCAACGATCACAGAAAGGGCAAATAATGAAATATCCCAGTACCAAGAGAAGAACAAGAAGAGATCGGGAAGTGACCAAGGCAAGGGACAAAGTTCAAAGTGGAAAGTTCTGGATCTTCTAATAGGAATTCATCTACCCCATGGGGGATTACCTTTAATTGAGGAGGCAACACAACTAATAAGATACCAACATGCTTTAATTGTCAAAAGAAGCACTAGGGCGCATGTCGTTTGGGAAGCAAGGCTTGTCACGGGTGTGGCCAGGAGGGTTACCAAGTGAAGGATTGTCCGAAGAAGAACAGGGCATAAAGATCTGGGGCGTCAATATCCACCTCAGTTGAGCAATCTATGGCAAGCAAGAGAGAGAATCAACTACGATAGGGCTTAGCTTTTGCACTTACACTGAGAAACACCCCAGCTACCGACTCTATAACATCAGGTATACTTTCTATTTGTGGTTGACCTGCACATGTCCTTATTGATTCTGGTTCCACACACTCAATATTTGTATATATCTCTGGTACCTCTTGATTATACTTTGGTAGTATCGTTGCCATCCGGGGATTCCATGTTATGTGATAGGATTTATAATTCTTGTGAAATTCTTGTTAATGATGTGCCCATGTTTGTAAACCTCATTCCCCTAGAGATGCACGGCTTCGATGTCATCTTAGGAATGGATTGGTTGTCCTTTCACTGTGCAATAATCGATTGTGAGCTTAAACGAGTCATGTTTCATTCTTCTACCCATTCGAGACTTGTGTTTGAGGGAGTTAGTGTAGTGCCTTCACCCTATCTCATTTCATCTGTGCAAGCACGTCATTTAATTCAAAAAGAGAGTCATGCATTCTTGTATAGCATTTTTGACACACACGTTTCCCCACCACCCTTGGAAGACATCTATGTTTTTCAAAAATTTTTCGATGTCTTTCTCAATGAGCTATCTGGTTCCTTGGTGGACCGAGAGATTGCGTTCCACATTGACCTTAATCTGGGTACTAGACCTACTTCCAAAGCTCCATACCATATGTCCCCTTTAGAGTTAAAGGAGTTGAAGGTCCAACTCCAAGACTTGTTAGAAAAGGGATTCATCCGTCCTAGTGTTTCACCATAGGGTGCTCCGGTGTTATTTGTGAAAAAGAAAGATGGAACCATGAGATTATGCATTGACTACCGGGAATTGAATAAGCTCACCATTAAGAATAAGTATCCATTGCCGAGAGTGGATGATTTGTTTGATCAACTATAGGGCACGCAAGTGTTCTTGAAGATCGACCTAAGTTCAGGTTATCACTAGCTGAAGGTGAGGGCAAGTGATGTGGAGAAGATAGCATTCTGAACTAGATATGGTCATTATGAGTTTTTGGTAATGCTGTTTGGAGTCACAAATGCACCTGCTGCTTTCATGGATTTGATGAATCAGGTTTTTAAACTCTTTCTTGATGATTTTGTAATTGTGTTTATTGATGACATCTTGGTGTATTCTAAAAGTCTTGCAGATCATGAGCACCACTTAAGGATGGTTCTTCAAACTTTGCAAGACAGGAGATTGTATGCCAAGTTGAAAAAGTGTGAATTTTGGTTGCCAAGTGTAGCATTCTGGGATACATCATCAGTGTGGATGGAGTGTCTATTGATCCTTCGAAGGTTGAAGCCATTATAAATTGGCCGAGACCGATGAATGTAACCAAAGTCAGAAGTTTTATGGGCTTAGCTGGGTGTTACCAAAGATTTATGAAGGACTTCTCCAAGATTCCGACTCTACTAACATAGCTCACCCGGAAGAACACACCATTTGAATGGAATGAGAAGAGGGAATGAAGGTTCCAAGAATTGAAGAATCGATTGGTGTCCGCACCAATCCTAGCCTTACCTATCGGGACTGATGGGTTCTCCATATACAGTGATGCTTCATATAGAAGATTGGGATGCGTTTTGATGCAACACGATAAGGTGATTGCATATGTCTTGAGATAGTTAAGACCACATGAGAAGAACTACCCGACCCATGATCTCGAATTAGCAACAGTGGTGTTTGCTTTGAAGATTTGGCACCACTATTTGTACGAAGTCACGTGTGAAATCTTCACCAACCACAAAAGTTTGAAATACCTTTTCACACAGAAGGAACTGAATATGAGACAAAGAAGATGGCTTGAGTTGATCAAAGACTATTACATTCTCATTCAATACCATCCGGGTAAGGCCAATATGGTGGCCGATGCCTTAAGCCAGAAGTTTACTGCTAACCTAGTGTGTCTTGCCACTTTTCAGTGGCCCTTGCTCCTTGACTTGGAGAGATCGGAGATTGAAATTGTTTCATAGGGAACTAATGTGATGCTTACCACTATGATCGCCCAACCGGCATTTATAGATGTTGTGTAGCAATGGCAACTTGAAGACCCTTACTTGTGGAAGATCTATGAAGAGATGGGAACGAATCCAAAGCCTGACTTCACCTTGCATGATGGAGCTTTAAAGTTTAGAAGCTGATTGTGTGTTCAAATGTATTCGAAATCAAGAGGCAAGTTTTGGAAGAAGCCCACAATACGAAGTTCACTATGCATCCAGAAGGTACAAAGATGTATAGGGATTTGAAAGAGACATTTTGGTGGCCGGGAATGAAGAAGGAAATAACCAAGTTCGTATCACAATGCCTACAATGCCAATAGATCAAAGTAGAACATCAAAGACCGGCGGGACTACTTCAACCTTTATCGATACCAGAATGGAAGTAGGAGCATATCACCATGGATTTCGTTGTCGGATTGCTGAGATCACCATGGGATTATGATGTTATATGGGTTATTGTTGATCGCCTCACCAAGTCCGCACATTTCTTACCAGTAAAGACTACGTACTCCTTATCAAAGCATGCGATCCTCTATATTGCAAAAATTGCTTGATTGCATGGTACGCCAGTTTCAATAGTGTCCAATCGAGACTCGAGATTTGTGTTGAAATTTTGGAAAGTTTGCAAAGGGCTTTGGGCACTGAGTTGAAGTTCAGCACGGCATTGCATCTGCAGACCGACGGCCAATCAGAAAGGATCATTCAGACCCTAGAAGACATGTTGTGGTTATGTGTTCTCGACTTTTAAGGGAGTTGGGAGGATCACCTACCATTAGTGGCGTTCGCCTTTAACAACAGTTTTCATGTAAGCATCGGGATGGCACCTTATGAAGCGCTTTATGGGAGGAAGTGTAGATCTCCAGCTTGTTAGGCCGAAGTTGGTGAGAGAAAGATTCTTGGGTCAGAGATTGTGCAATTGACCACCGACAAAATCAAGAGCATTCAACAATGGCTACAAACTGCTCAGAGTTTCCAAAAGAGTTATGCGGATGTGCGAATGCGAGACTTAGAGTTTGATGAAGGGAGCCACGTGTTCTTGAAGGTATCTCCTTCCAAGCGGATAAATCGTTTCGGCAAGAAGGGAAAGCTTAGTCTAAGGTACATCGGACCGTTTGAAGTTCTTGAATGGGTTAGACCCGTTGCTTATCGTATTGCTCTTCCTCCGGAACTTTCGTAAGTTCATAATGTCTTTCATGTTTCGATGCTTTGGAGGTATGTCCACAATTCAACGCACGTGATTGACCACTATCCCCTGGCCGTGAGTGAAGATTTAAGCTACGTTGAGAGACTAATTGAGATTCTTAATTGCCATGACCAAGTTCTTAGGAACAAGGTCATTCCGTTGGTACGAGTTTTATGGCAGAACCATACTTGGGAGGAATCTACTTGGGACGTGAAGACGAGATCTGAGAGCGTTATCCTTTTTTGCTTGAATGATAGCTGGTATCAAGTTTGGGGACCAAACTTATTTAAGGGGGGATGGATGTGATATCCCAAACCTCTATTTATTTATATTAATGAGAATTTCTACTGTATGCAATATTTAATGTTAATTATTTCTCCTTTTAGGTCAAAAATGACCAATGAGAGCTTATGTTGTAACTTAAGCTTATAGGGTGAGACACATGAGATTATTTTCATGTGTATCATCTTATATACACTTATGTGCACACAACTCACACATTTCAACCAGTTGAGAGGGAAGAGAGGGAGAAGAGTGGCGTGCCCAAATTTTTTGCACTCGAGGAGTACACACAAGCAGGAAAAATACTATACTCTCTCGTTAGAACTCATCCTCCTAGAAGAATGAGTGCGACTAGGTTTGAATTGAAAATTAATTTGAATAAAGGGTTTTTGGAAAACAATTCGAAGTCGCCACCTAACTTGATTAAGGTGAGTTAAGTCACCTAAAACTAAGCATAATCTGAAGACTATACTTATGGTTTTTGAAAAAAGGTTTTCAAAAATACTTCCTCAAGAGAGGGTTTTAAGAAAATAGGTTGTTTGGCAACCTTTGAAAATATTTAAGCCATTTTTTTAAAATAACTCCATTTGGTCTTTCGAAATCAGTGATCTAGGTTCGGAGGTTGGTTACGTATAGGGAAGACGTACTAAGCCATCACCCTATCCCGCCCTTGCAGTACCTACATGTCTATTTACCCTAGATTCATCCATTAGAGTCTTCGATTAATACATGTCCAAAACCATCCACTTTAGAAAAGAATTTTTGAAAAGATATTAATATGATGCATGTTATGCAAGTCCAAGAAAATGATTTGATTTAGAAATAAATTTTGAAAAGACTTGATTTGATTTTAGAGAAGAGATTTGAAAAGATAGATTTGATTTTGAAAAAAAGGTTTAGAAATTGGAAATAGATTTTTAGAATTGGAAGTTTGAAATAGAACATGGAATTGGAAATTTAAAAAAAGTTATGACTGCACCCATGAGGGTTGCCTACGTATCCCTTTTGAGGAATCAGGTCAGTCGTAGTTCGGACAAGAGTCTAATAGAAAATAGAATGTTTGATTTAAAAAGCAAAATTTTGATTTGAAAAAGGATTTGATTTGAACTAGGAATAGAAGATTGGAATTTGGGATTCAGAATTGGAAAGATTGAACTTTGATTTGGAAAGACAGAACTTGGAAGAAAGATTTGGACTTGTTTTGGAAAGATTGAGATTTAGGAAACCTAGACTTAAGAAAGATAGGACTTAGGAAAGACTTAAGGTTTAAGAAAGATTTGACTCAAATGTTGGACTGAGAAGATTAGGGAAAGATTGGATTTAGGAAATGTTCAAATTAGGAAAGTTCCGTTTTAGAAAATTTTCATTTTAGGAAAGTTTTTGAATTAGGAAAGTTTCGAATTAAGGAAGTATTAAAATTGGAAAGAATTGGAATTAGGAAAGTTTCGAATTAGGGAAGTATTAAAATTGGAAAGAATTAGAATTGGAAAGTTTTGAAATGGGGAAGTTTGAAATAGGAAAGCTTCATTTTTAAGAAAAATTTGATTTTTGGAAAGATTTGAATTAGGAAAAGTTTGATTTAAGAAAGATTTGGAATTTGAAAAGTTTAGAATTTTGAAAAGATTTGAATTTAAGAAAGGTTCGAATTTAGAAAGTTTTTACTTAGGAAAGTTTTGGATTTGGAAAGATTTGAATTTAGAAAGTTTAGGATTTGGAAAGATTTGAAATCTGAGTTTTAGAAATACTTGAGATTAGGAAAGGTTTGAGTTTAAGAGAGATTTGGATTTGAAAGGATTGAGATTCCTATTTCCTAAAACAAAAAGATTGGATTTTGTTTGTAAAAGGTGTTTTGATTTTGTTTCCAAAAATGGAGGATTGTATCTAGTTTTCTAATTGGGAAGATTGAATTTGGTTTCCTAAAGGAAAGATTGGATTTGGCATGGAGTTGGGAAGATAAAGCTTTAGAAACCCTAGATTTGAAATACTATAGTTTTGATGTAGAAAAGAGGTTTTTTGGAAATTTATGGTTTTTGATGTAAAGGAGATTTTGGAAACCTAGATTTTGAGGCAAAATTGAAAATCATGTTTTAAGAAAGGAAATTAGGGTTTTCTAATCGTTGGCTCTAAGGCTTGACTTAGACTCTAAGGAAAGAGATTTTAGAAAGTAGAATTTTTGAAAAGAAAAGGTTTTTGGAAGGAAATCTTAAAAAGGAGTTTTTGGAAAGCGGATTTTGGAAAGAGAATTTTTGGAAAGGGATTTTGGAAAGAGTTTTTGGAAAGGAAACTCAGGGAGCATTTTTAGAAAGTGAATTTTGAAGAGAGCATTTTGAAAAGGAGTTTTTAAGAAAGTGAGTTTTGTGAAGGGAAGTTTTAGAAAACAACTTTGGAAAGGAATTTTGAAAAAGAGATTAAAGAGAATTTTTAAAAAGTGTATTAGAAAAGAGATTTTTTATAAAGAGAGATTTGAAAAGAGAGTTTTTAGAAAGTATATAAAATATCTCGCTTTCCTAAGACGATTCTAACCATAAGAAAGTTAGAACCGCTCTAAGATAGTGGTTTGAAAACAACAATGATTTGAAAATATGGACCATATTGGTCACTTTAAATGTAACACTTTCCTAAAGCAACCCTAACTAGGGAATGGCTAGAATCACCTTAGGATTGTGATTTTGAAAACAAGTTTTGAAAAAGAGGATTTTAACACTAGTTTTAAAAACAATTTTAATGCAAGTTTTAAAAACAAGTTTGAGAATGAATTTTGGAGGAATGCAAGATTATGATATGCACAATGCAAATTGGGGTCGTGAACATACAAGGTTAAAGGCTTCACCACATAATTAAGGGGCCGAACCCACGTGGTCTTCGGTTAGACTAAGAGAAAGCCCTCGACACGTTGACTTCCAATAGCCTAATCCTACACATGAACCAGGGAGTCCCTTGTTTCAAGCATGCAAGAAAAGTGGAGAGAAGATGGGGGATTAAAATAGAAGAAAACTCAAGTGGGTTCAGAGAGAGAAGAGAGGGGGGGGGGGGGGGAGTGCGTAAACATAAAGAGAGAGCCTACCTTGCATCTTCTTTTATTTGCTTGCTCGGTTTGCTTTCTTTATTTCAATCTTCGCTTTGCTTTGTGTCAGTCTTCTAGGGCTTGTCTTAATCTTTGAGAGTTAGGGGTTGTAGCACTTCAACTCTTCAATGGAGGCTTCAGAAGCTAGTGTACAAGTGTATATGTGTGTATGGGAGTATATGGGAGCTAGGGTTTGTGTATGGAGGCTAGGATTTGAAAAACCCAAAGAAGACTAGGGTTTAGGGAGGCTATGAGCTCTGTGTATTAAAGAATAGGGTATTTGGACTGAGTTTGCGAACCTTTTTTTACGCTGGAAGAGGCTCTGTATTTATAGAGAGAGGATTGACCTGGCGCCATTACTAGTGGCGCTAGCCAGTTAGGAAAGTTTTAAGGTATGCAAGCAACGTATGTTCAGAAGATTTGGGGGCCTGTATTAGTGACTACCATGCAATTTTTAGCCTGGCTTCACTAGAAGTGACTTCGGAAGGTTCGGGAATGATTTGAAAGGCTGAGAATGGCCCGGAAGGCCAAAAAGGGACAGGAACCCTTAGAACAGAGTCTCAAGAGTAGTAGACTTGAAACATGATGACGAGATGTGTTGGAAGGGTTAATCGGGCCATTAGGGACAAAACGGTCAATCGGACCAAAAAACTACCGGGATGGACTCTGAATATCCGGGAAGAAGGCTGGAAGCTTGGAAAAATTAGCTAAAATGTTCCAAGAGGCTACCAGTTTGATACCCAGAACTGGAGTGGTTGGAAGAGGCAACGGGCCTACGAGGGACAAAACGGTCATTTTGCACCAAGTTTGCCGGAACTGACTTGGAATGATCCGAAAAGATAATGGAATGTCGGGAATATTATAAGAAGCATTCTCGGGAGGTTTTCGATTTGATACCCAGAGCCGGTGTGGTTCCCGGGGCGCTTGGATGCCTAAGGGCAAAAATGGTCATATTGACCGGAATGTCTCGGAATTGACCTGAAATTGACTGGAAGCCACTTAATCCTGCTGGATTGTCTTTAAGACAATCTTAGACGGGTGGACTTACCATTCTGAGGACTTAGGTACTGTCTCGAGAAACTTGCCAGAAATGGCCCTAGGGGCAGTTTTGTCATTTTTCAATGAAGTGGGCTTGCAGGCATCGGTATTGACTTGGGTTTTGAGTGTTTCTGTCACTCTGATGGCGGTCCCTTGATATTGGGGTTTGTAGGCAATTCCCTATATCGACCTGTTTACGAGTGTTTCTGCCACTCTAGCGGTTGCGATGTGTATGAGTATTTCCTTTACTCTAACAAGTCGTGAACATTCCAAAGACTGCCTAATCTCTGGAAGCTGCTAGGTGGACTTAGTGCCTGAGAAATTAAATTTCTCGAAAGGCATGCCAAAAGGTGGACCGTTCTACCATCTAGGGGACTTGGGGTCTCGTCCCGGTTGACGGGTTTGAAAGGACTTACAGTTTCGAAAAACTATCGAAAACGTGCCGGACGGGATGGACTTACCACCTTAAGGAATCAACTTTCTCGAAAGGTGTGTCAAATTTAATTGGAATTAGAATTGGATCGAAAAGGAGACTTACTGTCTTCAAAAAGACATGTCCACTGGAATTTGACCGAACAATGCCCCTAAGGGCATTTTGATCATTTTGCCTCTATTTGGGCCTAATAGGCCAGCGAAGTGATTGATTGACGGAATTTAGACTTGGAAAATCGATTTAGATTGGAATATCTCCATATTGACTTGAATACAAGTCTGGACGGACTGGAGACTGCCGAGCGGGCAAAAATAGGGTGCTTACAAAGAGGAGAAGAGAAAGAGGAGGAAGAAGCTTGAAGGAAGAGTTTGAAGCCAATAGAAGACTTAATCAAGCTTGAACAAAGGTAAGGTTCTATTTGCTTCTACAATTGTATATGTGTATGTATCTATCTTTGTGGGTTGTATTGTTGGGTTATTTTGGATGACTCTTTTGAGTCCCAAATTGACTAAATATAGAATATGGTAAGCCCCATTGAAAGATTTGAGAGTTTGGAATTGAAATCTCCAACTTATCCAAGTTAGGGCTTGGGTTTCTAGAACCTTAGATCCCTTCAATTTACTTTTTTAAAAGTGCTTAATTTTGAGTTATTGTGGTCTTCTTGGGTCATTCTTTGGACCCTAGAAGCATTGGAAGAGTTCGTGAGAGTTTTGATAAAGTTTGGGTGAGATCTAGGGATTTTTCGGGTGGATTTTCATTTTTTTTGAGTTATGTGTCGACACCTTGGCCTCATGTGTTGACACAATAGTCTAGAGGACTCCCAGATTCACTTATTCAGCTCATGTGTCGACACCTTAGCCTTATGTGTCGACACATCCCGGTTTCACTTCTTCACCTTTGACACTGTTTAGTTAAACCGGCATAACTTTCTCTAGAAAATTTGAATTGATGCACCGTTTGAAGCATTGGATAGTAGATTCATAGGCCTTTCTATCCATATAAAGTTTATACGCTAATTACTTATACATGGAGAGATATGGGAGTTTAAATGTGACCTAAAATTTATGCCAACAACCTTATTTTCCAGAATTATAGGCCACCTTTCGTGAGGCACCACTTCTTCACCCGAACTGTGTTTTTAACCCATGACTTATCAAATTAAAGGCTTTTAAGCCTATTTTCAAATGGAGCTAGCCTAGAGTGTGAACTCATCCTTGAGAGGTGGTTGAGACGCAATGAAGGAGTCGACGTCCTGGCTTTCATGTTCAAACCTCAACCTTATGTTCTCATTTTACATTGGGGCTTTGTCTTAGAGTTTAGCATCGCTCTCCCATGGTGTGAGTGAGGTTTTGATGAGTCGGGGTTGAGAAACTTATGTGCTTAGTCTCGGTTTATGTGTTATTGCTTTGCCTTGGAGTCTTGTATTGATACTTTCATACTTCTATGTGCATTTTGTGTTAGAACACCTTGTCTACCACCCATTCTATTGGAGAGAGGTGAGTAACGATATGCCATGAGTAAAACTCTATTAATTTTCAAATGTTTTAAAGTCACCTTCATATCATGCAATGCTTTCCATACATTTTCAATACATCAATGTTACGTTCAATTACAAATGTCGCATTTCAAGCGCATGAAAATTATATTTATGTTATGAATAAAAATCATAGACTATATTGTTTAAATGAAAGAGATGCTAAGTTTTCAATATAGCATGCCAACTCGAGTCTTCTCATGTCAAGACTTTAATCTAGCCCGATAGTCCTACGATAGGGGACGGAAAATAAACTATCTATGTTAGGAGATGTCCCTGGCCTTAATAGCCTTATCGTGACCTACATGGTTACTATAGAGCCTAGCTCATATGTCGAGTTGTAGCACACTTATATTTTGAACCGAGAACTATGCTATGTTTACATGTTTTACGACAAGATTTGAAATGTTATATCAAGAATAATGTTATGTTGCATCTCTTCTTATGATACTATGTTTCGAACTGTTGAAACATTTCAAATGATGCTTACGTTATCTATGAGTTCCAAGCATACGCTTTATACGTTAAAAAGTTCATTTCCTTATACATAAATCATTATCTATCCTTATATGTTGGATATAATTACTAGTCGATGATATTTTCTCGCTCATGCATCATTGTTATTGACTAAGCATTAACTTACATTTTCTCAAATAGTTTTCAGGTAGCCAATCTGAAAGGCCCTAAAGCGAGGCCATACGTGGATTTTGAGCTATGGCCTATGGGCCTATGTTTTGTATAATGTTTGAAGGCTGGACCCAATGTTTTGTAATGATATAATGCTATAACTTTGGTAGACCTTGATTGGGTCCGTATGTATGTTATGTTTTGGATTAGGCACAGCTCTATCATGTATGACACGGATTATATTTCAAGTTATAAAAGATTCTATTCCACAAATTTTAATTGTGTATGCACAGGTAATCAATCATTTTATGTAATGTGGTCTTGAGTAGCCTTGCTATTGGCTGATTATGTACCCCACATCCGCATAGACCGGGTTATAGGGTGTGACACATATGGTAAGGAGCTTTGGAAATGGGTTTAGTACCCGGATTAAGATTAATATTAAATTTAATTTCTCTATCCACTAAAGAACTAGGTAATTCATCAGGAAAGACATCGAGAAATTTTTGGAAAACATGAATATCTTCCAAGGATGGTGGGGAGATGTTTGTGTCAACAATGCTATACAAGAATGCACGATTCCCTTTTCGAATTAAATGGTGTGCTTGTATGGATGAAATGAGATAGGGAGGAGGCACGACACTAACTCCCTTAAATACCAACCCCAAATGGGTAGAAGAATGAAACATGACTCGTTTAAGTTCATAATTAATGATAGCATGGAGAGAGGACAACCAATCCATTCCTAAGAAGTCGTGCCTTCCTAGGGGTATAAGATTTACAAATATGGGCACATCATTAACAAGAACCTCACAAGAATTATAAATCCTATCACATAACATGGAATCTCTGGATAGCAATGATATAGTCAAAACATAATTAAGAGATACCAGAGATGTATGCAAGTATTAAGCAAAAAGGTATGAGACAAATGAATGTGTAGAACTGGAATCAATAGGGACGTGTGTAGGTCAACCACAAATAGGAAGCATTCCTGACACTACAGAATCGATAGCTGGAGTGTTTCCTGGGGTAAGTGCGAAAGCTCGGCCTTGCCGTGGTTGATTTTGCCTCCTATTAGCCGTAGACTACTGAACCGAGACTGATGTTGATGCCTTAGATCCTTGTGCTCTGCTCTTCTTTGAACAGTCCCTCACTTGGTGCCTAACTTGGGCACACCCATAACAAGCTCTGCTTTCCAAAAGACATGTGCCCCAATGCTTCTTCTGACAAGTAAGGCACGTTAGTGTTTCATTAGCCGTGCCATCACCTCAGTCCCTCATGTTCCCCTATGATGTAGATGAATTCCCACTAGAAGATCCCGAGCTTTGTTTCTTTGAACTTTGTCCTCTATTTTGGTCACCTCCGGTTCTCTTCTTATGTTTCTCCCGATATTGAGCCGCTTCAGTAAAGGCCCTCTCAGCAATCACAACCCATTACATAACTTCTTGATGAGTCTCAAGTTGTAAGATGTCCACTTTACCATGAATGTTCCATCGTAATCCCACCTCAAACTTCCTTGCCTTGTAATTCTCTGATGATACAATGTGTGGGGGATATCATGATAACTCCTTAAACTTGGCATTGTAGTCTGTTACCCTCATATTTCCTTGCGTCAAGTTAAGGAATTTAGTGGTTTTTGGATCTCTGGTAGTCTTAGGAAAATATTCCTCATTGAACACCTTCAAGAATCTAGGCCACAACCATTGTGGCTCCATTGCCTTCTTCAGTGTCCACCAGACTAGTGCGACGCCTTCAAAGGTAAAGGTGGCAAAAATCACTTTTTGTTCGTATGTGCAAGGCAGCACTTTGAACACCCTTTCAATTCCTAAAAGCCATGACTCCCTGACCATAGGATTGGGGGTCCCTTGAAAGGTCGAGGGCTTAAATTGTTGAAACTATTTAATGGTGACACGGGCCACTACTTCCACCTATGGTGCTTGAGCCACATGTGGCTTTGGCATGTTGGTGGTGTTACTATAAGCATTTTGGGCCATTTGAACAAGCTCGACCATGATCCTCTCAATACGATCCATACAATTTTTAGGCTCCCTAGCTCCTCTACGACCTCTTCCTTTTAGCGACACGATTAGCTGTACGTCATCATATAAACCATCAAGCATATAATATATTACTATAAGTAATACACCTTGGCATGTCATTATACACGTAGCATACATATACATAAATATACATGTAGCATATATACAATTCAACCTAGAATTATATCTAGACACGACTCAATCTTACAATGTCAACCTATAGCTCTGATACCACATTGTCACACCCCATAACCCGGTCTATACAGATTTAGGGTACATGATTGACCAGTAACAAGGCTACCCAAGACTATATTACATAAATCGGTTGATCACCTATGCATAATCATTTAAAATGATACATAAATGCGAAAATAGAATTTTTATAGCTTAAAACATAAGTGCTGTCATACATGGTAGAGTTGTGCCTAATCTAAAACATAAACATACATATGGGCCTATTCGAGGTCGCCACAGTTATATCATTTATAATATTACAAAACATTAGGGTCTCGTCCAAATATACATAACATAACATAAGCCCGTGGGTTGTAGCTCAAAATTCACATATGGCCTCCTCTTAGGGCCTCCCGAATTGGCTACCTGATAACATTGCATCTCTTTCATTTAACTTTGTAGTCCATGGGTTTTGATTCGTAACATAATTATAACTTGCGTGCATTTCAAGATATGACATTTATAATTGAACATAAATATTGATGCTTTGAAAACATATGAAAAACGTTGCATGATATAGAGTTGAATGATAAGTCACATAATTTATATATTTTTCACCCTTTAATTATATTGTTTAGTTGTTATTTATTTATTTATATTATTGTTTTTATTGTAGATTTGGATACAAGAGTAAAAAGGAAGAAGCCCAGCCAAAATAGGAAACAAATACATAAAGAATCAAATCTTTCCACAATTCTATTAAAGTAGACAAAAGGAGAAGTCTATCAACAAATAAAGAAAGAGTGCAAAGTGGAGTGAGATTAATATATATGAACAAAATATGTGTATGTATACATATAGGTGTGCATGGGTGAAGGGTGAAGCAACAAGGAAAAGAATAAAAAAAGAGAAAAGAAACCAACACTTAGGGATGGAGCCGTACAGTCAAGAGAGTGGGGGCCAAGAGGATATAAAAAAGGGAATAAAAAATCCCTAGAGAGACTACTCTCCAGCCGCACAACCCAAGAGGAAGAGGAGCTGAGAGCCGCACAGTGAAGAGAGTAAGAAAAAGCCAAGAAGAAAGAAAGAAGAAGGAAGAAAAAGAAAACAAAGATTTGGAACACAAAGCTTTCAAGCCTTATTATATTTACATGTCCAGATTTTACGTTTTATTTTTCTTACTTTCAATGGATGTTAATACAATGAGTGGCTAAGTTTTCATACTCGGGTTGATGATGAAATTTCATGCTTTGTAATGACTTGACATGTCATTTATATTTGTTTCCCAAACATGTGCTTTGATTATTTAATGCTCTGACCTAGATTTAATTAAAGTAAATAATTTTGTATATGAAATTAGTGCATGATTTGAGATTGTTGGATTAATTATTTAGCCCTGTTACTCATTGGTATAATTTCAAGTATTGGATTTCTTATGTGATTTGTTTTCGAATGGATACATATGAATTTTTGGTCATGAACATTAAGGTTTGGAAGAGTATACATTAGTTGATTTATTAAAGCGTGTTTAATGATATATTTTCTGTAATAACAAGTTTAATTACGATGTTATTATGAAGTGAATTAGAAAAATAATTTGAATTACGTAAAAAGTTATTATAATACATGTGTGTGGATTCTAAAACCTTAATCATCTTAATTTAATTTATCTAATCTCTTCAGTATCACTATCTAGATAAATTGTTTACTTGTTTATTTAGTATTTAGTTATGTTTGCTCGCTACTAGATTAGTTAAACAAACTCAAAATTTCTTAACTAGGTTAGGGTGAACTAGATTTATTTTCTAAAATTTTACAAGTCCCTGTGGGATCGATTCCACACTCACTGTCTTATACTTTAATATGATTCGTGCACTTACGAGTATTAAAATTAACACATCAAGTTTTTCACGCCGTTGCCAGGGACTTAATTAGAAAACAAGTTAGATTTATATTTACCAAACCCTTCTACTAGTTTAGTTAGTTTCTTAATAAATAAATAAATGAATAATTTGATATGTTTCCTCAAATCTTGATAATTCATCTCTCCCTTCATCTATTTAGTTTATTTACATCTTCTAAATATTATAGTTAGGTCAGGTTTAGGCCATTTTAGTTCAAATCCATCTCTTAAATTGTAGATAGGATTTTTCTTGTTTACTTTGGGTTATTTAGTTGGTGTATGATCGGTTGTTGATCGAAAATTTTAAAGTTAGCACCATTTGATCTGGAGATTGAAAATACATTTAGGAGAGGTTTAAGAAATCAAATAAAAGTAAATGAAAATATATCAAACATGGGAGATAACTTCGAAAATGTTAATGAATCAAAATCTCTTAGAGACTTATTTGCTCCATAACCACGAATCCTCGTTCTTGTATAGTGTTGCTTACAACTAATGCAACACATTGTGAGTTAAAGCCTCACATAATATAACTACTTCCAACATTTCATGGGTTAGAGAAAGAGGATCGTTACATGTATATAAAAGATTTTCTTGTAATTTGCTCTACATTTAGGTTCTCAAATTTTTCGGATGAGTTTGTGAAATTGCATATTTTTCCTTTCTCTTTAAAGTATAAAGTAAAGGTATAGTTAAATTATTTAGTATCTGACTCAATCACTCATAGAAGTCTCTAGTGAAGAAATTTCTTTTTAAATTTTTTTCAATGGTTAAGACAAATGTCTTAAGAAGAGAGATATTTGATTTCTCTCATGTCGTGCCCAGATTTTTCGCACTCGAAGAATACTCACCTAAGCGGGAAAAATACTGTACTCTCTCGTTAGAACTCACCCTCCTAGAAGAATGAGTGCGACGAGGTTTGAATTGAAAAATGGATTTAAATAAAGGGCTTTTGAAAAAGATTCGAAGTCACCACCTAACTTAATTAAGGTGAGTTAGGCCACCTAAAAAACTAAGCATAATCCGAAGGCTACACTTAGGGTTTTTGGAAAAAGGTTTTGAAAATATCTCCTCAAGAGAGGGTTTTTAAGAAAAACAGGTTGTTTGGTAACCTTTGGAAAACATTTAGCCCTTTTTAGAAAAATAACTCCTTTTTGGTCTTTGAAAACAGTGATCCTAGGTTCGGAGGTTGGTTACGTGTAGGGAAGACGCACTAAGCTATCACCCTACCCCGCCCTTTCGGTACCTACATGTCAATCTACCCTAGATTCCTATGAGAGTCTTTAATTAACTAATGGTTCGATCCTATCCACTTTAGAAAAATAATGTTTGAAAACTAACATGATGCATGATATGTCAGTGCAAGATAAGAGAGAATTGGAAAACAAATTTGGAAATTGATTGATTTGAAATTGATTTGATTTGAAAATAGATTTGAAGAGATGGAATTGAAATTGGAAAGTTTGAAAATTGAAAGTAGAAATTTGAAAATAGAAATTTAAAATTGAAATTTGAGATTTCAGAAGATTTTGAAAACCACACCCATGAGGGTGGAATTGGAAGTTTGAAAGGGTGTTGTGACCGCACCTATGAAGGTTGCCTACGTATCCCTTTGGGGAAATCAGGTTAGTCGTAGTTCGGACCGGAGTCCGATTGAAAAGAGATTGATTTGATGAGAGAGATTGGATTGAAAGAAAGAGATTGAATTGAAAATTGGACTTGATTTGAGATTAGAAGAGGAGATTGGAAATTGAAATTGAGAAGATTGGACTTGTTTTGGAAAGATTAATTTTGAAAAGACTTGGTTTTGGGAAGAAGGAGGTTTAGGAAACCTAGACTTGAGATTAAGAAAGATTGGATTGGAATGTTGGATTTGGAAGATTTGGAAAGATTTGGAAACTTGGAATTTAGGAAAGATTTGGATTAGGAAAGTTTCGAATTAGGAAAATGTTATTTTTGAAAAGTTTCATTTTTGGAAAGTTTCAACTTAGAAAAGCTTTGAATTTGGAATGTTTCAACTTTAGGAAAGTTTTGAATTAAGAAAGTTTCGAATTAGGAAAGTTTTGAATTTAAGAAAGTTTTGAAATAGAAAAGTTTTGAATTTAAAAAAAAGTTTAGAGATTGGAAAGTTTTGAAAATTGGAAATTTTAGAATTTAGAAAGTTTTGAAATAAGGAAATTTTGAAAATAGGAAAGTTTTGTTTTAGGAAAGGTTTGAAAAAGGAAAGTTTTCAATTTAGGAAATGTTTGAATTAAGAAAGTTTTAACTTAAGAAAGTCTTAAATTAAGAAAGTTTTGATTTTAGAAAAGTCTTAGATTTGGAAAGATTTGAAGTTTAAGAGAGTTTAGAATTTAGAAAGTTTTTAGGTTTAGAAAGATTTAACTTAAGAAAGTTTCAAATTTAGAAAGTTTTGAATTTGGAAAGATTTGAAATTTAGAAAGTTTAAAATTTAGAAAGTTTTAGAGTTTTAGAAAATCTTGAGATTAGGAAAGGTTTGAGTTTAGGAAAGGTTTGAAAACTTAGGTTTAAGAAGTTAAGATTTGAAAAGAGGGTAGAATTGGGAAAGGGTTGAATTAGGAAAGATTTGAAAGTTGAGTTTTAAAATTTAGGAAAGATTTTTATGTTCAAGTTTTTGGAAACTTAAGGTTTAGGAAAGTGGAAGTTTAGGAAGGAATTGAATTAGGAAAGAGTTAGATTTTAAAATTTAAGGAAAGATTTAAAGTTTAGATTTAAGAAACTTATGGTTTAGGAAGCTATTGAATTAAGAAAGGTTTAGATTAGGAAGGGATTGGATTTGGTTTCTAAAAGAAAAGATTTGATTTTTGTTTCCAAAAACAGAGGACGGGATCTAGTTTCCTAAACGGGGAGATTTGATTCGGTTTCCTAAAGGGAAGATAGGATTTGGTAAGGATTTGGAAAGGAGATTCTAAAAACCCTAGATTTGGAAAATTATAGTTTTGACGTAGAAAAGAGATTTTGGAAATGTGTATAGTTTGGATGTGAAAACAAGAGATTTTAAATAAAACCTAGGTTTGGGGCAAAGTTTGAAAATCATGTTTTTTGGAAAGAGAATTAGGGTTTCCTAATTGTGGGTTCTAGGGCTTGATTTGGACTTCTAAGGAAAGAGTTTTTGGAAAGCGCAATTTTGGAGAGGAAGATTTTCTAGAAGGGAATCCTAGGGAGGAGTTTTTAGAAAGTGAATTTGAAGAGGGAGTTTTTGGAAAAAGATTTTAAAGAAAAGGAATTTTGGAAAGTGCGTTTTTAGAAACGTAGATTTTGGAAAGAAGATCCTAGAGGAGAGTTTTTAGAAGAAAAATTTTGGGAAGAGAGTTTTTGGAAAGAGTTGTGGGGAACGTTTTTAGAAAGTGGATTTTGAAGAAAGATTTTGGACAGGAGTTGAAAAAGAGAGTTTTGAAAAATAGATTTTGGGAAGGAGTTTTTGAAAACAATTTTGAAGAGGAGAGTTTTAGGAAAGTATGTTGAAAAAGAAATTTTTAGGAAGAAATCTTTGAAGAGAGAGTTTCTTGGAAAGTATGAAAATGTTTCACTTTCCTAAAGCAATTCTAACCATAAGGGGGCTAGAACCACTTTAGGAAAGCGGTTTTGAAAATCAACAAGATTTTAAAAATATGGACCATATTGGTCACTTTAAATGTAACACTTTCCTAAAGCAACCCTAGCCATGGAAAGGCTAGAATCACCCTAGGATTGTGATTTTGAAAACAAGTTTTTGAAAAAGAGACTTTGATGCAATTTTGAAAACAAGTTTGAAAACGTTTTGAAAAACAACTTTGAAAACGGTTTTTGAAAGATGCAAGACTATGATATGCACAATGCAATTTGGGGTCGTGAACATATAAAGTTAAGGCTTCACCACATAATCAAGGGGGCCAGACCCACATAGTCTTTGGTTAGACTAGAAGAAAGCCCCTGACACGGTGACTCTCTAATAGCCCAATCCTACACATGAACCGGGAATCCCCTTGTTTCAAGCATGCAAAGAAAGGGGGGGGGGGGGAAAGAGATGGGGGATTAAAATAGAGAAAACCCAAGTGGGTTGGAGAGAGAAGAGAGAGGGGGGAAGTACAGAAAATTAAAGAGGAAACCTACCGTATGTCTTCTTTATTTTGCGGGCCGCGCTGTCTTCGGTCTTCGGTCTTTCTCTTGATCTTCACCTTCAACCCTCAAGAGTTGTCTTCAAGCTTTAGATGGCAGCTCTTCAAGTCTTCAAAAGATGGTTGAAGGCTAGTGTATGAGTGTATGGGGGAGTGTATGAGTGTATAGGAGGCTAGGGTTTATGTATAGTGGCTAGGGTTTGGAAAAACCTAAGGAGGCTGGGGTTTTAGTGGTGCTCAAGCTCTGTATATCGAAGTATAGGGTTCTTAGGTTAAGTTTGCAGACCCTTTTCACGTTGAATGAGGCTCTGTATTTATAGAAGGAGGACAAACCTGGCGCCTGTTGCAGTGGCGCCAGGACAAATTTTACACTGGCGCCACTAGGAGTGGCGCCAGGCCATTTTTTGGCTTGGCGCCACTAGTAGTGGCGCCATCCAATTAGGAAAGATTTAATGTCGGCAAGCAACGTATCTTTGACTGGATTTGGGCGCCTGTGCTAGTGACTACCATGTTTTTTTTAGCTTGGCTTCACTAGGAGTGACTTCGGAAAGTCCGGGAATGATTTGGAGGAGCCGGGAATTACCCGGAAGGCCGAAAAGGAGCAGGAACACTTAAAATAGTGTCCTGGAGGTATTTGACTTGAAAAATGAAGATAAGGTGGGTTGAAAAGGTTGACCGGGCCTTTAGGGGCAAAACGGTCAATCGGACCGGGAAACTGCTGGGATAGACTCGGATTGTCCCGGAAGAAGTCTTGGGATCTGAAAACATTATTTAGAATGTTCCCGGAGGTTGCCGGCTTGATTCCCAGAGCCGGCGTGGTCGGAAAAGGAGACCGGCCCACCAGGGGCAAAATGGTCATTTTGTACCGGGTTTGCCGAAACTGACTCGGAATGGTTTGAAAAGGTAAAGGAAGGTCGAGAACACTATAAAAAGTATTCTCAGGACATTACCGGTTTGATACCCAGAGCCGGTGTGGTCGAAGAAGGAGACCGGCCCTCCAGGGGCAAAACGGTCATCTTGTACCGGGTTGGCCGGAATTGACTCGGAATGATCCGGAAAGGTAAAGGAAGGTTGAGAACACTATAAAAAGTATTCTCAGGAGGTTACCGGTTTGATACCCAGAGCCGGTGTGGTCGAAGAAGGAGACCGGCCCTCTAGGGGCAAAACAGTCATTTTGTACCGGGTTGGCCGGAACTGACTCGGAATGATCCGGAAAGCTAAAGGGAGATTGAGAATACTATAAAAAGTAGTCTCAGGGGGTTACCGGTTTGATACCCAGAGCCGGTGTGGTTCCTGGGGCATTCGAATGCTTAGGGGCAAAATGGTCATCTTGACCGGAGAGTCTCAGAAAAGGTCCTAAGGATATTCTGGTCATTTTTCACCGAAGTGAGTTAACAGACACGGGTGTTGACCTGGGTTTTGAGTGTTTCCGCCACTCTAACGGTGTGAGTATTTCCGCTACTCGGACGGGGTTGATGATTTGTGAGTATTTCCGCTACTCGGATGGGGTTGAGTATTTTCACTACTCGGACGGGGTTAAGTATTTCCGCTATTCGAACGGGGTTGAGTATTTCTGCTACTCGGACGGGGTTGAGTATTTCCGCTACTCGGACGGTTTTATGAGTAGTTTTGCTACTCGGACCGTCTCGAGGAATAAACTGTCTCGAGAGTGGGATTGGAAAGGGGTCTTACCGTCTCCGATGAGACATGCCTGGATTGGAACCGTCTCGAGGAATAAACTGTCTCAAGAGTGGGATTGGAAAGGGGTCTTACCGTCTCCGAAGAGGCGCGCCTGGATTGAAACCGTCTCGAGGAATAAATTGTCTCGAGAGTGGGATTGGAAAGGGGTCTTATCGTCTTCGAAGAGGCGTGCCTGGATTGTGAGTGTTTCTGCCACTCTAACAGTTTTGTGAGTACTTCCGCTATTCTAACGGTTTTGTAAGTGTTTCCGCCACTCTAACGGTTCTGTGAGTAGTTTTGCTACTCGGACCGTCTCGGGGAATAAACTGTCTCGAGAGAGGGATTGGGATTGGAATAAGAAAGGACAATGCCCCTAAGGGCATTTTGGTCATTTTGCCTCTATTTGGGCCTGACAGGCCCGCGAAGCGATGGAAAGATGGAATTTGGACCTAGAGAATTGGTTTTGATTGGAATATGCCCAAAATGACTTGAAAACAAGTCTGGACGGAGTGTAGACTGCCGAGCGGTCAAAAATGGGGTGCTTACATCTCAGCAAGAAGATGAAAAATTTTATGAAGTTGAGAATGATTTAAAGATTTGATTTTGAAATGTCCTAATCATGGTTTTGAGACATGGAGACTTGTGCAATACTTTTATAATAGTTTAACACAATCACACAGTAACATGATTGAATCCATGAATGGTGGGGCCTTCCTAAGTCTTAGAGATGATGAAGCTTACGAATTTCTCGAGAAATTATCTAAAAGTTTCCAACAGTGGAATTTCACAACTAATGGGGTTCATCTTAGAAAGGGGGTTTATATGAGGTAAAAGAGAATTATGAAATTAAAATGAAGTTAGAAAGTCTCACATGAAAAATAGAAGTTTTAGCTATGAATAGGACTATAGAGTCAGCTAATAGAGTTCAAAATGATATATGCTCGTTATGTGTAAGTCCGATGCATACTACAGAGTTATGTCCATCTATGATTGGATATTCCAAATGCTATACTGAGCAAGCAAATGCACTAAATAATTATGGAAAACAATTTGGTAATTCTTTCACAGAAACATAGAATACCAATTAACGAAATCATCCAAATTTTTCATAGAGAAATAATCAAAATAATCCTAATTTAGGTGGGCGACCCTTGCAATCTCAGAATCAATTTTCATCTGGTTTTCATCCTCCTACTCAATCATGTCCTGTTCAATAGTATCCTAATAATTCACTTCCATCAAATCTTCAATTTCTTGCTGTTGGCCCAAATGGCAACCCGAGAGGGGGGGTGAATTAGGTTTTTCAAAAATTAATGGCAATTAAGATTAATTAAAATTAATCTAATCAATATAACAGTGATCAATCTATATAGAATGCAATGTAATCAAAAGAGGAATGAAAAACAAAGCAATAGAAAGCACACCAAGAATTACCGAGGTTCAACCACAATTCATGGTCTATGTCCTCACCCTAAGATCCCCTTGAAGTCTTCCTCTACTATGCAATCTCCAATTATAAAATGGATGCTGATTTACCAAGTGCCCAACTCACTTTTATAAAAGAACTTCCTTCCAAGTTCTTCCAGCTGTCAAGTGGTTTTGTCCAAGGTCCACTCAAACTTATAAGAGTTTTTTTTCTACAAGAGAACTCTCAAACTCTCACTTACAGGTATATAAAGATGTACAAATGAAATACAAACTCTCTATCAAAAGTGGATAGAAAAATATAAGCTCACACAATGAAGACAAGAAGAATGTTCAGATTTTTCAGTCTGATCGGTCAGTGGTACTTGTTTTTCTTGTACCTCTTCTATATAAATGTAGTTGGAAGCTAGTATATAAACCCCTATATTGATTTCATCCATTGGGGGTTGTTAGGGCTCATTTAATGCAAGTTCAGTTCATTATAACTTTAGAAAAATTAGCCGTTATCTCCTAGGTGTCGACACTTGGTTCCATGTGTCGACACATCTGGTCTGCATTTTCTAGATGTTGTCCACTGTCTCCATGTATCGACATATCAACTTCATGTGTCGACACTTGATAATTTTGTCTTCAGATTTTTAGTTTCTGTCTTCATATGTCGACTCTTTATTTTCATGTGTCGACACATTGCCCAGAAATCTTGCTTTTGTTTTCCCATGATCAAGTTTAGCTTCAACACTACTATAAGATCTTCAAGGAGTCTTCTCTTTGGGACATGATGATCAATTAATGTCTTCAATTCACCACAATTGTTCTTTATTTAATTTGGATTGAATTCATCATTTGATAATCATCTTTTCTTGGTTTCCACACTGTCAGAACTTCACTCTATTATTGCCGAGCTCTTTTTCTTTGTTGCCGATCTTTCTCTTTCATTGCTGAGCTCATTCTTTCATTACCGAGTTTTCTCTTTCAGTGCCGAGCTATTTCTTTCATTGAGATCACTTTAATAAAACTTTTATAAGCTTGACAAAGTCTACTCTTGAACACCTTCATTTTCTCTGAGTACATATCATCTTCATTGAGTCTTTACATCTCACATAAAGTCTTCACTTGGATTCTTTGTAGAGATTATGCAATTAGTATGAACTCTCTTCTCAAGCATCTTCAATCTCTTCACAATCAAATCATCTTCAACTACTTTTTGTACACTTTGATGAAGTCTTTATTTGAATACTTTCAATCTTTTCAAATGCAATTCAACTTCATTGAGTCTATGCATACTTGATGAAATCTTTATTTGAACACCTTCAATCTCTTCGAATGCAAATTATTTGTTTAAAGTAGAATTAGGTGTCATTGCTCTGTTTGGTTCATTGCATAACTCTTAGAGTGCATTGCTTGATCCTAACTTATTGTACATCCACTTTGACATGTCTTAGACTTAAAATTAAATTTTAAATCTAAATTATAAACTTTATTAATCTGCACACTAAGCAAATACAATAGTAAAATAACACAATGTTTACTTATCATCAAAATCAACATGGGGATCAACCTTGAGTCAACAATCTCCCCCTTTTTTATGATGACAAAACCTTTGCAAATTAAATTGATAGATGATTAAATTAAATGAATAAAGTTAGATTGCATACCAGTAGAGAACTTCCCCTTTGTTTCATAATTAAGCAAATGATGCTTAAGAGACAAAAGACTTTTCAAAAACAACTTTCAAGGAGTTTTTAACAATTAATTCAAAACAAAGTGAGGGAATTGATTCATGTTACTCCCCCTAAAAACATGCTCTATATTTATCAATTAACACTCATTTCATTTCATTTCAATGCCATATGCAATTAATTAATCAATACCAATTCATCAAACAATTGATTGTTTATTTTACTTTAATTCTTGTCCAATTCTTTTCCAATTCTAATTCTTGTGCAATTCTTCTTCAACAAGCACTCATTGTTTACTCATTCTTATCCAATTCTTATTTCTCTTTTTGTCAATTCATCAAAAAGAGAAAGAAAATAAAAATTATAGACAGGTACAATAGCAAAAAATATTATAACAAAATAAATGATATAAACAGGAAAGCAAACAGGCAAGCAAGTCATTAAGACATCAATTGTGCAAAAAAGCAAGATTACATTTCATTCCTTCAAAACGAAATTACAAAAAGTTTTATAGTTAATATCCAAAAGAAAAATGTAACAAAAAAAACAACAGAGGTTATAATAGGGCCATCGAGTAAAGCTTTTGATGCTGGAGAATTTTGGAGGTTAAGTAGATGGAGAGGGAGAGCGTCATAGATCAACAGGATCAGATGCAGTGTTGGAAGGGCCAGAAAAGGGTCGAGGCCTCAGACCATATGGCCACCTTCAGAAAGGTCTAGAGACTAGGACAGATGTTGTGTTTTGCTTAGCTAGACTAGCTTTCTTCCTTGATACATCAGATAAGCTATCCTCAGACTCACCCTCTGACTTAACCTCTGTGTCCTCATATTCTTCCTCTGGTTCCTTCTCTTATTGAGCTCTAGCTGGAGTTTTGTAATCAGTTTCAGAGTCTTGTTCTGCCTCATTCATCTCTTCATTAACTTGTTCTTTTTCTACTTCCTTTCCTCAATCTCCATTCCTTGAGTCTTTTTCAGTTGAATCACATCTTGCTTAAGGCTCTTTAACTGTTGCAACCCATCATCAAGTTTCTGGTTTATATTTTGAAGCATGTCTATCATATTGTCCAAAAGTTCATCAACCGGAGTGGCTTCAAGAGATTGGGCTATGGGTTTTCTACGTCCAGAAGCAGATGCTCTTTTGTAAGAAGTGCTAGCAGGGGCAACTTTGTTAGGCCTTGGAATCCACTGGCCATCAACTTTCTTATACCCCATCCTACCTAGAGTGTACTTACTATACTCATCACGAAAGGGGTCAGGCTTTCTGTAGTTCTCACCCAATAGATTTACTTGAAAGTGTTTGAAGATCTTGGTGAGCAACATCCCATAGGGTAGATTTTTGAAAGAGGTGGTAGAGGCTTTGGCCATGTTTATGAGAATATAGTATGGGACATCAATTTTGGTGTTTGTAAGGAATGCCCATAGGAAAAAAAAATCCTTCTCACTCACATGCTCAAAACTACCAATTTTGGGCAGAAATATTTTGGTAACAAAATGGTGTACCAGTCTTAATTCAACATGAAGGTCATTGGCTATAGATTGGGTAGACTCAAGCATGTCTTGGCCATAGAGAACACGTAGTTGTCTCTTTCAACTTATGGTCTCAAAATAGGTCTCTCCACCATACCCAGTTCCCATAATCTCAGCAAGAGTGACTTCATTTAGAGTGATCTTCACTCCCTTTACAAAGCTAGTAAGTTCTGTTCTTCCAACCTTTTTCATGAGATTAGAGTAGAAATGCATAACCAATTTAGGGTATACATTCTCTCGAATCAAGGTGCAGGGTTTCCATCCCAAACTAGTAAGAGTGTGAGGGAAGTCGAAGTTCTCATTTTCAAAGTACTCATAATTAATCCAACGTCCATTCAAAATTTTACTGAGTTCAAAAATATTAATATACCTTTCTTCAGCCATTACATCTCTGAAGTGTACCACATCCCATCTCGGTTGTTCTAAAGAAGCTCTTTCAACTAATTCTCTAATTGTAGGTACGACCCTTTTTCCTTTCTAACTTCGTGAAGATGAGCCTTTAGGATTTTCTCATCCTTGATCGACTTTAGGAGCCATTAAAAGATTAGGAGTAGTTGAGAGAGATTGGAATGAGATCGGTTAGCGTTTATAAAAGGATTAAAATGAAGATTTGTGATGGTTCAAAAATGATGGTTGGGTTTTAGTGCAAACAGGGGAGCGGGAGAGAAAAAGAGTAAGAGTAAGAGAGAGAGAGAGAGAGGAAAATTTCGAATATTTGTAAAATGGGCTTTGTTAAAGTATATAGGCCTGACTTATGTGTCGACACATGAACTTGGTATGTCGACACATGCCTGTTAACAAAATAATTTTGAGTCCATTGTTGTGATAGGTCTACACATGAAAATAGTGTGTCGACACATGCAACCAGACTAGGGCATGTGAAGTATATGGAATTCAGGAGATGGCTTTTCAATATGGGAGGGAAATTTTGTTTTGATATGATCATGCAATGAATTATGAATATAAGAAATGCAATACATATAAATGATAATCACATTTAAAATATTCAAAACATAAATTTCACTCAAATTAAGCAAGTATTAAGATACAGGATCACTCATTCCCAATTCTCTTCTTATCATGCAAAAATATTCTTCACTCAATAACTTAGTAAAGATGTCAGCTAATTGCATATTTATGCATACAAAGTCAAGTTCAATATCACATTTTTGTATATAATCTCGTATAAAGTGATATCTAATTTCAATGTGTTTTGTGCGAAAGTGTTGAATAGGATATTTAGTCAGGTTTATAGCACTAGTATTATCACACTTAATAGGAATATGATCAAACAAGATTCCATAGTCTTCTAGCTGTTGTTTAATCCACAACACTTGAGCACAACAACTTCCAACTGCTACATATTTAGCCTCGGTTGTGGAGAGAGCAATTGAATTTTGTTTCTTACTACATCAAGATACAATCATATTGCCTAGGAGTTAGCAAGAGCCACTTGTACTCTTCCTATCAACTCTACTCTCCTCATATTCAGCATTAGTGTAAGCATTCAAGTTAAAACATATACCCTTTAGATACCATAATCCAAGATTAGGTGTGTGCTTAAGATAACGAAATATTCTCTTTACAGTAATCACATGAGATTCTTTAGGATTAGATTGAAAACGAGCACATAAGCAAACACTGAATATTATATCTGGTCTTCTAGCAGTTAGATACAATAAGGAGCCTATCGTGCTTCTATAAAGTTTAGTATCTACTAACTTACCTTTCTCATCGCTATCCAGTTTTGTTGTAGTACTCATTAGAGTACTTATAGGCTTTGCATCTTCTATGCCAAACTTTTTGATCAAGTCCTTGATGTATTTGGCTTGGTTGATGAAGATGTCTTCCTTGGATTGCTTGATTTGAAGTAGGAGAAAGTAGTTGAGCTTGCCCATCATACTCATCTTGAATTCTTCCTGCATACACTTAGCAAATTCTTCGTAAAGTGACTCATTAGTAGCACCTAAAATAATATCATCTATATAAATTTGTACTAAAAGCATGTCATTGTCTTTTATTTTCATAAAAAGAGTGTTATCTATTTTTCCTCTTGAAAAACCTTTATCAATAAAAAACTTGCTGAATCTTTCATACTAAGCCTTTGGGGCTTGCTTTAAACCATATAAAGTTTTTGTTAGTTTGAAAACATGGTTAGGAAATTTTAGATTTTCAA
The DNA here is from genome assembly GCA_033060915.1 of Euryodendron excelsum. Classification (NCBI taxonomy): domain Eukaryota; kingdom Viridiplantae; phylum Streptophyta; class Magnoliopsida; order Ericales; family Pentaphylacaceae; genus Euryodendron; species Euryodendron excelsum. The sequence continues at coordinate 9,518,242 of CM065391.1, read as the reverse complement.
ATCCGGGGGGTTGTTCAACAAAAATTTCTTCTGTGATAAAACCATTTAGAAATGCACTTTTAACATCCATTTGATATAATTTGAAATCTTTAAAACAAGCAAATGCAAGTACCAATCTAATGGCTTCTAGTTTAGCTACCGGAGCATATGTTTCATCGAAATCAATGCATTCCCCTTGGCTAAAATCTTGAGCAACAACTCTTGCCTCATTCCTCACAACAACTCTGGACTCATTCATTTTATTTCTAAAGACCCATTTAGTTCTAATGATTGGATGATCATTAGGTCTAGGAACAAGGTGTCATACCTCATTCCTTTCAAATTGGTTCAACTATTCTTGCATTGCATTAATCCAAAACTCATCATTTTCAGCATCATCAAAACATTTAGGCTTTATTTCTGATAAAAATGTAAGATGATTACATACATTTTTGATAGAGGATCAAGTTTTTACTCCTTGTGAAGGATCACCTAGGATTTGTTGTAAGCATCCCATTTTTGCTTGCTCGGCAGTCTCCAGTCCATCCAGACTTGTATTCAAGTCAATATGGACGTATTCAAATCTAAATCAACTTTCCAAGTCTAATCTCATCAATTGATTGCTTCGCGGCCCCTTGGGGTCCAAATAGAGGCAAAATGACCAAAATGCCCTTAGAGGCATTGTTCTGTCCAATTCTAATAGGCACATCTTTCCGGAGATGGTAAGTCCCCTTTTCAATTCTAATTCCAATTAAATCCGACACACCTTTTGAGAAAGTTGATTCCTTGAGGTGGTAAGACCATCAAATTCGGCACGTTTCCGAGTGAATTCTTCGGAACGGTAAGTCCCTTCAAACCCATCGACTGGGACAAGACCCCAAGTGCCCGAGATGGTAAAACGGTTTACCTTTGGCGCCTCCTAGCCCGCCAATGGAGAAATGTCCATTTCGGCAAGCCTTCCGGGAAAGTTGATTCCTTAGGTGCTAAGTCCATCTAGCAGCTTCCAGAGATTAGGCAGTCTCTAGAATGATTATGACCCGTTAGAGTAACGAAAATACTCGTAAATATCATAACCGTTAGACTGACGGAAACACTCGCAAACAGGTCGATATAGAAAATTGCCAAAAAAACCCCTATGTCACAGGATCGCCGTCAGAGTGATGAAAACACTCAAAACCCAAGTCAAAATCGGTGCTTGCTAGCTCACTTAGGTGAAAAATGACCAAACTGCCCCTAGGGCCATTTTTAGCACGTTTCTCGAGAAAGCACCTAAGTTCTCATAACAGAAAGTCCACTCTTCCAAGATTGTCTTAAAGACAATCCAGTGTGATTAGGTGCCTTCTAGTCAGTTTCGGGTCAATTTTGGGACATTCCAGTCAAGATGACCATTTTGCCTCCAAGCATCCGAGCACCCCAGAAACCACACCAGCTTGGGGTATCAAACCGGTAACCTCCCGAGAATGCTTCTTATAGTATTCCTGATCTTTCGTTATCTTTGTGGATCATTCCGAGTCAATTCCGGCAAACCCGGTGTGAAATGACCGTTTTGCCCCTAGTGGCCGCCTTTTCTAACCACACCGGTTCTAGGTATTAAATCGGTAACCTCCTGAAGCATTCTAAGTATTGTTTCCAAGCCTTGTGTCTTCTTCTGGGACATTTCGAGTCCATCTTGGTACTTTTTCAGTCCAGTTAATCATTTTGCCCCTAATGGCCCGATCAACCCTTCCAACACATCTTGTCATCATTTTCTAGTTTACTACCTCCGGGGCACTGTTCTAAGTGTTCCTGTCCCTTTCCGACCCTCCAGGGCATTCTCGGCACTCTAAATTATTTCCGAACCTTCCGGAGCCACTCTTAGTGAAGCCAAGCTAAAAATTGCATGGTAGTCACAAGTTCAGATGCCCAAATCTTCTGAACATACGTTGCTTACCGACCTTAAAACTTTCTTAAGTGGTTGGCGCCACTACTGGTGCCAAGCCAAATTATAGCCTGGCGCCACTCCTAATGGTGTTAGAAGGATTTTTTGCCTGCCACTGCAACAGGCACCAAGTCATTCCTCTCTCTATAAATACAAAGCCTCCTCCAGCGTGAAAAGGGTCCACAAACTCAGTCTAAAAACTCTCCTTTTCGATATACAGAGCTTGTAGCCTCCCTAAATTCTAAACTTCTTTTGGTTTTCCAAAACCTTAGCCCCCATATACACACCCTAGCTCTCATATACTCCCATACACTCACACACACTCATACACTGGCCTCCAAAGCCTCCATTAAAGACTTAAAGTGCTGTAACTCTGAAGTTTCTGAAGATCCAACCAAGCTTTTGAAGATCAAGGCGAAGACCGAAGCAAAGCAAGAAGAATAAAGCGAACAAAACAAATCAAATAAAGAAGATACAAGCTAGGCTCTCTATTTACGTTTACGCAACTCCCCCCTCTCTCTTCTCTCTGTGAACCCACTTGGGTTTTTTTCTATTTTAATCCCCCATCTTCTCCCCCCCCCCCCCCCCCCTTCTTGCATGCTTGGAACAAGGGACTTTCTGATCCATGTGTAGGATTAGGCTATTGAAGGTCATCATGTTGGGAGCTTTCTTTTAGTTTAATCAGAGACCACGTGGGTTCGGCTCCTTTGATTATGTGGTGAAGCCTTTACCTTGTATGTTCACGACCTCAACTTGCATTGTGCATATCATGATCTTGCATTCCTCCAAAATTCGTTTTCCAACTTGTTTTGAAAACTTGCATCAAAACCGTTTTCAAAACTTGCGTTAAATCTTCTTCTTTAAAACTTGTTTTCAAAATCACAATCCTAAGGTCATTCTAGCCTTTTCATGGCTAGGGTTGCTTTAGGAAAGTGTTATATTTAAAGTGACCAATATGGTCCATATTTTCAAATCCTTGTTGTTTTCAAAACCACTATCTTAAAGTGGTTCTCGCCTTCTTATGGTTAGAATCGCTTTAGGAAAGTGAGATGTTTTTATGGACTTTCTAAAAACTCTCTTTTCAAACCTCTATTTCTAAAAACTCTTTTTCAGCATACTTTCTAAAAACTCTCTCCAATCTCCTTTTTAAAATTTCTTTCCAAAATTATTTTCTAAAAACTCTCTTCAAAAATCTATTTTCCAAAACTCTTTTCAAAATTCGCTTTCCAAAACTCCTTTTTAAAATCTCCTTCCTAACAACTCTTTCCAAAAATCTATTTCCTTAGAGCCTAAGTCAAGCCCTAGAGCTAACAATTAGGAAACCCTAATTTCATTTCTTAAAACATGATTTCCAATCTTGCCTCAAAACCTAGGTTTCCAAAACCTCCTTGTTTTTACATCAAAACCATATATTTCCAAAACCTTTTTTTTACATCAAAACTATAGTCTTCCAAATCTAGGATTTCTAAAACTTCATCTTTCCAATTCCATGCCAAATCCAATCTTACCTTTAGGAAACCAAATCCAATCTTCCCATTTAGAAAACTAGATACAGTCCTCCGTTTTTGGAAACAAAATCAAATCACCTCTTTTTAGAAAAAAAATCCAATCCTTTATTTTAGGAAATAGGAATCTCAATCCTTCAAAATCCAAATCTTTCCTAATTCAAATCCTCCTAATCTCGCACTTTCCTAAACCTTAAGTTTCCAAAACCTAAAATTTTGAAATCTTTCCCTAAACTTTAAGCTTCTAAATCTTTCCTAAATCAACCCTTTCCTAATTCCAACCTTTCCAAATTATAACTTTCCAAATCTTAATTTTCTAATCTTTCTTAAATTCAAACCTTTCCTAATTTCAAGAATTTCTAAAACTCAAACTTCGAATCTTTCTAAAAATCCTAAACATCCTAAATTTCAAATATTTCCAAATCCTTTTCTAAACTTTTCAACTTTCAAAACTTTCCCATTTCAAAACTTTCCTAAACCAAAACTTTCCTAAAATGAAACTTTCCTGAATCAAAACTTCGCTAATTCAAAATCTTTCCTAAAATGAAACTTTCCTATTTTGAAACTTCCTTAATTCGAATCTTTCCTAAATCCAATCTTTCCCTAATCTTCCAAATCTAACATTCGAGTCAAATCTTTCTTAAACCTCAATCTTTTCAAAACAAGTCCAAATCTTTTTTCCAAGTTCTATCTTTCCAAATCAAAGTCTAATCCTTTCAATTCCAAATTCCAATTTCCAATTTTCTATTCCAAGTTTCAAATAAAAAATCTCTTTTTCAAATCAAACATGCTATTTTCTATCGGACTCTTGTCCGAACTACGACTAACCTAATTCCTCCAAAGGGATACATAGGCAACCCTCATGGATGCAGTTACAACCTTTTTCAAGCTTCTATTTCCACAATCTTTTTCAAATTTTCAATTCCAAAAATTTATTTTCACATCTTCAATTTCAATTTTCAAAACTTTCTTTCCAATTTCAAACCTTAATTCTTCTTTTCAAATTAATTTTCAAAATCAAATTTTTTTTCAAATCTATCTCAAACATCAAATCAAGTACTTTTCAAATCTATTTTCAAAATCAAATCTCTCTATTGCACTTGCATATCACGCATCATGTTAAATTTCTTTTTAAATAATTCTTTTCTAAAGTGGATAGTGGTAAGCACCCCATTTTTGACCACTCGGCAGTCTACACTCCGTCCAGACTTGTTTTCAAGTCATTATGGGCATATTTCTATCAAAACCAATTCTCTAGGTCCAAATTCCGTCTTTCCATCACTTCGCGGGCCTGTCAGGCCCAAATAGAGGCAAAATGACCAAAATGCCCTTAGGGGCATTGTCCTTTCTGTCGCGCCCAGATTTTTCGCAGTCGAGAAATACTCACCCAAGCGGGAAAAATGCTGTACTCTCTCGTTAAAACTCACCCTCCTAAAAGAATGAGTGCGACTAGGTTTGAATTGAAAACAGGTTTGAATAAAGGGCTTTTGAAAAAGGTTCGGAGTCGCCACCTAACTTGATTAAGGTGAGTTAGGTCACCTAAAAACTAAGCATAGTCCGAAAACTATACTTAGGGTTTTTGAAAAAACGATTTTGGAAAACATCCTCAAGAGAGGGTTTTTAAGAAAACAGGTTGTTTGGCAACCTTTGGAAAACATTTAGCCTTTTTGAAAAATAACTCCTTTTGGTCTTTGAAATCAGTGATCTGGGTTCGGAGGTTGGTTACGTGTAGGGAAGACGCACTAAGCTATCACCCTACCCCGCCCTTTCGGTACCTACATGTCAATCTACCCTAGATTCCTATGAGAGTCTTTAATTAACAAATGTTCAACCCTATCCACTTTGAAAAACAATGTTTGAAAAATATGATGCATGATATGCAAGTGCAATAGAAGAGAATTGAAAAATATATTTGAAAAGAGATTAATTTGATTTGAAAATAGATTTGAAGAGATGAAATTGAAATTGAAAAGTTTGAAAATTGAAAGTAGAAATTTGAAAATAGAAATTTTGAAAATAGAAATTTTGAAATTGAAATTTGAAAGTAGATCAGAATTTGAGATTTGGAAAGATTTTGAAAACCACACCCATGAGGGTGGAATTGAAAGTTTGGAAAGTATTGTGACCGCACCTATGAAGGTTGCCTACGTATCCCTTTGGGAGAATCGGGTTAGTCGTAGTTCGGACCGAAGTCCGATTGAAAATAGATTGATTTGAAGAGAGAGATTGGATTAGAAGAAAGAGATTGAATTGAAAATTGGATTTGATTTGAGATTTAGAAGAGGAGATTGGAAACTGAAATTGAGAAGATTAGACTTGTTTTGGAAAGATTGATTTTGAGAAGACTTGGTTTTGGGAAGAAGGAGGTTTAGGAAACCTAGACTTGAGATTAAGAAAGATTGGATTGGAATGTTGGATTTGGAAGATTTGGAAAGATTTGGAAACTTGGAATTTGGGAAAGATTTGGATTAGGAAAGTTTCGAATTAGGGAAATGTTATTTTTGGAAAGTTTCAAATTAAGAAAGTTTTGAATTAGGAAAGTTTTAGGTTTCGGAAAGTTTTGAGTTTAGAAAAGTCTTAGATTTGAAAAGATTTTGAAGTTTTGGAAAGTTTAGAATTTAGAAAGTTCAAGATTTAGAGAGTTTTAGAGTTTTTAGAAAATCTTGAGATTAGGAAAGGTTTGAGTTTAGGAAAAATTTGAAAGCTTGGATTTGAAAAAGATTTTTGAAAGGAATAGAATTAGGAAAGGGCTGAACTAGAAAAGATTGGAAAGTTGAGTTTTAAAGTTTAGGAAAGATTTTTATGTTCAAGTTTTGGAAACTTAAAATTTAGGAAAGTGGAAGTTTAGGAAGGATTTGATTTAGGAATATTTAGATTTTGAAATTTAAGGAAAGATTCAAAGTTTAGGTTTCAGAAACTTATGGTTTAAGAAGGTAGGAAATTAGGAAGGAGTTGAATTAAGAAAGGTTTGGATTAAGAAGGGATTGAATTTGGTTTCGAAAAGAGAAGATTTGATTTTGTTTCCAAAAACGGAGGATTGGATCTAGTTTCCTAAACGGGGAGATTTGATTTGGTTTCCTAAAGGGAAAGTGGGATTTGGCAATGATTTGAAAAGGAAAGTTTCTAGAAACCCTAGATTTGGAAAACTACAGTTTTGATGTAGCAAAAGAGATTTTGGAAACGTGTATAGTTTGGATGTGAAAATAAGAGATTTTAAATAAAACCTAGGTTTGGGGCAAAGTTTGAAAATCATGTTTTTTGGAAAGAGAATTTGGGTTTCCTAATTGTGGGTTCTAGGGCTTGATTTGGACTTCTAAGGAAAGAGTTTTTGGAAAGCGCAATTTTGGAGAGGAGGATTTTCTAGAAGGGAATCCTAGAGAGGAGTTTTTGGAAAGTGTGTTTTTGGAAACATAGATTTTGGAAGGAAATCCTATAGAGGAAATTTCTAGAAGCAAGATTTTGAAAAAGAGAGTTTCTGGAAAGATTTTTAGGGAGCGTTTTTGGAAAGTGAATTTTTAAGAGAGAGAGTTTTGGAAAGGAGTTGAAAAAAAAAAGGGTTTTGAAAAATAGATTTTGGAGGGGAGTTTTTTGAAAACAATTTTGGAGAGGAGAGTTTTAGAAAAGTATGTTGAAAAAGAGATTTTTAGGAAGAGATTTTTAAAGAGAGAGTTTTTTGGAAAGCATGAAAACGTCTCACTTTCCTAAAGCGATTCTAACCAAAAGAGGGCTAGAACCACTTTAAGAAAGTGGTTTTGGAAAACAATAAGGTTTGAAAATATAGACCAAAAGGGTCACTTTTAATGTAACACTTTCCTAAAGCAACCCTAGCCATGGAAAGGCTAGAATCACCCTAGAATCATGGTTTTGAAAACAAGTTTTTGAAAAAGAGATTTTGATGCAATTTTGAAAACAAGTTTGAAAACGATTTTGAAAACGAGTTTGAAAACGAATTTCGGAGGATGCAAGACTATGATATGCACAATGCAATTTGGGGTCGTGAACATACAAGGTTAAGGCTTCACCACATAATCAAGGGGGCCGGACCCACGTGGTCTTTGGTTAGACTGGAAGAAAGCCCCCGACACGGTGACTCTCCAACAGTCTAATCCTACACATGGACCGGGAGTCCCCTTGTTTCAAGCATGCAAAGAAAGGGGGGGAAAGAGATGGGGGATTAAAATAGAGAAAACCCAAGTGGGTTGGAGAGAGAAGAGAGAGGGGGAAAGTGCAGAAAATTAAAGAGAAAGCCTACCTTGTTTCTTGTTTATTTTGCGCGTCGTGCAGTCTTCGGTCTTCGGTCTTCGGTCTTCGGTCTTTGTCTTGATCTTCACCTTCAGTCCTCAAGAATTGTCTTCAAGCTTTGGATGGCAGCTCTTCAAGTCTTCAAAGAGTGGTTGAAGGCTAGTGTATGAGTGTATGGGGGAGTGTATGAGTGTATAGGAGGCTAGGGTTTGTGTATAGTGGCTAGGGTTTGGGAAAACCTAGGGAGGCTAGGGTTTTGGAGGTGCTCGAGCTCTGTATATCGAAATATAGGATTTTTAGATTAAGTTTGCAGACCCCCTTCACATTGAATGAGGCTCTGTATGTATAGAAGGAGGATAAACCTGGCGCCTGTTGCAGTGGCGCCAGGCCAAATTATACACTAGCGCCACTAAGAGTGGCGCCAGGCCATTTTTTGACTTGGCACCACTACTAGTGGTGCTAGCCATTTAGAAAACAATTAAGGTCGGCAAGCAACGTATCTTTGACTAGATTTGGGCGCCTGTACTAGTGACTACCATGCAATCTTTAGCCTAGCTTCACTAGGAGCGACTCCGGAAAGTCCGGGAATGATTTGAAGGAGCCGGGAATGACCTGGGGGGCCGAAAAAGAGTAGGAACACTTAAAATAGTGTCCTGGAGATATTTGACTTGAAAAAATGAAGATAGGATGTGTCGGAAAGGTCGACCGAGCCTTTAGGGGCAAAACGGCCAATCAGACTAAGAAACTGCCGGGGCGAACTCGGATTGTCCCGGAAAAAGACTTTGGATCTGGAAACATTATTTAGAATGTTCCCAGAGGTTGCCGGTTTGATTCCCAGAGCCGGCGTGGTCAGAAAAGGAGACCGGCCCACTAGGGGCAAAACGGTCATTTTGTTTCGGGTTTGCCGGAACTGACTCGGAATAGTCCGAAAAGGTAAAGGAAGGTTGAGAATACTATAAAAAGTATTCTAGGGACATTACCGGTTCGATACTCAAAGCTGGTATGGTCGAAGAAGGAGACTGGCCCTCTAGGGGCAAAACGGTCATTTTGTACCGGGTTGGCCGGAACTGACTCGGAATGATCCGGAAAGGTAAAGGAAGGTTGAGAATACTATAAAAAGTATTCTCGAGACATTACCGGTTCGATACTCAAAGCCGATGTGGTCGAAGAAGGAGACCGGCCCCCTAGGGGCAAAACGACCATTTTGTACTGGGTTGGCCGGAACTGACTCGGAATGATCCGGAAAGGTAAGGGGAGGTTGAAAACACTATAAAAAGTATTCTCAGGAGGTTACCAGTTTGATACCCAGAGCCGATGTGGTTCCCGGGGCATTCGGATGCTTAGGGGCAAAATGGTCATCTTGGCCGAAAAGTCTCGGAAAAGGTCCTAAGGGTAGTCTGGTCAGTTTTCACCGAAGTGAGCTAACAGACACTGGTGTTGACCTGGGTTTTGAGTGTTTCCGCCACTCTCACAGTGTGAGTACTTCCGCTACTCGGACGGGGTTGATGATTTGTGAGTATTTCTGCTACTCGGACAGGGTTGATGATTTGTGAGTATTTACGCTACTCGGACGGGGTTGAGTATTTCTGCTACTCGGACGAGGTTGATGATTTGGGAGTATTTCTGCTACTCGGACGGGGTTGATGATTTGTGAGGATTTCCGCTACTCAGACGGGTGTGTGAGTATTTCCGCTACTCTAACGGTTTTGTGAGTAGTTTTGCTACTCAGATCGTCTCGAGCAATAAACTGTCTCGAGAGTGGGACTGGAAGGGGTCTTATCGTCTCCGAAGAGACGTGCCTGGATTGGAGCCGTCTCGAGGAATAAACTGTCTCGAGAGTGGGATTGGAAAGGGGTCTTACAGTCTCCAAAGAGACGTGCCTGGGTTTTGAGTGTTTCCGCCACTCTAACGGTTTTGTGTGTACTTCCGCTACTCTAACGGTTTTGTGAGTGTTTCCGCCACTCTAACAGTTTTGTGAGTAGTTTTGCTACTCGGACCATCTCGAGGAATAAACTGTCTCGAGAGAGGGATTGGAAGGGGTCTTACCGTCTCCGAAGAGACGTGCTTGGATTGGAGCTATCTCGAGGAATAAACTGTCTCGAGAGTGGGATTGGAAAACGGTCTTACCGTCTCCAAAGAGACGTGCCTGGGTTTTGAGTGTTTCCACCACTCTAACAGTTTTGTGAGTACTTCCGCTACTCTAACGATTTTGTGAGTGTTTCCGCGACTCTAACGGTTTTGTGAGTAGTTTTGCTACTCGAACCGTCTCGAGGAATAAACTGTCTCGAGAGAGGGATTGGAATTAGAATAAGAAAGGACAATGCCCCTAAGGGCATTTTGGTCATTTTGCCTCTATTTGGGCCTGACAGGCCCGCGAAGCGATGGAAAGACGGAATTTGGACCTAGAGGATTGGTTTCGATTGGAATATGTCCACAATGACTTGAAAACAAGTCTGGACGGAGTGTAGACTGCCGAGCGGTCAAAAATAGGGTGCTTACACTTTCTTATTCCAATTCCAATCCTTCTCTCGAGACAGTTTATTCCTCGAGACGGTCCGAGTAGTGAAACTACTCACAAAACCGTTAGAGTAGCGGAAATACTCACAAATAGGTTGATATAGGGAATTGGCAACAAACCTCTGTGTCACGACGACCGCCGTTAGAGTGGCGAAAATACTCAAAATCCAAGCACGTCTCTTCGGAGAGGGTAAGACCCCTTTCCAATCCCACTCTCGAGACAGTTTATTCCTCGAGACGGTTCCAATCCATGCACGTCTCTTCGGAGACGGTAAGACCCCTTTCCAATCCCACTCTTGAGACAGTTTATTCCTCGAGACGGTTCCAATCTAGGCACGTCTCTTCGGAGACGGTAAGATCCCTTTCCAATCCCTCTCTCTCGACAATTTATTTCTCGGGACGGTCCGAGTAGCGAAACTACTCACAAAACCGTTAGAGTAGTGGAAATACTCACAAAACCGTTAGAGTAGCGGAAATACTCACAAAATCGTTAGAGTAGTGGAAATACTCACAAACAGGTCGATATAGGGAATTGGCAACAAACCCCTGTGTCACGACGACCGCCGTTAGAGTGGCGGAAACACTCAAAACCCAGGTCAACACCAGTGTCTGTTAGCCCACTTCGGTGAAAAATGACTAGACTGCCTTTAGGACCTTTTTTGAGACTTTCCGGTCAAGATGACCATTTTGCCCTTAAGCATCCGAATGCCCCGGGAACCACACCGCCTCTGGGTATCAAACCGGTAATGTCCCGAGAATACTTTTTATAGTGTTCTCAACCTTCCTTTACATTTTCGGATCATTCCGAGTCAGTTCCGGCCAACCTGGTACAAAATGACCGTTTTGCCCCTAGAGGGCCAGTCTCCTTCTTCGACTACACCGGCTCTGGGTATCAAACCGGTAATGACCCGAGAATACTTTTTATAGTGTTCTCAACCTTCCGTTACCTTTCCGAACCATTCCGAGTCAGTTCCGGCAAATCCGGTACAAAATGACTGTTTTGCCCCTAGTGGGCCGGTCTCCTTTTCCGACCACACCGGCTTTGGAAATCAGACCGGCAACCTCTGGAAACATTCTAAATAATGTTTCCAGATCCCAAGTCTTCTTTCGGGATAGTCCGAGTCTGTCCCGGCAGTTTCTCGATCTGATTGACCGTTTTGCCCCTAAGGGCCTGGTCAACCTTTCCAACATATCTTATCCTCACTTTTCAAGTCAAATACCTCCAAGACACTATTTTAAGTGTTCCTGCTCTTTTCTGGCCTTCCGGGTCATTCCCGGCTCCTTCAAATCATTCCCGGACTTTCCGGAGTCACTCCTAGTGAAGCCAGGCTAAAGATTGCATAGTAGTCACTAGTATAGGCGCCCAAATCTAGTCAAATATACGTTGCTTGCCGACCTTAATAGTTCCCTAATTGGCTGGCGCCACTAGTAGTGGTGCCAAGCCAATATTTGGCCTGGCGCCAGTAGGAGTGGCGCTAGAAGGAATTTTGGCTTGGCGCCACTGCAACAGGCGCCAGTGTTGCCCAACTTCTATAAATACAAAGCCTCATTCAATGTGAAAAGGATCCACAAACTCAACCTAAAAATTATATATTTCGATATACAAAGCTCGAGCACCTCTTAAACCCTAGACTCTTTAGGTTCTCCAAACCCTAGCCACCCTACACAAACCCTAGTATCATGTACACTCCTATACATCCCCATACACTTATACACTAGCCTACAACCCTCCTTCAAAGACTTGAAGAGCTGCCATCTAAAGCTTGAAGACAACTCTTGAAGATTGAAGACGAAGATCAAGACAAAGACCGAAGACCAAAGACAGCAAGGCGCGCAAAATAAACAAGACATACGGTAGGCTCCCTATTTAAATTTTCGCACTTCCCCCCTCTCTCTTCTCTCTCCTAACCCACTTGGGTTTTCTCTATTTTAATCCCTCATCTCTTTCCCCCCCCCCCCTTTCTTTGCATGCTTGAAACAAGGGGATTCCCGGTCCATGTGTAGGATTGGGCTACTGGAGAGTCACTGTGTCGGGGGCTTTCTTCTAGTCTAACCAAAGACCACGTGGGTCCGGCCCCCTTGATTATGTGGTGAAGCCTTAGCCTTGTATGTTCACGACCCCAAATTGCATTGTGCATATCATAGTCTTGCATATTCCAAAATTCGTTTTCAAACTCATTTTCAAGATCGTTTTCAAACTTGTTTTTAAAATTGCATCAAAATCTCTTTTTCAAAAATTTGTTTTCAAAATCACAATTCTAGGGTGATTCTAGCCTTTCCATGGCTAGGGTTGCTTTAGGAAAGTGTTACATTAAAAGTGACCTTTTTGGTCTATATTTTCAAATCTTATTGTTTTCCAAAACCACTTTCTTAAAGTGGTTCTAGCCCTCTTATGGTTAGAATCGCTTTAGGAAAGTGAGACGTTTTCATACTTTCCAAAAACTCTCTCTTCATAAATCTCTTTCTAAAAATCTTCTTTTTCAACATACTTTCCTAAAGCTTTCCTCTCCAAAATTGTTTTCAAAAACTCCCCTCCACAATCTATTTTTCAAAACCCCCCTTTTTTCAACTCCTTTCCAAAACTCTCTCTCCTAAAAATTCACTTTCTAAAAACGCTCCCTAAAAGTCTTTTCAAAAACTCTCTTTTCCAAAATCTCCCTTCTAGAAATTCCCCTTTAGGATTTTCCTTCCAAAAAACACGTTTCTAAAAACACACTTTCCAAAAACTCTTTCTCTTTAAAATCTTTTTCTAGAAACTCCCTCTTCAAATTCAGTTTCCAAAAACTCCTCCCTAGAATTCCTCTTCTAGAAAACCTTCGTTTCCAAAAACGCATTTTCTAAAAACTCTTTCCTTAGAACCCCCATTAGGAAACCCTAATTTTCTTCCCAAAAAACATGGTTTTCAAACTTTGCCCCAAACCTAGGTTTCCAAAACCTTTTGTTCTCTACATCAAAACTATACATGTTTCCAAAACCTCTTTTCTACGCTAAAATTCTACACCTTCAAATTTAGGGTTTCTAGAATCTTCCTTTCCAAATCCTTGCCAAATCCTATCTCCCCGTTTAGGAAACTAGATCCCGTCCTCCGTTTTTGGAAACAAAATCAAATCTTTTCTTTTAGAAACCAAATCCAATCCCTTCCAAATCCAAATCTTTCCTAATTCAAGTCCTTCCTAAACTTCCACTTTCCTAAACCTTAAGTTTCCAAAAACTTGAACATAAAAATCTTTCCTAATTCAACCATTTCCTAATTCTACCTTCTTTCCAAATCTTAACTTTTCAAACCTAAGTTTTCAAACTTTTCCTAAACTCAAACATTTCCTAATTTCAAGATTTTCTAAAGCTCTAAAACTTTCTAAATCCTAAACTTTCTAAATTTCAAATATTTCCAAATTTAAAGTTTCCTAAATTCAAAACTTTCTTAAGTTCAATATTTCTAAACTTCCAAACTTTCTAAATTCTAAACTTTCCAAAACCTCAACATCTTTCCAAATCTAAAACTTTTCTAAACTCAAAACTTTCCTAATTTAAGACTTTCTTAAGTTGAAACTTTCTTAATTCAAACATTTCTTAAATCGAAAACTTTCCTTTTCAAAACCTTTCTAAATTCAAACTTTCCCACTTTCAAAACTTCCCTTTTTTGAAACATTCCAAAATTCAAAACTTTCTTAACTTGAAACTTTCTAAATTCTAAGTCTTTCCTAAACTAAAATTTTCCTAATTCAAAACATTTCTAAATTCAATATTTTCCCATTTCAAAACTCTCCAAAAATGAAACTTTTCAAAAATAACACTTTCCTAATTTCGAAACTTTCCTAATCCAAATCTTTCCTAAATTTCAAGTTTCCAAATCTTTCCAAATCTTCCAAATCCAACATTCCAATCCAATCTTTCTTAATCTTAAGTCTTTCCTAGGTCTCCTATCTTTCCTAAGTCTAGGTTTCCTAAAATCAAGTCTTTCCAAAATCACTCTTTTCAATCAAAGTCCAATCTTCTCAATTTCAATTTCCAATCTCCTTTTCTAATCTCAAATCAAATCCAGTTTTCAATTCAATCTCTTTCTTCCAATTCAATCTCTCTCTTCAAATCAATCTATTTTCAATCGGACTCTTGTCCGAATTACGACTGACCTGATTCCCCCAAAGGGATACGTAGGCAACCTTCATAAGTGCAGTCACAATACTTTTCAAATTTTCAATTCCACCCTCATGGGTGCAGTTTCCAAAATCTTTTCAAATCTTAAATTCTAATCTATTTTCAAAATTCCAATTTCAAAATTTCTATTTTCAAATTTTTACTTTCAATTTCAAACCTTCCAATTTCAATTTTATCTCTTCAAATCTATTTTCAAATCAAATCAATTTCTTCTCAAATTTATTTTTCAATTCTCTCTTATCTTGCTATTGCATATCATGCATCATATTTTTCAAACATTATTTTTCTAAAGTGAATAGGGTTGAACACATGTTAGTTAAAGACTCTCATAGGTGAATCTAGGGTAGATTGACATGTAGGTACCGAAAGGGCGGGGTAGGGTGATAGCTTAGTGCGTCTTCCCTAAACGTAACCAACCTCCAAACTTAGATCACTATTTTCAAAGACCAAAATGAGTCATTTTTCAAAAAGGGCTAAATGTTTTCCAAAGGTTGCCAAACAACTTGTTTTCTTAAAAACCCTCTCTTGAGGAGATATTTTCAAAATCGTTTTTTCCAAACCCTAAGTGTAGTCTTCGGATTATGCTTAGTTTTTAGGTGGCCTAACTCACCTTAATCAAGTTAGGTGGCGACTCCGAATCTTTTTCAAAAGCCCTTATTTCAAATCGATCTTCAATTCAAACCTAGTCGCACTCATTCTTCTAGGAGGGTGAGTTCTAACGAGAGAGTACATCATTTTTCCTGCTTGTGTGAGTATTCCTCGAGTGCGAAAAATCTGGGCGCGACAATAGTTTTGGATATGCATTAGTTAAAGACTTTATTGGGTGAATCTAGGGTGAATAGACATATGGGTACCCCAAGGGCGGGGTAGGGTGATGGCTTGGTGCGTCTTCCTTATACGTAACCAACCTCTGAACCTAGGATCACTATTTTCGAGAGACCAAAATGGAGTTATTTACAAAAAAAAAAGCTTAAATATTTTTCACAGGTTGTCAAACAACCTGTTTTCTTAAAAGATGAGGGATTTTCAAAAACTTTTTAAAAAACCCTAAATGTAGTCTTCGGATTGTGCTTAGTTTTTAGGTGACTTAACTCACCTTAATCAAGTTAGGTGGCGACTCCAAATTATTTTCCAAAAGCCCTTTATTCAAATCAATTTTCAATTCAAACCTAGTTGCACTCATTCTTCTAGGAGGGTGAGTTCTAATAAGAGAGTACAGTATTTTTTCCGCTGATGTGTGTATTCCTGGAGTGCGAAAAATCTAAGCATGACAGTTGGCGACTTGGCTGGGGACACTTAGAGGGTTAGGCCATAGTCATGTCTCTTCACCCTTCACCCATGTAGAGTCTTCAATTAACTTGTTCAATTCTATCCACTTTCAGTTTTCAAAATCAAATTTTCAAAGTTATTTTCAAAAATGTGTATTTAACTCCATTCTTATTATCTTGTATTAAGCTTGTCATCCACATACTAACTCTTGCATCTTTGTTTTGTAGGTGCACTTTTGTTTATAATATTATTTTATTAACTGTTATGCATGAATGCGATGAATATGATGAATGGGAGTTGTTGGGCTCTTTCCTCTGCTTTAAAAAAAAAAATCACACACACACTGCACGCGCACTTGCATTCTGCATACTTGCATTTTTACCCTGATCTGTCCCTTCTAGTTAGAACGAGGAATGTTATATTGGTAGTGGGCAAGATGCTATGTCATTTTTTTCACCTACGGCCTCTTGATGGTTCCCCCGCTCGGATTAATCATGGCACCACCTCGGGGAGTGGGCCTAGGTTTGAAGATCTGGGGACCGAGCCTTTTTAGAACGCATTAGTAAACCCTTAACCTCAAGCTCATATAGACAACATGCATAGCCGAACCTTTGCCGGATTTAAGACACGCACACCGTTTTCAAAACCATGGAGGAAAGGGCGACCGCTTTTACTTTCCTTTATACCTGCTTATTCTTGTTGTTATAATGACTGTATTTTTATTGTTATAATGCTTATCTAACTATTCATGCATATTTATTGCGCCATCGCATTCTCTCTCTCTATACTTTTGCATCCGTATTCATGCATTCAATATTCCACGTCAAGACGAGAGTTGCAAAGTAACTCAAGTCATTGCATTCGCATGCATATGATCTACCCAAAGAGAGTGACACAAAAGTCACTCTCCCTTGCATTAAACCTACCCAAACCCCAAGGGTTCCCATGTAACCCTAAGGACTCATGGCATCCATATCAATTCATTCCATAAGAGGGGCCCCAATCCCTCTATGCTCACGGAGATAGAGTTGTCAAGAAGACAAGAGGCAATCAATCAACAAGGTCTCTTTGCGACCTCCTCGACATCAAATCCAACGAAGGTGACTTTGAAGACTCAAGAGTAGTTTAGGCTTTCTTATATAAAATTAGATAGGTGGAAGTCCAAATAAAGATATTCCCCCTCCCCCTATTAAAATGTACATTGTCTCTTTTGTTTTAAACCTAAAAGTTTTTGTACTCCTTCTCTGTAAATGAATGAATGTAGGAATGAACATAGATACTTGATCTATGGTAGGGTACTTGCATGCAGGGGCAGAAACCCCTATTTCCAAAAATGAGCCGAAGCCATCACTTTTAGTCTCCCTCTTAAATTGGGGCACCCTAGGACATGCATTGCATAGAGCTCTATAAAAACCATAAACTGACTTGCAATTTGTGTTTTTGTCTTTCTGTCTCTTTCTTTCTCATTTACAGAGATCACCCTGCGCTAAGTCAACATTGTTTCCAAGAAAGGGCAACATCCACCTAGGGATCCTATTATCACCTGACAAAGAGCCTCAGTAATGGCTGCTAACTTTGAAGAATCATCTCAGGTCTCTCGAGAAGAGGTTAACAAAATGAGGACCAAGATGGGTGAAATGCTCAAACTCATTCAAACTATGGCTATGAAGGATACTGCTGCAGTCCCATCATCATCCATGACTTCGTCCAGGGACCCTGAACCCGTTAACCTAAGGATTGTGCTTCAATCTGACAATGCTATGAGGAGCAAGGAAGATGCCAAGGGGGTCAATGCTGAAGAGGAGGAGGCCATATTGCTTTCCCCTATCGTATAAAGGACTCCCCTAGACCTTCTCAGTTTGAAAATCCAAGGGTTAGAGGATTCACTGCGAAGTCTCCATGGCCATGACACCTACGGTTTCAGTTCTTACGATGAGCTCTGTTTCTTTCCAGATCACCCGAGACTTGCTAGGTTCAAAATGCCTGACTTCCAAAGTATAACAGCATCGGTAACCCTATTACTCATCTTCATCTCTATGCTGGGGTGTTGAGTGATCATGGCAACGATCCAAAACTCCTCATGCAATTGTTCCAACACAGCCTCACTGGGTTTGCTCTACAATGGTTCGCCCGTCTGGACCTAAGGAAGTTCACGACTTGGATCGAACTGGTTAATGCATTCAAAGCTCAGTACTGTCACAATGTTGACCTCACCTCTGACCGATGGTCTCTGATGACTATGAGTAAGGGCAAAAAAGAAGGTTTCAAGAACTATGCCTTGAGATAGAGAAAAGCTGCACAAGTCAATCCCCACTAGAAAAGAAGGAGTATGTGCAATTGTTTGTACATACTTTCCAAGGTATATTCTACGAAAAGCTCTACATAAGCATGGGGAAAAGCTTTTCTGAACTTATCATGCAAGGGGAGATGATAGAAAACAGTCTCAAGACAGGGAGGATCACGAACCCCTACGCCAAGACTAGAGAAACTTCTACTAACATAGCCAAAAAGGTGGCTACTACAAGGGGAATAATCAAGAAGGAGAGCGAGGTGTCTGCCATCCTGCCAGGCCAACCAACCTTATACCATCCACCACTACAATCACACCCTGTCCTGCCCTTACCCACCTTAACCATGTCTATTCCAACCCCTAACTATGGCCCTGCTAAGGCACGACCCAACTTTAATAGACTTACCCAACACATCCATACTTTTGACTTTTTAGCCTGCATCCAAATTGAGGCCTACCATAACCTGCTGAAGAATAATATCCTGAAGCCCATTCCTGTTTGCCCATTGCCAAGCCATTTACCCCCAACCTTTAATGCTGCCCTCACTTGTGAATACCATTTGGGTGGCCAAAGGCATGACACCAAAAGCTGCTTCTCTCTCAAGCAGAAAATTTAGGACCTGATAGACAACAAGACCACTGATCTGCAACCGGTGAAACCTACTCCAACTCCCAATGTGACCACCAACCCTCTGCCGAACCATACCGTCAACATGATACTAATAGAAATGGAAGGCAAGGGAAAGTTTGATGAGCCTAGGGCCAAGGATTATGAGGTGGATTGGGAGACCGATGAAGAAGATGACTGCGAGGAGGATCTCCCATTATACCCGATTTATCTCTATGACCTTAATAAGGTGCCTAATGCTTCTGACTAGCCAGTTGAGGAGCCAACATTTTTGAAAGAAGAGCTGGTTGAAAACATGGTTGAAAACATCTAAAGTATGCAGCAGCTGAACGTCACTTATTGGAGAACCCTGGGCCTACGACCGAGTATAACTATGAAGACATAGGCTGGGAGCTAAAAGAGCTAAAGACACCAACAGACCCATTCGATTTGGAAGGAGGCGAGTTAGCCATGTTGTTTTTGGAAGAGCTCACCACCAAGGACCTCAAAGGGGTTAATAAAGCGAACAACCGCACCATCACTGCCAACAGGCCCAGAGTTCTAGAAGAAGCTTTCGCCCACCTTGCCCTAGCTAGAAGCCATGACTGTGGATGGAGTGTTAAAGATATGGGCATCATCCTAAAGCAATGTTAAAGAAGAAGGACTCTCCCGTCAAAAGCGTACAAGAGAGGGGTGTTCTCACTCACTTTCTTTCTATCCCTTTTACTCTCTGTCTTTAAATTAAATGTTTGCACTTTCATTTTAAAAGACCTCTATGTTTTTCATTAAGTAGTGAAATATCAGTTTTTGCCAGTACCTTGTATTGCTGTCATCTTAAATGTCTTTTGAGAATGGTGAATGCGTCCTATAAAAAGGGGCATGGTTTATCTTATGAAATGATCTAACTTGAAGGGATGATAGTATAAGTTAACCACTCGCCAAATGATCAGCTTCCCAAAGAGAGAGAGGATAGGGATGAGTGAGGAAACAAACCAGAGGCAACACTTTCAAGACAACGAAGCTAAGCGATGTGCTGCCAGATTATCAAAATAAAGAGGAGCCATTTTTCATTTTTCCACATAAAAAAAGAAAAAGAAAAAAGAGAGTGTTTATATTCCCTTCGCTTAGCCCCTAGTGCCTCGCACAAAGCGAAATATTCCTTGTCAAACCCGGTCCAAGACCGTCCTTTCCACACTGGGGTAGACAATAATCGAGAACTCTAGGAATAGTGTTCACCCTCTATCGTGCTAGAACAGCATCGAAGGCTCTATGGATCAAGCAATCTAGTTCAAAGTGAAGAGAGGCCCTCATTTCATTTCCCATACAATCAAAAGCAACCCTTTGTTAAACCCATTGAGCTGTTCATCTTCTTTTGAGAAAAACCCCAACCTAGGGGTCACCGCCCACATTAGGTTAGATTGAACTGCTAAAGAGAAGGTCTAAGAAAAAGGATTGTAGAATTATTCATTTCATAAAAGGAAAGAAAAGAGATAAAAAGAAAAACGTGAAGGAAAAGAGTTGCCAAGGGGTAAGAGGCCCAAAAAAAAAAAAATCTAAGGTAAAGAGTTGCCAATGGGCAAGAGGCTGAAAAAAAAAAATCTAAGGAAAGGCCTGAAGAATCGTGATTGAGCATTCTTAAAAAACATAATAAGAGGACCGAAAATGAAGAGAGTCATGTTTATCTCAAAAAGCATACCGAAAGGTTGAAAGAAAAGAGACATTTTCACCCTGAGAAGTATATAGTAAGAGCAAGGAGGAAGTTTAAAGGTGATCCTAGGTTACAAATAAGCCCAGTAGAAACAATAGGTTCGAGCATTTATCCTTTCTTGTAAAAACCCGAAACCATGGCCTACATCACAACCCTATTGATGTCCACTCTGATTGAAAACGGATTGCTTGATCTAACTGAGCTAGACACGCTGCTGAAGCTAAAGAAGGATGCTAACCGTATTGGAAGAAAAATAGTCAAGGATGGTATGGATCTAAACCCTATTGAAAGTAACATTGAATTTAAGCCTACATATCCCGTTGTTTAAAAAACCCCCATAACCTAGCCTACATTACGGTCCTAAAGCAAAGTCTCCTCAGATTGAAAGATTGGCCACTCATCGCTCTGCTAAAGGTCAGGTAAGCTGTTGCTGAAGCCCCGAGAGTTGACAGTTTCAACCCAATAATCCTATACACTAACCTCGAGGTAGAGAATCAGGGGCGGTTAGTAGGTTGGGAAAGGTACGAAGTGCTATCATCCAGTCAAGGTAAAGTTGAGCTAAAGGAGAAATCCCCTCGAAAAGGAAAGAGTTACCATTCCAAAGATACTGAGTCTGACAGCACCCATTGTCATTTCATATATTTCTAATATGTGCATACATTTTCATAAAAAATAAAAAAATAAAAAGAAGAAGAAAAAAAAATCAACATGAGCTTTGCATACATAGGACATAACTCCCTGGAGAAATAGAAGTCACCAACACAGTTTAATGTTAACCCATGAAATAAATATACATCATCATCGTTTCTACATATACATCTGATCATGTACTTAGCTGTAAAAATCATAAATATCTTTGCCTATCCATGCATCTAACTATCATAAACGTCCATCTTCGTACAGAATTTACAAAATAAAAATGTCTAACATAAATACATCTCTAGGATTGGGGCAAAAGAAGATCAAGGTCTCCACCAGGGGCATCTATCAAAGATCAAAATCAATATCCTCATGATCGAAATCTCTGAAACCTGGATCCGGAGGAGGTGGATAACTCCTCGTGAAACTGCCGCCAGTGACGATCTCAAAGGTAGGACTCCCAAGAATCAGCGTTGAGAAAGGAAGCCCTCGATAGGGACAATGGAACCAAGTACCGCACTGTCTCATAATGAACTGATCCAATGAAGGGCCACCAGGTCATGTCCCTCACCTCAATCAACTCCAGGTTCGCCTGTAGCGTCACGAAGTCAATAATCTCCGATTGCTGGGCTACCCGATCATGAGCCCACCTCAAAGCATGAGGATAAAGGTCACCCTCAATAACTGCAGGGCGACGAACAGGCAGGTACTCATAGCTTCACCATACAAGAAAAGGCCAGAAACTAGCCATGCTACCCCAATGAGAGGAAGTCCGGACTCGCATCAATTGCAAGACGCAGCCAAAAGAGAAGGACCCCCAATCCAACTCAGACAAAGCCCCAAGATTAGTTACTATGCTCACCAACCAAAAAGGCATAAGCGACTTGTTGTTATTGCAGAAGCAGCTGAAGATGATTTACAGAACAAGTCATTGCCTCATGATATCTCACCGGGCAGGAGGTGGCTCAACAACAAAAGTACTGTCATCCTAACTAAGCCAGGAAACTGGGAAAGCAGAATGCTCAGGAGGGGGCAAGTCCAGCAGAATGCATGCCTCCTCTCTACTGACTGGCTGTAAGGTGATCCGCCAACCAACAAAGAAAAGCCCCGTGATGATAGCACAGTCCAGTGGAGTGGGTCCCAATTCGAAGCCAACAAAATGGAAGGTCCTAGTCTCTCCAAACCACCTCTCGATGAGCACTAGTACTAGATGTCGGTTCAGGTAGTTAGCCTGTAATCCCATGAAAGCCCCAAACCCAATCTCAGCCAAGAAAGCACAGTAGGAGGGAGTCGCCTGCTGCATGGTCACAAAGGCCCGATGAACAGCTCCTTCGAAAGCTGCGTGTACCCGTGGAGGGGGCAAATGCTGTCTAGAATACACACTAGGATGATAGGCAAGATCCCCTAGCGGTGGAATGTCTGGTACCTCCAAGTCACCTAGCTCAGTGTCTGTTTGTCTGTGTTGGATGGAGGCCCTCCCATAACTAGTCACCTGATCACCAAGACCCGTTGCCTCCTCCTCTACACCAATATCCTCCTTAAAGGCCTGCTCGACCAAAGGAAAGGGGTCGACAGGTGGCCTACTCCCCCGTCCACTCTACCTAGACGATGCACGCCCATCAGATCGCCGACTATCCCTAGATCGGCTAGAGCCACTGGCAAAATTTGTCCAGGCTGCCTTCCCAGAGCGGCGTCTCCTCTCAGAACCTTCATCACTTGCATCTGCCATCCTGCAAAGGTAAGTCGAGGTAAGAGGTGTTAATATACGGTATATGCATATAATAAATAAAAGCATAATAAAATATAGTAATAATGATAACCAAAAATAAGAACACAGCTATCAGTGGATCTCACTCTAGCCAACTCAAAAGGATTTTAAAACTTAACTCTCGGAAAATTTCTTAAATTCAGCTTCTTAAAAGGTTTCTTAATCCTTTTCTCTGAATTTTTCAAAAAACTATTTCCTCAAAAAATCCATTTTCAAAAGACTTCCTAATTCCCTTGCAATTCAAAATTATTTCTTAAAAGTTAAATTCTAAAGCGTTTTTCTTCCCAAAAATCCATTCTAGGAGTCGTAATCTAAAATCTCAAAGTTCCATTTCAAAACTTTTCTAATCTTGTCAATATTCCGAATTTTCCAAAAATTCTTCTTTAAAAAGTCTTCACTGTTTTGATAAAAAAAATCCTTGTCCAAAATTTTTGTCAAATTCCGAATCTTTTCTTTTGTCTTCAAAAGTCCAATCTTCTAAGTCAAAATAAATTTTCTACACATTTTGATTTTTCAACTTCCGAGTCAAAATGAATTTCCTACACATTTTGAATTTCTAACTTCGAGTCAAAATGGATTTTCTAAATCCCAACAGTTTTCTGTCTTTTTCTTTCAAAAAGATTATATTCCAAAACCCTTTCAACTCTTTTCCAAATTTCTAAAAATTTTGGCAGAGTTTTGCTTAAAAACAGTCTCTACAACACTCACAACATCAACACAAAACACAAGCCATGTACCCTGCAACATCACAATCACATGGCACCAACACTCGTACACACTTTTCAAATTTCCAAACTTTTCGAAAGACTTGTTTTAGTTTCCAACAAATCAATGGCTTTCAAAGTTATCCTAAAATTTTTCAAAATCATTTCAAATGTTTTCTTAAATATTCCTACATTTTTCTAAATTTTAAACTCCTTTAATTTCACCATTGTCTCAATTTTCTCAATTTTTAGTATTTTTCTAAGTCTTTTTCTATTTTTCAAAAAATTAAAAATTTAAAAAGTTTTCAAAAAATCATGAAACTTCACATGGCTGTTAAACGCATTTTTCTAAGGAACACTGTATAAAAATCTAGCCTAAAAACTCAATACCCAAAACTGTAGGGATAAACTCCCAATTCCCGCAAAAATCCCTTTCGCATAATCACGGAAAATCAATCAAATTCAATCAAACAAGTACCAAAATGTAAAAATAACTTCACCACAGTGTTCAAAAACATATCAAAACATCAATTTCCACTGTTTTCAGAATTTTACACATCGAAATCCACATAAAATCAAAAACTCACCTTCTGGTGTTCTCCGGCAAAATCTTCTCTTCCAGCGACTTTTTCGGCAACGGTGTCTACTTCCGACAATCCCATGGGGTCCCTAAGAAGTGTTCCTTCAATGTCTAGGTTGGTTTCCTCACAATGCCTCTCGGTTTTGTGAAAATCCTTCAAATCTCGCAAGTGTTCAAACCAGAAAATGTTGTTGGTTTTGATCCCACGCCTTGCGCCACTAGTAGTGGCGCTAAGCCAATTCTACCAAAGGCGCCATTACTAGTGGCGTTAGTTCCAAATTCTGGGCAATTTTGCCCTTTTTCCAGCAAAAACTCAATTTCAAAGGCCTTTTGGGCCCAATATGCATTTTCAAACTCCCGTTTTCAAAAAAATTCCAAAGTTCGTCCCTCAGACCGCCTCACGGTCAACATAGAACTCTTATTCTATCGTTTTCTATCTTCGACAAGCAAAGACAGAAAAAGAGGGGCAGCTGTAAGCACCCCATTTTTGCCCGCTCGCCAATCTCTAGTCCTTCCATACTTGTATCCAAGTCATTATGGACGTATTCTAATTTAAATCAACTTTTCAAGTCTAATCCCAGCAATCGATTGCTTTGTGGGCCCATTGGGCCCAAATGGAGGCAAAATGACAAAAATGCCCTTGGGGGCATTGTTCGATCCAATAAGCACGTCTTTTTGAAGACAGTAAGTTCCCTTTCCAATTTTAATTCCAATTCCAATTAAATCCGACACACCTTTCGTGAAAGTTGATTCCTCGAGATGGTAAGACCATCCAATCCGCCACATTTTCGAGTGAACTCTTCGGAATAGTAAGTCCTTTCAAACCCGTTGACCGAGACGAGACCCTAAGTCTCCGAGATGGTAGAACGGTCCACCTTTGGCGCCTGCTAGCCCGCCAATGTAGAAATGTCCGTTTCGGCACGCCTTTTGAGAAAGTTGATTCCTCTGATGCTAAGTCCACCTAGCAGCTTCCAGAGATTAGGCAGTCTCTGAATTTGATCGCGACCCATTAGAGTAACAGAAATACTCGCAAACATCACAACTGTCAGAGTGATGAAAACACTCGCAAATAGGTCGATATAGGGAATTGCCAACAAACCCCTATGACACGAGATCACTGTCAAAGTGACGGAAACACTCAAAACTCAGGTCAACACCGGTGCCTGCTAGCCCACTTCGGTGAAAAATAACCAAACCGCCCCTAGGGCCATTTTCAGCACGTTTCTCGAGAAAGTACTAAAGTCCTCAGAACGGTAAGTCAACCCTTCCCAGATTGTCTTAAAGACAATCCGGTATGACTAGGTGCCTTCTAGTCAATTTTGGGTCAATTCCGAGACATTCTGATCAAGATGCCTATTTTGCCCCTAGGCATTTGAGCACCCCGAGGAGCACACCGGCTCTGGGTATCAAACTGGTAACCTCCCAAGAATACTTCTTATAGTATTCACAACTTTTCGTTGTCTTTCTAGACCATTCCGAGTCAATTCCGGTAAACTCAATGTGAAATGACTATTTTACCTTTGGTGGCTGGTCGTCTTTTCTAACCACACTGGCTCTGAGTATTAAACCAGTAACCTCCTAAAAACATTCTAAGTACTCGAGTCTTCTTCTAGGACATTCCGAGTCCATCCCAGTAGTTTTCCAGTCCAGTTGACCGTTTTGCCTCTAATGGCTCAGTCAACCCTTCCAACACATCCTGTCATCATTTCTCTAGTCTACTACCTCTGGGGCACTATTCTAAGTGTTCTTGTCCCTTTCTAGGCCTCTAAATCATTCTCGGACCTTCCAAAGCCACTCTTAGTGAAGCTAGGCTAAAGGTTGCATGTAGTCACTAGTATAGACGCCAAAATCTTCTGAAGATACGTTATTTGCCGACCTTAAAACTTTCCTAAGTGGCTGGCCCCAAAGGAGTGGCACCAAAAGGATTTTTTGCCTGGCGCCACTGCAACAAGCGCTAGGTCATTCCTCTCTTTATAAATACAGAGCCTCCTCCAGGGTGAAAATGGTCCATAAACCTAGTCTAAAAACTCTCATCTTTGATATACAAAGCTCGTAGCCTCCTTAAATCCTAGACTTCTTTAGATTTTCCAAAACCCCAGCCCTCATATACAAACCCTAGCTCTTATATACTCTCATACACTCATATATACTCATATACACTCATACACTAGCCTCCAAAGCCTCTATTGAAGACTTAAAGTGCTGCAACTCTAAAGTTACCAAAGATCCAAGCAAGCTCATAAAGATCAAGGCGAAGACCAAAGCAAAGCAAGAAGAATAAAGCGAACAAAACCAAGCAAATAAAGAAGATACAAGGCAGGCTCTCTATTTATGTTTACGCAACTCCCTCCTTTCTCTTCTCTCTCCGAACCCACTTGGATTTTCTTTTATTTTAATCCTCCATCTTCTTCCTCCCCTTTTTTGCATGCTTGAAACAAGGGACTTTTCGGTCTATGTGTAGGATTAGGCTATTGAAGGTCACCGTGTTAGAGGCTTTCTTTTAGTCGAATTAGAGACCATGTGGGTTCGGCCCCCTTGATTATGTGGTGAAGCATTTATCTTGTATGTTCACGACCTCAACTTGCATTGTGCATATCATGATCTTGCATTCCTCCAAAATTCGTTTTCGAACTTGTTTTAAAAACTTACATCAAAACCGTTTCCAAAACTTGCGTTAAATCTTCTTCTTCAAAACTTGTTTTCAAAATCACAATCCTAAGGTGATTCTAGCCTTTTCATGGCTAGGGTTGCTTTAGAAAAGAGTTATATTTAAAGTGACCATTATGGTCAATAATTTTCAAATCCTTGTTGTTTTCAAAACCACTATCTTAAAGTAGTTCTAGCCTTCTTATGGTTAGAATCGCTTTAGGAAAGTGAGATGTTTTTATAGACTTTTGTCGTGCCCAGATTTTTCGCACTCGAGGAATACTCACCCAAGCGGGAAAAATGTTGTACTCTTTCGTTAAAACTCACCCTCCTAGAAGAATGAGTGCGACTAGGTTTGAATTGAAAATAAATTTGAATAAAAGGCTTTTGAAAAAGATTCGGAGTCGCCACCTAACTTGATTAAGGTGAGTTAGGTCACCTAAAAACTAAGCATAATCCGAAGACTACACTTAGGGTTTTTTGGAAAAACGATTTTGAAAATATCTCCTCAAGAGAGGGTTTTTAAGAAACAGGTTGTTTGGCAACCTTCGGAAAACATTTAGCCCTTTTTGAAAAATAACTCCTTTTTGGTCTTTGACATCAATGATCTAGGTTCGGAAGTTGGTTACGTGTAGGGAAGACACATTAAGCTATCACCCTACCCAGCCCTTTCGGTACCTACATGTCAATCTACCCCAGATTCACCTATGAGAGTCTTTAACTAACTTATGGCCAATCCTATCTACTTTAAAAAACAATGCTTGAAAACTAACATGCTGCATGGTGTGCAAGCGTAAGGAAAGAGAATTGAAAAATAAATTTGAAAAGAGATTGATTTGAAATTGATTTAATTTGAAAATAGATTTGAAGAGATGGAATTGAATTTGGAAAGTTTGAAAATTAAAAGTAGAAATTTGAAAATAGAAAAATTGAAATTTTGAAAATAGATTGGAATTTGAGATTTGAAAATATGGAGACCGCACCCACGAGGGTGGAATTGAAAGTTTGAAAAGTGTTGTGACTGCACCTATGAAGGTTGTCTACTTATCCCTTTGGGGGAATCAGGTCAGTTGTAGTTCGGAACGGAGTCCGATTGAAAAGAGATTGATTTGAAGAGAGAGATTGAATTGAAAATTGGATTTGATTTGAGATTAGAAGAGGAGATTGGAAATTGAAATTGAAAAGATTGGACTTTGATTTGGAAATATTGATTTTTGAAAGACTTGGTTTTGGAAATATGGAGGTTTAGGAAACCTAGACTTAAGAAAGATAGGAGACCTAGGAAAGACTTGAGATTTAGAAAGATTTGACTCGAATGTTGGACTTGGAAGATTTGGAAGGATTGGATTTTAGAAAATGTTCGAATTAGGAAAGGTTCGATTTAGGAAAGTTTCGAATTAGGAAAGTTTTGGTTTTGGAAAGTTTTCACTTTAAGAAAGGTTTTAAAATAGGAAAGTGTTGAATTTAGAAATGTTTTGAATTAGGAAAGTTTAGTTTAAGAAAGGTTTAGAATTTGCAAAGTTTCAAGTAAAGAAAGTTTTGAATTTTGGAATGTTTTGAAAAAAAGGAAGTTTTGAATTTTGGAAAATTTTGAAATAGGGAAGTTTTAACTTAGGAAAGTTTGAATTTGGAAAGGTTTGAAAAAGGAAAGTTTTCAATTTAGAAAATTTTTGAATTAAGAAAGTTTTGGGTTTAGAAAAGTCTTAGATTTGGAAAGATGTTGAAGTTTTGAAAAGTTTAGAATTTAGAAAGTTTTTAGATTTAGAAAGATTTAACTTGAGAAAGTTTCAAATTTAGAAAATTTTGAATTTGGAAAGATTTGAAATTTAGAAAGTTTAAGATTTACAAAGTTTTAGAGTTTTAGAAATCTTGAAATTAGGAAAAGTTTGAGTTTGAGAAATGTTTGAAAAAGTTAAGATTTGAAAAGAGGATAGAATTAGGAAAGAATTGAATTAGGAAAAATTTGAAAGTTGAGTTTTAAAATTTAGGAAAGATTTTTATGTTCAAGTTTTGGAAACTTAAGATTTTAGGAAAGTGAAAGATTAGGAAAGAGTTGAATTAGGAAAGAGTTGGATTTTGAAATTTAAGGAAAGATTTAAAATTTAGGTTTAGGAAACTTATGGTTTAAGAAGGAATTGAATTAAGAAAGGTTTGAATTAGGAAAGGATTGGATTTTGTTTTGAAAAGAGAAGGTTTGATTTTGTTTCCAAAAACGGAGGATAGGATCTAGTTTCCTAAACGGGGAGATTCGACTTGGTTTCTTAAAGGGAAGATAGGATTTGGCAAGGATTTGGAAAGGGATATTCTAGAAACCCTAGTTTTGGAAAATCATAGTTTCGACGTAGAAAATAGGTTTTGGAAACATGTATAGTTTGGATGTGACAACAAGAGGTTTTGGAAACCTAGGTTTGGGGCAAGTTTGAAAACCATGTTTTTGGGAAGAAAATTAGGGTTTCCTAATTGTGGGTTCTAAGGCTTGACTTGGCTCTAAGGAAAGAGTTTTTGGAAAGTGCATTTTTGGAAACGAATGTTTTCTAGAAGGGAAATCCTAGGGAGGAGTTTTTGGAAAGTGAATTTGGAAAGAGAGTTTTTGGAAAGATTTTTGGAAAGAAGGAGTTTTTGGAAAGTGTGTTTTTGGAAACATAGATTTTGGGAGGAAAAATCCTGGAGGGCAGTTTTTTTAGAAGGAAGATTTTGGAAAGAGAGTTTTTTAGAAAGATTTTTTGGAAGGAAATTGTTGGAGAGAGTTTTTAGAAAAGTGAATTTAGGGAGTGTTATTAGAAAGTGAATTTTGAGGAGAAAGAGTTTTTGGAAAGGAGTTGAAAAAGGAAAATTTTGAAAAAGAGTTTTTAGAAAACAATTTTGGAAAGAGAAGCTTTTGGAAATTATGTTGAAAGAGATTTTTTTTTAAGAAGAGGGATTTAGAAAAAGAGTTTTTAAAAGGTGTAAAAACATCTCACTTTCCTAAAGCAATTCTAACCATAAGAGGGCTAGAACCACTTTAGGAAAGCGGTTTTGAAAACAACAAGATTTGAAAATATGGACCGTATTGGTTACTTTTATTGTAACACTTTCCTAAAGCAACCCTAGCCATGAAAAGGCTAGAATCACCCTAGAATCGTGGTTTTGAAAACAAGTTTTTGAAAAAGAGATTTTGATGCAATTTTGAAAACAAATTTGAAAACGATTTTGAAAACGAGCTTGAAAACAAATTTTGGAAGATGCAAGACTATGATATGCACAATGCAATTTGGAGTCGTAAACAAACAAGGCTAAGGCTTCACCATATAATCAAGGGGGCTGGACCCACGTGGTCTCTGGTTAGACTAGAAGAAAGCCCCCGACACGGTGACTCTCCAACAGTCTAATCCTACACATGGACCGGGAATCTCCTTGTTTCAAGCATGCAAAGAAAGGGGGGGAAAGAGATGGGGGATTAAAATAGAGAAAACCCAAGTGGGTTAGGAGAGAGAAGAGAGAGGGGGAAGTGCGGAAATTTAAAGAGAACCTACCTTGTATCTTATTTACTTTGCACACCGTGCTGTCTTCGGTCTTCGGCCTTCGGTCTTCGGTCTTTGTCTTAATCTCCACATTCAGTCTTCAAGAGTTGTCTTCAAGCCTTGGATTGCAGCTCTTCAAATCTTCAAAGGATGGTTGAAGGCTAGTGTATGAGTGTATGGGGGTGTATAGAGGGCTAGGGTTTAGTGTATAGTGGCTAGGGTTTGGAAAACCTAGGGAAGCTAGGGTTTAGGAGGTGCTCGAGCTCTGTATATCGAATTATATGATTTTTAGGTTGAGTTTGCGGATCCTCTTCACGTTGAATGAGGCTCTGTATTTATAAAGGTTGGACAACACTGGCGCCTGTTGCAGTGGCGCCAAGCTAAAATTCTTTCTGGCGCCACTAGGAGTGGTGCCAGGCCAAATATTGGCTTGTAGTGGCGCTAGCCAATTAGGAAACTATTAAGGTCGGCAAGCAACGTATCTTTGACTAGATTTAGGCGCCTGTACTAGTGACTACCATGTAATTTTTAGCCTGGCTTTACTAGGAGTGACTCTGGAAAGTTCGGGAATGATTTGGAGGAGCCGGGAATGACCCGAAAGGCCGGGAAAGAGCAGGAACACTTAAAATAGTCTCTTGAAGATATTTGACTTAAAAACTGAGGATAAAATGTGTCGGAAAGGTTGACCGGGCCTTTAGGGGCAAAGTGGTCAATCGGACCGGGAAACTGCCGGGACAAACTCGGACTATCCCGGAAGAAGACTTGGGATCTGGATACATTATTTAGAATGTTCCTAGAGGTTTTCGGTTTGATTTCCAGAGTCGGCGTGGTCGGAAAAGGAGATCAGCCCACCAGGGGCAAAACGGTCATTTCGCACCGGGTTGGTCGGAACTGACTCGGAATGATCCGGAAAGATAAGGAAAGGCTACAAACACTACAAGCATTCTCGAGAGGTTACCGGTTTGATACCCAGAGCCGGCGTGGACGGAAAAGGAGACCGGCCCACTAGGGGCAAAACGGTCATTTTGTACCGGGTTGGCCGGAACTAACTCGGAATGATCCAGAAAGGTAAAAGGAGGTTGAAAACACTATAAAAAGTAATCTCAGGAGGTTACCGGTTTGATACCCAGAGTCAGTGTGGTTCCCGGGGCCTTCAGATGCCTAGGGGCAAAATGGTCATCTTGATTGGAAAGTCTCGAAAAAGGTCCTGAGGGTAGTTTGGTCATTTTTCACCGAAGTGGGCTAACAGACACTGGTGTTGACCTGGGTTTTGAGTGTTTCCGCCACTCTAACGGCAGTCGTCGTGACATAGGGGCTTGTTTCCAATCCCCTATGTCGACCTATTTATGAGTATTTCCGCTACTCTAACGGTTTTGTGAGTAGTTTCGCTACTCGGACTGTCTCGAGGAATAAACTGTCTCGAGAGAGGGATTGGAAAGGGGTCTTACCATCTTCGAAAAGACGTGCCTGAATTGGTACCGTCTCGAGGAATAAACTGTCTCGAGAGTGGGATTGGAAAGGGGTCTTACCGTTTCCGAGGAGACGTGCCTGGATTGGAACCATCTCGAGGAATAAACTGTCCCGAGAGAGGGATTGGAAAGGGGTCTTACCGTCTCCGAAGAGACGTGCCTGGATTGGAACCATCTCGAGGAATAAACTGTCCCGAGAGAGGGATTGGAAAAGGGTCTTACCGTCTCCGAGGAGACGTGCCTGGATTGGAACCGTCTCAAGGAATAAACTATCCCGAGAGAGGGATTAGAAAGGGGTCTTACCATCTCCGAAGAGATGCGCCTGGATTGGAACCGTCTTGAGGAATAAACTGTCCCGAGAGAGAGATTGGAAAGGGGTCGTACCGTCTCCGAAGAGACACGCCTGGATTGGAACCGTCTCGAGGAATAAACTGTCTCGAGAGTGGGATTGGAAAGGAAAGGACAATGCCCCTAAGGGCATTTCGGTCATTTTGCCTCTATCTGGGCCTGACAGGCCCACTAAGCGATGGACAGACGAGATTTGGATCTAGAGAATTGGTTTCGATAGGAATATGCCCACAATGACTTGAAAACAAGTCTGGACGGAGTGTAGACTGCCGAGTGGTCAAAAATGGGGTGCTTATAGCTGCCCCTCTTTTTCTGTCTTTGCTTGTCAAAGACAGCAAATGATAAGAGTAAGAGTCCCATGTTGACCACGAGGCAGTCGGAGGGACGGACATTGAAAATCTTTCGACAACGGGGGTCGAAAACAGATAATGGGCCAAAAAGGCCCTCGAAAATGAGTTTTGGCGGGAAGAAGGGCAAAACTGCCTAGAATTTATAACTAGCGCCACTAGCAGTGGCGCCTTTGGCAAAAAATGCCTGGCGCCTCTGCTAGTGTCACCAGGTTTGAAGTTAAAACCAGAAAATTCTGGTTCGAACGCTTACGGGATTTGAAGAGTTTTCGCAAATTTGTGAGGTATTGTGAGGAATCCATCTTGGACATTGAAGGAGCACTCCTTGGGGACCACGAGTGATTGCCGGAAGGAGACCACGTTGCCGGAAAAGTCTCCAAAAAAGAAGATTTCGCCGGAGAACTTCCAAAAGGTGAGTTTTCAAATTTTGTTGATTTTGATGTGTAGAACTTCGTTTGAATCATGTGAATAGTGGAAATTAATGTTTTGATATGTTTTGAACACTTTCGTGATGTTGTTTTTGCATTTTGATGGTTGTTTGATTGAATTTGAATGATTTTTCATGATTATGCGAAGAGGGCTTTCTGCAAGAATAGGGGATTTGTTCCTACAGGCATGGGTATTGGGTTTTCTGGCTATGTTTTTGTGCAATATGTCTTAGAAAAATGTATTTAACAACCGTATGAAGTTTCGTGATTTTTTGAAAACTCGGTGAATTATTGATTTTTTGAAAAATAGAAAAATATTTAGAAAATTGGAAAAAATTAGAAAATTCAAGAAAGTGATGAAATTTTTTAAAGTTTGAAATTTGGAAAAAGATTGGAATATTTTGAAAACATTTGAGGTGATTTTGAAAAATTTCGAGAGATGTTTGAAAACCATTGATTTATTTGAAAAATAAAACATGTGTCTTGAAAATTTTGACAAATTGAAAAATGTGCACGGGTGCCATTGTCATGTGATTGTTGGAAAGTGTACATTTTGCATTTTGTGTTGATGTCACGAGTGTTATAGGAGCCATTTTTAAACGGGACTCTGCCGAAATTTTTTAGAAATTAGAAAAGAGTTGGTTAAAGTTTTAGAAATAAAATCTTTTTTTCTTTTAAGGAAAAAGGCAAAGAACCCTTGAAACTTGGTTTAAAGTTGGAAAATCAAGATGTGCATGTAGAAAATTTGCTTTGACTTATCGTTAGAAGTCTTTTATTTGTTTTGTTTGTGTTAGTTGTTTATTTCATTTTATTGTTATTTAAACTGCATGGGTGATATATTAACATTACTTACCTTGGCTTACCTTTTTAGGATGGCAGACACAGGTGATGACGGTTCTGAGAGGAGACGCCGCTCAGGGAAGGCGGCCCGGACCGATTCTGCTGGCGGCTCTAGTCGATCCAGAGGTAGTCAATGATCTACCGGACGATCTTCATCCAGCCAGAGTGGGCAGGGGAGTAGACTTCCTATCGACCCTTTTCCTCCGGTTGAGCAGGCTTTTGCTGAGGAGATTGATGCCGAGGAGGAGGTACCGGGCCCTGGGGATCAGGTGACCGGCTACGGGAGAGCTTCTTCCAGGCATAGGCAGACAGACGCCGACTTGGGAGATCTGCAGATACCGGATGTCCCACCACTCGGGGATTTGGCCTATCATCCTAGTGTATACTCCAGACAGCATTTGCCACCTTCGCGGGTACATACAGCTTTCCGATGGGTTGTTCATCAGGTGTTTGTGACTATGCAACGGGCTGCCCCATCATATCGCGCCTTTTTGGCAGAGATCGGGTTTGGCGCCTTTATGGGATTACAGGCTAACCGCCTGAACCGGCATTTGGTGCTGGCACTTGTTAAGAGGTGGTTCGGGGAGACCGGGACTTTTCATTTCATCGGCTTCGAGTTAGGTCCTACTCCTTTAGACTGGGCGATTATTACAGGACTCTCCTTTGTCGGCCGACGGATCACTCTGCACCTAGTCAGCAAGGACGAGGCTTGTTTGCTGTTGGACTTGCCTCATCCTGAGCGTTCTGCTTTCTCGGTCTCTTGGATTAGTCAGGGTGAGCGTACTTTTGCTACTGAGCCATCGCCTGCCAGGCGGGACATCATGAGACGGCGACTTGTGTTGTATATCATCTTTAGCTGCTTCTGCAACAACAACAAGTCACTCGTGCCATGCCGTTTGGTGAGTATAATAGCTGATCTGGGAGCTTTGTCTGAGCTGGATTGGGGGTCCTTTTCTTTTGGCTGCTTTCTTCGATCGATGCGGGTTCAGACTTCTTCTCATTGGGGCAGCATGACTAGCTTCTGGCCCTTCCTTGTCTGGTGGAGTTACGAGTACCTACCGGTGCATCGCCCTGCAGTTGTTGAGGATGATCTCTATCCTCGTGCTTTGAGGTGGGCTCGTGACTGGGTAGCCTAGCGATCGGAGATTACTGACTTCGTGACGCTCCGGGCTAACCTAAAGCTGATTGAGGTGAGGGATGTGACCTGGCGGCCCTTTATTGGATCAGTCCATTATGAGACAGTCCGGCACCTGGTCCCGTTGTCCTTGTCGAGAGCTGCTTTTCTCAGTGATGACACCTGGGAGTCCTATCTTGGAGAGCGGCACTGGCGGCAGTTTCATGAGGAGTTCCGATCAGCAGGGGCTCCACCAGAGTATATGTTTGGAGCCCTGGTGGCAGGAGTGCCTATCCCCTACCAGGAGCGCCAGCTAGGTGCCGAGTTCTTGCTTCCTCCGGATACGGATTATGCTGTGCACTTCGGGGCTCATTCGATTGGTGCCTTCACCCGGTTTGAGGTAGTAGTCGGCGGGTACGCTGTTGGCCAAGAGGTGGTTGACTTGTGGCTCCGTGCTGGAGGATATGTGCCCCAGGCTGAGTTTACTGCTATGAGAGACCAAAGAGACCAGTACCAGATGGAGCGGGACCAGTACCAGGCCGAGGTAGCTTCCCTGACGGCTCGATTATCTCAAATGGGTGGTGGGGGGGGGGGGGGGGTAAGTTACTCTCTCTTTGCTCCTTATTGCTCTGCTGTTGCTTAGTTCCTTTTGTATGCAACTGATTTCGGGTCTGTCTTCCTTGCAGGATGGTGGTGTTTCGAGTAGTTATCCACCTTCTCCAATGCTGGGCTTTGGGGATTTTGATCCAGATGACATCAACTTCGACTTGTGAGAGATTCCCCTTGTAGAGATTCTGATCCTCTTTTGCCCCTTGTTCCTAAGATGTATTGATGTTAGACAGTTTTATTTTGCATAGTTTTGTATAAGGATGGATGTTTATGGTACTTAGATGCACAGATAGACAAATACATATGATCAGAGGCATGTGATGTACGATGATGTTAGATATATATTACATGAGTTGGTGTTGATGACTTCTATTTCTACAGGGAGTTATATCCTATGTGTGCAAAGGCCATGCTGATTTTTTTTTTTTAAAAAAAAAAAAACATATGTACAGGTTTGAAATAGGTCAATAGAATGACACAGGGTGTTGTTAGACTTGTAGTCCTGGGAATGGTAACTCCCTCCTCGGGAGTCTAGCCTCTCTTTTGGCTCAACCCTACCTTGATTGGATGATAGCATTTTTCACCTTTCTCAACCTCTTGATCGCCTTCAACTCTTTGTCTTAGGGTTAGTGTATAGGGTTATTGAGCTGAGACTCTCGACTCTCGAGGTTTTAGCAGGAACTTACCTGACCTTTGGCAGAGCGATAAGTGACCAATCATTTCAATCCGAGAAGACTTTGTTTAGGACCATAATGTAGGCTAAGTTATGGGGTTTTAAAAGCAACGGGATATACAAGCTCAAATTTAATGCTGTTTTCGATAAGGTTCAGATCCATATCATCCTTGACTACTTTTCAATAGGATTAGCATCCTTCTTTAGTTTTGGCAGCGTATCTAGCTCATTTAGATCAAGCAATCGACTTTCAATCAGAGGGGACTTTAATAGGGTTGTAATGTAGGCCATGGTTTCAGGGTTTTGCAAGAAAAAGGATAAAGGCTCAAACCTATTGTTTTTACTGGGTTTCCCTGTAACCTAGGGTCACCTTTAAATTTCCTTCTTGCTTTTGACCATATATTTCTCAGGGTGACAATGACCTTGTTCTTTCACCCTTTCCATGTACCTCTTGAGATAAACATGACTTTCTTTTCTATGCCTTTGAAGTTAACTCAATCATGATTTTCTTTAGGCCTTTCTTTAGAATCATGGTTTTTTTTTTTTTTTTTTTGCCTCTTGCCCTTTGGCAACTCTTTTCCTTTGCTTTTTCTTTCTATTTCTTTTCCTTTCTTTTATGAAACGGAACAATTCTTTAACCCTTTTCCCTTAAACCTTTTCCCTTGGTAGCTCAATATACCTAGTGTGGGCGGTGATCCCTAGGTTGGGGTTTTGTTAAGAAATGATAAGTGGCTCAACGGGTTACTTTTGACTGTATGGGAAATGAAATGAGGGCCTCTCTTCACTTTGAATTAGATTGCTTGATCTATAAAACTTTCAACACTACCCTAGCATGATAAAGGTGGACACCACTCCTAGAGTTCTTTACTATTGTCTGCCCCAGTGTGGGGAGGACAGTCTTAGATCAGGGTTGACAAAGAAAATTTTCGCTTTCCGCGAGGCACTAGGGGTTAAACAAAGGGAATATGAGCACATTTAGTCATTTATTCAGTTATTTATTCTTTATATGTGGGGGAATGAAAGATGGCTCCTCTTCATTTTGATAAACTGGCCACACATCGCTTAGCTTCGGAGTCCTGTAAGTGCTACTTTTGGGGTAGTATCCTCACTCATCCTTATCCTCTTTCTCTGGAAAGCTGATCATTTGGTGAGTGGTTAACTCATGCTATCATCCCTTCAAGTTAGATCATTCCATAAGATAAACCATGCCCTTTGCGTAGAAAGTAGTCACCATTCCCCGAGGAAGACAAGACAACAACAATGGGATAAAAGATTATCATTTGATTACTATTATTATGTTTACAAAAAGCATCAAGTTCTTAAGCAATAAGAAAATGTAAGCATTAATTTAAAAACAAGAAGAAAAAGAGATAGAAAGAAAGTGGGTGAAAACACCCCTCTCTTGTACGCTTGTGCAAGGAACCCATTTCTAGTGAGGTCTTAGGCCTGTGCCCTCGTCTGCATTCCATCCACGTTTAAGATTTTCAGCCAAGGCAGGATGGGTGAATGCTTCTCTCGGAGTTCCAAGTGAGTTGGTGGTGGTGATGTAATTATCAGCTTTCTTGACTATTTGTTCTTCATTTGCTTGCTCCAGAGTTTCTCTAACAAACCACTCAGGCGACTCGTATTCGTCTAGTTGGATAGGTCGTGCCCGGGGTTTTCTGCTCTGGCCTCCAATTGGGGCTCGATGCTCCTCAGGTGTACGCAATGGGGGATTCTTATTACGGAGTTTGGATAGTTCCTCATCAATTTTCTTCATAGACTCGTATGCAAGTTTGTCTTCGGGGGTCGGTATCTCATCGGGGTTATATCGTGACCAGGCATCTTCGCATTCCATTTCCTCTCCGTCCTTGTAATATATCTCTCGGCATGCAGCAAAACAAACCATGTTGTTACCAAACTTTGTAATGATGTTGACAGCATGGTCCAGTGGAGGGTTTGCAGAGCCGTTCGGAGAAGGATTTGCTGGTCGTACCCCAATGATCTTATTATCTATCAGGTCTTGAATCTTATGCTTGAGTGCCAAACAATCTTCGGTATCATGTCCTTGGCTATCCGAGTGATACCTATAGCTTGCTGCAGATTTGAAGTAATGAGGCAGAGGATTAGGCTGGGGTCGAGCAGGTACAGGTTTCAGATATCCAGCTGCTAAGAGGCCAAAATAAGCCGCGGTCTGTGAGCACACGAGTTTTGTAAACGTCCGCTTTTTCCTGCTTGTTCGCCTTGTCCGAGGAGGTATTGCAGATGTTTTTTATGGTTGGTGACCAAGTTTCGGTGAGGTCACAGCTGGTTTGATGGTTTGGGAATTGAAAGGGCTTCGGGTTCTAGGTTTCAAAATGGGACAATTTTCGGTGGCAAGGCCAAAAGGGTTGGGGTGAGATCCGAAGGAAAGATCATATAATCCTCGTGTTTGGTTAGGGGTTGGTTTGGAAGGCATTCGAGCAAGGCCCTCAGCCTGGGGAGGTTGTTGGTAAGTAATGGTGGCGGCATGGTCTTCCTTCTTCATCCTTTTTCGTCCATCAGGGGTTTGCGCCTGCAAGGACTCTGCTTGCTCCCAGGTTGTGTGGGATAAGAGTGAGGAAAACATGCCTTCCATTTCGGTCATCTTATGCTTGACTCCTCTTGTCTCTGCTAGTAATTGAGTTAAAGTATCACGAGTAAGCAATTCCATGCTTGTAAGATTGGGGAACGGGCGAAGGTACCTAAAACCAACAAAAGGAAAGAGTCAATGTTTGACCTTGACAAGTCTTTATGCAATGCATGCTCTAAGGTGCCCCTCTTAAAGAGGGAAACTAGTCATGATGTATTGGCTCACTTTTGGAGATAGGGGGCTTGCCCCCGTATGCAGATACCTTACCATCAGGTAGGAACCTTCAATCATTCATGCATTCATTCATAAAAATAAAGAAGTACATTAAATTTTGGGTTTGAGATACAAAAGAATTGAAATACATTTTAATAGGGGGAGGGGGAACATTTCCTTTGGACTTCCACCTATCTACTTTTACAAAAGGGAAAACCTAAACTACTCTTGAGTCTTCGGATTCGCTTTCGTTGGATTTGATGTTGAGGAGGTCACTGAGAGACCTTGTTGATTGATTGCTCCTTGTCTTCTTGGCAACCCTATCTCCGTGAGCATAGAGGGATTGGGGCCCCTCTTATGGAATGAATTGAGATGCATGCAATGAGTCCTTAGGGTTACGCGGGAACCCTTAGGGTTTGGGTAGGTTTAATGCAAGGAAGAGTGAACTTGGTGTCACTCTCAATGGGTTGATCATATGCATGAAAATGCAGTGACTTGAGTTGCTTAGAACTCTTGTCTTGAGATGGAATATTGAATGCATGAACATGAATATGCAAAAAGTATAAGGAAAGAAGGTACAATTGAAGTAAACATGCATGCATGAGCAGTTAGACAGGCATTATAACAGTATAAATACAGTCAATATAACAGCAGGAATAGACAGGTATAAATGAAAGTAAGAGCAGTCGCCCTTTCCTCCGTGATTTTGAAAACAGTGCTCGTGTCTTAAATCCGGCAGAGGTTCGGCTATGCATGGTGTCTATATGAGTATGAGGTTGAGGGTTGACTAATGCGTCCTAAAAAGGCTCGGTCCCCGGATCTTCAAACCTAGGCCCACTCCCCGAGGTGGTGCCATGATCGGTTGGTGATCCGAGCGGGGGAACCATCAAGAGGCCGTAGGCGAAGAAACTAACACACCATCTTGCCCACAACCAATATACCGTTCCCCCTTTCTAACTAGAAAGGACATATCAGGGTATGCAAGTATGCAGAATGCAGGTGCACATGCAGTGTGTGTGTGTGATTTTTAAAAGGTGGAGGAAAGGGCCCAACAACTCCCATTCATCCTGTACATCCCATTCATGCAAAGCAGTTAATAAAACTTAAGCAAAAAGCGCACCTACAAAACAAAGATGCAAATGTTAGTATGTAGATGACAAACAGAATACAAGATAATATGAATAAATACATTTTTTTGAAAACAACTTTGAAAATTTGGTTTTGAAAATTTAAAGTAAATAGGATTGAACCAAGTTAATTGAAGACTCTATATGGGTGAAGGGTAAAGAGACATGACTACGGCCTAACCCTCTAAGTGACCCCAGCGGAGTCACCAGCTGTCGCACCCAGATTTTTCGCACTCGAGAAATACTCACCCAAGCGGGAAAAATGCTGTACTCTCTCGTTAGAACTCACCCTCCTAGAAGAATGAGTGCGATTAGGTTTGAATTGAAAATAAACTTGAATAAAGGGCTTTTGAAAAGATTCGAAGTCGCCACCTAACTTGATTAAGGTGAGTTAGGTCACCTAAAAACTAAGCATAATCCAAAGACTACACTTAGGGTTGTATGGAAAAACGATTTTGAAAATATCTCCTCAAGAGAGTGTTTTTAAGAAAACAGGTTGTTCGGCAACCTTCGGAAAACATTTAGTCCTTTTTGAAAAATAACTCCTTTTTGGTCTTTGAAATCAGTGATCTAGGTTCGGAGGTTGGTTACGTGTAGGGAAGACGCACTAAGCTATCACCCTACCCCGCCCTTTCGGTACCTATATGTCAATCTACCCCAGATTCACCTGTGAGAGTCTTTAACTAATTTATGGCCAATCCTATCTACTTTGAAAAACAATGCTTGAAAACTAACATGATGCATGGTGTGCAAGCGTAAGGAAAGAGAATTGAAAAATAAATTTGAAAAGAGATTGATTTGAAATTGATTTAATTTGAAAATAGATTTGAAGAGATGGAATTGAATTTGGAAAGTTTGAAAATTGAAAGTAGAAATTTGAAAATAGAAAAATTGGAATTTTGAAAATAGATTGGAGT
Organism: Euryodendron excelsum; assembly: GCA_033060915.1. Lineage (NCBI taxonomy): Eukaryota > Viridiplantae > Streptophyta > Magnoliopsida > Ericales > Pentaphylacaceae > Euryodendron > Euryodendron excelsum. The sequence continues at coordinate 9,477,540 of CM065391.1, read as the reverse complement.
TTGAGATTTGAAAATATGGAGACCACACCCATGAGGGTGGAATTGAAAGTTTGAAAAGTGTTGTGACCGCACCTATGAAGGTTGCCTACGTATCCCTTTGGGGGAATCAGGTCAATCGTAGTTCGGACCGGAGTCCGATTGAAAAGAGATTGATTTGAAGAGAGAGATTGAATTGAAAACTGGATTTGATTTGAGATTAGAAGAGGAGATTGGAAATTGAAATTGAAAAGATTGGACTTTGATTTGGAAATATTGATTTTTGAAAGACTTGGTTTTGGAAATATGGAGGTTTAGGAAACTTAGACTTAAGAAAGATAGGAGACCTAAGAAAGACTTGAGATTTAGAAAGATTTGACTCGAATGTTGGACTTGGACGATTTGGAAGGATTGGATTTTAGGAAATGTTTGAATTAGGAAAGGTTCGATTTAGGAAAGTTTCGAATTAGGAAAGTTTTGGTTTTTGGAAAGTTTTCACTTTAAGAAAGGTTTTAAAATAGGAAAGTGTTGAATTTAGAAATGTTTTGAATTAGGAAAGTTTAGTTTAAGAAAGGTTCAGAATTTTGAACGTTTCAAGTTAAGAAAGTTTTGAATTTTGGAATGTTTTGAAAAAAAGGAAGTTTTGAATTTTGAAAAATTTTGAAATAGGGAAGTTTTAACTTAGGAAAGTTTGAATTTGGAAAGGTTTGAAAAAGGAAAGTTTTCAATTTAGAAAATGTTTGAATTAAGAAAGTTTTGGGCTTAGAAAAGTCTTAGATTTGGAAAGATGTTGAAGTTTTGGAAAGTTTAGAATTTAGAAAGTTTTTAGATTTAGAAAGATTTAACTTGAAAAAGTTTCAAATTTAGAAAATTTTAAATTTGGAATGATTTGAAATTTAGAAAGTTTAAGATTTAGAAAGTTTTAGAGTTTTAGAAATCTTGAAATTAGGAAAAGTTTGAGTTTGAGAAAGGTTTGAAAAAGTTAAGATTTGAAAAGAGGGTAGAATTAGGAAAGAATTGAATTAGGAAAGATTTGAAAGTTGAGTTTTAAAATTTAGGAAAGATTTTTATGTTCAAGTTTTGGAAACTTAAGATTTTAGGAAAGTGAAAGATTAGGAAAGAGTTGAATTAGGAAAGAGTTGGATTTTGAAATTTAAGGAAAGATTTAAAATTTAGGTTTGGGAAACTTATGATTTAGGAAGGAATTGAATTAAGAAATGTTTGAATTAGGAAGGGATTGAATTTTGTTTTGAAAAAAGAAGGTCTGATTTTGTTTCCAAAAACGGAGGATAGGATCTAGTTTCCTAAACGGGGAGATTCGACTTGGTTTCCTAAAGGGAAGATAGGGTTTGGCAAGGATTTGGAAAGAGAGATTCTAGAAACCCTAGTTTTGGAAAATCATAGTTTCGACGTAGAAAATAGGTTTTGGAAACATGTATAGTTTGGATGTGACAATAAGAGGTTTTGGAAACCTAGGTTTGGGGCAAGTTTGAAAACCATGTTTTTGGGAAGAAAATTAGGGCTTCCTAATTGTGGGTTCTAGGGTTTGACTTGGGCTCTAAGGAAAGAGTTTTTGGAAATGAAGGTTTTCTAGAAGGGAAATCCTAGGGAGGAGTTTTTGGAAAGTGAATTTGGAAAGAGAGTTTTTAGAAAAAATTTTGGAAAGAAGGAGTTTTTGGAAAGTGTGTTTTTGGAAATATAGATTTTGGGAGGAAAAATCCTAGAGGGGAGTTTCTAGAAGGAAGATTTCTGAAAGAGAGTTTTTTAGAAAGATTTTTTGGAAGGAAATTGTTGGAGAGAGTTTTTAGAAAAGTGAATTTAGGGAGTGTTATTAGAAAGTGAATTTTGAGGAGAAAGAGTTTTTGGAAAGGAGTTGAAAAAGGAAAATTTTGAAAAAGAGTTTTTAGAAAACAATTTTGGAAAGAGAAGCTTTTGGAAATTATGTTGAAAGAGATTTTTTTTTTAAGAAGAGGGATTTAGAAAAAGAGTTTTAGAAGGTGTAAAAACATCTCACTTTCCTAAAGCAATGCTAACCATAAGAGGGCTAGAACCACTTTAGGAAAGCGGTTTTGAAAACAACAAGATTTGAAAATATGGACCGTATTGGTTACTTTTAATGTAACGCTTTCCTAAAGCAACCCTAGCCATGGAAAGGCTAGAATCACCCTAGAATCGTGGTTTTGAAAACAAGTTTTTGAAAAAGAGATTTTGATGCAATTTTGAAAACAAATTTGAAAACAATTTTGAAAACGAGCTTGAAAACAAATTTTGGAAGATGCAAGACTATGATATGCACAATGCAATTTGGAGTCGTAAACAAACAAGGCTAAGGCTTCACCATATAATCAAGGGGGCCGGACCCACGTGGTCTCTGGTTAGACTAGAAGAAAGCCCCCGACACGGTGACTCTCCAACAGTCTAATCCTACACATGGACCGGGAATCCCCTTGTTTCAAGCATGCAAAGAAAGGGGGGAAAAGAGATGGGGGATTAAAATAGAGAAAACCCAAGTGGGTTAAGAGAGAGAAGAAAGAGGGGAAAGTGCGGAAATTTAAAGAGAAACTACCTTGTATCTTGTTTATTTTGCGCGCCGCGCTGTCTTCAGTCTTTGTCTTAATCTTCACCTTCAGTCTTCAAGAGTTGTCTTTAAGCCTTGGATTCTAGCTCTTCAAGTCTTCAAAGGATGGTTGAAGGCTAGTGTATGAGTGTATGGGGGTGTATAGAGGGCTAGGGTTTAGTGTATAGTGGCTAGGGTTTGGAAAACCTAGGGAAGCTAGGGTTTAGGAGGTGCTCGAGCTCTGTATATCAAATTATATGATTTTTAGGTTGAGTTTGCGGATCCTCTTCATGCTGAATGGGGCTCTGTATTTATAGAGGTTGGAGAACACTGGCGCCTGTTGCAGTGGCGCCAGGCTAAAATTCCTTCTGGCCCCACTAGGAGTGGCACCAGGCCAAACATTGGCTTGGCGCCAGCCAATTAGGAAACTATTAAGGTTGGCAAGCAATGTATCTTTGACTAGATTTGGGCGCCTGTACTAGTGACTACCATGTAATTTTTAGCCTGGCTTCAGTAGGAGTGACTCCGGAAAGTCTGGGAATGAGGAGCCGGGAATAACCCGGAAGGCCGGGAAAGAGCAGGAACACTTAAAATAGTGTCCTAAAGATATTTGACTTAAAAAGTGAGGATAAAATGTGTCGGAAAGGTTGACCGGGCCTTTAGGGGCAAAGCGGTCAATCGGACCGGGAAACTGTCGGGACAGACTCGGACTGTCCCGGAAGAAGACTTGGGATCTGGAAACATTATTCAGAATGTTCCCAGAGGTTGCCGGTTTGATTTCCAGAGCCGGCGTGGTCGAAAAAGGAGATCGGCCCAGAGGGGCAAAACGGTCATTTAACATCGGGTTGGCCGGAACTGACTCGGAATGATCCGGAAAGATAAGGAAAGGCTGAGAAAACTACAAGAAGCATTCTCGGGACATTACCGATTTGATACCTAGAGCCGGCATGGACGGAAAAGGAGACCGGCCCACTAGGGGCAAAACGGTCATTTTGTACCGGGTTGGCCGGAACTGACTCGGAATGATCCGGAAAGGTAAAAGGAGGTTGAGAACACTATAAAAGTAATCTCAGGAGGTTACCGGTTTGATATCCAGAGTCGGTGTGGTTCCCGGGGCCTTCGGATGCCTAGGGGCAAAATGGTCATCTTGATTGGAAAGTCTCGAAAAAGGTCCTAAGGGTAGTTTGGTCATTTTTCACTGAAGTGGGCTAACAGACACTGGTGTTAACCTGGGTTTTGAGTGTTTCCGCCACTTTAACGGCGGTCGTCGTGACACAGGGGCTTGTTGCCATCCCCTATGTCGACCTATTTGTGAGTATTTCCGCTACTCTAACGGTTTTGTGAGTAGTTTCGCTACTCGGACCGTCTCGAGGAATAAACTGTCTCGAGAGAGGGATTGGAAAGGGGTCTTACCGTCTTCGAAAAGACGTGCCTGAATTGGAGTCGTCTCAAGGAATAAACTGTCTCGAGAGTAGGATTGGAAAGGGGTCTTACCATCTCTGAAGAGACGTGCCTGGATTGGAACCGTCTCGAGGAATAAACTGTCCCGAGAGAGGGATTGGAAAGGGGTCTTACCATCTCCGAAGAGACGTGCCTGGATTGGAATCGTCTCCAGGAATAAACTGTCCCAAAAGAGGGATTGGAAAGGGGTCTTACCGTCTCTGAGGAGACGTGCCTGGATTGGAACCGTCTTGAGGAATAAACTGTCCCGAGAGAGGAATTGGAAAGGGGTCTTACCGTCTCCTAAGAGACGTGCCAAGATTGGAACCGTCTCGAGGAATAAATTGTCTCAATAGTGGGGTTGGAAAGGGGTCTTACCGTCTCCGAAGATACGCACCTAGATTGGAACCGTCTCGAGGAATAAACTGTCTCGAGAGAGGGATTAGAAAGGGGTCTTACCGTCTCCAAAGTGACGCGCCTGGATTGGAACCGTCTCGAGGAATAAACTGTCTCGAGAGTGGGATTGGAAAGGAAAGGACAATGCCCCTAAGGGCATTTCGATCATTTTGCCTTTATTTGGGCCTGACAGGCCCGCGAAGCGATGGACAGACGAGATTTGGACCTAGAAAATTGGTTTCGATAGGAATATGCCCACAATGACTTGAAAATAAGTCTGCACGAAGTGTAGACTACTGAGCGGTCAAAAATGAGGTGCTAACAACTTTCTAAAAACTCTCTTTTCAAATCTCTATTTCTAAAAACCTCTTTTCCAACATACTTTCTAAAAACTCTCTTTAATCTCTTTTTCAAAATTTCTTTCCAAAATTTTTTTCTAAAAACTCCCTTCAAAAATCTATTTTCCAAAACTCTTTTCAAAATTCGCTTTCCAAAAACTCCTTTTTAAAATTTTCTTCTTAACAACTCTTTCCTTAAAGCCTAAGTCAAGCCCTAGAGCCAACGATTAGGAAATCCTAATTTCCTTTTTTAAAACATGATTTCTAATCTTGCCTCAAAACCTAGGTTTCCAAAATCTCTTTTTTTTTTACATTTTTTTTTCTAAACTTTTCAACTTTCAAAACTTTCCCATTTCAAAACTTTCCTATACCAAAACTTTCCTAAAATGAAACTTTCCTTGAATCAAAACTTTCCTAATTTGAAATCTTTCCTAAAATGAAACTTTCCTATTTTGAAACTTCCCTAATTTGAATCTTTCCTAAATCCAATCTTTCCCTAATCTTCCAAGTCCAACATTCGAATCAAATCTTTCTTAAACCTCAATCTTTCCAAAACAAGTCCAAATATGTCTTCCAAGTTCTATCTTTTCAAATCAAAGTCTAATCCTTTCAATTCCAATTTCCAATTTCCAATTTCCAATTTTCTATTCCAAGTTCCAAATCAAAAATCTCTTTTTCAAATCAACATTCTATTGTCTATCGGACTCTTGTCCGAACTATGACTGACCTGATTCCTCCAAAGGGATACGTAGGCAACCCTCATGGGTGTGGTCACAACCTTTTTCAAGCTTCTATTTCCACAACCTTTTTTAAATTTTCAATTCTAAAAATCTATTTTCAAATCTTCAATTTCAATTTCCAAAACTTGCTTTCCAATTTCAAACCTTAATTCTTCTTTTCAAATCAATTTTCAAACTCAAATCTTCTTTCAAATCTATCTTTTCAAATCTGTCTCCAACATCAAATCAAGTCCTTTTCAAATCTATTTTCAAAATCAAATCTCTCTATTGCACTTGCATATCACGCATCATGTTAAATTTCTTTTTAAATAATTCTTTTCTAAAGTGGATAGTTTTGGATATGTATTAGTTAAAGACTTTATTGGGTGAATCTAGGGTGAATAGACATATGGGTACCCCAAGGGTGGGATAGGGTGATGGCTTAGTGCGTCTTATCTACACGTAACTAACCTCTGAACCTAGGATCAATGTTTTTGAGAGACCAAAATGGAGTTATTTTCAAAAAAAGGGCTTAAATATTTTTCCAAGGTTGCCAAACAACTTGTTTTCTTAAAAACCCTCTCTTGAGCAGGTATTTTCAAAATCGTTTCCAAAAACCCTAACTGTAGTCTTCGGATTTTGCTTAGTTTTTAGATGACCTAACTCACCTAAATCAAGTTAGGTGGCGACTCCAAACTGTTTTCCAAAAGCCCTTTATTTAAATCAATTTTCAATTCAAACCTAGTCGCACTCATTCTTCTAGGAGGGTGAGTTCTAATGAGAGAGTACAATATTTTTCTCGCTTGTGTGTGTATTCCTCGAGTGTGAAAAATCTGGGTGCGACATTTGTTCCGTAGGATGGTTATGCACAAACTTTCATTCCTTAGGTAGACCTTCATTAATTTCTTGTTAGCTTGTAGGAACTTCTTGTGCTTCTCTTTCTTTTTAAGGTTCTTCATTTGAGCTTGGTTAAATGTCCATCCTTTCCATATCTGGCTCTAGCTCATCTACATTATCACTTGCAACATTCTTTGAAGAAGAGTTATATTCGTCAAAAGTGACATGGACATATTCTTCAACCATTAGAGTCCTCTTATTAAAGACTCTATAAGCCTTGCTATATGTTGAATATCCAAGAAATACACCCTCGTCAGATTTTGCATCAAACTTGCCGAGGTTGTCTTTATTGTTATTCAATACAAATCATTTGCATCCAGAAGCTCTAAAGTATGGGACATTCGGTTTCTTATCTTTCCAAAGTTCATAAGGGATTTTGTTCAAAAATTTTCTAAATAAAATTTGATTCAAAACGTAAGAAGCTAAGTTAACAACTTCAGCCTAAAAATACTTTGGTAAACCATTTTCACAAAGTATGGTTCTACCCATTTCTTCTAAAACTCTGTTTTTCCTCTCAACAACCCCATTTTGTTGAGATATTTTAGGGGCTGAGAAGTTATGATCAAATCTATTTTCATCACAAAACATTTGAAAGGGTTTGCAATCGAATTCCCCTTTATGATCAGTTCTAATTGAAGTAATTGAAAATCCTTTCTCATTTTGAACTTTTCTACAAAATTTTGTGAAGAAAACAATTGTCTCATCCTTATGAGCTAAGTAGAATGTCCATGTAAATCTAGAATAGTCATCAACGATAACGAGTGCATATTGTTTCCCACCAAGACTTAAAGTCCTAGTTGGTCCAAATAGGTCCATATGCAATAGTTGCAGTGGCCTAGAGGTAGTTAGCATATTTATAGATTTGAAAAATACTCGAGTTTGCTTACCTCATTGAGGAGCATCACAAACTCTATCTTTATCAAATTTTATCTTTGGAAGTCCTTTGACCAAATCATTTTTAGAAACCTTTGAAAGTATGCTCATACTAATATGACCAAGTCTTCTATGCCACAACCAACTTTCATCATTATTCATAGCGGCAAGGCATTCTACTTTGCAAGAAGATAAATCATTAAGATTGAAAATATAAATATTGCCTTGTTTATATCCAGTGAGAATTGTCTTGTTACCATTAATGTCAATTACATCACATTTAGAGGATTCAAATACAACCTTGCATCCTTTGTCACAAAGTTAACCAATACTCAAAAGATTGTGTTTGAGTCCTTTAACAAGCAATACATTTTTTTATAGAGGTAGAGGAATTCTTACCAACACTACCCATATCGATGATCTTCCCTTTGTTATTGTCACCGAAAGTGACAAGACCTACATCTTTTGGTTAGAGAGATGTGAATTATGCTTCATCTCCCGTCATATGTCTTGGGCATCCACTATCTAAGTACCAATGGTCTTTCTTGGACTTTGCTTGAAGGCAAACTTACAAAAGAAATTCATTTGACCTCAGGTACCCAAATCATTTTGGGTCCTTGGAGGTTAGTCCTCAATGGTCTTCTAGGGACCCATGCATTGCTAGGAACATTAGATTTTTGTAAAATATAGCATCTACTAGCAATATGTCATATTTTATGACAATAAAAGTATGAGATTTGTGGTTTTCTAGTTGAAGCACTAAATCTGCCTTTTGAAAATTTCTTTCTTTTAAAAGGATCAAAGCCAAGACCAACTTCGTCTAGTGAACATTTTATTTTTCCAAAATTGCATCCAGTTTTTCTTTTCCATTTACACATTTATAAAGAGTTGTTTCTAAGCTTTTAACCTTATCAAGCAAAATTTGGTTTTCTTTTGAAGAATCTTTTTTAAAAGAGTTTTTCTTAATCTTATCATTCAAGGCACAAACTTCATTTTTTAAAACTTCATTTTCTTTTTGTAAATTTTCATTTTCATCAGTAAGAGTAGAAACCATCTTTTTAAGAAGTCCATTCTTTATTCCCATTTTTCTGAATTCACAAAATAGATCATCAAATGCATCTTGTAATTCATTGAAAGTAAATTGGGAAGAGTCTGATACCTCGCTGTCGTCCTCATGAGCCATGAGACAAAGGTTAGCCACTTCTTGAGGTTTGGCTTCTTCTTCGGAGCTTGATTCTTCATCATCACTCCATGGCATGGCTACCATGGCCTTCTTCCCTTGATATTTCTTTCCTTTTTTTCTAAGCAAAGGACACTCTTTCTTTATATGGCCAGGCTTTTTGCATTCATAGCATGTAATATTAGATTCTTTACTAGGTTCTCCTTTGGCGTCATGCTTCTTTCCAACTTTTCATTTCTTCTTCATGAATCTTCTGAATTTTCAAGTGATGAGAGCAATTTTATCTTCATTCTCATCACTTGCTGATTCATCATCTTGACTGGTGAATTTGAATGCAACTACCATTTTCTTCTTTTCTTCATCCTATTGGGCATGTTGCTTTTGAGTAAGCTCATGAGTCATTAGAGAGCCCAAGAGTTCTTCAAGAGGTAGGGTGTTGAGGTCATTTGCTTCTTGAATTGCTGTAACTTTAGCTTCCCAAACTTTTGGCAAAGACCTTAGAATCTTCCTCACCTGCTCATTGTTATGATATACTTTTCCAAGAGATTTTAAGCCATTAATAATATCGGTGAATCTTGTAAACATTTCAGTGATAGACTCATCAGGTTTCATCTTAAATAATTCGTAACTATGCACTAACATATTAATTTTAGATTCTCTAACCTGATTAGTACCTTCATGTGTAACCTCTAGTCTATCCCATATTTCTTTAACTGATTCACAAGTGTAGATACGATTGAATTCATTTGGATCAAGTGCACAATATAGAATATTCATGGCTTTGGCATTAGATTGTAGCATTTTTAGATCATCTTCATCCCATTTGGATTCAGATTTAGGGACATCTATTCTTTCTACTTTGGTTGTAGGAGTTTTGGGACCATTTACTATGAGTCTCCATAATTCGTAATCTACCAATTGAATATAGATTCTCATTCTATTCTTCCAATAGTTATAATAGTGTCATTGAACATAGGTGGTCTGTTTGTGGATTGACCCTTACTGAGAGTGTTTCCAAAATTGGTTGCCATGGATTGATTCCTAGGATATTAAGCCTAAAACAGGAATACAAGCTCTGATACCAATTATTGGCCCAAATGGCAACCCAAGAGAGGGTGAATTGGGTTTTTCAAAAATTAATGGCAATTAAGATTAATTAAAATTAATCTAATCAATATAACAGTGATCAATCTATATATAATGCAATGTAATTAAAAGAGGAACGTGATCATTCTGTCTCCATGTGTCGACACATCAACTCCATGTGTCGACATTTGATCATTCTATCTTCAGATTTTTAGCTTCTGTCTTCATATGTCGACTTTTCATTTTCATGTGTCGACACATTGCCTAGAAATCTTGCTTTTGTCTTCCCATGATCAAGTTTAGCTTCAGCACTACTATAAGATCTTCAAGGAGTCTTCTTTTTGGGGCATGATGATCAATCAAAGTCTTCAATTCACCACGGTTGTTCTCTATTCAATTTGGATTGAATTCATCATTTGATAATCATCTTTTCTTAGTTTCCACACTGTCAGAACTTCACTCTATTATTGATGAGCTCTTTTTCTTTGTTGTCGATCTTTCTCTTTCATTACCGAGTTCATTCTTTCATTGCTGAGTTTTCTCTTTCATTGCCCAGCTCTTTCTTTCATTGTCGAGTTATTTCTTTCGTTGAGATCACTTCAATGAGACTTCTATAAGCTTGATGAAGTCTATTCTTGAACACCTTTATTTTCTCTAAGTATATATCATCTTCATTGAGTCTTTACATCTCCCATAAAGTCTTCACTTGGATTCTTTTTAGAGATTATGCAATTACTATGAACTTTCTTCTCAAGCATCTTCAATCTCTTCACAATCAAATCATCTTCAATTGATTTTTGCACACATTGATGAAGTCTTTATTTGAGCACTTTCAATCTTTTCAAGTGCAAGTCAAATTCATTGAGTCTATGCATATTTGATGAAATCTTTATTTGAACACCTTCAATCTTTTCAAATGCAAATTATTTGTTTGAAGTAGAAATAGATGTTATTGCTCTGTTTGGGTCATTGCATAACTCTTAAAGTGCGTTGCTTGATTCGAACTTGTTGTGCATCCACTTTGACATGTATTAGACTTAAAGTTGAATTTTAAGTCTAAATTATAAACTTTATTAATCTACACACTAAGCAAATGCATTAGTAAAATAACACAAAGTTTAGTTATCATCAAAATCAACATGGGGATCAACCTTGAGTCAACACCTGCACCATAACAACAAAAATCATCTTTAGAAGATTCTCTCAAGGCATTTATGCAAGTAACAAGATAATCTATAGTTGAAAAAAAAAATTCTACTCACATGAATACTCAAGCCATTGCAAAATTAAAAAGTCAAATGAGTTAGTTAGCTAGTCAAATGGCAGAACGAGAAAAGGGAAAGTTCCCTAGTCAACCTATAACTAATCCAAAAGGGCAATTTGTAATAAATGATTATTCTAGTTATTCAAAAGACTAAGATCAGGTTCAATTTATTATCACTCGTAGGTCAGAAAAACAAGTTGATAATCAAGTCAAAACACCTGAACAAGAACATCTAGAAAATATTTAGAAGAATAAAAATCAAAGAGAACAAGTAAAAGATCAAGAGTCTCTTTCTCCACAACCAGTGGAGATTGACTCATCCATTAAAAGTTTTGTCCCTAAAGCTCTATTTCCTCAACGATTAGTAGCCCTAAGAAATGTGCACAATATGGGGATATTTTGGAAGTGCTTAAGCAAGTAAAACTTAATATTCCATTTTTAGATGTTATCCAACAAGTGCCCTTATATGATAAATTTTTTAAAGACCTTGTTACTATAAAAAGAAAGACAGACGTTCTTAAGAAAGCATTTCTAGCTGAACAATTTAGCTCCATTATTCAATGTAAAATTCCTATAAAGTACAAAGACTTAAGTTGTCCTACAATTTCTTGTACAATATGGAATCATCATATTGAGCAAGCTTTGCAAGATTTAGAAGCTAGCATGAATTTATTACCATATTCAGTTTATTTGCAGTTAGGTCTTAGAGAATTAAAGCCCACACCAATAACACTGTAGCTAGCCGATAGGTCCCTTAAAATTCCTAGAGGTATCAATAAAGATGTTTTGATTCAGGTTGATAAGTTCTACTTTCCAGTTGACTTTATAGTCCTAGATACAAAACTTGTTCAAAACTCTAAGGGGCAAATTCCTGTTATTTCATTTGAAAATATAACTGTTGAGCTTAATATTTTTAATATTAGTAAACAACCACTAGATGAAGAAGAGAGAGGGACAATATGTATGCTTGATAGTCTTGTGCATGAGATATTTATTCGAACTAGTTATAAAGATCCTTTAGAGGCTTGCCTAGCTCATTTTGGAGATAATTTGGATATTGATAAATCTATTGATCAAGTTAATGCTTTATTAGATGCAACTCATATGCTAGATATTAACAAATGGCAATCTAAAGTATTGCATATTGTACTTTTTTCCTCACCACAAAACCCATTTGCAATGGAATAACCTAAATTAGAATCAAAATCCTTTCCAGACACTCTAAAAGATGTTTGTATGGGTCATTTAGAGACATTACTAGTTAGTATATCTTCTGATTTAGATGAGTCTCAAGAAGAAGAATTATTAAATATCCTTAAAAAGAAAATTAAAGCAATAGACTTATCTATTAATGATATTGAAAGAATTAGTCCTCTTACAGTCATGCATAGAATCCCTCTAGAGGAGAATACAAAAGTTTCAAGAGAACCACAAAGACATCTAACTTCTATTATGCAAGTTTACTCCGCCACTTTGTGGGCTTTCAACCTGGATAGACTTGACTATCATATCATCCACATAGATTTCTACCTTTTTGTGCATCATGTCATGGAAGAGGGTGACCAGGGCCTTTTGATAGGTTGCCCCAGCATTCTTTAATCCAAAGGGCATTATCTTGTAACAATTTACTCCCCATGGAGTGATAAAGGCTGTCTTTTCCCGATCCTGAGAACCCATCCATAAAGGAGAACATCTCATGGCTTGCAGTGTTATCTACTAGGATGTCTATATGATGTCTATATGTGGTAAGGGGAAGTCATCCTTCAGGCTTGCTTTGTTGAGATCCCGAAAGTCAATACACATTCGAATCTTTTCATCCTTTTTGGGGACCTAGACGATGTTGGCTAACTATTGGGGATATTCGACTACTTGTAGAAACCTAGCATGAAACTGCTTAACCACTTCCTCTTTGACTTTCAAACTCCACTCGAGTTTAAGTCTTTGATGTTTCTACTTTATAGGCATGATTTATAGATCCAGCGGCAGTCGATGCTCAATAATAAACTCATCCAACCCTGGCATATCTTGATAAGACCATGCAAAGACATCAATATAAGCAGATAGTAGTTCCAGCATTTCTCTACATTGCCAATGATCCAACCCAGTACCGATCTTGACCTCTTTAGGGGATTCTTTGCTTCCCAAATTGACTGCCTCTGTTTCTTTAATATTATGTGTTTTGTGGTTATCATGCCTTTCCAACTATTCTAAGATCTCCCCCGGGACCTCATCAGTGTTGTTTACATCGAGTTCAATTCCTAAGAGCTGGTAGTCAAATTCAGTTTCAAAGTTGCAATTAGTCAAAATAGGCATTCTTTTAATTAATTGACCAAGACGTTGAATATACAAATTTCTGACCAAAAACAACAAGGAGAATCATTCAAAACAAGGAAGCAACTCTTTCATATATAGGTATTTCCATTATAGCTCTTGATTGGAAATTAAAACAAAAACAAAAAGATAAAAGATGATAAGTTTTAAAGAGTCAGAAGTTCATGGAATGTCCTGGCAAGCCTGTACCAAAACTTGCAAGCCCAAAGGAGATCTTCACTATCCCAATTATTGACATTCTGTCTAGGAAGGGCCGGTCTAATAGTGATACTTTTTGATACTTCAGTGTCTGAGAGCAAAGGCACATCAATCATTAGGGTTTCTCAAAATAGACTGGTTTGGACTTCGACCTGCACTTTTCCTTTCTTAAGGCTTTTTTTTATCTTCAATCAAGCAAAGTGCCCTAAGTTGGTGTACCATTTCTTCCTCTTCTCCATTTCCTTATGTGACCTTTTGCCACTTTCTCTTTTGGGTCGGTTCTCTAATTTCCTTCTTTGTTTGCTTGTATCCTAGGCCAAAAGTGTGCCTTTGAGATGTTATGTCTGGAATTTCAAGAAGCCCTTGTAATCTTTTTCCCGACCGATATCCATTCTTTTAAAAATAGTGAGTGATCATCTGTACGTTATCTGAATATTTAGGCTTAATCGTATCTCCTTCATATATTACGGTGACATACTCCAAGGATTGAAAACAGGATGGGGTAGCCAATTTAGTGTAAGGGACTACATCGGTTTTGTAGATTGCAAATTCCTTTTTAGCATAGATAAAAATTACCCTGGCCTTGATAATGAATTTGACCTTCTAATGAAGACAAGATGGTACTGCCCCTGCTAAATGGATCTAGGGTCGCCCAAGCAATATATTGTAGGCCGAAGGTATTTGCAGAACTTGGAATTTGATGGTGAAGGTGAGAGGCCCTATTTCGACAGATATCTCAATTTTCCCCATTGTTTCTCTTCTAGATCCGTCAAAGGCTCATATGATGATACTGCTATGGTTCAAGTGGGATTGGTCCATCCCAAGCCTTTCTAGGGTTGAGTATGGGCAAACATTCAGAGCTGATTCGTTGTCCACCAGTACCCTTGACACAATCATCCCTTTGGTTTTGACCGTCACATATAAGGCTTGAGTATGTCTAGTCCCATTCGCAGGGATTTCATCGTCTGTAAAAGTGATGATGTTTGGTGCCATGATGAGTCCTACCCTATTTTATAAGTTTTCAAGGGTGAAACTATCTTGTACATGAGCCTCTTTAAGAACTCTAAACAAGATGTCACGATGAGTTTCAGATGTGAGAAGTAGTCCCAACATAGAGATGTGGGAGGGGGTCTTTTTGAGTTGTTCCATTACATTGTAGTCATTCTTCTTCAGTGCATTGGCAAACTTAGAGATCTTATGCTTTATCAGCAGGTTTGAACACTCTCCCTCTTTCTCTTTCCCTTTCTATCTCCTTTTTACTTCTTTTGAGGTGTAGCATCAGCCAGACTTGATCATGCCTCCTATTTCAGCAATGGGCTCTTCCATGGTTTGGGCAGGAGTTGGAGGGTAGTTCTAGGGAACCTTATGTAGGTCAGTGACAGGCAATTGGGATAGCAGTGGTGGGGTCATTTTTCTTGGTATTGGTAGGGAGAAGGGTTCAAGGGTTTTTATTTTGAAAAAGATAGGTCAGGTAACAGGTGATGGAGGACTGTTTGGTGGTACGGGAGTATATGTGGGTGGTGTGGATGTCACGGCCCATCGAGGATTTGTACGTGGGATGAACCCAGCCATTGCGACCATGGGTTCTGAGGGTTTTGGTTCTTGGTAAGGAGTGAGGACGACACAGAAGTATGGGAAGTAGGGTGGGGCCTTAGTGGTTAAAATTAGACTAGTCTGCTTAGGTTGGATAATCAAGAAGGGTTCCAATGATTCGTCTAGTTTTGTTGAAGTCTTAGGAAGGTTTATCCCTTGAATTTTAATTGGGAGGGCAGTCCCGTTGGGGATAAGAATTTCTTAAAGACCCCTTAGTGACTGTTCCGGAACCGACCAAGCTTTGTTAGGGCTTCACCATTTTCTGTCATCTTGGACTATTCTTAGTAATTTGTCTGCCACAGTTTTTAGTGTTGTGGAGATATCGCCCAACTTCCCCTCTACCTATCTTGGGTTGATGGTCTTGTCAGCTGGTGGGAGAGCCACCATCTCCATGGGATCTATTGCTTCTTGTACTGGCCTTTTTCCTTATTTTATGGCAAGAATCTTTGCCATGTCCTCCATGCTGCTTTATGATTTATAGCTTCTTCGAAATGTCCTTTTCTGGAGTTCATTCCTTTGGAAAGGTAGAGAGACAGACAATACATAATTTTAAAGTTAGTGTCTGACTTGGGAAATCTTTATGCAATGCATGACTTAGGGATGCTCCTGCCTGTTGAGAGGGGGCTAATCATGATGTTTGCGCTTAGGCTTTGGAAATAGGGCCTTGCCCTTGTTATGTAACACTATACTTGTGCTTGTAATTATTCATTTATACACTCATTCATTCAATAGGAATAATAATTTTATTAAGACGAATTTTGTTTGTACATATAATTTTCAAAAGTACATTGAAATGGGGAGAGGGAACATTTTCCTTAGGATTGTCACTTATGCTATTTTTACATTTGAAATCCTAAACTACTCTTGAGTCTTCAAATTTGCCTTCTTCGATGGAGGTCGGTAAGAGATCTTAATTTCGAATTGCCCCTTGTCTTTTTGGTAGCCCTATTTCCATGAGCAAAAGGGCAAAAGGGGATTTGGGCCCCTCTTTATGAGATGACTTTAATGCATACTATGAATTCTTAGGGTCACTTGGTACCCTTAGGAGTTTTGGTTGGCTTGATTTGAGTGAGAAGGTCTTTGGACCATTCCTTGGGGGTAATCAAATGCAAGGAGATGCAATGACTTGAGTTACTTTGGGAACTCTTGTCTTGAAATGAATACAAATGCATAACAGTTATGATGTGAAACGATGTATAAATAGCATAATGACAAGAATCAAGCAATATAACAACATGAACTAAATAGAATGTAATGAAAAGTAAAGCGGTTGCCCTTCCCTCCTTAGTTTTGAAATTGACGTGCATGTCTTAAATTCGACAGAGTTTCGGCTATGTATGGAGTGCAACATGAGCATGAGGTTGGGGGTTTATTAATACTTCCTAAAAAGCTCAATTCCAGAACCTTCAAACCTCTGGTGTCCACCCATGAGAGGGTGAACTCCATCTTTGGTTGGTGGTTCGAGTGGGGGAACTATCAAGAGACCGTAGGCTGAGAAACTGACACAACACTCACCCACAGTCAATATATTGTTGCCCCTTTTATCTAGAAGGGTAGTAACTAAGTAATTATGCATAGATACAAATGCATGTGAGCGCACCAAGTGTATGTGGAACTTTTAAAAATGGAGGAAAGGACCCAACAATACACATCTCATCCTATCCATTCAGCAGATACATGCAGTTAATATTACATAAAAATGAAATATGAACAAAGGTCTACTTACAAAAAAAAAATGCAAGGAGTTAGTAACTTTTTGAACAACTCAATGCAAGATAAAATGAATGATCAATGCAAGAGCATGAATATGGAAAGTAATGCAAGAGCATGCAAATGGATATCGATACAAAAGCACAAATGTAAGCAATGACACTTGTTTGAAAACTGCTTTGGAAAATAATGTTTGTGTTTACAAACTTATGATTTTGAAAAACTTTATTTTTTGGAACTTAGAAAAATTTTGAAAAGTGGATAAAACTAGACAAAGTAACCAGAGATTCTGGGCGAATGAAGGGTGAAGAGAGATGATAATGGCCTAACCCTCTAAGTGTCCTCAGTGGAGTTGCCAACTGTTGTGCCCCAATTTTTTACACTCAAGGAAAATACATATAAGTGGGAAAAATACAATACTCTCTTGTTAGAACTCATCCTCCTAGAAAGACGAGTGTGACTATGTCTAAATTAGAAATTGATTTGATTAAGGGCTTTTGGAAAAGATTTGGAGTTGCCACCTAACTTGATTAAGGTGAGTTAGGTCACCTAAAACTAAGTTTAATACAAAGATTAAACTTAGGGTTTTTTAAGAGGTTTTGAAAACTTCCTCGAGAGAGAGTTTTTTAGAGAACAGGTTGTTTGGCAACCTTTGAAAATATTTAAGCCCTTTTGGAAAATAACTTCATTTTGGTCTTTAAAAATAGTGATTCTAGGTTCGGAGGATGGTTATGTATAGAGAAGATATCCTAAGATCATCACCCTATCCCACCCTTACAATACCTACATGTTTATCCACCCTAGGTTCACTCATTTAAAATCTTCAATTTACAAATGTCCAATTATATCCACTCTGAAAAGAACTTCAGAAATAAGTTTGATATGATGCATGACATACAAGGGCAAGAAAAATATTTTGATTTTGAAAATAGATTTGAAGAAAAGAATTGAAGCTTGAAAAATGTTATACAATTGGAATTTGAAGTAGATTGGAATTGAAAATTTTGAAAAAGGTTGTGACTGCACCCATGAGGGTTGCCTACGTATCCCCTTATTGGGAATCAGGTCAGTCGTAGTTTGACAAGGGCCCAATCAAAAATAGGCACATTAGGACCTTTGGAATGTTTTAGAGACACATTGAAGTCTTTAGAAAGGTTTGAATATGCGTTGAGGTCTTTGGAAAGTTTTAAAGACACTTTATGGTCTTTGAAAAGATTTGAAGACACTTTGTGGTCTTTGAAAAAGAGAACTTGAGAGTTTAGAAAATGCTTCTAAAATAAGGCGTGGAATGTTTGGAATATTTTTGAAATTGGTATTGAAGATGATTTTAAATATTTTTAGATTCAACTCAAGGGAGTTTTGAAATGTTTTGAAACAACTCAAGGGGGTTGAAAATGTTTTGAAGTCTTGTTTTAAAAACTTTAAAGGTAAAATTTAGATTGGAAATGTTCTTGTGAACTTGTCTTCGAAAAGCTTTTGAAAGTTGTTTTTGAATACCTTATGAAAGACATGTTTAATGTTTCATCACCTTTAAAAGGTTAGTCATTAAAGGACTAAACTCCTTTAAGGCTGTGAGTTTTGAAAACATATTTGGAAAAGGTGGCTAGGGACTTCCCTTTTGGTTTTAAAAACTTTAGGGTTATAGAATACTTCTTGAATATATCACTTACACTCGAGCCATCCTAACAATGGAAGGATTAGAGTTACTTCAAGAATGTGATGTTTGAAAAAATATTTTTGAAAACATTTGAGTTTCAGAACCCTAATATAGATGACCTTGGAGGTTATATTTAATGTATGACCTTTCCTTGGAATACCTAACCATAGAAGGGGTAGGGACACTTTAGGATTGTGAGATCTTGAAAATATTTTGAAAATGTTAAGTGTCTAGCCATTTTAGTTGAGATAAGTTTAAGAGAACTTTTTGGAAGCATTTTTAAAGATAGGGTGTAGGAATATTTGAAAAGGTTTTGGAGTTGATTTTTAAAATCTCAAGAGAGTAGGATGTTTTTGAAAATATTTTATGAAAATAGTTTTTGAGATGAAAGATTATTTGAAAAGGGGTCTTTGAATTGGAACCTTGAAGCTAACTAACCTAGGTTGGGTTGACCTAGGGTTAACTAACTAAGATTAGGTTAACCTAGGGTTAAGGTAACCTAGGGTTAACTAACTTGGGTTAGGTTAACATAGGGTTAAGGCAACCTCGGGTTAACTAACTAAGATTAGGTTAACTTGGGGTTAAGGTGACCTAGGGTTAATTAACTTAGGTTAGGTTAACCTATGGTTGGACAACTAGGGTCAAGTTAATCTAGGGTTGGAAGGTGGTTTTGAACTAGGGATTTAACATAGTGGTTTTGGAAAGGTGGTTTTAAACTAGGGTTTTAACCTAGTGGTTTTGAAAAGGTGGTTTTGTGCATGAAACTTGAGAATGTGTTTTGAAAACCATTTTATAAAAATCACTCAAGTGAGTGTTGGTTCATATGGTTGGTATTTGGAAACCATTCAAGAGAGGGTTGCCTTGGAACCATTCCAACCACTAACTCATGAGAGTAGAACTTGTGAAAATTAACATTGAATAGATAGTTTTGAAGATTTAAAAATTAAAGAGAATGAACCTTTGAAAATTATTTTTGGAAAAGAGGTTTTGCAAAACCACTTTTAAGATGTTGAAGACTACTCTAAAGAATAAGGGTTTATATGATTGATTTGAAGGAAATCACTCCAAAAAGGATTCCATGGGACCATTCCAACCCCAATATTCAAAAGAGCAAAACTTGAGAAAATCAAAGTGAAAATGGTAGTTTTGGGATATTATTTTTATACAAATTAAAAAGAATGAAACTTTGAGAACCCTTCTTGAAGAGGGTTGTCTTGAAAACCATTTTTTAGGGTGTAGAAACCAATTCTAATGAACTAGGGTTTATATGGTCAAGATAATGAGAAAACCACTCAAGAGAGAGCTCCAAGGGACTATTTCAACAACAAGATTCTAGAGAGTGGATTCTACAAAATCAATATAGAAGAGGAGAGTTTGAAAATCAATTTTATGCCACGTGAAATTGAAAGAAATACAAGGATGCAAAATGAACTCAATGGGCTTAAAAGGGGGTTTTCTAATATAGGAAAATCAACCTAAGCTTCAAGGAACCAACTCGTGGAACCATTTTTGGAAAAACACTTGGATATGGAATTTGAAGAAGGCATAGAAATGAAGGTAATGAAAGCTTTTACAAAATGATGAAGGACATGAAAATGGGGCCAAGCATGCAATACATGAACATGGTAACCATATGCAAGGGGCTCATAAATTCATACAAGGCTATAGGCCACACAAAATTGCAAGATGCTCCAAGGCCATACCATCTTAAAGTAGGCTAGTGAGAGATCCTCCTATACTGTGGCTCTTACAAGCTTTCCTTTAGGCATGAACTAGGAGCTCTTTTGTTTCAAGTATGCAAGAGAGAAGGGTAGAAGATGTGGGTTTAAAATAGAGAATAGCCTTAGTAGGCCAAGAGGGAGAAGAGAATAGTAGGGATGACAAAAAATATAAAAGAAAATACCACCTTTTGCATTCAAACACTTTCAAACTTCTATGGATGCTTTGACTTGAACTTGAATGGCCTTAGAAAGGCTTGAAGGGGCTAGAATGGGATCTTCTATGGCATTGAGAGCTTTGTAGGTGTAGTGTACAGGCTAGAGGGAGGTGGAATCTAACCTAAGTGCTTGGAGGTGAGATGTATATGACAATTCAAAGTTCAGAGGCTATTTCTATAGAGCTTCACTATTGTTTTGTACTCTGGAATATGCAAAGAGCGAGATTTGTATTTATAGGCAAGCTAGACAGGGTTGGCATATGTAGTATATGCGTCTGGGCAAATTTTGCCTTAGTGTATATAGCACAGGCGCCAGTACTATTCCATTGGTTGAATGCCATGTGGCACACTCTGTACTGGCTCAATCTTAGGGAGCAAGCAAAGTTTTGATTGACCTGATCACAATCTGGGCGCATGTAGCATACGCTCCTCCATAAAAAAATTTCGTTTAAACTTTGCCTTGATAATTATGTAATCTGGGAAAGATTCATGGAAATCGGTTACGTCCACGATGTTCTCCTAGTGTTTCTCAAGAACTTGAAATTTTTGGGGAGTTTGAAAGGTATTCGGAAGAATGAGATATCATCTCGAGAAGTGTGCATGAAAACACACTTTTGCGGAGCGTCTGTGATATGCTCCATGGATGTTTAATAGTAGCAGTTTTTGGGCCACACAATTAGGGTCTTCGGGAAACGATCTATCCAATCGAACCGTATCGATGGAAAGTACTCTGGCAATACTTTTGGGAATTCTCTAATTTGTGCATTTCTCAAGTGGTTTGACAGCGCGTTATTATTAGGGAATTAAAGAAAAAGACAACCTTGGTAAAGCGTATGTGAGATGCTCCAAGGGTTACTAAAAGTAGCAGTTTTTGAGCCATGCAATCGGGAGCTTCAGGAAGTGATCTATTCAATTAAGTTGTATCGATGGAAAGACTAATGGACAGGCTTTTGCGAATTCTTTGATTTACTCATTTCAAGTCATTTGACGGTGAGTTATAACTCGAGAATTGAGAGAAAAAGACAACTCTAGTGGAGTGTTTGCAAGATGCTCTAGGGGACTTTCATTAAGATGGAAGTGTTTAGAGTCGCGGGGCTCACCTTGATTGAACATGGGTGTATGATAGGATCTGCCGGTTTGGCACCCAAAGCCGACGTGGTTTCGAGGCGCGTTAGGGCCACCAGGGGTAAAATGGTTATTTTGGATGGAATTAGTCGAAAAGGGTCAAGATGAATTAGAATGGCATAATTAAGCATGTCGAACTATTTGGGAATGATCGTGGAAGATGTTTTCACTATTTGGTAGGATTTATACTGTGCTAGGGTGTCCAAAGACAAAATGATCATTTGATCAAAATTGATCGGAACAGGACCAAAATTGGTTAGGATGGCGTATTGAGTACGCCTAACCGGCTAGGAACACTTTAGAAGGGTGGACTTACAGTCTTGAGAGAATTTAAACTTTTTCAAAGACGTGCCTGGAGGCTCAAAGGGCAAATTTGGTCATTTTTCACCAAGTCAGGCTAGCAAGAGCCGGTGTTGACCTAGGTGTTGGTTTCCGAGACTACCCAGTCTTGAAAAGTTACCTGTGCGGTGTAGGTCCTTAAGACCGCCAGGTCTCAGAGAGCTCCTTGTAGGGTGGTGTTGGTTCCGTAGATCATCCGATCTCAGAAAACTACCTAGAGGGTAATGTTGGTCCCCAAGATCGACTGGTGTTGGAAAACTACCGGATGATAGACATTCCACATTAGCAGGCTAGTAGACACTAGAAGTGAACTATCTAGAATTTGATAAGGTGTTGGTCCTCGAGATTGCTCAATCTTGAGAAGCTACCTGAATGGCGTTGGTTCCCAAGACTGCCTAGTCTTAGAAAGCTGCTTGGATGGTGTTGATTCCCAAGACCACCCGGTCTCGGAAAGCTGGTTAGATAGCGTTGGTTCTTGAGACTGCCCGTTCTCGAAAAGTAGCCTGGAATGCCTAAAGGCAATATGGTCTTTTTAGCTTCAATTGAGCCCTACAAGCCTGGAAAGCGATCAGTTAATGGGATTGGAGTTTGAAAAAACCGGCTTGGGCTCATATGTGTTGTGATATTTAAAATTGGATCTGGTGGGACCGGAAATTGCTGAGCGGGCAAAAATGGAGTACTTACAATGGAATAACTAATTTACTAATAAATACTAAAGCCATTACACAAAGCATGTGTTTTAGTATAAATTCCTAAAAAAAAAAAAAAAAAAAAGAGAACAAAAATACTATTTATTTTTGTTCTTTTTTTTTTCTAACAATTTCATTTCCCACCAAAATTTTGGGTTCCAAACGGAGTGTAAGTATCTCAAGAGTTTCCAAAACATATTCCCAAAATTTTGAAACAAGTTTCGTACCGATATCGAAAATGTGTTTCCCCCTCCAAAATGAGTTTTTCGGTAACTATGGTTTCAGCATATCATTTCGAATTGATCATCATAAATGTTATATATTTACAAGAATATCTATTTACTTGTATATCAACTATTATTAAATGCCAAAATATTTTTTTATAAATATAGGTTTATTTTAAATGAGATTAAATTTTGCACTAGTTAACAATAAAAAAGAAAATTAAATAATAGATGAGAATTATATTGAGATAGTAGTCTATAATAAAAAGGGGAGAGGGAGACTTTTATTTTTATTTTTTGATAAGTGGAGAGAGATCTCTAAACTAAGGGTGGACATTGGGTGAGTTGAACCGAGCTTACACCAAAAATAATTTTCCATCGGGCCAAAAATCAAATTCCAAGCACGTCCAATTAAAAAAATTACATTTTTAAGCCCGTCCATTTAACCTAAAATTTTTTTAATATATAATTTTTTTCTCTATAAATAATATAGAATAACATAAATTTTAATTACATATGCATATATATAATATTAAAATATAAAATATATTATTTTATATATATTTTGTGCCAGATTGGACTTTAAAGACAAATTCAAAGCCCGCCCATTAAATTAACTGGGCTTAAAAAAAATTTTCAAACATATAATTTATAAGCGGGCCTATCGAACTCTCGAGCTCATGACCATCCCTACTCTAAAATAGTGACATAGTTGCTAGAAGGCCATCTTTCATATCTCGGAGAGCGAATGTTTAATATGATTTGTATCTTGGGGACGGGGAGGGATAAAAGACAGGATAGTTGAAACAGTAATGCTTTTTTGTAGAGACTTTGAATGTTGATATAATAAAGAACCTTTCTATGTCATTAAAGTATCAAAATACCACAAAAATTTTGGAACATCCGAGAATGTCCGGTAAGCAGAACCGCACGAAATTGCCGAAAAGTGTCGAAAAACTCCAACACTATCCGAGAAATTAGTCGGAACGAAACTAATCCTACCTTGTTCCGTTTTTCTTTCATGGCGGTATGTTTTGGCTGGTATAACCCGATACAAAACAATATTGATTATTATGGTTTCAACTCCAGTTAGGCATGGTTATTAATCTCATATAGAATAGTGTACCATTTTGAATTTATCACAATAAATATTGTATAATATATAAAAATATATATATTTAAAATTTAATTTACATAGTATGATATTTTTTATATTAAGAATTGTTCAACAATAAAGTATTTTAAAACAATACAAACTTATATTCTTGAATGTTGTAAATATTATGTTACCATTTTTTTCCAAATCTGAATGTACAAGTAATAGAAAGTGTTTAGTTTACGTAAACTTAAAGTCACTTCCTAATCTAGGGGACCACTAGGACACTACTATACTAAAAAACAAAACCTAAAGGTCTTGACATGAGGCATTACAAATTTCGAGCGGTTAAAGACAGTTGTGAAGTGTGAAGGCATTTAATGATGGATGTTCATCGGCAACAGAAATGTGACCCAAACGGCACTCTCCGAGACATTGTTAGCAGCAAAGAATGCAGTATACCCGAGAAATGGCAGAATTAGCCGAGAATTTAGGTGGGACAGAATTGAGGTATGATTTTTTGTTTGTTTAGTGGTATGGTTTGTACCGAGTTGTACCACCTGGTACGATATAAGATTAATAACTATGCAGCTAAGTTCACATTAGTAGAGATATCAATGCAAGGGAAAAATAGTCAAGTGGTTAAGTAGTACTGAGTGCTCGGTAGTAATTCCTTTTAAATTATCACACGTGGTAAATGAATACATCAGCAACCTGAATTTGTGGTGTAATGAAGAAATTTTTAAAGAAACACTCTATTAAATTTTGTCATGTGATATTTTTTCCTAAGTGTCTCTCCACTATACTACAATTTGAAATTGTTAATATATTCATTCACCACGTGTCATGATTTGATGCGGTTTACCATCAAATACTCATAAATCTCTCCCTGTCTCTTAGGAATATTGATCCCAAATCCCAAAAGTTAAAAATAAGAAGCCATTTGTATTGACTCTCTGTCTCAATAGCAATATCTATTACAATGATAGTGTCTTTTCCTTTTCTAGTTGCTACGAGATCAAATTTTCGTAACCCATTTTCATCTTTTAACAGTTATACTTATATACATATACGCAATGCAATTATACATACAAATGTATGTGAATTGTTTTTAAGCAAACTAGATGTTGGGGAACACATGATGCATGTGTAACTCAATCAAATGATCCCCTGGCTCCAACCTACACCCATTAGGTTGCTGGTTTTTTTGCCCCCCTCTCTTTCCCGTTCTACTTTCTCTCTTTTTTCACTCTTTTTTCTTCTTTCATTCTATTCTTCTTATTGTTGGGAACTACAAAATTTTTCACAATTCGGCTATAATGCATATGCATAATACCAAAAATTCTGATCTGATTAGTAGAAAACAATCTACGTGATTAGTATTATACTTTCGAGATCTTTCTAGTTTGATCCTGAATTCCAACAGGTATGATCTTAGAAAATCTTCTGCTTCAATCTCGAACAATGAGCAATAGCAACAAACATAAATCAACTGCTCGAACTCAACCTTCGAACTTTTATTGTATCCCTCATACACGCCTTACTCCAAAAAGAGTGAACTCGCAATTGGTAGGATTTCTTTCTCTCACAAAAACGTGTATATCTCAATTATGAGTAAGTGTAATCCTAACTACTCTTAGAGTGCGTATATATAGAGGCTACAACAGGGACCACTAGATTAATATGACTAGGATTTTCTACACAAATAAGAATTTCTAATTCAACTAGGATTAATCATTGTTTACGTAAATTATAATTTATACCACTAATGAATTATAATTGACTCTCGGTCATACTAGAAATTATATTTCAAGCTCCATATTATTAAATGCCTATTTATCTCCCCACGTTAAGATCACAGATCCTCATCTATTAAATTAAATTACTAACAATTAAATTTAATAGACTTATTTAATTCTTTGAGACCATCCACTTAACTTATTTGATATGTCGGATTCATAATTCACCGGCAGAGTTTGACATAATCAAAATTTATAAGCTTACTAACTTGCTTCAAAAAGTGCTCGAGATGATATCCCAAGTGCAGGATGTACGAGGTAGTAGATACCCAATAAAACCAGGGTCCAACCACAGAGAACTGATGAAAAGTGTATACAATTCCACTTTGAAACTTCAATGTTTGTGGAAAACTCACCAAAAGGGTAGAATAAAATTAATGTGAAATTGATTGATTATTTGAATAGCACTGCAACTTAAATCAAGTATAAATAATAGAGAGAAGAATTTTGGCAGGGAATGCTCTGATTGTTAGGTGAATGCGTAGTTGATCAACGTAGTTCAACTCAATTCAACAACTACAAGAGTGCTGGTGAACCGCAAGGTTTGGCAATAAGATCAGTTTAGAAACTGGATGAGTTCTTGAGGATTCACAAAATAATTGGTTTTCAAAGTATTTTTATAAGGGATTCAAGCAACCGATATCCCAAAACTTAACTTGTGTATATCGACTCAAGAATATGACCAAAAAGACTTGATTTCAAAAGAGAAATTTCAAGAACACATAAAGATTCGGGAGTAAAAGATAGAAACAATTAAAATCATGCTTTACCGTGATCAATCACACAAAACCTGTTAATCGTCACACTCATGTGCCAAGAGTAGATTAGCTACGCGAAGAGATGAATGAATCTTGAATTGTATTGAAAAATATTATGACTGATTGTAAGGAATTGAAAACAATATGTAAACCTAGCTACCACTCTGTAAAAATGCTCTACAAACCTCTAAAAAATTGCTTCGATGACAACCATCCTAAATCAGGGTACAGTCCTATTTAAATAGGCTTAAGAGTTCTAAAAGAGATCAACAGTCACAGGCCCAAGTTGTTAGGATGCTCTATAGGCTATTGGGATGCTAGGCCAAACTCCAAAGAACAAGGCTCTGACCGTTGGAATGGTCCTCCAAGCCATTAGGATGCTAGACCAAACGGAAGATGCACAACCTTTGACCGTTGGGATGGTCCTCCCAACTATTGGGACGCTAGGCCAAACCAAAGATTCATAGCCTCTAACCATTGGGACTGTCCTCCCAACTATTGGGACGCTCAACCACTCTAATCCTTCTTTTCACTCAGTTTCGACACCTTTAACGGCCAATTTAGCCAACACGCATTAGAGGCAAAGTTGTGGATATTGAAGTCCTCTTCCCAATGACACAACAACCAGCTTAATCGGACGTCGAAGTGAAAAGTTGTGGCTGATCTACCATGATAGCATCATATTATAATCTCCGGTACAACTTCTCAAGCCTCAACTTGATTACCCTTACTTTCATTTTAACCTTTTAGGCTTCCAAAAACCTACAAAGTCAAATAAAATATAATTATACCCAAAACTAACTAAAATAAAGCAATTTCCATTAGTCCAAACCTAATAAAGTGCGAATTAATAGCATGCGATTACACTTTTACAGTGGAATCACACCCCACCCCCCCTCCCCAACTTGTCTTTTGCTAGACCCTAGTAAAACTACTAAAACCAAAAGATAATCTCTACTTTTGTAAGAGTCATAAATGCATTTAGCGTATGCATCAAACCTTTAAACCCCTAAGTTACCCCTAATGGACCAGTGATGTCTCGTGAAGATTTCCAGTGATGGTACCCACAAATATCAATAATATGATCTGTGATAGTTAAGACAAAAAATTCCCCATAACACTTCATTTCAAACTCGTCAAGCCATTCCTTACCTTACATGCATGAATACAATAATTGCTTGTAAAACATAAAGGAGAGATTCATGTGTGTGTATAGTCAAATCATCAAAGTTCAATCATAACTAATCCAAACAACTTCATCCTTTAGCTTCGATTCCAATCCTCACCAGCCCTGCAATCAAAAGAATATGAAATCACTAGTTACCCCTCAAGGGTTGCCCTTTACATAGAGTAAATGTAACGTGACCAATAAGAAACAACCCAATTCAGAAAAACATAACAATGAATGGTGTATGAATGGGCATAACTTCATGAAGGAATACCCATGGCGGAATCATTAAAAATAATTAACAAGTTAAACTCATAACCACGCAAATTCAACAGTTTTGTTTACTTTGGATCACCAAAGGCTTGCTATGGTTGTAATATTAGCTATAGGGCAAGGTTAGAACATCAACAAACACCAAAGGGAAGATAAGAATAGGACTTTAACAACACCCCCCCCCCCCCCCCCCCCCCCCCCCCAAAAAAAAAAAACTAGTTTCGTCTTTCTTCTTTACCCTTTTTTTTCTTTTCTCTTTTTTTTTTTTTTTCAACTTTGAACTCATTTTTTTCTACATTGCTCTTTTTTATGTGAGATATACTCCCCCTTATCCCTATACTTGCATTAATACAAGACATGACATAAACATAAGGTTTTCCCTTAAGTCCCCAAATTTCTCACTTCTTTTCAACCATCCAATGCAACTATACTCTTGTGCACCTCCTATACCCCCCCCCCCCCCCCCCCCCACAATTTCGGTATAAAAAATCAACAGAACAGGGATGTTTAGATACTTGAGATCATAAACAATGTTTTAATTCAAAGTGGTTGCAAGGGAAACAAATACTTGGACACTCTATGGCTTAGAATTGAAAAACGACTTAAGTTTATTTCCAAAGTATTCAAAACTAAAATTTAATCAAGTTCAACAAGACAATTATCCCAATTAATTCCCACACATGAGTCAACTACAAAAATAATGAAGTCAATAAATGAAAGTGACAAAATAGCACCCTCAATAAATATAAACACTTTGAAAAAGATAACGGCTCTAAAGCTCACAGGGTTAAATCTCCACTCTTGTAGGACAAAATTATAAGAACTTTGTAAGCACCTCATTTTTGCCCGTTCGACAGTCTCTAGTTCGTCTATACTTGTATTCAAGTCAATATGGACATATTCCGAGTCAAATCAATTTTTCAAGTCTAATCCCGTCAAATCAATCGCTTCACGGGCCCTTTAGGCTCAAATAGAGGCAAAATGATCAAAACGCCCTTGGGGGCATTGATCGATCCAATTCCAATAGGCACGTCTTTTCGAAGACGGTAAGTCCCCTTTTTAATTCCAATTCCAATTAAATCTGGCACACCTTTTGAGAAAGTTGATTCCCTAAGGTGGTAAGACCATCCAATCCGGCACGTTTTCAAAGAAACTCTTTGGAATGGTAAGTCCCTTCAAACTCGTCGATTGGGACGAGACCCCAAGTCCCCGAGATGGTAGAACGGTCCACCTTTGGCGCTTGCTAGCCCGCCAATGCAGAAATGTCCGTTTTGGCACGCCCTTCAAAAAAATTGATTCCTTAGGTACTAAGTCCATTTAGCAGCTTCCCGAGATCAAGTAGTCTTGGGAATGATCGCGAACTGTCAGAGTAGCGAAAGTACTCACAAACATCGCAACCATCAAAGTGGTGGAAACACTTGCACACAGGTCAATATAGGGAATTTCCAATAAACCCCAGTATCACGAGACCGCCGTCACAGTGGCGAAAACACTCAAAACACAGGTCAACTCCGGTGCTTGCTAGCCCACTTCGGTAAAAAATGACCAAACTGCCTCTTAGGTAATTTTTGTCACGTTTCTCGAGAAAATACCTAAGTCCTCAGAATGGTAAGTCCACCTTTCCAAGATTGTCTTAAAGGCAATCCAGCATGATTAAGTGTCTTCTAATAAGTTTCGGGCCAATTTCGAGACTTTTCGATCAAGATGACCATTTTGCCCCTAGGCATCCGAATGCCCGGGAACCACACCGGCTCTGGGTATCAAACCGGTAACCTCTTGAGAATGCTTTTTATAGTATTCCCAACCTTCCACTACCTTTTTGAGTTATTCTGAGTCAATTCCGGCAAACCCGATGTAAAATGACCATTTTGGCCCTGGCAAGCCTATCGTCTTTTCCGACCACACCGGCTCTGGGTATCAAACTGATAACCTCCTGGGACATTCCAAGTAGTATTTCCAAACCTCGAGTCTTCTTTCGGGATATTCCGAGTCCATCCCGGCAGCTTTCCAGCCCGATTGACCGTTTTGCCCCTAATGGCCCGGTCCACCCTTTTGACACGTCTTGTCAACATTTTTAAAGTCTACTACCTCCGAGACACTATTCTAAGTGTTCCTACCCCTTTCTGGCCTTTCTAGCCATTCCCAGACCTTCTGGAGTAACTCCTAGTGAAGGCAGGCTAAAAATTGCATGGTAGTCACTAGTATAGGCTCCCAAATCTTCTGAAGATATGTTGCTTGCCAAACTTAAAACTTTCCTAAGTGGCTGGCGCCACTAAGCCAAATTTTGCCCTGGCGCCACTTCTAGTCGCGCTAGAAGGATTTTTAGCCTAGCGCCACTGTAATAGGCGCTAGGTCATTCCTCTCTCTATAAATACAGAGCCTCCTCCATCGTGAAAAAGGTCCACAAACTCAGTCTAAAAACCTTACTCTTCGATATACATAGCTCGTAGCCTTCCAAAACCCTAGTCTTCTTTAGGTTTTCCAAACCGTAGCCTCCATACACAAACCCTAGCCTCCTATACACTCACACACACTCTTATACACTCATACACTAGCCTCCAAAGCCTCCATTGAAGACTTGAAGTGCTGGAAACTGAAGCTTTCGAAGATCAAAACGAAGACTGAAGCAAAGCAAGAAAACAAAGCGTGCAAAGCAAAGCAAAATAAAGAAGACTCAAGATAGGCCCCCTATTTAAGTTTACGCATCTTCCCCCTCTCTCTTCTCCCTCCGAACCCGCTTGGGTTTTCTTCTATTTTAATCCCCCATCTTCTTCCCCCCCCCCCCCCTCCTTTCTTGCATGCTTGAAACAAGGGACTTCCGGGTCCATGTGTAGGATTAGGCTATTGGAGGTCACCGTGTTGAGGGCTTTCTCTTAGTCTAACCGAAGACCACGTGGGTTCGGCCCCCTTGATTATGTGGTGAAGCCTTTAACCTTGTATGGTCACGACCTCAACTTACATTGTGCATATCATAATCTTGCATTCCTCCAAAATCCATTTTCCAACTTGTTTTAAAAACTTGCATTAAAATAGTTTTCAAAACTTATGTCAAAATCTTCTTCTTCAAAACTTGTTTTCCAAATCATGATCCTAACGTGATGCTAGCCTTTCCATGGCTAGGATTGCTTTAGGAAAGTGTTATATTTGAAGTGACCAATATGGTCCATACTTTCAAAATCATTGTTGTTTTCAAAACCACTATCTTAAAGTGGTTCTAATCTTCTTATAGTTAGAATCGCTTTAGGAAAGTGAGATATTTTCATGGACTTTCCTAAAACTCTCTTTCCAAAATTTCTCTTTCTAAAAATCTCCTTTTCAATACACTTTTTGAAAACTCTCTTCAATCTTCTTTCCAAAATTATTTTCTAAAAACTCCCTTTAAAAAATCTATTTTCCAAAACTTTTTTTCAAAAAGCTCTAAAAATTTACTTTCTAAAAACGTTCCTTAAATTTCCTTCCTAAAAACTCTTTCCAACAATCGTTTTTCAAAAATCTATTTCCTAAAAACTCTTTCCTAAAAGCTTCTTCCAAAATCTTCTTTCTAAAACTCCTCTCAACTTCACTTTCCAAAAAACTCCTTTTTAAGATCTCCTTCCAAAAACCTTTTCTTTCCAAAAATTCTACTTTCCAAAATCTCTTTCCTTAGAGCCAAAGTCAAGCCCTAGAACTAACCATTAGGAAACCGTAATTTTCCTTCCCAAAAACATGATTTCCAATTCCTATTTTGGCCTCAAAACCTAGGTTTCCAAAATCTCCCGTTTTTACATCTAGATCATAAGTTTCCAAAACCTAATTTCTACATCAAACCTATAGTCTTCCAAATCTAGGTTTCTAAAACTTCCCCTTCCAAATCCATGTCAAATCCTCCATTTTAGGAAACCAAATCCAATCTCCCATTTAGGAAACTAGATCTCATCCTCTATTTTTCGAAATGAAATCGAATCATCTCTTTTAGAAACAAAATCTAATCTTTCGTTTTAGGGAAATAGGAATCCAAATCTTTCCTAATCCACTCCTTCCTAATCTCATACTTTCCTAAACCTTAAGTTTCCAAAACTTATACATTTAAATCTTTCTTTAAACATTAAACTTCCAAATCTTTCCTAATCCCAATCTTTCTTAATTTCGTACCTTTCCAAATTTCAACTTTCCAAATTCAATTCTTCAAATCTTTCTTAAACTCAAACCTTTCCTAATCTCAAGTATTTCTAAAACTCAAATTTCAAATCTTTTCACATCCAAAACTTTCTAAATTCTAAACTTTCTAAATTCCAAATATTTCCAAATCCAAAACTTTCTTAAATTCTAAACTTTCCTACTTTCAAAACTCTCCTATTTCAAAACTTTCCTATTTCAAAATATTCCCAAATTGAAACTTTCCTAATTTGAAAACTTTCCTAAAACTGAACTTTCCTAAACCAAAACTTTCCTAAAATGAAACTTTCCTAAATCGAAACTTTTCTAAAATGAAACTTTCTTAAAATGAAACTTTCCTAAAACAAAACTTTCCTAATTCGAACCTTTCCTAAATCCAATCTTTCCCTAATCTTCCAAGTCCAATATTTGAGTTAAATCTTTCTTAAATCTCAAGTCTTTCCTAAGTTCTATCTTTCCAAAACATGTCCAAATCCTTCTTCCAAGTTCTATCTTTCCAAATCAAAGTCTAATCTTTTCAATTCCAAATTCCAATTTCAAATTTTCAATCTTCTATTCTAAGTTCAAATCAAACTCATTTTTCCAATCAAAATCTCTTTTTCCTATCAAATCTTTTATTTTCAATCAGACTCTTGTCCGAACTACGACTGACATGATTCCTCCAAAGGGATACGTAGGCAACCCTCATGGGTGCGGTCATAACTTCTTTCAAATCTCCAATTCCATAGTCTTTTTCAAGTTTTCAATTCCATAATCTATTTCAAACTTCCAATTCTAAAAATCTATTTTCAATCTTCAATTTCAATTTCTAAAACTTTCTTTCCAATTTCAAACTTCAATTCTTCTTTTCAAATCTATTTTCAAATCAAATCTTTTAATTGCACTTGCATATCATGCATCATGTTAAACTTCTTTTTAAAAATTCTTTTCTAAAGTGAATAGTTTTGGACATGTGTTAGTTAAAGACTCTAATAGGTGAATCTAGGGTAAATAGACATGTAGGTACCGCAAGGGCAGGATAGGGTGATGGCTTAGTGCGTCTTCCCTACATATAACTAACTTCCGAACTTAGATCACTATTTTCAAAGACCAAAATGGAGTTATTTTAAAAAAAAGGGCTTGAATGTTTTCTAAAGGTTGCCAAACAACCTGTTTTCTTAAAGACCCTCTCTTAAGGAAGTATTTTCAAAGTCGTTTTCAAAAACCCTAAGTATAATCTTCGGATTGTGCTTAGTTTTTAGGTGACCTAACTCACCTTAATCAAGTTACGTAGCGACTCCAAATTGTTTTCCAAAAGCCCTTTATTCAAATTTATTTTCAATTTAAACCTAGTCGCATTCATTCTTTTAGGAGGATGAGTTCTAATGAGAGGGTACAATATTTTTTCCACTCGTGTGTATTTCTCGAGTGCAAAAAATCTAGACGCAACAGCTGGCGACTCCGCTGGGGACACTTAGACGGTTAGGCCATAGTCTTGTCTGTTCACCCTTCACTCATATAGAGTCTTCAATTAACTTGTCTAATTCTATCCACTTTCAGTTTTCAAAATCAAATTTTCAAAGTTGTTTTCAACATCATGCATTTAATTCCATTCGTATGATCTTGGATTAAACTTGCCATCCATATACTAACTCGTGCATCTTTGCTTTATAGGTGCACTTTTGTTTGCAATATTATGTTATTAATTGTTATGCATAAATATAATGAACATGATGAATGGGAGTTATTGGGCTCTTTCCTCTGCTTTCAAAAATCATAAACACACCGCACGTGCACCTGTATTTTGCATACTTGCATTTTTACCCTGATATAACCCTTCTAGTTAGAAAGGAAGAACAGTATATTGGTTGTGGGCAAGATGCTGTGTCAGTTTCTTCACCTATGGCCTCTTGATGGTTCCCCCGCTCGGATCACCAACCGATCATGGCACCATCTCGGGGAATGGGCCTAGGTTTGAAGATCCAGGGACCGACCCTTTTTAGGACGCATTAGTAAACCCTCAATCTCATGCTCATATAGACACCTCGCATAGCCAAACCTCTGCTGGATTTAAGACACGTGCACCGTTTTCAAAACCATGAAGGAAAGGCGACTGCTCTTACTTTCCTTTATACTTGCTTATTCCTGTTATTATAATGCATGTATTCTTACTGTTATAATGTCTGTCTAACTGCTCATGCATGCACGTTTATTTTACCATTGCATTCTCTTTCCTTATACTCTCTGCATTCATATTCATGCATTCCATATTCCATCCCAAGACAAGAGTTCCAGAGTAACTCAAGTCACTACATTTCCATGCATATGATCAACCCATTGAGAGTGACACCAAGGTCACTCTCCCTTGCATTAAACCTACCCAAACCCTAAGGGTTCCCACGTAACCCTAGGGACTCATTGCATGCATTTCAAGTCATTCCATAATAGGGGCCCCAATCCCTATATGCTCACAAAGATAGGTTTGCCAAGAAGACAAGGGGCAATCGATCAACAAGGACTCTCAACGACCTCCTCAACGTCAAGCTCGAAGAAGGCAAATCTGAAGACTCAAGAGTAGTTTAGGATTTCTAATGTAAAAGTTGATAGGTGGGAGTCCAAAAGAAAATGTTCCCACTCCCCCCTATTGAAATGTATTTCAATTCTTTTGTATCTTAAACCCAAAATACACTTCTTTATTCTCCGCGAATGAATGATGGAGGAATAGATGAATGTATGAAGTTTCCCACTTGATGGTAAGGTATCTGCATACATGGGCAAATCTCCTATATCCAAAAGTGAGCAAACACATCATGTTTAGTTTCTCTCTCAAGTAGGGGCCCCCTTAGGACATGCATTGCATAAAAATTTTCAAATTTAGGCACTAACTTCTCTTTTGTTTTTTGTCTTCTATCCTCCCCCTCCTCATCTCCAAATACCAAAAGAATCAAAGGCAAAAGCAAGATAAGAAGGGGGTTTTCTAAATCACTCACTTATTATCATCATATTGCTTACACGTTCACTTCTTTTATGCTCATGCACCCATATCCATTCCAAGAAACTCAAGTCATTTCATTCTCATGCATCTAATCAACCGTAGAGAGAAAGGAGCAATCCAATCTCATATTAATCGAACCTGCCAAAACTCCTAAGGGTTCTTAAACCCTAAGGATTCATGGCATGCATAGAACCATATCTCGAGAGAGGCCCAAATCTCCCTCAGTCCATGGAGACGGGATTGCCCAAATAAGGAAACAGCAACCGGCCCACATTGAAGAGGTATTGTATTGCATAATAGGGGCAAAACCTCACTTCCGAAATGGACTTGTCATCATGCCTAGATTCCCTCAAAGAAGGGACCTTCATAGGACATGCATCGCATAGAGCCTCCAACTCCACATGTTGATTGCATTCTTTTTTCTTTTTCTTTTTGTAGGTTAGAGAGCACAATTGAATTCATGGAATCCCTCTAGTACCCCACCAAATTCAAACTCAAGGAAGGATGAGCCTAGTTGTTAGAAGAGGCCGAACCTACATCAGAGAGCAAGAAGAACTAACCATCCATCAACAAGACGTTACCTCCACACCATGCCGCTACAACCACCATCCATGCAAAAGGAGACTTCACCATTTGCAAAGTCCTATCAAACCCATGCATTGCTATGAAAGAATCTCATAACTTCCAAATACATGCCAAACACCATAAAAGATCTGTCAATCTGCCCTCCATCGTTTGGCGATACACCTAGAGAATGAAATACCAAAGAAGTTAACATAGTTTCAAAACCTTGTTAGGGTTCCCACCAAGAGGTCCACTAGAAAAGGGAGATTTTCATAAAATTCGTCTTTCTAGTTCTCGCATATCTTCTTTAAATAAACACTGCA
The DNA here is from genome assembly GCA_033060915.1 of Euryodendron excelsum. Taxonomy (NCBI): domain Eukaryota; kingdom Viridiplantae; phylum Streptophyta; class Magnoliopsida; order Ericales; family Pentaphylacaceae; genus Euryodendron; species Euryodendron excelsum. The sequence goes on along the minus strand of CM065391.1, from coordinate 9,441,902 downwards.
TGTCATGTAATCATATTTTTAAATGAAAATAGGTAGTTTCCGATTTATCCCCTTTGTCTCATACTCTTGTGGACGACTGTTACATTTAAGGATTCTTACCCATTCAGTAATGACTTGACTTGAAGGGTAGGACAGCATGGGCAACTCGCTCAAAGGGGGTTAAACCTTTGAGAGACTAAGAGAGAGAGTGAGAGATAGGAGGAAGGCAATCTAAACAAAGAAGTGCAAATTTTATTGAAGAGGCGACACTTATATGATATCTTGGCTAAGCGATGGGTAGCTAAGTCCTCAAAGTGATGAGAAGCCACTATTCTATTTATCCTAAATAAACACTATCCTTTGCTTAGCCCACTAGAGCCGTAAGTGATTTTCATTCAGATATCCCCAAACCAAGAACCATCCCCCATATTGGGGTAAGCACAGAGTAGTTGATATGATAGAATATGCAGGAGTTCACTAGTAGAAACACACCATCTCTAGGAATATTATCTAAATTTTGTACTAAGGCTTTATGGACTAAGCAATTCAATTTGAAATGATTAGAGGCCCTCAATTCTGCTACCCTTCACAAATATCCCCTTTGCTTAACCCACTAGTGCCTCGTAGAAAGCAAAAGATTTTTTTGTCAATCCCAATCTGAAACCATCCCCCCACACTGGGGCAAACAGGCAGCAGAGAATCTGGCAGAGAATGTCATCGACCATCAAGCTGAAGTAACGTGAAGGCTCTATGGATCAAGCAAGCTTATTCAAAATGAAGAGAGGCCCTCATTTCATTTCTCATACAGTTAAAAGCAACCCTTGTCAAACTTATTGAGCCAGTTACCTTTTTTCTCTAGAAAGAAACCCCAACCCAAGGATCACCGCCCACAATGGATTAAATTGAAATGCTAAGGAAAGGATCTGAGAGAAAGAAGTTGTGGAAATGTTCGTCTCCCAGAAAGCAAAAAGAAAGGGAAGAAACAGAAAAGCAAATAGGAAAAGCTACCATGGGGCAAGTCAAAAGAAATAAAAACAATAAAAAAAAAATGAAGGGGCAACTCCATTAGAAGGTCAAGGATCAAACTACAAGAAAGGTGAACTCCTTGAAGAATATATAGTTATTCAAAGGTGACCCTAGGTAACAAAGAAGCTCAATAGAAGAAATAGGTTTGAGCCTTTACCCTTTCTTGTAAAAACCCAAATCCGTGGCCTACATTACGACCCTATTAAAGTCCTCTCTGATTGGAAAAAGATTTATTTGATCTAAATGAGCTAGATGTGTTACTGAAGCTAGAGTAGGATATCAGGGGACGAAACCCCGCTGGAAGACCAACTAAGGATAGTGTGGATCTAAACCCTACTAGAAACAGCATCAAATTTGAGCTTGCGTATCCTTTTCATTCATAAACCCCTTAACCTAGCTGACATTATGGTCCAAATTAAAGTCCTCTCTGATCAAAGAAAATTGCTTAGTCCAAATAAGCCTGAACAATACCAAGACAAGTAGGATAGGAAAGGAGAACTGGGGAGGAATGCAGGGGCAATCTCGTGCGCCAAAGTATGCTAAGATGGTTTTGGTTTAAACAACCCATTAAAAGAAAATCTTTGAGCCTAAATATCCCTTCGTTTCTCACAACCCCTAAACCCAGCCCTTATTACGGTCCTAAAAGAAGTCTTCTCGGATTGAGGGCCTAGCTAATTATTGCTCGACAAAGGGCATGCGAGCTGTTGCTCAAGCCATTGTGGCATTTTGGAAATCTAAGAGAGAAAACCAGGTGAGACCAGAAAAACCCCAAATAGTAACCCTGTAGAAAGTAGGGATAAGATAGCAAACCAAAAGATTAAGATCCCTGGAGAATGGTGCAAATGCTATCACACCCTAATAAGAATGGGACAAGACTGAAGGGGATAGAATCCTAAAAAGCAAACAGAATCCTGAAAGTATGGGCCCTGGGGCAATCCTGGGACATTCTTTGTAAATAGCTTATATACATGTAGTACTAATGTATCCCTAGCATGTATAACTTGTACATCCATTTAAATTTCTATGTAGTTTGCATCTATTCATGCATTCATCAAAAAGCATAGCATGCATTCAATTTCATTCCTATATGTACAGTTATCCAAAAAGTATAACATGCATTAAATTTTATTTCTGTCTGAACCTGTGCATTCATAAAAAAATATATACATAAAAAAAAGGGCATGTAAAATAAGTCATACATTTAATTCCATGTGCATTTATAAAAAAAATTAATAAAAAAAGTATAATATGCATAAATAAACTATTTTTGTACAAAAACTAACTCTATGCCTTTCTCTTTCTCTCAAATAAGAAACAGGGACAAGGTAAAACACAAAATGGAGCTAAAGCCACCCCTCAGACATCTCCAGCATTGGCACACATCTCAGAAAGCTCAGATATCCATGGCCGATAAGAAACAGAGAATGGAGCAACGGCCCGCCCTCGACCTCGCCAATCAAATGACTTTCGACTCGGGATACTACATATGCTAAAAAAGAGGAGTAACAAATAAATGTTTGATCACCCAAAGCTAGAATAGTGAAGAACATCCCCGAAATGTGCGTTGGCCCCTTAATGGAGTCTTATAAGGCTCACGAAGGTCTCTTCCACAACTATAGGAGCATATGAGTACCTCTCACGAATCCTGGCAAGTAGTACACGTAATCGACAGTCAACCACATCATTCCGTCGAGGAGAACACCAAGAATCTTAAGAAGAGCAAAGCCAGGGCCACCATGCGAGAGACTGACCAATCTTGAGAAAAGTGCCAATCAACTGGATGAGCTATCATGTCTATCACAAACTGGAAATAGAAAAAATAGAAACTCTACTAGAACATAAGAAAACTGGGGAAGGGGATCAGAAGAAAGGACTGCACGATGGAGCCCAAGCTGAGAAGAAACAATCGTAACGCAGCCATCAAGAAAAGTAGGTCCCATAATGTCAGCTGAACCATCCCGAAGATCTAAGAGGAAGCCATACTCATGGGGAGTAGGGGGCGAGCTCACATTCCTCAAAATGAAAGAGAGATAGGTTAGGTGGCCAAAAAGGGAACCATTGCCAGAAAATAAGTTGCACCAATAGGAGAGAAGCCATGCAACCAAAGGACCAACGAAAAATGTCTTGCTCATCTAGAGGATACCTGTACCCGTAGTCAACTCAAAATAGCGTCCGCTATCCTAAAAGTCAAAAGTGGGAAACCTTGGCATCCATCTCATCCTCGAAGGCTAGCTCAACTAGAGGCAAGGGGTCGACTGGAGGCCTACTCCCCCCTCCCACTCTGGCTAGAAGATGCTCGATCAACGAAGTGCTAACTACCGCTAGAGCGGCTGGAGCTACCGACAGAATCTGTCTGGGCCACCTTCTTGGAGTAGCGTCTCCTCTCGGAACCATCATCGCCCGCGTATACCATCCTGAAAGTTAAGCCAAGGTAAAAGGTGTTAATATACAGTATATGCAGATAAAAATAATAATAAAATAAATAAATAATCAAAACAAGCAAAAACTAACAAAATAACATAAAAAAATTTCAAATTCTAAGTCAAAATGAATTTCTTACACATTTTGATTTTAAATTTTCCGTGTTAATTCAAAATGAATTTCCTACACATTTTGATTTTAAAATTTCAAGTCAAAATGAATTTTCTATACATTTTGATTTAAAAGGTCAAGTTTCGAGTCAAAATGAATTTCCTACACATTTTGATTTTAAATCCAATTCTAAGTCAAAGTGAATTTTCTACACATTTTAATCTCAAAAGTCCAGTCTTCTAAGTCAAAACGAATTCTCTGCACATTTTGATTTTAATATTCTACGTCAAAATGAATTTCCTACACATTTTGATTTGTCAACTTCGAGTCAAAATAAGTTTTCTAAAATTTCTAGAGTTTTCTGTCTTTTTCCTTCAAAAAGATTTTATTCAAAACCTTTCCCAACTCTTTTCCAAATTATAAAAATTTTGGCAGAGTTTTATTTAAAAATGGTCCCTACAACACCCATAGCATCAACACAAAACACAAGTCATGCACTCTACAAACATCACCATCACATAGCACCAACACCCGCACACACTTTTAAAGTTTTCAAATTTTTCAAAAGACTTGTTTTATTTTTCAAATAATCAATAGTTTTCAAAGTTATCCTAAAATTTCTCAAAATCATTTTAAATGGTTTCTAAAATATTCCTACATTTTTCTAAACACTAAACTCTAATAATTTCTCAATTTTCTCTATTTTTCCTTTTTTTTAAAGTATTTTTCTATTTTTAAAAATCAAAAATTTAAAAAGTTTTTAAAAAATCACAAAATTTCATATGGTATGAAAATCTAGCCGAAACACCCAATACCCAAAGCTGTAAGGATAAACCCCCAATTTCTACAGAAACCCCCCTTCACATAAACACGTAAAATCACTCACATTCAATCCAACAAGCACCGAAATACAAAAATAACTTCACCACAGTGTTTAAAACATATCGAAACATCAATTTCCACTGTTCACGTGATCCAAACGGAATCCTACACACCGAAATCAAGATAAAATCAAAAACTCACATCTTGCTGTTCTTCGGCAAAATCTTTTTTTCCGGCAACTTTTTCAGCGACGGTGTCTACTTCCAGCAATCCCCTGTGGTCCCTCTGTAGCACTCCTTCAATGGCCAGGTCGGTTTCCTCGCAATGCCTCTCGGTTTTGTGAAAATCTTTCAAATCCCGCAAGTGTTCGAACCAGAAAATGTTGTTGGTTTTGATCCCAAGCCTGGCGCCACTACCAGTGGCACCAAGCTATTTCTTCCAAAGGGGCCATTGCTAGTTGCACTACTTCCAAATTCCGGGCAGTTTTACCCTTTTTTTTTTTGCCAAAACTCGATTTCAAAGGCCTTTTGGGCCAAATATCCGTTTCCACACTCCCGTCTTCCAAAATTTTCAAAGTCCGTCCCTTCGACCGCCTCACAATCAACATGGGACCCTTACTCTATCATTTTCTGTCTTCAACAAGCAAAGAAAAAAAAAAGAGGGGCAGCTGTAAATACCCCATTTTTGCCCGTTCAGCAGTCTCTAGTCCATCCAAACTTGTATTCAAGTCAATATGGACATATTCCGAGTCAACTCAATTTTTCAAGTCTAATCCCGTCAAATCAATCGCTTCGCGGGCCCTTTGGGCCCAAATAGAGGCAAAATGACCAAAATGTCCTTGGGAACATTGATCGGTTCAATTCCAATAGGCACATCTTTTCGAAAACGGTAAGTCCTTTTTTCAATTCTAATTCTAATTAAATTTGGCACACCTTTCGAGAAAGTTCATTCCTCAAGGTGGTAAGACCATCCAATTCAGCACGTTTTTGAAGAAACTCTTTGGAACAGTAAGTCTCTTCAAACCCGTCGACTGGGATGAGACCCCAAGTCCCCGATATGGTAGAACAGTCCACCTTTGGTGCTTGCTAGCCCGCTAATGCAGAAATATCCGTTTCGACATGCCTTCCGAGAAAGTTGATTCCTCAGGCGCCAAGTTTATTTAGCAGCTTTCCGCGATTAGGCAGTCTCAGGAATGATCACAAACCTTCGGAGTAGCGGAAGTACTCCCAAACATCGCAACCATCAGAGTGTCAAAAACACTCGCAAACAGGTCGATATAGGGAATTTCCAACAAACCCTTGTATCACGGGACCGCCTTCAGAGTGGCAGAAACACTCAAAACCCAGGTCAACACCGGTGCCTGCTAGCCCACTTCGGTGAAAAATGACCAAACTGCCCCTATGGCTATTTTTGGCACGTTTATTGAGAAAGTACCTAAGTCCTCAAAACGATAAGTCCACCTTTCCAAGATTGCCTGAAAGACAATCCGGCATGATTAAGTGCCTTCTAGTCAATTTCAGGCCAATTCCGAGACTTTCCGGTCAAGATGACCATTTTGCCCCTAGGCATCCGAACACCCTGGGAACCACACCGGCTTTAGGTATCAAACCAGTAACCTCCCGAGAATGCTTTTTATAGTATTCCCAACCTTCCACTACCTTTTCGAGTTATTCTGAGTCAATTCTGGCAAAGCTAGTGCAAAATGATTATTTTGCCCCTAGTGGGCCGGTCGTTTTTTCCTAGCACACCAGCTCTAGGTATCAAACCAGTAACCTCCTGGGACATTCTAAGTAATGTTTCCAAACCTCGAGTCTTCTTCTGGGACATTCCAAGTCCATCTCGGTAGCTTTTTCGACTCGATTGACCGTTTTGCCCCTAATGGCCTGGTCCACCCTTCCGACACGTCTTGTCATCATTTTTCCTTCGGGACACTATTCTAAGTGTTCCTGTCCCTTTCTGGCCTTCTGGGCCATTTCCAGCCTCTTCAAATCATTCTCGGATCTTCTGGAGTTACTCGTAGTGAAGCTAGGCTAAAAATTGCATGGTAGTCACTAGTACAGGTGCCCAAATCTTCTAAAGATACGTTACTTTCCGACCTTAAAACTTTCCTAAGTGGGTGACACCACTCCTAGTGGCGCTAGAAGGATTTTTGGCCTGGTGCCACTACAAAAGACGCCAGGTTATTCCTCTCTGTATAAAATACAGAGTCTCCTCTAGCGTGAAAGAGTTCCGCACACTTAGTCTAAAAACCTTACTCTTCGATATACAAAGCTCGTAGCCTCCCAAAACCCTAGTCTTATTTAGGTTTTCCAAACCCTAACCTCCAGACACAAACTCTAGCATCCTATACACTCATATACACTCATACACACTCTTATACACTCATACACTAGCCTCCAAAGCCTCCAATAAAGACTTGAAGTGCTACAAACTGAAGCTCTCGAATATCAAGATGAAGGCTGAAGCGAAGACCGAAGCAAAGGAAGAAAAACAAACTACTCAAAGAAAAGCAAAATAAAGAAGACTCAAGGTAGGCTCCCTATTTAAGTTTATGCATCTTCCCCCTCTCTCTTTTCCCTCTGAACCCGCTTGGATTTTCTTCTATTTTAATCCCCCATCTTCGTCCCCCCCCCCCTTCTTGCATGCTTAAAACAAGGGACTTCTCAGTCCATGTGTAGGATTAGGCTATTGGAAGTCACTGTGTCGGGGGCTTTCTCTTAGTCTAACTGGAGACTACCTGGGTTCGGCCCCATTGATTATGTGGTGAAACCTTTAACCTTGTATGTTCACGACCCTAACTTCCATTGTGCATATCATGATCTTGCATTCCTCCAAAATTCGTTTTCTAACTTGTTTTCAAAACTTGCATTAAATTGTTTTCAAAACTTGTGTTAAAATCTTCTTCTTCAAAACTTGTTTTCAAAATCATGATCCTAAGGTGATGCTAGCCTTTTCATGGCTAGGGTTGTTTTAGGAAAGTGTTATATTTAAAGTGACCAATATAATCCATATTTTCAAAATCATTGTTGTTTTCAAAACCACTATCTTAAAGTGGTTCTAATCTTCTTATGGTTAGAATTGCTTTAGGGAAGTGAAATATTTTCACGGATTTTCTAAAAACTCTCTTTCCAAAATCTCTTTTTCTAAATATCACTTTTCCAATACACTTTTTAAAAACTCTCTCCAATCTCCTTTCCAAAATTGTTTTCTAAAAACTCCCTTCAAAAAATCTATTTGCCAAAACTTCTTTTCAAACTCTATCACACCCCGGTTTTTAGGGTGTCCAAGGTTCTTTCGGCTCGGAGGCTCTAAAGCATGAAACTCTGTCACTAGAACTCATCCTCCTAGAAGGACAAGTGTGACTAGTTTGAAAAATTAATTTGACTAAGGGCTTTTCAGAAAAATAGGAGTCACCACCTAACTTGATCAAGGTAAGTTAAGGCACCTAAAACTAAGTGTTAATCCGAAGATTAAACTTAGGGTTTTTTGGAAAAGGGTTTTGAAAACTCCCTCAAGAGAGGGTTTTTCAGGAAATAGGTTGTTTGGCAACCTTTGGAAAGATTTAAGCCCTTTTGGAAAATAACTCCATTTTGGTTATTTGAAAACAGAAATCTATGATTTGGGGGTTGGTTACGTGTAGGGAAGATATTCCTAAGATCATCACCCTACCCCGCCCTTTCGGTATCTACATGTCTAATCACCCTTTGTTCACTCACTAGAATAACCAGTTACCCTTGTCCACTTAATATCCACTTTGGAATTTTAAAAACGGGGTCTAGTTATCACTTTTCGGATGGATGATGCATGATGCAAGTTTTTGGAAGAAGTTTGAAAATAACAAGGGTTTTGAAAGAGTTTGGAATAGGAACTTTGAATTGATTAGAATTTTTGAAAAAGGGATCGGAGTTGGAATAAAAGTTATGACCGCACCATTTTAGGTTGCCTACGTATCTCATTTGGCGAGAATCAGGTCATTCGTAGTTCAAGCAAAAGCCCGATGGAAAATAGGCGCATTAGGGCCTTTGAAAGGTTTAAAGACACTTTGGGTCTTTGAAAAAGTTTAAGACACTTTGGGATCTTTGAAAAAGTTTAAGACATTTTGAGGTCTTTTAAAAGAGTTTAAGATACTTTGAGGTCTTTGGAAAGGTTTAAGACACTTTGAGGTCTTTGGAAAGGTTTAAGACACTTTGAGGTCTTTGGGAGTTGAAGACTCTTTGTGGTCTTGGAAGTTGAAGACTCTTTGTGGTCTTGGAAGTTGAAGACTTGAAATTGGATGGCGAAGTATTTTGAAAATATTTTTGGATCAACTTAAAGAAGTTTTGGAAAAATGCTTTGGCATGAATCAAGAGAACTTGAAAGTATTTTTGAAGTCTTGTTTTGAAAACCTTGAAGGAATGTCTTGATGAATTAGTTTTTTAAAGTGGTTTTTGGAAATGGCTAAGGGTTTGAAATCCTAATATGGACAACCTTAGGGGTTGTTCTTGATTTATCACTTGTCCTTGGAATCCCTAACCATGAGGGGGTTAGAGACACCTTAGGTTTATGACCTTTTAAAAGCATTTTTGAAAATATCTTGAAGATGGAGTGTAAGGACATTTGAGGAGTTTGTGGAGTTGGTTTTTTGAAATTGTGAGAGTAGGGAGTATTGGAGAAATGGGTAATGAGAATGGTTTAAAATTGAATGATTATGTGGAAAAGGGTTCAAGAGTTGGAACCTTGAAGCATATTAACCTATGTTGGGTTAGCTTATGGTTAAGGGTGACCTAAGGTTAACTAACTTGGATTAAGTTAACCTAGGGTTAAAATGACCTATGGTTAACTAACTTGGGTTAGGTTAACCTAGGGTTAAGATGACTTAGGGTTAGGTTAATCTAAGGTGAGTGAACTAGGGCCAAGTTAACCTAGGGTTGGATAACTAGGGCCAAATTAATCTAGGGTTGGAAAACTAGGGTCAAGTTAACCTAGGGTTAGATAACTAGGGTCAAGTTAACCTAGGGTTAGATTGGAAAATAGTTTTGAAAGTTGGTTTAATGCACTTTTGGAAAGAGTTTTGAACACAAAACATGGTATGCAATGGACTTTGGTTGGCAATCCTTTTGAAGATCATTTTCATGAAAATTTTGACTCTAGCCAAGAGTATGGTTTATATGGTTGGTGATTGGAGACCATCCAAGGAAGGTTTCCTCAAGGCCATTATAACATTTATCTTGACAAGAGTGGGGATTTCAAAAATCAACATAATGATGGCAATTTTTGAAAAATCATTTTTAATGCAAAGATGGAGAGAATACACTTTTGAAAATCATCTTTTGAGAAGGATTTTGAAAATCACTTTTCAAGGGGACCATTTCATCAAGAAAGGATTCATATGGCCAAACAAAAGGGAGACCACTCAAGAGAGGGTTCCATGGGGCCATTTCAACCACTACACTTAAAAGAATGGAAATCTTGAAAATTAGATAATTAGAAAGCAACCCTTATGCAAATTAAAATGTCATGATACCAAAATGAAAGTTAGGGGATTAGTAGGAGGTCTTCTAAGGCATAATTCTAAAATCTCATCGTAAACTTCAAGGGGCCAACTCTTGGAACAATTTTTGAAAGAAATGTAGAACTTGGAAATGGCATAAAATTAAGAGCAATGTAAACATTGTGGAATATGACAATAAGCATAAAATGAAGCCAAGCACACAAGACATGATCAAAATAGTAATATGCAAGGGGTCATGATTCACATACAAGGCTTTTAGGCTACACCACATAAGCAAGGGGCTCCTAGGCCATACCATTTTAAAGTAGGCTAGTGAGAGGTCCCGCTACACGGTGGCTCTTACTTGCTTTCCTCTAGGCATGATCTAAGAGCCCTCTTGGCTCAAGCATGCAAGAAAGGGGGGGTTGAAGATGGGGATTAAAATAGAAAATAGCCCAAATAGGCTAGGAGGGAGAAGAGAAGAGTGGGGGAGAGCACAAATGTAAAAGGGATATCACCTTTTGCCTTCAACACACTTGTAGTCTTCAATGGATGTCTTGATTAGAGCTTGAGTGACTTCAAGAGGGCTTGAGAGGTTAAAGTGGAGTGTGTAAGTGTGTATGAGGCCTTGTATGTGGAGTATATAGGCTTGAGAGAGGTAGAATCTAGCCTAAGTATTGGAGGGGTGGAATATATGTAAGGATTTGAGTTTTTGGAGTGATTTCAGCAGAACTTTGCATCAATTTCGGACCTGGAATATACAAAAGGGGAGGCCTCTATTTATAGGCAATCTGAAATAGACCTGGCGCATGTGCTACATGCGCATGGCCAAAATTTGGCCTTGCGCAGGTACCGTTCATTACCAGAATGACACGTGGCACCCATTGTACTAGATAAATCTCGACTATTGATCGAAAGTTGATCGATCTGATCAAAATTTGAGTGCATGTAGCATATGCTTCATCACCGGGAAGGTTCGTCCAAACTTTACCTCGATAATTAAGTCAATCAGGAAGGTTTCAAGGGAATCGGTCGCACTCGGGATGTTCTCCCAGGGCTTTTGGTGAACTTTCATGTTTTCAAGAGGTTTACATTATGTTTGGAGGTGAGCGATATCATCTTGGGAAGTGTGCCAAAAAGGTCACTTTTGCGGAGCGTTTGTGATACGCTCTGGGGGTGTTTGAAAGTGGCTGTTTTCATTTCGTGTGATCGAAGCCTTCGGGAAGTGATCCATTCGATCGGACCATGCTGATGGAAAGTACTCTGAAAATACTTTCGAGAGTTCCCAGATTTACGTGTTTCTCAAGTCATTTGAGGGTGCGTTTTGATTAGGGAATCGGGAAAAAAGTCAACCTTAGCGGAGTGTCTGCGAGACGCTCCAAGGGTTACTGAAAGTTATAGTTTTCACACCGTACGATGGAAGGCTTTATGAAGCAATCTATTTGATCGAGCCGTATCGATGGAAAGTACTATGGACAGGCTTTCGAGAATTCCCTGATTTACGCATTTCTCAAGTCAGTTGACGGTGCGTTATAACCAGGGAATCAAGAGAAAAGACAATTTAGGCGGAGCGTCTGCGAGGCGCTCCAGGGAACTTTTATCGAGTCGTGTGAGTTTAGTGTCGTAGGATTTTCCTCGGGTTAAATAAGGGCGTGTGGTGAAACCCTCTGCTCGAAATCCCAAGACTGATGCTGTGTCGGGGCGTATTTGGGCTTCTAGGGGCAAAACGATCATTTTGACCAGGGTTGGCTGGAAATGGTCAGGAATGTTTTGGTGTGTAGGGCTGTTCAGGGATGGTTTTGGGAGAGTCTTTTACCGTCCGGCAGGGTTTACACAGTGTTGGGGTGTTTAGGGGCAAAATGGTCATTTTGGCTGGAGTGGGTCGGAATAGAACCAGATTCAGACCAAATGGCGTGCGGGGGACGCCTAATGGTTTAACAACATCTTGGAAGGATGGACTTATCGTTTTGAGGGATTTTAAACTTTCTCAAAACATGCATGGGGGCCCAAAGGGAGGGTTTGGTCATATTTCACCTAGTCGGGCTAGCAGGCGCCGGTATTGACCTAGGTGTTGGTTCCCGAGACCGCCCGATTTCGGAAAACTACTTGTACGGTGTTGGTCTCTAAGAATACCAGGTCTTAGAGAACTACCTGTAAGGGGGGTGTTGGTTCCTAAGAATGCCTGGTCCCAGAAAGCTACCTGAATTGGTGGTATTGGTCTCTGAGAATGTCCACTCTCGGAGAACTACCAAATGACGGACATTCTACGTTGGCGGGCTAGCAAGCGCCAGAAGTGAATCGTCTAGAACTTGATGAGGTGTTGGTCCCCGAGATAGCCCAATCCCGGGAAGCTACCTGGATGGCATTGGTTTTCGGGACCGCCCGGTTCGGAAAGCTGCATGGAATAATGGTGCTTATGGCTCCAACGGGTTCTTATGGACCCGAGAAGCGACCAGTTGGTTGGATTGGAGATTGTAAGGCTCATCTTGAACCTGCACATGGTGTGGTGTTTGAAGATTACATCCGGTCCGACTGAAGATTGCCGAGCAGGCAAAAATGGGGTGCTTACAAACTCCTTTCCAAAAAGCTCTCCTCAAAATTCACTTTCTAAAAACGTTTCTTAAATTTCCTCCCTAAAAACTCTTTCTAACATTCTCTTTCCAAAAATCTCTTTCCTAAAAGCTTCTTTCAAAATATTCTTTCTAAAACTTCTCTCAACTTCACTTTCCAAAAAACTCCTTTTTAAGATCTTCTTCCAAAAATCTTTTCTTTCCAAAAATTCTACTTTCCAAAATCTTTTTCCTTAGAGCCTAAGTCAAGCCCTAGAACTAACCATTAGGAAACCCTAATTTTCCTTCCTAAAAACATGATTTCCAATTCCCTATTTTGGCCTTAAAACCTAGGTTTCCAAAATCTCCCTTTTTTACATCTAGATCATAAGTTTCCAAAACCTAATTTCTACATCAAAACTATAGTCTTTCAAATCTAGGTTTCTAAAACTTCCCCTTCCAAATCCATGTCAAATCCTTCGTTTTAGGAAACCAAATCCAATCTCCCGTTTAGGAAACTAGATCCCGTCCTCCATTTTTCAAAACGAAATCAAATCATCTCTTTTAGAAACAAAATCTAATCTTTCGTTTTAGGGAAATAGGAATCCAAGTCTTTCCTAATCCACGCCTTCCTAATCTCATACTTTCCTAAACCTTAAGTTTTCAAAACTTAAACATTGAAATCTTTCCTTAAACATTAAACTTCCAAATCTTTCCTAATCCCAACATTTCTTAGTTCCATACCTTTCCAAATTCAAATCTTCAAATCTTTCTTAAACTCAAACATTTCCTAATCTCAAGTATTTCTAAAACTCAAATTTCAAATCTTTTCACATCCTAAACTTTCTAAATTCTAAACTTTCTAAATTCCAAAATTTTCAAATCCAAAACTTTCTTAAATTCTAAACTTTCCAACTTTTAAATCTTTCCAACTTTCAAACTCTCCTATTTCAAAACTTTCCTATTTCAAAATATTCCCAAATTGAAACTTTCCTAATTTGAAAACTTTTCTAAAATGGAACTTTTCTAAACCAAAACTTTCCTAAAATGAAACTTTCCTAAAATGAAACTTTTCTAAATCGGAACTTTCCTAAAATGAAGGTTTCTTAAAATGAAACTTTCCTAAAATGGAACTTTCCTAATTCGAACATTTTCTAAATTCAATCTTTCCCTAATCTTCCAAGTCCAACATTCGAGTCAAATCTTTCTTAAATCTCAAGTCTTTCCTAAGTTCCATCTTTCCAAAAACAGGTCCAAATCCTTCTTCCAAGTTCTATCTTTCCAAATCAAAGTCTTATCTTTTCAATTCCAAATCCCAATTTCCAATCTTCTATTCTAAATTCAAATCAAACTCCTTTTTCTAATCAAAATCTCTTTTTCGTATCAAATCTTATATTTTCAATCAGACTCTTGTCCGAACTACGACTGACCTGATTCCTCCAAAGGGATACGTAGGCAACCCTCATGGGTGCGGTCATAACTTCTTTCAAATCTCCAATTCCATAGTCTTTTTCAAGTTTTCAATTCCATAATCTATTTCAAACTTCCAATTCTAAAAATCTATTTTGCAATCCTCAGTTTCAATGTCTATAACTTTCTTTCCAATTCCAAACTTCAATTCTTCTTTTCAAATCAAATCTTTCAATTGCACTTGCATATCATGCATCATGTTAAATTTCTTCTTAAAAATTCTTTTCTAAAGTGAATAGTTTTGGACATGTGTTAGTTAAAGACTCTAATAGGTGAATCTAGGGTGAATAAACATGTAGGTACCGCAAGGGCAGGGTAGGGTGATTGCTTAGTGCGCCTTCCTTATATGTAACCAACCTCCGAACTTAGATCACTGCTTTCAAAGACCAAAATGGAGTTATTTTCAAAAAAAAGGCTTAAATGTTTTCTAAAGGTTGCCAAACAACTTATCTTCTGAAAGACCCTCTCTTGAGGAAGTATTTTCAAATTCGTTTTCAAAAACCCTAAGTGTAATCTTTGGATTATGCTTAGTTTTTAGGTGACCTAACTCACCTTAATCAAGTTAGGTGGCAACTCCAAATTGTTTTTCAAAAGCCCTTTATTCAAATCTATTTTCAATTCAAACCTAGTCGCACTCATTCTTCTAGGAGAATGAGTTCTAACGAGAGAGTACATCATTTTTCCTACTTGTGTGTATTCCTCAAGTGCGAAAAATCTAGGCGCGACAAACTTGTCACGGACACTACTATAATGATACGATAATGCACAACAAAGGTAATCCTCTCACATTCTATTTCAAAAACAAAGTCTTCTTCTAGCATGCAAGTTATTGGAACAATTCAATAATCTGCTCAAAGTGTCATGCCATAGGTTACTAACTATCCTACTATCAAGGATCATATCTCACAAAGTAATTATTATGGTCCCAAATCGAAAAATTCTCAACACATCCACAAATGATGATAGAAACAATAAATACTAGAATGTGGTGAACAAACAATATTCTCAAGGAATCAAATAGAGTTGAATTGTTTCGATGATCTCAAGATAACCAATGAATAGACATAAAGCAATACATAAGATAGTCAATAAGAAAACTAGATTGCAATACAAAATATTACAATAATCTAATAAGGCTACCGATAGTATGGGATCAAGTACAGTCATCCAATAGAGTTTTAGATCTAACATAAAACATCATAATAGAAAATAAGATCTAAACTCTCCAGAAGCTCTTCATCTACTCATCATCGTCATCTGAAGGTGGATGCCACCTCATCAGCTGAACCATCACCTCTTGTAGCATGGATGTCTGTCTCTCCTGAGGATGCTCCATCCTCTCAGCACGCTCCTGCTCTTTACCAAATTGATCGTCCAGCTGCTTGAGTTTCTGATCCGTCGCCTTCTCGCAGGCTCTAGTTGCAGCTCGTGTGCCTCCAATGCCTAGCCCTACTTTTGAATCATCTCAAGCATGCTATAACTATAACCCCTGAAGCTCTCACCTGGTGCAATGCCTCCCCCAGACTACCATAAAACACGCTACTGCAACTCCTCAAACTCCCTCCTCTTATTCTAACCCCTAGACTTATTGATGGTGGTGTCATCTATAGCACTCTCTTGATATATCCTAAACATATCCTTAGGAATCTGGGAGCTCGCCTCCTTAATCAACTCAGTCAATATGCATGTAAACGGGTTACTCACAAGAGGGAAAGGGTTCTTGTACTCATTATAAAACTACAAGAACATATAAAGTGGTAGATCAATGGTCCGACCTATCCCGATAGCCCAAAGCAACTATGCTCTCATCACACTAATGTCGGCAGTCTACTTAATGGGCAACAGACTATGGCAAGAGAAGAGGAAGATGGGTAGAGACTTCTCTTTGGCTTCTTTTTCTCACAATGCACTTCCCCATCCCAAGTTTTCCTGGGTCTCAAAATCTCCTCACAAACAACTGAGAGCTTAGAGGCACCCACAGCAAAATACTCAAACTGGCCATTTGCTTCCCTCCGAAGCTCGAAGTAGTGAGCAAAAGTAGCCAACTCAAGGTGTCACGGCTTGGAACAAAGCCTATGTCGATTTATGGTACATGACTAGCCAAAAGCTTAGCTACCCGAGGCCGCATTACAAAAACCGGTTGAACTCCTGTGCATAAAACATTTATGATGATAGATAATCACGGAAATAACATAATAACTTAACATAATACATGTGTCATTACATGGCAAAGCTGTGCTTAGTCGCCAAAATAAGCATAACATATGATGGGCCTGTGGATGGCCACCACCAAATATCGTTAAGGTTATGCAACAACATGAGTCAAGTCTGACATAAACATAACATAACATAACATAGGCCCGTGGGCCATAGCTCAAACATTTTCATAATGGCCTCTTCCTAGGGCCTCCAGATTTGGCTACCTGAAATTATTTTTAAAAAACGTAAGCTAATGCTTAGTAAATAACAATAATGCATGAGTATAAAATACTATGGACTAGCGTTTATATCTAATGTATAAAACAATAGATAAACATTTAAGCATATAGATCATGAACTTTAAAATGTGTAAAGTGTAGACTTGAAATCTTGTATATCATAGGCATCATATTAAAACATTCTATCATTTCAAAACATAATATCATAAGAGAGAGAGAGAGAGAGAGAGAGAGATGCAACATATCTTGTTCTTGATAAAGCATAGCATAGCTTGTCATAAACATTTGAACATATTATCATTCTCATTCTAAAACATAAATGTGCTACAACTCAACATATGAGCTAGACTCTATAGTAACCCTAGGTCATGCAAATGCTCTTTAGGCTATGGGACGTCTCCCAACATATCGATAGCTTATTTCACATCCCCTATCATAGGACTATCGGGGTAGATTAAGGTCTTGCCACGAAAAGACCTCGAGTTGGCACCATATATTGGAAATCTTGCATCTCTTTCTTGTAAACATATTAGTCCATGGGTTTCAATTCATAACATAAGAATAACTTGCATGCATTTAAAAGTATGATATTTATAATTGAGCATAAGCATTAATGCATTGAAATCATATGAAAAACATTGCATGAAATATAACTGGACTTAAAACATTCAGAAAGTAATAATGTTTTACTCATGGCATATCGTTACTCACCTTTATCCTTGAGGATTGGTGCTAAAGAATGGTGTTCCTACACAAAGTACATAGAAGCATCAAACACAAGACCCCAATTCAAAGCAAGAACATAAAAGTTGAGGTTTAAAACATTGATCCCTCAACACTAGTTTATTCAATGCATCTCATTCTCATCAGAAAATTGAAACTATATTCTAGGTTAATTTCACTTGAAAAAAGGCTTAAAGACCTTTAATTTGATAGGTCATGGGTCAAAAATACATTTCGGATAAAGAAGTTATGTCCCATGAAAAATGGACTAAAATTCTAAAAAACATGTTACTGATAGAAATTTTGTGTTAAATTTAAACTTCAATACCTCATAATCTATAAGGAATTAGAGTACAAACTTTATATGGGTAGAAAAGTTTGAGTCTACTTTTCAACGCTTCAAACAGTGTATCAATTCAAGTTTTCTAAAGCAAGTTATGCCCATTTTATAGAACAGTGTCGAAGTTATCAAGCACCAACATTGGAACGATTAGTGAGCTCGACATCTCCAAAAATACCACCGTTAGGATGATAAATGTTGTGTTCTAACGACCCATGGCCACCCCAAAACTTTAAAACTGATCGTCAAGATGATAATACACACCGTCCTGATGATCCTTGCATATTTTGGTTTGACTATGGTTCTTCTATGCCTTAGATTTCCAAATCCAAACTCTACCAATACTTCTAGAGTTCAAAGATTAACCTAAGAAGGCTATAATAATCTAAAATAAAGCTAAACCAACAAGCAAATCAAAAGGATCTAGGGTTTGAATCTTCAAACCCAACATATACAAATTTAGAAATTTTCAACCCCAACTCCCAATTTGTCTATGGAAGCTTACAAACTCTCAAAATTCAACTAATTGGGACTTAAAGGTGTCATCAAAGGTAATTATAGCATATGCTCATGCATACACACTCAAGGGTTAGAGTTCATACCTTTCTCTGCCAAACTTTTCAAGCTCCAACAATGGCTTCCAAGCTTGTGTTGAGCTCTTCAACCTCTTTTCTCCTCTTGATCTTCTCTCTTCTCTTCCTTCTTTTTTCCTTCTCTCTTTCTCCTCTTCTCCCAAAAATAGAAAGTGTGTGTTTGTGTTTGTTATGGGTGTGAGGGCTAATAGGAGATACACATGGAAATTAATCCCATGTGTCTCATACTAGGAGTATATGTTACAACATATATTATCATTGGTCATCTTGATCCAAAAACACATTAAAATAATACAGAATTTAGGAAATTCTCATAATTTAGATAATAAAGGTTCGGAATATTACACAAGGGTTATGCGCTTACCCCTGACCCATGTTCTAATTACCTCAGACCCTTTCGTATCCATAGCCTTAGAGACATTGGACATAAAATTCAACACACAGGGTCAAAATACACTCCCCCTGGTATGTGTTCAACTGAACCCAACCCGTACATGTAAACGCAGCTTCCCACCTGAACTTGGCACTCCTAAAGCAATCTAGTTCCATCTTTCTCTCCACAGCTGCCCCTTTCCTAGCCCGTGTCTTGCGGAAAGAAGTTTTCACCTTGTCATCAACAAATCTGGTTTGGTCAAAAGCAGGTTGGGTTCCAGTTCCAGCTGAACCCTTGGTTTTAGTCTTCTTACAGCTCATTATTGATACAACACAAAATTATACAATCTCCACTTTATGCACTCAACCCAACACCTACAACAAAGCACGCATACAACCTACAAGAACCAACTGGTGAAAGTAAGCAATGTATAAAGAGCAATCGTCCTATAAACAAAAATCAAAGATTTGTAATCAATTTCATGCTTACATCATCATAACAATTCAAAATCTCTATAAAGCTAGCAATTAATTGGTGAAAAGTTGAATGAAAGGGTTTAGTTGTGAAGAGTGTAGCCAAAGTGTATCAATGGTTTAAAAACCCAACCCGCCATGAATAGTTAAAAACTCCACCGTAGAGCTAAGAGATTACTAATTAAAAATGGAATTGAGGAGTTAACGGTTAACCTTATAGTCTAGGAGCGTAGAAATTGGGGAAGAATCTTTAGATAATCAAGCTTTGGTGGTCATTCCCCTGTTTTCTCTCTCTATTCTCTCTCTAGGATGGTTTATAGGTGAAGAGAAGTGAAAACGAAATGAGGGAAAACGGGGCTGGCTGGGCTTTTAAAACGGCAGTCAAAGTTTTTTTTTTTTTTTTTGGCCAAGTGCAGACCGTTGGGACACTGGTTCAATCTCAACATGGTTGGCCTCAGACTGTTGGAACGGCTGGACCAACCATTGGGACAGTCTGTTTTATTTTTATTTTTATTTTTAACAACATTTTTTTCAAAGAAAACAAGAAAACAAATAAAAACAAACACCATACAAAAAAAAAAAAAACCTAATAGAACAAAATAATAATAATAAACTAGAAAAAGAAAAATTCAAACAAAAACTCTATCACAACCAATGAACCAAACTATCAAAACCAAGAAAACCAGAATGTGCTCTTGGAGCATACTACCAAACTGGAACAAAGCATTGTCTGCAATGCGAGACTACTAACCCAAAGGGGAAAAAAAACTAAACTAGAAGTATACTATGGTACAACTACAGAAGAGGGGAAGAAGGGTCAAAATGGTGGAGGATAATGGAAAGTCAAACTCTCCACTTTATCTACGAAGTTCTCAAGATATGGCTTAAGTCGATGCTCGTTCACCTTAAACACATTGCCATTGTGCAAGTTCTCAATTTGGATGGCCCCATGTGGCGACACATCCTTCACGAAAAATGGTCCAAGCCATTTACTTTTTAGCTTACTCAGAAATAGGTGTAACCATGAGTTATAAAGCAAGACTTTCTGACCTATATGAAATAATTTTTGATGAATGTGTTGGTCATGAAGGTGTTTCATTTTTGCTTTCGAAATTCGTGCACTCTCGAATACATCATTCCACAACTCTTCCAATTTAGATAACTGGAGTTTCCTATACACACCGGCGTTATCTAGGTTTTCATTGTATTGTCAAATGGCCCAATAAGCCCGATGTTCCACCTCAATAGAAAGGTGGCACAGTTTGTCGTAGACTAATCGGTAGGGAGTCATGCCTAAAACAGTTTTATATACAGTTCGATAAGCTCATAAAGAATCCACCAAACGCAATGAACAATCTTGACGGTTAGGGTTGACAGTCTTTTCTAAAATGCTCTTAATCTCCCTATTGGCCAACTCGACTTGACCACTAGTTTGCGAAAGATATGGTGTACCTACTTTATGCAACACCACTTACGCATTAAACTACAAAAATGTGTGCCTCCATCGTTGATGATGGCTCGAGGTATGCTGAACCTAGAAAATATATTTTCTTTTAGAAATTTGATCACCACCCAGTGATCATTGGTTCGAGTGGCAACAGCTTTCACCCACTTCGATACATAATTAATGGCTATAAGAATGTACAAATAGCCAAAAGAATTAGAAAAAGGTCCCATAAAATTCATATCCGAACAATCATAGATTTTGAGAACTATTATAGGATTGAGGGGCATCATTTGTTTCCTAGAAAGACTTCCCAGTCTTTGACATCTATCATAGGAAGTACAAAAGGAATGGAAGCCATGAAACATGGCGGGCCAATAGAAGCCGCTTTGTAAAATTTTGCAGCAGTCTTTTTAGATAAAAAAAAAAATGGTCACCACAAGCATGAGAATTACAGAATTTCATAATCGATTGGAACTCCTCGTTGGGAACACATCTACAAAATCACTTGAACAAGACAGTATTTAAACAAATAGGGCTTATTCCAAAAGAATACCCTAACATTCTGTAAGAATTTCTACCTATCAAGTCTAGACCAATAAGGAGGAATTCGACCTGTAGCCAAAAAGTTGGCTATGTCCACATTCCAAGGAGTACTTGGAGCAGTGGAAATAGCACATATATGAAAAATCTGCTCATCGAGAAAATGTTCATTAATAGGTGAAGGGTCAGACAAGTGATGCTCTATGAGAAGATAAGATAAGTGGTCAGCTACCACATTCTTTACTCCTTTCTTATCTTTGATTTCAATATTGAACTCTTGGAGTAGGAGGATCCAACGGATCAATTGTGGTTTAGTATCCTGCTTTGTGAGCAAGTACTTAAGAGCGGTGTGATTAGTGTATATTGTAACTAGTGAGCCGACCAAGTATGACCAAAATTTATCAAGAGCAAATATTATAACAAGTAGTTCTTTCTCGATGGTTGTGTAGTTGATTTAAGCATCATTTAGTGTCTTACTAGCATAGTGTATGACATATGGTTTTTTATCATTTCATTGACCTAGCACAGCCCCTACTACAAAATCACTCACATCACACATTAATTCAAATGGAATAGACCAATCCAGGGGTTGTATGATGAGTGAAGTGGTCAACATCCCTTTAAGCTTATCAAAAGCTTCTTGGCAAGCTAACGTCCACTCAAATGGAACGTCTTGTGACAAAAAATGGCACATAGGATTACTTATGTTACTAAAAGCTTGAATGAATCACCGGTAAAACGTGGTATGCCCCAAAAATGAACGTACATCTTTAAGAATTTTAGGTGGAGGAAGTTTTTGGATTAGTTTAATCTTTGCCTTGTCTACCTCTATCCCTTTACTAGAAACGATGTGACCTAACACAATCCCTTGTGTCATCATGAAATGACACTTTTTCCAATTAAGAACTAGATGGCTATCCTCGCATCTTGCTAATACTTTCTCTAGATTCTATAAACGCAAATCGTAAGTACCACCATAAACTGAAAAGTCATCCATAAAGACCTCTAAAATCTGCTCTACCATGTCACTGAATATACCCATCATGCACCTTTAAAAGGTGGCCAGTGCATTGTACAAGCTACAGGGCATCCTCTTATAGGCATACATACGAAATGGACATGTAAAAGTGGTCTTATCCTGGTCTTCTGGTGCAACTTCGATTTGGTTATAACTAGAATACCCATCTAAAAAACAATAAAAGGCCTTACCCGCAACTCTCTCTAAGATTTTATTAAGAAATAGGAGCAAGAAATGGTCCTTACTAGTCACAACATTAAGTCTACGATAATCTATACACATACACCATCCAGTTTGGACTCTAGTTGGCATAAGTTCATTTGATTCATTCTTTACTATTGTAACCCCTGACTTTTTCAAAATAACCTAGGTTGGACTTACCCAACGAGAGTCGGCAATGGGGTATATAATTCCCGCATCGAGAAGCTTCAATACTTCTCTTATCACTACTTCTTTCATGTTTGGATTTAATCGCCTTTGCATTTGGCGTACAAGTTTAGCCTCCTCTTCTAGATAGATCCTGTGGTTGCACATTAATGGGCTACTACCATGTAAGTCGGTGATCGTCCAACCTATGGCTCTCATATGCCTCTTCAACACTCCTATCAAACTCTCTTCTTGGCCTACAGTAAGGCTAAAAGATATTACAACTAGATACGACTCCCCTTCTCCTAAAAACACGTACTTCAAGGATTCTAGCAATGGTTGCCTATCAGGAGTGGGAGCTTTAATTTTACATGGCTCAGGTCTAATGGGGCTAGGAACTAGAGGTTCAAAAGTTGGGATCTACTAACCCACAGCTTGAATATCCATTACCTCTAAACCATCAACAACAAGGCTTTCTAAAGCCATCCCACCATCTACTAGCTCTAGTCCCTCACTAAACATAAGAGCTCTCTCTAAAGTGTCCTCCACAATCCCTCTCTCAAAGTGCTCTTGCACTAATTTGTCGATGAGACTGACCTCCCTAATATCTTCAAATTCACCTAGTTGTTTGTTCACATTAAAGATATCTACTTCAGCAATCATATTTTCAAAGGAAATTTCAAGAGTCCATTCCTACAATTGATTAAAGCATGGGAGGTAGCAAGAAAAGGTCTCCCTAGGATGACTGTAATAGAATTTTGGGCACTAGAGCTCAGTAGGGGCTAAGTATCAATCACAATGAAATTTACCAAGAAGTAAAACTTATTGACCTGTATGAGAACATCCTCCACCATCCCTCTAGAAATTTGAATAGACCTATTAGCCAACTGAAGAGTGATTCTAGTAGGGCGTAGTTCGCCCAATCCTAGCTACTGATAAACTAAATAGGGGAGCAAGTTTACACTAACCCCCAAGTCTAGTAAGGCTTGGTCAATGCGATGGTTTCCTATGACACATGATATTGTAGGACATCTAGGATCCTTATACTTTGGTGGAGTGTTTGACTGCAAGATCGCACTTGCCTGATTAGCTAAGAAGGATTTTTCTTTCACATTAAGTTTTCTCTTGACAGTGCATAAGTCTTTAAGAAACTTGGCATATAACAGAATCGGTTTAATGGCATTAAGGAGAGGTATGTTAATTTTCACCTACTTGAATATCTCATAGACATTGGAATTATGAAGTTCGTGCCTAGGTTTGGTCAACCTATGAGGGAAAGGCGCGTGTGCTAGAACCTCAATGTCACTCTCTTTAGACTTCTCTACTCCCACATCTTCTTCTTTTCCATTTTCTATCCTCTTAGTTTCTTTCTCTTTTCCCCTAACTTCCTGACTAACTCTCTCTTCACTCACCCTAGGAAGATCTCCCTTAGACTCAAACTCTTTAGGAGGTATAGTTTTATCTACTATTTCCCCACTCTTAAGGGTGGTAATTGGCTAGACCTGCTCCTGATTGATAGGAAGATTGAGACCGGTTTCACTCATATTGGTTTGCCTAGTTGAGTTAGGCTGAGGTTGGGCAAGGAACCTGCCCTTCTCCTATGCAATTAAGGCTTGGGTTAATAAGGTCATTTGACCCATTATCTTTTTTAAGGTCTTATCCACCCTCGTATTGACACCCGCTTGAGAGTGTATGAACTGTGTGAGAGTATCTTCTAACAACCTCTTATTGGGAGGTTGATAAGGTGGTGGTGCATGATATTGTTGCTGGGCTGGTTATCCTTGATATGGTGGTGGTGGAGGAGGTTGATATTGTTGAGGGCCAGAAGTCCCCTTATTTCTCCAATTGAAATTAGGGTGATTACGCCATCCAGGACTATAAGTTGGTGTGTATGGGTTTCCTACTCCTCCTTGGTTAGGCATTGGCTTGTTATTGGCATTAATAGCATTAGCTTGACCTTGTACAACCTCCTTAAAAGCTGGAATATAAGGACAGTTAGCAGTCTCATGGGTTCAACTATCATAAACCACATATATAACCTCACTCACAAGCTCACTAGGGATTGTACTAGACACCACATTGACCTTACTCATCTCTAACACTTTTAGTTTTCTAGTGAGAATTGTAAGTTTAGCACTCATGTCATCTGCCTCTCTCAAAGTAAATCTCTCACCCCCTTGGGCAATAGACTTGGACTCTAGGTTTTGAGTCCCCATCGTATCCTAATCTCATGCATTCTCTGCTAAGAAGTCAAAAAAGTCAAATGCTTCCTCCGGTGTCTTCTCATATAACTCCCCATTACACATAGTTTCAACAAATCTTTTTAATTGTGGTGTTAGTGAGAAAAAGAAGACACTTATGACTTTCCACACCTCTTGACCATGATGTGGGCATGAATTTAAAATTTCCTTATATCTCTCCCAACATTGGTATAATGTTTAATGTTGGCGAGGTTGGAATTGAGAGATTTGGTGATGAATTGCCTCAGTTCTATGCTCTGAAAAAAATTTCTTAAGGAACTCAACTTGTAGGATAGCCCATGAAGGTATAGACCTCGGTTTTAAACTGTTAAGCAAAGTTTTAGCCTTATCTTACAAAGAAAAAGGGAAGAATAGGAGACGAAAAGTCTCTTTAGTGTACATGTTATAAGAATATAATACACATCTCTTCAAAATCTTTTATGTGTTGGTAAGGCTTTTCGGAGTCCATCCCATGAAACTTCGGGATCATTTGAGCCATCCCTGGTTTAAAGTTCAGTGGGGACAACTGTGGTGGCAAAATGATGCATGAGGGTGGGTTATGCCTTGTAGGGTTTAGATAATCCTTAAGTGACCTAGGTGGAGGTAGTTGGTTGTTAGCCTTAGCTCGAGCATTGGCCGGCGAATCGACTATGTTAAGATTGGCCATCTCTTCAAAGTCGGTTAACAGTGAGTGATTTATGAATGGAGACTGTGTGTGAATGTCTACTTGTTGCAATCTACGACTAGGACCTCGTGACCAAACTGACATTCAAATGTAGAATGTAACAAATAAAGTAGGCTACAAGCCTTAGCACACCATACACAATCAAGTCCTACTTATCCTCCAATCTTCATAGAGTAAACCACCAATAAGCAAACAACACCCAATCCTAACTACCTCCATTACCTACCCAACTAGATGCAATATGAAAGAGAAGAAAACAAAACAAACAATCCCAAAAAGAAAAATAATATCTAAGATGCTCACAGAGAAAGCTAACTAAGGGTGGAACGAAGTTACCAAATGTGGGCTTTTGGTGACTTTGGTATAAATAATGAAAGATAATTCTACTTGTCTTGAATGCTCTTTTAGTACTCAAATTCTAATGCCTTTGCTTCCATTCCTCAGCAACGGCACCAAAATACTTGACTAGCTTCAAAAAGTGCTCGAGGTGATATCTCAAGTATAGGATGTACGAGGTAGTAAATACCCGGTAAGACCGGGGTCGAACCACAAAGAACTAATGAAAAGTGTATAGAATTTCACTCCAAAACTTCAATGTTTATGAAAAACTCACCAAAAGGGTAAAACAAAATTAATGTGAAATTGGTTGATTAAATAACACTAAAACTTAAATCAAGTATAAATAACAGAGAGAAGAATCTTGGCGGGGAATATTCTGATTGCTAGGTGAATGCACAATTGATCAACGTAGTTTAACTCAGTCCAACAACTAAGAGAGTGCTAATAAACTGCAAGGTTTGGCAATAAGATCGGTCTAGAAACTAGATGAGTTCTTCGTAAAAGAATTGGTTTTCAAAGCATTCTTATTAGGGATTCAAGCAACAGATATCCCAAAACTTAACTTGTGTATATCGACACAAGAATATGATCCAAAAGACTTGATTTCAAAAGAGAAATCTCAAGAACACATAAAGATTCAGAAGTGAAATATAAAAACAATGAAAATCATGCTTTACCATGATCAACTGCACAAAATTTGTCAATCGTCACACTCCCGTGCCAAAAGTTGATTAGCTACATGAAGACATGGATGAATCTTGAATTGCATTGAAAAATATTCTGACTGATTGTAAAGAATTGAAAACAATATGTAAACCTAGCTAACTCTCTCTAAAAACGCTTTACAAAACTCTAAAATAATGCTTCGATCACAATCGTCCTGAATTAGGGTCGCAATCCTATTTAAATAGGCTTAAGAGTCCTAAAACAATCACAGGCCTAGGCCGTCAGGATGCTATATGGGCCGATGACGCTAGGCCAAACTCTAGAGGACAAGGCTCTGATCGTTGGAACGGTCCTCCAAGCCATTGGGACACCAGGCCAAACTGAAGATACACAGCCTCTAACCATTGGGACAGTTCTCCCAGTCGTTAGGACGCTAGGCCAAGCTAAAAATGCACAGCCTTTGACTGTTGGGATGGTCCTCGTAGCTGTTGGGACGCTCAACCACTCTACTGGTTCTTCTCACTCAATTTCGACACCTTTAACGCCCAATTCAGCCAATGCACATTATAGGCAAAGTTGTAGATCTTGAAGTCTTCTTTTCAATGACGTAAGAACTAGCTCAATCGTATGTTGGAGTGAAAAGTTGTGGCCTATCTACCAAGATAGTGTCAAATTGTAATCTCCGATTTAACTGCTCAAGCTTCAACTTGATTACCCTTACTTTCATTTTAACTCCTTGGGATTCCAAAACCTACAAATTCAAACAAAATATAATTATACCCAAAACTAACTAAAATAAAGCAGTTACCATCAGCCCAAACCTAACAAAGTGCGAACTAACAATGTGCGATTATACTTTTACAGTGGAATTACTTACTTAAGTGAGTATCGTCAATCGCTATACCGGGACTTGGATTCCATCAATAATTAATATTCACAATACATTTATAGTATTGTCTAACTCACTGAGTTTATTGACCCACAAAGAATTTCACTATTCTGTAAATCAAAACAATAAATACTACATGCACGTGTCTATTTATTATATTAGAATTAAGAGTATAAGCACGAGTAATAATCATGATGTATTAATTGTTTTATATAGTTAGTATAAAAACAATTACCTCAATACAGTCTTATTCAATATACACAAAGTGCACTAATATAAGGAGTTTGAACTATATCGTTCCTCAAAGTCAAAACAGACCTATTAAAATCTTGTGCTATAGTCCTACTGATGGTGTTTCTAGTTCTATCTAAGACTGTGAACTATAAGCTTATATTCCATAAGAACCGATGATCTGATCTTCCGTGTGTAAGTCGCACTCTATATACCACATCATCTACTATTTAGAATAAGAGACACACATATACAATCATTAAATAAATAATGCAAGGCAAACATTGTTCACACAAATTCTTATTAAAATAGAATAACTAATTTATTAATAAATACTAAAACAATTACGCAAAGTATATCTTTCAGTATAAATCCCTAACTGTTACATCCATAAATAGTCACATGTATGCACAGCCGACTCAAGACATTTTAAGGCCTAGGGCGATAACTTTAAGAAAGGCCTTTTATATATATTTTTACATTGTTGTAAGAAAATTTGAGTTAAATCAATTATGTTAAAATTAACTAGTGTATTGGTTTCAAGCCCTTTTTTTTATTTATCAAAAGTATATAAAAACTATATAAGATTTAACTATAATATACAAGATTTTATAACATCTATAAATTTTTTGTATAAATTATTTTATTGGGTTAACCAATTTTGTATTTTTTTTGAGGTAAACTAATGTTGCTAATTTTCAGTCTTCTTTTTATGGGGCTTTGTTTTTCTTATCTGGACTGAGATTTTTGTTTCAAAAAGAATTATAAAACCTATATAAGGCCTTAATTATAGCATGTAAAAGTTTTAGAAAATTTGGAGCTTTTAAAATTTTATTTATTTGTAGAATTTATTTATTTGCAAAAATTATTTATTAGTTAAATTGATATTTTCTTCCTAAAGTTCATTATTGAAAGTGATTTTGAGCTTCTTTTTCTTATGAGCCTTTTTATTTTCTCATCTAGACTAGATTTTTGTTTTAAAAAAAAAATTAGAATATATAAGACCTTTATTATAAAATAAATTTTTTTTATATTTGAGACCTTAAAAAATTAGGTGCCTAGTGGATGAGTCGGCCCTAATCATGTATGTGTGATTTATATACAGATACCCAGCCAAATTGTTAGCCACCCATATCCACCACACTCACTATTCCCCCCATATCCACCACAATCACTGTCCCCTTTATGCAACCACACAAACCCACACATGCCTATACATATAGGGGTAATGTTGTATACGGAACAAATTTAACTACAGAATTTATGTATAAAATTATGTAATTGAATGAAATCTTCATTTTGAAACATAACACCTATCAATAAAATGAAAAAAGAAAAAAATAGGAGAAATTTCAGATTCACGCCATACAATTGGATATCCTGTTTTTTTTTTATTAAAAAAATTATGCACACAGTAACTCTCATACTTCGCATGTTTAAATGCTTACCTTCACCAATGGATTTGGCTGTTTGAAATTTTTTCGGTTGTACTTGTAACTTTTTTTTAGCGCTTTTTTTTTCAACAAAAGACTTCGAACCCCATGGCCCTAATGTTAACGTCGGTACTACCGAAAGTAGATCTTTGTTTTTTTGAATTGCTTTTTAAAAGTAGTATTCTATCCTATAGCATGGTTTTGTATTGCTTTGGAATGTGTGCAAACTGCCTCACTTATGTTTTTCCCCTATTCTTTGCATGGTGCCTTTTATTTTCATGAGCCAAACACAGAGAGAACAAGCGAGAAAAGATAGAATAAAACAACTCCAAAACAACTAAAAGAAACTTCAAGGGAGAGCATTAGACAATTCGTGAAGGCCCAACCCTCCACATCGTGAGCTACTATAATCAGTGGCGGAGTCAAGAAATTAATCCAGAAGCAACCATTAATCACAATCAAAAAATTTTTTTTACCTTTGAATCAATATGAAGACGTTTTATTTCATCTATGTATAATTTATATTAGCTTCCATTAATATACAAATAGATCTGTAAAGTAAAATAAATATTTAAGGTGGACATTTATATATTTTCAAAATAGAAAATTCAAAAACATTTCTAAAACTATTAGAAAAATTAGAACTTTTTAAAAATTTGAGGGGGGAAATTGAAAATTATTTCTAAAATTGAGGGAAAAAAATAGGTGACTTTTCAAAGTTTAAGGGGTAAAAAGAAAATTATTTATAAAATATAGGCTAAAATAGGACTTTTCTGTTGACTCAAGGTTGATCCCAATGTTGATTTTGATGATAACAAAATCATTTGGTTGTTATCTAATGATTTCAGTTAAGTGTACAGATTAGATTATAATCATTTGATAACAAGAAAATAATTGAGTTAATCAGTTGAGTATCCAACAAGAATATTACTTAAATAATCTTATTCTCGAAAAAATTGACGATACTCAAGAAATTCAGTAAGTATTGAAAAGATGAATGCAAACTCTGAAATTCTATCATGGTGATTGATAGAAGAACTTGAAGATTGATAGAGGAACATATTGGATTAATTCTGTTTCAAAGTAACTAAAGATCTTATGAGAATTCAAGAACTTATTCACTATGAAGGCCCTCGATCCTCATGGTCATATCAATCTACTAAAGCATCATGTGGTTTAAACACGTTGTCTTCAAAGCATTATGAAGAAAGCACAAAAGAAAGAAGAAGCAAGTTTCTGTTTTAATAGATTTACGACTTGAAACTTGTCATATTGAAATTATTGAAGAACTTGTGAAGAAATACTTGTCAAGAAGGATTTGAAGGTTGATGAGTATGATGGGTTGACACATTTAACAAGTTCATCCTATAGATTGAAGATATTCAAAAGATGAAGGAGATCGGCAACTAGTGCTTATACCTTTTACATTAAAGATCTAGTGATAAGAATTCACACGACTTAAAAGTTTCATTGAAGATTGTGTTGAAGTCTTGAATGGATGGA
Source organism: Euryodendron excelsum (assembly GCA_033060915.1). NCBI lineage: Eukaryota > Viridiplantae > Streptophyta > Magnoliopsida > Ericales > Pentaphylacaceae > Euryodendron > Euryodendron excelsum. Next base: position 9,411,757 of record CM065391.1, on the reverse strand, counting down.
AGAAGTTATATTGATTGAAAAATCCTAAAAAAAATCAAGTTGATGAAGATCAAATAAAAAGATTGAAAATGTTCAAAGAATGATAGAAGATCAGTTGAAGAAAAGAGATCTCAAGTCTTGGAAGCTCTCTTGAATATTTGGAAGAAGACTTAGATCAATACAAGAAGTGATGTTGATTGAAGAACTTTATAAGTAATCAAAATAGAGTGAAATCATCTCGAAAAGATTGAAGGTGTGAAGTCAACATACCTTGAATAAGCATTTTCAAGTCTTAGAAAGTTTATTTGGATGACCCTTGAAAACTTGAAAACAATGGAGAAGATTGGACAAAATCTGCAAAAATCAAGTTTTCTTATACAAGGTGTTGACACATAAAGTCAGTGACCAAATACAACTGCAAGTGTCGACACATGAAGAACAAAACTTGAAAAATACAACTGCAGATGTCGACACATGGGTTTAAGGTGTCGACACATGAAACCAGTGACCAAATACATGCATGAAGTGTCGACACATGAAATTAGGTGTTGACACTTGGGCTCCAATGACAATATTTTTTACCGTTATAACAATACGATCTTGCATCAAATGGTCTCTCATCCACTACCAATAGCTACAATCAACTCAAGGATATATATATAAGATCCCCAACATATATATGAGTAAGAAGAATACAAGATCAAGTGCTAGAAAGTGAGATTTAATCTCCTACATCTTATACTCTGTTTTTATTCGTTTGGGAGGTTCTTGAATGAGCTGAAAGTTGCTTATCTATTCTTTGAGAAAGAGTTATTTATTGTACAACTTTCATCTATTATTGGGTAGGTTTATAAACTTGTAAATTTGAGTAAATCTTGGACAAAATCACTCTAAATTTTGAGAACTTGGAAAGAGTTTTTGTAAGAGTGAACTGGGCACTTGGAGCAAAACCATCAGCTGTATAAGAAAATTTTACATAGTGAAATACCTTCGAGAGGATCAACGAAAAGAGGACGTAGGCAAGGATAGGTCGAACCTCTGTAAAATTCTTGTGCCTTCATTCTTCAATTATTGTTTTGTTTTTCTTCCTTACTCATAACACTTGCTTGCATTGCATCTTATCATTTGCTTACTTGACTTTTAGTTTAATTACCCACCGCTACATTACTTGATAAGCCTTTAATTGCATTGTTTGCTATTAATATTGTAAAACCCAATTCACCTCCCCGCCCCCCCTCCCCCCCTCCCCCTCTCAGGTTGCCTACTTGGGCCAATATTTTCAAAATCATAGGGAGGCATTTAGAAATTTTTAAGAGGTAAAAGTGAATTTTATTTTGGAAACTATGGGTTAAAGTGAAATATTTTAAAGTTGAGGGGGGCAAGTGCCCCCTCTGGGCATTAGCTATCTCTGCCTCTAACTACAATATAGTTAGTTTGGGTCCAAGGCTTGTTTTCTCAGGATGGAGAGTTAAATACAGTTTTTACATATTGAAAAAAGTATTGGTTATAGAAAAGGCACACAATTGATTTTTTTTTTATTAACAACAATAATTGTAAAATTTTGTACATCTTGGCACTCAAATAATGAGCCTAATATGTTATAAGTATATTATTTGTGATGGAGCTAATTTAATCATTCAATTTACTTATAAAGAAAATAGTTTCATGTACACCAGACAGGGGCGGGAGAGGGGTACGATGGTGTCACTATCCTACATCTGATAGAAAGTGGGAGGCTCATGGCCTTATAAGGCGTAAGCAGCACCACCTAATAACTTAAGCTTTTGGGACGAATGGTAAGCATTCAACTTATGACAAGTGGTGTTAGAGCCACCCATTTCTAGTCTAATTTTATGCCAAGCTTTTGGTGGAGTAGACAGGATGGTCTGACCCGCGTCAAGGTCATCGTGGATTAAAAATGGTGGAGTATATCATGATCTCACATAAGATAGAAAGTGAAAGGTCCATGGGCTTATAAGAGGATAGGTAGTACCACCTAATAGCTTGAGTTTTTAGCTAAAGATTTTGGATCGGATGGCAAACACTTGGCTCGTGACACATGACAACCCCTTAGGTTTTGGCCAACTTTCTTATGTATAGTATAAATATCTATGTTCCAGCAAAAATTTAGTCTATTAGCACTGCCAATAATTTAAAACCCTTCTTAATGTCCTAATTTAATAAAGAAAAATGCTAATTCTATAGAAAATTTGAACAAAAAACAAAACCCTAGCGGTATAGTGATATATTTTTGTAATTAAAAGTGATCATGATATGTATCTTGTTTTAAGATAAAAGGTCATAACTCAATCGTATCATTATGTACAAAAATTATGTATAAATATTATGTTTATAAAATATTATCCTGGAATAAAATATTAAATTTTTTTGTATATTGGACTATGTGTCCTACTCTTTTTTTGTTTGCGTACATTCTTATTCGATAACAGTTAGTGGGATTTTTATTGTGCACCAATTCAACAATCAAATGACTTATTTATAGAGCGAACAAAATTAGGCTTCACAACAAAATAAAGAATGATTTTCTCACTGGCTTAAAATTGATTCTATTTTTCATGTAAAAATTTAGTTTTCTTGAAGTTAGGAAAGTGGAAAAAAAACTTAAAATATAATAAATTATATCAACTGGTGAAAATTTTGGCACCCTTCGACACAAAATCCTAGTTCCGCCCCTGACAGCAGACCAGCTGTATTGCTCAATTTGAAGTGCTGGCTATTAATAAGGTAATTATTGGCCAAAAATTTTATCATCACTTTGAACTAAATAATTACATTACAGAGTTGCTGATATAAACTTGCTTAGGAAGAGGAGTTATTTAGTTAAAAGAAGAACAAAATTTGTATATTCATTAATGCCAAGGAATGCCCATGATCATTCCTTTAATAGCACAAGCCATACAAGTCTTAACAAAACTAACAAATAAACTGAATTAACTGATTCACGACGTAACCGTCATCTAACTACTTCTTAACAGATACTCAGCTAAGTGACTCAAGAATAGGGGGCACCCTTAACAACTTCGATTATAACTACTTTAACCAACAAACTACCACTAATATAATTGGTATAATTATATTAAGCCATATCATCCTAATACTTTAGCTCAACCATTCAACTTCCAGTCAATATTTACTGTGGCTTAACTCTAGAACCAAACACAATACAACTATTGACCGTTGCTAGCTTTATTTGAATGTTACATACTACCATGTATCATTCCCTTTCTCTTCAAAGCAAGCTTTGTCCTTAAGGCTAAAAGTGAGGGAAAATATCTTGGATCTTCCACCAATCCTTCCAAGTTGCATGTTCCGAAAAATGCATTAGACCAATGAATGAGAACCTGGGTCATGGGCTAATTCCTTCGTCTAATTAGCCTCGAGCTAGCATTGCAAATGGTCTTGATTTGGGTCTTCCCTCTAAATTTGTGGGAGGCAAGGTAGGCTAAGCTACAATACATTGGCCAAGATGCTTCTTAAGGCAAGAAACATGGGACATGGGATAGATTTTACAATCAGGAGGCAAGTCTAATTTGTAAGCCACTGTCCCAATCTTCTTCACAACCTGAAAGGGACCATAATACCTTAGGGCTAACTTCTTATCCTTCCGCATTGCTACCGTAAGGTGTTTGTAGGGTTGTAGCCGAAGATACACCCAATCTAGTACTTCAAATTGTCTGTCTGATCTATACTTATTTGCAACTTTCTTCATGCAGTTTTGAGGATTTTGAAAATGTTCTCTAAGAATTCAAATTATCTTCAATGTAGAATTGACTGCTGGTACTACATAATCCTCCACCAAGAACTAACTCTGATGTGGGGGTGGTTGGCCATACACCACCTCATATAGAGTTGTTCCCGCAACTGAGTGATATATGTTATTATACCACCATTCTGCCAAAGGCAATCATCAATGCCAATCCTTTGGCTTGTCCTCTATAACACATCTTAAGTAGTTTTCAAGACACCAATTAAGCACTTCAGTTTGCCCATCAATCTATGGATGATAAGCTGAGTTAAGGTGCAATTCTACACCTTGCTACCTAAAAAGCTCCTTCCAAAAGAGGCTGGTAAAGATTGGTTCTCGATCTGTCACAATCAATATTGGCATGCCATGAAGTTTAAAAATATTGTCAAGATTGGGTCTCAATCTATCATGATCAATATTGGCATGCCATGAAGTTTAAAAACATTGTCAATGAAGGTCCAAGCTACCACCTGAGTTGTATAAAGGTGAGCTAGGGACATAAAGTGGCCGTATTTACTCAGTCGATCTATTACCAACATAACTATGTCCTTTCCTTTAGAACTTTGCAATCCATTTATGAAATCTATGGATATTTTTGCCTAGACTTGAGTAGGAATCGGTAGTGGCTGCAACAGTCTTGGAATTCTTATATTCTCACTTTTGTTCCTTTGACAATCCCCACAATCAGACAAAAACCTCTTGATCTCTTTCTTCATACCTTTCTAGTAAAAATTCTTTGTATTCTCTTGATGGTTTTATCGACCCTTAAATGACCACAAATAGTAGAACTATGGAATTCCCTCAAGATTTTATCTTTAAGCTATGGTAAATTCCCCATGACCAACTTCCCTTTTATGCTTCAAGACCCCTTGATACCATTTATAACTAGGATGTGCTTTACTTTGTCATTCTAGTTCACGAATTGGTTTGAGGATCTCAAAATATGATTCCCAACTATCTTTAACATCTTGTAACTAGCTTTCCTTTAGATGGGTGATAGCTGCAACACTTCCTTTTTCATCAATTGTTCTAGAAAGAGCATCAACTACCTTATTATCCACCCCCTTGTACCTGATCTTATAGTCATACCCCATCAACTTTGTAATCCATTTTTGCTGCATTGGTGTTGTCACACTTTGCTCCAAGAGATACCTTAAACTCTGATGATTAGTCTTGATAATGAAGTGCCTATCTAAGAAGTAATGCCTTCACTTGTTAACAGCAATAACAACAACCATCGATTCATTTTCATAAGTAGATAATCCCAAATTCTTTTGAGTTAAGGCCTTACTTATGCAAGCAATGGGTTGCCCCTTTTGCATTAGAACTGCCCTAATACCTTTACTTGAGGCATCACATTCATTTCAAACTCTTGGAAATGATCTGGCATAGCTAACATAGGGGTGTTGAACATTGTTGTCTTAAGTTCTTCAAAGGCTGCCTTTGCTTCTACATTCCATTAGAAGGCATATTTTTTAAGCAAATTGGTGAGTAGGGCACTAATTTGCCCATAACCTCTTACAAATTTCCTCTAGTACCCAATAAGCCTAAGAAACCCTCTTAGGGCCTTCAGATCGATTATCAGGCCTTGGTCATTTCTCCATGTAATCAATCTTTTCTGAATCAGTTGACACTCCTCGTTCATTGATAATGTGGCCAAAATGCTCCACCTTATTCCTTGCAAAGGCACACTTACTTCTCTCGACTTGCAATTGTTGATTCCCTAATATTTCCAAGGTGATTTGCAAATGGTGCAAGTGCTCCTCCCATGTTTTGCTATAAATAAGTAAGTTGGAAAAGAAAACCAAAATAAACTTCCTCATATATAACTTGAAGATCTCGTTCACTAGGCTTTGGAAGGTTGCACATTAGTAAGGCCTTGATGAGTTCTAAAAGATGTTTTGGGGATGTCTTCTGCATACACACGAATCTGGTGATATCCAACCCTCAAGTCCAGCTTAGAAAATAAAACAAATCTATATAACTCATCCAAGAGTTCATCAATTACATGAAACTTATCCTTGATAGTAATCTTGTTCAAAGCTCTATAATCAATACACAATCTCCAAGAGTTGTCTTTTTTTTTTTACTAAAAAATAAAGAATAAAAAAAATAGGTGAGTAAGGACTTACACTGTTCTGAATGGTCTCAACTTCCAACATTTCCTTAACAATCCTTTCTATTTTATTATTTTGGAAACAGGGATGTTTGTATGGTCTAACACTAGTTGGTGTGCTTCTTCCCTGCAACATAATCTTATAATCATGGGTCGTATGGGGGGAAGTCCTATAGGTTAAGCAAAAAGATCCTTGTAGTCCAATAGCAGGTGCTTTAATTCTTGTTCATCCTGAGAGGTTTCCTCCCTAGTTTGAATCAAATGTAGCTGTGCTACTATGCCTTGTTCTTCATTACTCACCAATTTTTCCATTTGTTGCCCATTAATGAAATGAATGTCTCCACTTTGACAACCCTAAGGAAATGTCTCCTTCCCTTGTGATAGAATTCCATTATGAGGGCCTAATGTGGCTAACTATTACACCCCAACACCATATCACAAACCCCAAGGGGTAAGACCCTTATTTTTGCACAAAATATTTATCCCTTGCATCTTCCATTGACACTCCATACAGATGAAGGTGTTACTAACCTTGGTTCCATCTGCTACAGAAATAGTTAAGAGGGTTTGTAGGTTGCAGGTCTGTGCCAGTTCTTTTACTCACATTTGGATGCAAGAAGTTATAAGTATATTGAAATCAATGATGGTTCTTCTAGTTCTTCTTCCTCAGTTGTGTTATCCATTGCTGCTTCATTCTTACCCAAACCTTTATCTTCATCTGCTTCCAATAAAAATAATTGATTTTTACTTCCTTCAACATTTGTGTCTTCAAACAATTTTTCGTGACAATAATAACATGATCCCTTTTCTCTCCTAACTTCCATTTCTTTCTCAGATAATCTTCGAATGGGTATGGAAGAGATACCTTGATTACTCTATACATTGACAAAGTTGATTCCCTTGTTCTTATTGTTGTTGAAGGGAAATGAATTCCTTGGAAGGTTTTTTTGCTCGCCTGGTGATAGCTTCAATGCTTTCTTCTTGTAATCTGGTTAGATTGATGGCCTGAACAATGGTGGAAGGCTTAAACATTTGTACCCCAACTTTAATATCCTCCCTCAATCCTCTTGTAAAATAACTAACAAAGAACCCCTTAGATAACCGTTTAGTCATGTTTCCAAGTTCTTCAAATCTCTCTTAGTAAACCTTAACCATGGAAGATTATTTCAATTTCATAAGCTCTCTAATGGCATATTCCTAAGCTGAAGGGCTAAATATTGTGCCAATTGCCCACATAAAGTCATCGCCAATTAGCTTGTCTTGTGTGCTTTCAAACCACTGATATCACTTCAATGCCTTATGATCGAGATGTATCGCTGCTAGCTTCACCTTCTACTCTCCTCAAATTTATTGAATTAAAATAAACAAGCACATTTATATGCCCATCTTGATGGATCATCCCCAACAAATCTGGGAAAATCAATTTTAGTGTATCGAGTGTGAGTATTTCCTGAAGAACTTGAAGCATTGACAGACTGAGAAGATCCCCCCTTGGTCAGCCAACGGTGGAGCTATCTTCATAGCTATCTAATCATATTTGATGTCCATTGTCATCATCATTCACTTCAACTATTGGATTGCCTCACCTTGCTCTTGCCACAACTCTTTAATGGCTTAAGCTTGCCTCTCTGAGATTTCTTGAAGAGCCTAAATATCCTTCACCCTAGTCCCATCTACCATGTTTACCGATGATATCTTCGTCGTCCGGATTCCTTTGGTGCTCTGATACAAAATGATATGAACTTGGTTAGGAAGAAGAGATGTTTAGCTAAAACAAGAACAATTCTGTACATTCTTCCATGCCAAGGATTGTCCAGGATCATTCCTTTAATAGGGTCAAGCCATACATGACTCAATGAAACTAACAAAATGAATTAACAGATTAACGATGCAACCGTCGTCTAACTACTACTTAACAGATACTCTATTACGTGACTTAAGAACAAAGGCAAGCATGACACCCTTCACAACTTTGGTTATAACTACTTTAACCAATAAACTACCACTAATATAACTGGTCCAATGATATTAAGTCAGATCATCCTCATACTCTAGCTTAGCTAATTCAACTTCCAACCAAATTCACTACTAGCTTAACTCTAGAATCAAACACAAAAAACTATTGGCCATTGCTAGCTTTATTTGAATGTTGCATACTGCCATTCGTATCATTTGCCTAAAATTCTCGTAGAGAAAGTGCAAAATTACAAAATGAATTGATGAAAAAAAAATATCTTTAGGAACCAAAGGACTTACCTCAAGTTAGTGAGGCGACAAAAATATAATGTTAGTCTTGCATGCTCAAGAGAACTAATTTGTGCAGTTGTTGCTCACTCTATAAGTGAACCATGAACACCAATGACACTAAACATCATTGTTGGGCATGGACAAAGGAATGTGACACTTGGCAATTCATATTTGCACAACATCTTGATACTGTTTCAAATGATATTAAGACTCCTATAATGTCATGCCCATTACCGTTGGCTCAATCACTATACATCTGAAACCAACGCCCTAATGAGTCCTACAAATAAAGAATGGCATTATTAGCTAATATTCTTCTCACTGTAAAATAAAGTCATAGTATTGTAACTGAAGAAGTACACCTACCTGAATTATGTTATGGAGTTGCCGATACATATAGCTTGCTAAAAAACTTGTGGATGAGTTCTACACATACTTTTAAAATTGAAGGAACAACAATTAGAAGTTTACTTGGAAACAATATTATCATTTTATGTGATGTATGATAACTAAGTTATGGCATTTGTGCATCACATTGTAGCATGCTAGTAAAGCTGAAGTTGGAATGATTAGAACTTGTGTAAACTAAGATCTTGATGACGAAAAACAATGAACCAAAAGAAGAAACCTAAGGTGCTAAGAACAAAGAGAAGAAAATATTGAATGCAATTAAATTTATGCATTCTTTTTTTAAAAGATACCTGCATATCACTAGGCATGTGTGCAAACGTATTTGTTGTTGATGAACCAACAGTAGTCATTTGAAGGACCAAGATAATTATTTAATGTATCATTTAATACTTTGGAATAGATACCTTATCATGATGCTCTGCAAGCAGCATCCTAAATGGAGGAACTAGTGGACATAAATTTGTTAAATTATGTGTTGTGCCACAGTGGTTCAAATGACCTTCCACATTTGGTCTTTTTCTTTGCCCTACACAAATGAATTAAGCACAAGTTTACATGAATAAGAACTTAATAACTTTAGAAGGTAGAATATTATACTTGTTATAAATTTCTCACTACATTCAGTGCAAATAGTCTGTGAGCATTTCTTACCTTTATTCTTCTTACGGGTTTTCTTCTCCAAATAGCTTTTCTTTCGAGCATTCGTCACACCTTTTTCCCTCACATATGGAGGATCTAACACTGACTTATCATTAAGTGACCCTGAAATGTGTGATGTACCTCCCATAGTATCACCATGAACAAAATAATCATTTTTGCTATTTGAACCACCTGTTTCCATGTGATTTTTGGCTTCCTCCCACATTTCTACCATATTTTTCCTTCATCAGCCATACCTAAATAATTTATTGCTCACTAACTTTCCTTCATTAGACTATCTCTTTCCACTGTCAAGGATGATTTTCTCTCCATACTTGAACCACTAGGCTCTTTAAATGATTCTGCTTTTTTGCACATTTCATCCATCTATTCAAAATATTATGATATGGGATTCAGTGATTCTCCATTAATGAAGCAGTTTAAGTGCATGATGGTACAACTAACCCACAGATTCAAACAACTTACAAGAACACAAAATAGTGCAACTCGATTAGTTAAACTCTACAATATGATGCCTAATATGGCTTTCCTTCAATACTGTGAAGTGTTCCAACACAAGGAACTTTTTCCAAGTGCACTATCAAACTCGATATAAACTCATCAGCAAATAAGTAGTAAATACTAATTGTATAGATATGAGATGCTTGCATTACTATTTTACTACCACTTATAGGAATTTACCTTTTTTACAACGAAAAGTCCACCCTTTCAGCCAACCACATTTTCTCACATTGTTCTTATAATACTGCAAAAATTTAGTTAGATTCATAGTCTTACATGAAATTTGATGAAGAACATTACTCAAGCTCTTATTTCTCTAAGTAGACTTCATCCATAAGATGAAAGTGCCTAAGCCAAAAGCTGAACACCACTTTTTCTCAAGGACCATAAAGTATTTGAAGCCATTTATTCCCAGCAAGATCACACTTTATAATCATTTCATCCCAAATTGACTCAAATTCAAACTCTATTTCACAATCATTCAAACACTTTTGGAATAATCCCCTGAACTCATAATTTGAATACAAACTCCCTAATTTTTTAGTGGCATTTTTTTTAAATTTGCCACAAACAAAGCCAATGACATGAACCTGCAAATACTTTCTTTATTGCATTTGCCATTGTCTAATACTGATTCGCAAATATAGTTTTTGGCAGTATGATGTCACATTGCCTCCAAAAAAAGTTTCAAACAACCAAATAAAGCTATAAGTAGTTTCATCCAAAAGGAATGCACAAGCAAAGAGTATATTCCTCCTGTGATGATTTAAACTCCTACACATGGATGAAAATTTCATTTTGTTTCGTTGAAAACTGCTAAATCATTTCAGTTTCATCAGAAATCGAAGCGAAACAAAGATGAATTTATGAAATTCTAGGGATTCGATGGAAACGACATCATTTCAATATGTTTCGACCGAAACGACATCATTTCGATAGAAACTATGTGGTGTTACGAAACATAGTAGATAATCTATTTTTTTTCTTTAAAGTATAAAAATGGGACTTTGGCCCTTTTGAGTAAAATATATATATCTCTACAATATTATAATAGGTTATAGGTTTAAAAAATATAAACATTATTACATTATTACTAATTTGAATTAGAATAAAATATAGATTTTATGTTAAAAAAATGTTTGTAATTAACTATATGAAGATCCTAAATAATATATTTAAAGGTAATTAACATGAATGGTTGTTCATTAATTTTTATAATTTCTGTTTTTGGTCTATACATAATGTTGCTTATTTATCATGTTGACTTAGATGTTGCTATATAAAAACTTGACATGTTTGCTCATTTTATTGTCTATTTTCAAATTTACATTATCACTTACTAGTTACTACTTAATTTTATTTCTATTTCTATGGTCCCAACAAATATATACCCCTTAAGCATGTTACATTATTGTTATATTAGCATTAAAATCATTTATTAATGGACATTAAGTTATGTTTCCCAATATTTTTTTTTATGTTTTTCATTTTTTCTCCATTTCCATTATGTTTTCGAAACATTTCTGTTTTCCAACCCACCGAAACGACTATTGAAAACAAAATTTGATCCTTGCTCCTACAAATGGCGTGGAAAGCATATCATACTTATTCGTTCTATATGTAGTGTCCAACATCACAACACCACCAAAACATTCATAATCTAACTTCGATCTCCTATCTCTCCTCAATCTCCCATCTCTCCAAAAGAAGTTAGCCAATTGCCCATCAACGTCCAATTCCTCACTATGATAAAACATTTGGTCTTCAACAAGGTAATGTTTGAAATGAGTTATTATATTTTGTGCATCCCCTCTTTCAATCAAATTCATCTTTCTTCTATTAATAAAATTTTAACAATCTCGCTGTGTAAATCCCACATTTTCATCACCACCCAATTCTTTTACTTGATATGAATGTCTTTGTCCCTCTAATACTTGCAACAACTATAAAAAAAATGTCGCTTGCATTGGCGCACACTATATTATTGTTTATTTTTAAAAACGATATTTCTTCTGGTGCTACAAACTCATGGTTGTGCTCCTCATTGAAATGACTAACTTCCCAAACATCATCAATAGATGTAAATCAAACAAAAGCTTTAGAATTTCTTCATGTCACTAATCTCTTAATCGTTTTTGGTTAAAAAGGATTACTAGGTAAAGAGAATCATTCACATGAACACACATAATCACGTTGATGAATAAGCCCGCCATTATCTCGTCGAACATTGCCTTTTTGAACATTAAAACTTTTTCATATGACATACTTACAATAGAGTTTGTAGGCTTAATCTTCACTATTAACTCTTATTCCAATCTTAAAGCCATCATCATGATTATTAACAACTGTTTTGCAATTAATTGAAAAAAGCCACCAAAACATTAAAAAAAACCTAAATAATATCATAAACTAACTATAAAATTGCAACTTATATAACTAAAAACAAATTGATTACTCGCATAAAAGTCAATTTATTGCAAATGATAGAGAAGACTTAAAAAGAAAACCATAAATTAAATTACTCAAGTCAAAAGAACAATGTTAATTACATAAACGAAAATCAAAAGTACTTGTTTCGGCATTCTCATGCTCAAAGAAATGATCTAATTCAACTTTTTCCTCTTCCAACATACTAAAGGACGTTATTTACTATCTTAGGATTTAGAAGAACTAAAACTGTACCAAAATGCTTGTTTCTGCTTGTTGTCAAATCATCCCTAGCAGCAAAAAAGAAAAAAATAAAAGAAATATCTCATTTATATGGGGAGGGCACATAAAAGTCGTCTTTTACTTTTATATAGATGATTATACCACATACATAAAAATTAATGAATATATTAATATTCCATTTAAATTAAAATATATTAATATTCAATTTAAATTAAACATAAATGGATAGATAAATATACACTTAAATTACATTAAATAAAAATATAACAAAAATCTAATATATTTATTTTATATCTAAAATCACTATAACAAAATTAATAGACCTAAAAAGTAAAAACCAATTCAGTGGCTTTATTGGCTAATTGGTACCTGATTGCTTTGTCAATCTTCTGTCTGGCCAACCAAAGAAAAAACATAGTACTCTATGCCTGAGGACATCTACTGTCAACAAACAAAACAAAAAGTACAGAAAAGAAAGATCAACGAACAAAACAAAAAGAAAAGAAAGAAAAAGAAGAAAGGGGAGAAGAGATGACAAATAAGAAAAGTAGCATCAACAAAATCAGCTTGGTTTTACATACAATCCACAAGTCACATTACAATGAATTGCAAGAGAGATTTAATAGTCAAAAGGCACCCACCACCTCGTATGATGCAAACCCACCAACATACCATTTATGTTCATTGTGCAGTGGATCACTTACACATATAGAAAAACTACATTAAGTCCCTAAAATAATTTATGAATTTGGTAAACCCCAAAAGAAATAAATCGGCCTTTCACATATAATTATATTTCCCAGCATGCTTCCCCTAGCATTCATAATGTGACTTCAGTTCTCTAGTTTCCAATCTAACCACCATTGTGAAAATATTTTTCCATTTCCATTACTCTCGGTCAACATTTCCACCCACGACTTCTATATCCATAACTTGTCCTGCAAAATAACTTTAGCCAAGTTGGCTGTGGCCTCCTTCAAAGCCACCTAGTAATAGACAATAGCAATTCTATGACCTCCTCCTGAAAGACCATATGCTCAGGTCCAGATCCAAATCAGTGAATGTTCTCAAAAGATGGTTTATGCCTGTAAATCATTCTTTGTGTTCATAAGGCTTGCTGACATGAACCTCTGATGGACTTCCAAAAAAACGACCATTGCATATATTTTTCACAACAGCCTATTCGAGTCCACTAAACATTGCCATGGAGCACTACCCAAATTATCAAGCTAAAGGCAACCAACTACAGTGGAAGAGAATTGATCAGTCCACTTCTTTTGACTATAACTCTGTCTAAGCAACTCCAAACGCTGAACAAACCTTCTTGATTGTTTGAGCAAGTGTGTTGACACCACATTATGCAACCCATCAAACAATCCCAAACCACTAATAAAACCGTTGAACACAATGTATCATAAATGGAAGGCCTTTTACTTCAGAGATGTTCCTGCATATTGGATATGAAAATTAGTTGATGCTATCCTCCATCAATGGGCCAATTCAGACTCCATATTCTTTTCTCATCAAATAACTGCAATTATAGTAGCAGCAGCAGCAGCAGCAAGAAGGCCATAACTATTAAATAGATTCAGTTGACTACAAGAGATGCAAAATACCATCTCAACATCCAAATTTCCTCCTTTTAGGGGGAGAGGGGTAACAAACAGAAAGTCAGAGATTACCTCAATGAAGATTTTAATTTAAATTCGGCCTTTCACACCACTCAGCCACTTTAACATTCAAATTAGTTCTAAAACATCCTAGGATCCCCAAACGCTTGATATCCATTAATAAAACACAAGGTTTATGGAACTTTCCTTGTATGTTCCAAACCAAGCCCTTCACTGAGAGGAATCTGCATGTAATTTAGATAGACTGAATTAGCAACCTATACTAACAAAGGCATAGGGCTGCAGCATGCAACAAATAACTACAGCTATCCTAATGTATATTACGTAGTTCATATGACAGGACATAAACACAAGCATCGTGTTCCAGCCACTTCAATAAACTTGAATTCAGAAACAGTTACATAGGCATGTGTTTGTGAATTGACTTTACAGGCAGATATTTTACCTCTGTTTTCGTTGCACATGCATACAAGAAATGCAAATAGTAAAGCAATTATATTTTTTTGGGTTATACATTAAGCACCCCTATGCTTTACTCAAAATCCCACTTTGCTCCCCCATTTTCTAATTGTGACATTCAACCCCCCCACACTTATGGTTAAGTTGCAATGTCATTCTTCTATCACCCTCATTAGAAGAATTAACAGAATTTGGTCATGCAACTATTGTTAGCTCAAACATAGTTCAAGAGGGGGAGTGAATTGGATTCTATAAAAATTTATGTGAAATCTCAATGAAATCAACAATAACTTCTTGCGCAGATGACGGTAGCAAAACAAGTAATGCAGATGCAACTAACGATTGCTGGCAAGCATAAATTGCACATACAGAAATGCAGCAGCTAATACACACAAATTCAGTAATAAGTAAAGAGATTTACAGAGGTCCGGCCCAATCCTTGCCTACGTCCTCTCTTCCTCGATCCCCTCGAAAGTATTCCACTATGTAATCTCTTCCTTACACAGCTGCCAGTTTTTCTCCAAATGCTTAGCTTACTATTACATTCCAGGATTCATACAAAATCCTTTCTACCGAGAATTTTCAATTCGAGCTCTCGAATTTACAAGTGTATTACCCAAGCTACACTCAAGCTTTAAAGGTTTACAATAACTTTTTTCAGGAGTATAGAGGTTGCAATGTAACAACTATCACTCTTAGAAGTGAAGATAATAAATGTTACAACTCAGTGGTTTTTCTCAGTTAGTAGTAGTTGCAGCTCAATGAAGAAAATTTAGGATTTTTGAATTTTTGCACTTTAAGGTCCTTGTCTTTTTGCCCATAAATGAGTTTGTACTAATATATTTATACTCTCACAAAAGAAATAGCCATTAGAGCCTTTGAAGGTGCATTAAATGCACGGGCGGCTAGGACAGATTTTAAAAATCTGACTGTTGGAGCGAATTCTCGTCGCCTACCGAGATTGTTAGCAATCTTCATCTGGTGCTGTCAATCGGGCTTCCTCAATTCTGTCGATGTGGTTCTGGACTGAGATTGTCAGCACTCTTGATTAGTGTTAGTAATCTATTTCTCTAGTATTGCCCATCTTGATTTGTCACTTCTTTTGATGTTACTCCTCAACAATATTGTCAGTAATCTTTCTCTTGTGCTGTCACTCTATCTTTCTACTTCTTTTGCATTTGTTCTTCCACAAGATTGTCAGCAATTTTTATTAGTGTCAACAATCAGGTTTTCTGTTGCAGTTGTTGTTGCTATCCTCAAATCGTCTTTTATTCTTTTTGTCAATCAATCTTCAATGGTGTGACTATGTCTGAGCTCTACTAACCTTTTTGATAACTTTCTGAACTTCTAAAGCATCTTTATCATTTGGTAGCCCTTTGTTCCTCAAATGGTTTAGAAGTTAGCAAACTGCCTGTGTTGTTGAAGACTTTCACTCTGTCGGACTGTCAGGTGCTACTAATCTTCTGTATTGTCGGCAATCTTTGATATACTCCTTTTATGAGCTTTCTTCATAATTCTCTAAGGACAGCTTTCTCAAGCCTCATGACGCTTTTAATGAATTGATATGAACATGAAGATCAAGAGTTTACACTGGCTATGCATATTATTGATTACATACTTTTCCAAGCCAAAATCCTTCTTCTGCTGGTGTCATCACCTTAACTAAGGTGCTACAGATATTGTTTTTGTCACATACTTCACATGCGCCATAAATAGTGATGACACTCTTATGCAGTGCTGACAAGATCTTCTTTGGTACTCCACAGTTCAAGATTATCTATAACTTTGAACAAGTTTTTATCACATTAAACTGCACACTCAAATTAAACACATTACTTCATAATGACTGAGATTTGTTATTATATAAATCATCTTTCAACTATGGAGATCAACATTTGGGTCAACAGTCTCCCCCTTTTTTATGATGACAAAACCCTCTTTAAATATGAAAACTATGATAAATAAGAAACATTATCCTCCCCTTTAATATAAGATCCTTCGCCTTAATAAAGGAGTTTTGATTTTTTCTTATTTAGCAATCAAACATTCTACAAGTCATTTCTCCCCATTTTACATATCAGTTCTCCCTTTTTTTGTCAAGGAATCAAAAAAATACAGGAAAGAAGTTTGACAGGTACAACAATAAAAAATGTAAAAATAGAATTCAAAGTATTGAAAGTGTAGCTAGCAACCAAGCATCAAGTAGGCAATTGGTGAGTAATCATCAGCAAGCAACCATTCAACAACGAGCCAAGCAATGAATAACTAAGTATCAAACAACCCATTAGTGATTACTCAAGCAAGATGGACAGAAATATAGATTGTGCATTAAACCATAAGTAAATTGTCTTACAAGCTGGTCCTTTACCAGCAAAATCCAAAACACAACAAAAGCAAACAACTGAAAGTTTTAGGTAATGAACATAAAAATTAAAATGCAATGCAGAGTCACACAATAGCAGGATCATCAGGGGTGTTAGAGCCACCTTTTCAGGTCGGTCTCCAAGGCCATAAACTTTGGTGATAGGTGGGTGAGCCATTTTCTTTCTGGCTCGTTACTTGTATCTAGGTTTGGAGGGCGGAGAAAAAGAGGAATGAGGTTCAGATGGGCTAGCACTTACAGCAGGTGCTTTCCCTTTATCTATAGCTTCAGGAATCTCAGGGGCTGGCACTTGCTTGTATGTCTTACTCTCTACAAGCTGCTTAGAAATTGTCTCTTCAGAATCTTTCTCCATTTCTAGTCCTTTTTCTGATTTTGTAGATTTCTTCCTTTCTTCTTTTTCTAGTTCTTTCTCACTGAGTTCTTTTTTTTACAGATTGTTCCTCCTCAAAATCTCTTTTGCCAGAATCTTCCTATTCAGAATTCCCTTCTTCAGAAACTTCCTCTTCAGAATCTTTTTCTGCAGATTCAGGTGCTGCGTTGTCAGAGGCAGAGGGATTTTCTTCCTCCATGGTTTTCAGAATAGCCTCCTTTATCTTCAAGTTGATGGTTTTCACCTCTTTAGAGAGTTGGTCCACTTTTGTCCCCAGGTTTCAATCATAATCAGATAATGACTAATTTTAGAATCAAACTGATGCATTAACTCAACCATTCTGATTCCAAAGTCAAAGTCTTCAGGTTTATCTGGTTTTGCCTGTGAGGATGAGGCAGCAATGGACTGGCCATCCTTTTTCCTAACCCATTGGTTTGTCTCTGCATTGTTCTCATACCTCATACACTTCTTGGTCGACTCATTAATTCCATCTTGTCTTTCCTTGACCGCTTCTCCTTTTTCTTCAAAGAGCTCAGCTCCAAAATATTTGAAGATTTTGATAAGTGTCATACCATAGGATAGGCCACTAGTTTTGTGAGTTGAAGCTGCTATCATTTTATCTATAAGGATGGTGGTCATGAGAGGTTGTTTATCTTTACTAGCATAACACCATAATAGAAGCAGTTCTATTTCAAAAATATAATCAAATCTGCCAATTCTTGGAGCTAGGCAATGATTAAGGAAATGATGGACTAATTTGAGCTCTAGAGAAAGCTCATCAGAGGTTATTGTCCTCTTATTCTTGCTTCGTATCACTTTACCCAAAATCACAAAAAATATTTTCCTTAAATTCTCAGGTCGATTCTTAATATTTGCCTTAGGTAGACCGAAAATTTTCTGTATAATTTCTTCACTGATTTTGATCTTTACCCCTTTACAAAGTTGGTCAATCTATTAAGGTTCTTTGTGGATAGCCTAAGATTGGCATAAAAATGTCTCACCAGTTCAGGGTACAATTTTTCTTTTAGATTTTCTATTTTTAACCAACCCAAATAAGAAAACTTTTCTCTAAAATTGATTCCCAACCCTTCAAAGAAATTAAAGTCTACAAATCTACCTTTAATAACTTTTTGGATATAGAACGAAGTTTCATACCTTTGTTTCAGTGATACCCAATTGAAATAGGGGTCATTTTCCAGAACAGTAGAGTCTGATTCCACTTCTGCCACACCTTTTTCCTTGTCATCCTTTCTTCCTTTCTTCTATTTCTCTCCCATGGCACTCGATTCCCCTTTTTCATTTTTGGTTTTCCTTTTCTTCTCTTGATCAATGGTAAAAGGATCATTTACTACTTGTTCAACACTTAGATTTTAAGGAAATGCTGTCATTCCTTCGATTTTTGTTGCTACAAATATTTCTTGAGAGATTTCGATTGGATTGAGGTTTGAATCAATGTATAGGAAGGTGGTTTTGAGAATTTGAGAAATAGAGGGAACGGTTGTTTTTGAATTTGGAAGACTGAAATGTCAAAATGAGTCGACAATCTAGAGCCTTATGTTTTTATATGCTAAGATAAGACAAACATAAATATGCAATAGTGCTAGCACTTTCGCCAGGTGCTACCAATGTGTAGTGATCGTATAAAAATTTCAACACAGATTCAGCTATTACTGGCACTAGTAAATATTGGCAACGCTCATGCATTCTCAAACACCAAGTTAAGTTATCATTATCAGTATTTTTGATATTTGACATTACTTAAAGTTAGATGATTTAAGGAATTAACAATCAGTAGAAACACATTTTAATAAACAACACTTATCAGAATAGATCACGCATACCAAGTTCCCTTCGAATCATGCAAAATCTGCCTTCACTTAAGGATTTGGTAAAAATATCAGCTAACTGATTGTTAGTGCTAACAAACTCTAGATTGACATCACCTTTCTGTGTATGGTCTATAACGAAATGGTGCATAATCTCAATGTGTTTAGTTCTAGAGTGTTGAATAGGATTCTTAGTCAAATTTATTACACTAGTATTGTCACACCTTATATGGATATGGTCAAAGGTGAGTCCATAATCTTCAAATTGATATTTAATTCATAACACCTGAGCATAGCAACTGCCAGCTGCTATGTACTCAACCTCTGCAGTTGAGAGGACTACTGAATTTTATTTCTTACTAGACCAAGACACAATCATATTTTCAAGAAATTGACATATACCACTAGTGCTTTTTCGATCAGTTTGACTTCCAGCATAATCAGCATTAATATATTCAATAAGTTCAAATGATGTACTGCTTGGGTACCAAATGCCAAGATTACAAGTCTATTTTAGAAATCTAAAAATCATTTCCACAACAATGAGGTATGACTCTTTAGAATTAGCTTGAAATCTAGCATAAATACACACACTGAACATTATATCAGGTCTACTTACAGTTAAGTATAGCAGAGATCCTATCATACTTCTAAACAGTTTTGTATCCACAGACTTACCTGCATCATCTGTCTCTATTTTGGTTGACACATTTATAAGTGTCCCAATCAGTTTTAGATCTTCGAAATTAAATCTTTTGAGCAAATTCTTGATGTACTTGGACTGATTTATGAAAATTCCATATTTGAATTGCTTGATTTATAGTCTATGAAAGAATGTTAGCTCTCCCATCATACTCATTTCGAATTCTCCCTGCATACTCTTAGCAAAATCCTTACACAAGTTTTTCTTAGTAGATCCAAAGATAATGCCATCTACATATATTTGTACAATAAACATATCAAAATTTTTGTTTTTGATAAACAAAGCAGTGTCAACTTTCTCTCTTGAAAAGTCATTTTCTAGCAAAAAATCTGCTTAGTCTTTCATATCATGCTTTACGTGCTTGTTTTAAACCATACAAAACTTTAGACAATATAAAAACACGATCAAGTAATTTATCATTCTCAAAACTTGGTGGTTGCTCAACATATACTTATTCATTTATAATACCATTTAGAAAAGCACTTTTAGCATCCATTTGGTAAAACTTAAAATTTTTAAAATATGCAAATGCAAGTAACATTCTAATTGCTTCTAGTCTAGCGACAGGTACAAAAGTTTCATCTTAGTCAATACCTTCTTCTTGACTGTAGCCTTGAAAAACTAACCTTACTTTATTTCTGATGACAGTACTAGCTTCATCCATTTTATTTCTATAAACCAATTTGGTACCTATAATTGGATATCCTTCAGTCCAAGCACAAGGTTCTACACTTTGCTTCTTTCGAACTAATTTAGCTCTTATTACATGACATTAATCTAGTATTCATCTTTTTCAGCTTCTTGAAATATCTTTAGTTCCACTGGTGATAAGAAAGCAGAATGTGCAGAAAAATTTGTAGTGGAATCTCTTGTTCTTACTCCTTTCGATGGATCACCAAGTATTTGATCATGAGGATGATTTTGTACAAATTTTTATTCTTTTGGCAACCCTTCATTTACCTCTATTTGCTGCTGACATATGGTTGGACTTGGTTACTTTTCCTCAAAATTTACTTTTGTGATTTTTCCTTGTAGTGTTGTTCCAGGTGCTGACACTTCATTGATATTGCTAACACTCGAAACTGGTTCATCATTTTTATCATTTCTACTTGTAAAAGTGTTAGTTTCATAAATATAACATAAATAGACTTTTCAACTACCAAGATTCTTTTGTTAAACACTTTGAAAGCTTTACTATGCATAGAGTAACCAAGAAAAACACCATCATCAGACTTAGCATCAAATTTTTCTAGGTTCTCTTTATAATTATTTAGAACAAAACATTTACAATAAAAAAAATGAAAATATGAGATGTTTGGTTTTCTTCCTTGTCAAAGCTCATAGAGAATCTTTTTCATATGTCTTCTAACAAAAATTCTATTTAAAATATAGCAAACAGTATTTGCTGCCTTAGCCCAAAAGTATTTAGGTAAAGTATTTTCACATAATTTGGTTCTAGCCATTTCTTCCAAAATTCTGTTTTTCCTTTCAACAATACCATTTTGTTGTGGAGTTTTAGGAGTTGAAAAATTATATTCAAAACTATTTTCATCACAAAAAATTTTGAATAGAGAGCAATCAAATTCTCCTCCATGATCTATTCTAATAGCAGATATGGCAAAACCCTTTTCAATTTGAACTTTTTTGTAAAATTTGACAAATATAGATATGGTTTCATCTTTGTGAGCAAAAAAGTAAGTCCAAGTATATCTAGAGTAATCATCCACAATCACAAAAACATATTATTTTCCTCCAAAGCTAAGTGTTCTGATTAGTCCAAACAAGTCCATATGTAGCAATTGAAGAGGTCTTGTGGTTAAAATCTCTATTTTTGTTTAAAAGATTCTCTGATTTATTTACCCTTTTGACATGCATTACACATTTTATCTTTTTCAAACTTGATTTTAGGCAAACTAACAACCATGTCATGTTTTAAAATTTTAAAAATAGTGCTCATGCTGGTGTGCCCTAACCTTCTATGCCATAACCAAGTATCAGATTTGTTGACAGTAGATAAACATTTTAAAGTAAATGCAAACAAATCATTCAAGTTAAAAATATATATATTACCTTGTCTTATCATAGTCAAAGCAGTAGAGCCATCAAGAGTATTAACGACAGAACATTTTGAAAATTTGGAAACTACCTTGAAACATTTATCACATAACTGACTGATACGAAGTAAGTTGCGTTTAGGACCTTTAACTAGAAGGACATTTTCAATTACAATTGAAGAATTCTTACCCTTGCTATTGTGACCAAAGATCACTATTCCTCCATCTTTGGGAGAGAGGAAAAAGAAGTGACTTTTATCTCCCGTCATGTGCCTTGAACAGTAACTATCCAAATAGCACATTTCTGTCTTCAGTTGGAACTTTAAACAAGTCTGCACAGAACATATTTTAAGTTTTGATTTTTGGTACTCATTTCATGTTGGGTCCTGTTGGGTTAGTGTCAGCAATCATCTTTGGTTTCCACCTCATCTTATTATCATTCTTAGAAGTTCTCCTTAACCAACACTTACTGACATAGTGTCCAAACTTTGGACAATAAAAGTATCTATTTTTAGAAGCATTTGATTGCACAAAAAGGTTTTTATATGACTTCTTTTTAACATAAGGATTATAACCAATTCCTCCTCTCTCAAAGGTGTATTTTTTATTTTCTAAAATTGAATCAAGATTTTCTTTTCCCTTCATGAAGTTTTCAAGAGTGTTTTTCAGGTCTTTGATCTTCTTTTTTAGGTACTTATTTTTAGAAACTAAAGTTTCATTTTCTTTAGTCAAGATAGAAGTCACCTTTTTTAGAAAACAATTTTTGGTTTCTAATTTTTTGAATTCATCCATCAAATGATAAAAAACATATGGAAGTTCATCTAGAGTAAAGTCTGAAGTAAGTACTTCATTTTCATCTTCTTCCTGAGTCATCAGGTAGAGGTTAGCAATTTCTTCAGTGTCAGATTCATCATCTGAGTTGAACTCTTCACTTCCACTCAGAGTTGCTGCCATGGCTGTAGCTTCCTTACTCCTTTTTCTCCTATTCTTGAGTTGAAAACATTCAAATTTGATATGTCCAGGTTTCTTGCATTCAAAACAGATTATGGTAGAATCTCCTTTGCTTAAATCTCCCTTAGTTGCAAACTTTTTACCTTTCCTCTACTTCTTTCTCATGAACTTCTTAAATTTTTTGGTGATGAAAGCTAGATCCTCATCTTTTTTTTCATCATTATCTGGTTCATTTGAGGTAGATTTGAAGGTAATTATTCTTCTCTTCTCATCATCATCTAGTGTATTTTTCCTTTGAATTAGTTTGCAAGTCATAAGTGACCCCACCAGTTCTTCTAGAGGTAGAGTGTCTAGATTCTTGACCTCCTCTATTGTTGTCACTTTAGCTTCCCAACTTCTAGGCAATGATCTGAGTATCTTTCTAATCTGTTCACTGTTAGGATAAATCTTTTCAAGAGATTTCAATCTATTTATAATGTTAGTAAATCTGGTAAACATTTCAGTAATAGATTCCTTAGACTTCATCTTAAACATTTTATAGTTATGCATAAGGAGATTGATTTAAGATTCTTTTACCTGATTTGTGCCTTCATGAGTGATTTTAGATTCTTTTTTTTAACAGTATCACAAGTTGATATTCTATTAAATTCAATAGTACTGAGTGCACAATACAACACATTCATAACTTTAGCATTAGCTTGCATAATTCTAAAATCATCAGTATTCCATTTATTCTCAGGATTGGCCACCTCAACAGATTCAATCCTTTTAGTAAGAATTCTGGGTCCATTTATAATAATTCACCACAGTTCATAATCCACAGATTAAATGTAAATTTTCATTCTATTTTTTCAATAATTATAGTTCGTACCATTAAACAATGGAGGTCTGCTGGTGGATTAGTCTTCTGCAAGAAAGGTTCCAACTATATTGGCCATTGATATTACTCAATGATGTAAAACCTATATATGTGAGCACCAGGCTCTGATGCCAATTGTTAGCTCAAACAAAGTTCTGAGAGGGGGGGTGAATTAAGTTCTATAAAAATTTATGTGAAACCTCAATAAAATCAACAATAACTTCCTGCTTAGATGATGGTAGCAAAACAAGTAACACAGATGCAACTAAAGATTGTTGGCAAGCATAAATTATGCACACAGAAATGCGACAGCTAATACACACATTCAGCAGTAAGTAAAGAACAAGAGATTTACAGATGGTCGGCCCAATCCTTGCCTATTTTCTCTCTTTCTCAATCCCCTCGAAAGTATTCCACTATATAATATATTCCTTACACAGCTGCTGATTTTTCTCCAAGTTCTCAGCTCACTATTACATTTAAGGATTCACACATAATCCTTTTTACCAAGAAGCTTCAATCCAAACTCTTGAATTTACAAGTGTATTACCCAAACTACACTCAAACTTTAGAGGTTTATAATAACTTTTTCAGGAATATAGAGGTTGCAATGTAATGACTATCACCCTTAGAAGTGAAGATAATAAATATTACAGCTTACTGATTTTTCTCGGTTAGTAGCAGTTCCAGCTCAATGAAGAAGATTTAGGGCCTTTGAATTTTTGCACTTTAAGATCTGTCTCTTGCCTATAAATGAGTTTGAACTCATATATTTATAGTTTCTCAGACAAAATGGCTGCTAGAGTCGTTAAAGGTGCAATAAATGCACAGGCAGTTAAGACAGATTTCAAAAATCTAACCATTAAAGTGAATTCCCGTCGCCTAACGTTATCAGCAATCTTCATCTGGTTCTGCCAATCGGGCTTTCTCAATTCTATCACTATGATTCTTGACCAAGATTGTCAGCACTCTTAATTAGTGTCAGCAATCTGTTTCTCTAGTATCACCAATCGTGACTCACTTCTTTTGACATTGCATCTCAACAAGATTGTCTACAATCTTTCACTTATGCTGCCACTCTATCTTTCTGCTTTTTTTACATTTGTTCTTCCACAAGATTGTCAACAATCTTTGTCAGTGTTAGCAATCAAGTTTTTTACTGCAATTGCTGTTGTTATCCTCAGATCATCTTTTATTCCTTTTGTCAATCAGTCTTTAATGGTGTGACTATGTCTAAGCTCTACTAACCTTCTTGATAGCTTTCTGAATTTCTAAAGCATCTTTATCATTTGGTAGCCCTTTGTTTATCAAATGGTTTAGAAGTTAGCAAACTGCCTGTGCTGGTGAAGACTTTCACTCTGTTAGACTGTGAGGTGCTGCCAATCTTCTACATTGTCGGCAATCTTTGATATACTCCTTTTATGAGTTTTCTCTATAATACTTTAAGGACAACTTTCTCAAGCTTTATGACGTTTTTAATAAATTAATACGAACATAGAAATCAAGGGTCTTCACTGGCTATGGATATTATTGATTACATACATATCCAAGCAAAAATCCTTCTTTTGCTGGTGTCATCACCTTAACTAAGGTGCTGCAAATGTTATTTTTATCACAAACTTCACATGTGCCATAAATAGTGATAACACTCTCATGAAGTGCTGACAAGATCTTCTCTGGTACTTCACGGTTCAAGATTGCCCATAAATCTGAACAAGTTTTTATTATATTAAGCTACACACTCAAGTTAAACACATTAGTTTATAATGACTGAGTTTTGTTATCATCAAAATCATCTTTCAACTATGGAGATCGACCTGTGGGTCAACAACTATCACATGACTTGATAACAAAATGTATTGACTTTCTTCCCCTTAAATAAGACCAAATAAATAATTTAGACCTCATTCGGGCTTACCCAATTCTATCACACACACACACACACACACACACACATAATAATACATAGGCATATATATAAATGTACCATATAGGGGAGAGGGGCTTGAGACAGCTACCAATGCCACCAAAAGTTACGTTACATAGATTCGGATACGGGTGTCATAAGCGGGCACATGTCCAATTGTCGAATTTATCTAATTACCATGTCCAGGATCACTCAAAAAAATTAGATTTTATATTCCTTAAATACTTTTTTTACTTTTTAAAGTTTAAGTCGTATTTACAACCTAAAATATAGCATTTCATGCGTAAAATTAAAATCCTACGCTTAGTTCTATAGTAGACTTAATTATTTTTATATACTTTTTAAATGCATGTCTAACTAAACATATCGGATACGTATTTTATACCCTTATCGAAGTGTAGTCTGTCCGACACGGATATTTTATAAATTTTAAAAGTCCAAATAACATAAACCCAAAGCACCGTATAGTAACCATGGGGAAGGCGTTGCTCTCAAATTTGAGGAGAAATGTTGTGATTTTGGTATTATCGATGGTCAAAATCATATTCTCACAGCTATGGGAGGTAGTGAGATAGGGAAAATTAAGGGGTGGCTAGTGGGGGAGGGTTGTGGCCAGGGTAACAGTTGTGGGCTTTAGGGAGGCAAGGGTGTGTTGCTAGGAGGTGACCAGGAGAGATGGGGGAGTAATCCAGTGGGGGAGGGCTGGTCAATAGTTATGGGCATTGGGGAGGCAGATCCCGGGGGCAAGAGGGGTGTTTTTGGGAAGCGACCAGCAGCTATGGGGCAGTAGTGGGATGGGGGAGGGCCAGGCAACAAATATGGGCTTTGTTATTAGGGGGGTTGTTACTGGGAGGTGTAGTGGGGTAAGGGAGGTCGGACAGTCACGGGGCAAAGGAAGGGGTCCTACGAGGTGACCTAGAGGGATGAGGAGCAATGTGGGTGGCCGGCTACGTTACCTAAACTTTTCTAAATTTGTAAAATACCTGTGTTGGACACTCGATACTTAAATAAGGATATGGGATATGTGTCCAACACGGCTAGTTGAACATGCATCCAATAAGTATGTATAAGCAGTTGAGTTTATTATAAAACTATGCATAAGACTTTCATTTTATGCATGAAATACTATATTTTAGTTTGTAAACAACATTTTACCTTGAAAAAACAAAAGAAGTATTTTATAAATACGAAATTTAGCCATGTCCAAGTGTCTATAGACATAAGAATTAAATGAGTCCGACACTTAGACACAAACCCGCACTTGCACCCGCACCAGTACTTGGTTAGGTATTGACGCAACATTACCTATTGATAAATCCCTAACTTTAGGCCTTTTTTTAAATTGATTAATCAATTGTGAAATAAAATATTATAACGTATGTATCTAGGGAATAGTCACTTCAAAGTGAATTCTCCCCCGAGTCCAAGTAACATAGGGTGGCGGGTGGGTTGGGGATTTTGGAGTTGCAGAGGGAGACATCGGGTTTTGTGGAGTTGCATAGGGTTTCCCCCACCACCACGACCACCAGAGATGGTGGTGGTTAATGATGGAGATGGTGATGACTACTGGCAATGATTCTTGGTGGTTAGGTTTAGTGAGAGAAAAGAGTGGAGTAAAGAGAGGGAGAAAAAGAGGAGAAAGGAAAATAGAGAAAGTAGTTGGGATTTGGCGATAGGGAGGTTGAGGCTCTAGCTGGAGGGGGTTGAGCTGTGGGTTCTTGGCACAGGTGGCCCTTTGTAAATGGGTAAATAAAAACACAAATTTTTTATTGTCCTATTTTGCTAATGGATTTGTGAGATCGGTATGAATTAGCCTACATTCTACTAGTATTTCTTGGATTTTCTTGTGTAACTTTTCAAAGGGGTATACCTAAATCGGAGACAAATATTTGTTAATCTAAGCAAAGATGGGCAGGGAATTGCTACACTTCTTTTCATCGGTATTCTAATAATACTTTTTAGATGATTGCATCCAAAACGAACATAAAGAGAAATAGAGAGTCAGAGATATTTAGCGGGAGCATAGAGAGAACACAAGAGGGAACATGCAGAGGGCGAGCGGGGTTGAGTGTTGGGGGGTGGGGCCTTCTGCTTTCTTTTTGGGTGTTGGGCTTGGGGCGGAGAACTGTGGGTTCTTAGCACAGGTGGCCATTGGTAGCAAAGATGGAGGTGGTGGATGGCTCACTCTGGTGGAGGAGAGAGGCTGCACTAGTGGTGCTCTCCTCGATATTCTCCTTTGCCATCCATTTTGAGAGAGAGAGAGAGAGAGAGAGAGAGAGAGAGAGAGGAGATGATGGAAGGTGTGAGAATCTGGGGGTTTTTGTTTGATTGGGTCTAAAGGGAAGGTTCGGTGGTGGTCTTTCAAGTAGTACATGTGTCATGTGTCTTTATGTATTTTTTTCGTACGCATGGCTATACAAAACAAAAGGAGAGAGGGGGACCAAAATTACTTCTATATCCTTAAAAAAATATTGACCCGTTGTCATTTTCCATCAATTGAACAAACGATAACTCACGGAAGGTTGATATTGCAACTTGACAGTAACTCCAAGGGGTTGACCACCATCACAATTGACAAATGAGGGAACAAAGTAGGATTTTGGGTAGAGTGTAAGGGGTGCTACTTCTTTGTTCAGAATTGATGTAATTTTCGAAAGTTTAGGAAACCTTAATTTACATGGAATTAGGAAATCCTAGTCATAGTAGGAAAACTATTATGCTTCTATATAAGCAAGTCTTTTGTAATACAATGAGACAAGTTGATTAATAAAGTTCTTTGCGGATTTTTGTTCCTTTCAGTTGTGAGATTCCATTGAAATTTTCTAGGTGAGACTCCTAGAATACAACCCTTCTAAAACCCTAAGTACATTCCTATACCCGAACCCTTTAATCCCTACTTACCCTACCATCATAGCCCTCAAAGCATAGTATTTCCCCTGCTGTCAAGAAATCCAGCAAGCCTTATTATTCGATTTTATAATAGAATCAGCTTCAAACCTCAACCAATTCAATCCCAAATCCATTCTTGAACCAACATATTAACTTTTTAACCCTAAACCTTAAAATTAAAGGCTTAGCCCACCATATCTGATTGTAGAGCAGCCTTCATAGGCTACATCACACCTTTTGGAAACATTCAAGGGTGTTATGCCTTAGGATGACTAAAAAGGTGGAAAAGTCTAATTTAAATCCTCATGTCATAATTGATGGACATAACATGAAATCATAAACTGAAATTAAATTCCAAGAGCAGGGAAAAAGGTAGCAGTGAACCCCACGCCTAACTCAATGCCTACAAAATTAACCACAGGTTGGGATTGTAGGATAAGTTGGGTCAAAAGGCACTTCTCCAAGTGATAACTGAATATTAGCCCAAGCTTACTCTGGTAACAACACAACTTTGGCTCATTCTAATGTTTTAGCACCTTGAAGATGCATTTAGATTTTTCAAAGATTAAGTAATACACATTGGCAACACTGTCAGCCAAAAAAATTGAGCTGCTCTACCTAAAACTCCAGAACCAACTTATACACGTTGATGTCATTCAAGGATATAAGATGGAAAGATCTCATAATCTTTTGATCATCGTCAATCCCTACAATAGTCCATGGCATTTTGGGGCAAAATTCCATCCTTCAGAATGGAGTCAGCAAAAAAATTAAATAATTGCAGCACCAATGCAACACCAACACAAAGGATAATAAATGAACCAAGTGGTTAAATGCCATGAAAAATAACCATTCTACTATGATTGTATACATAATATGGGGCACAATTTTATTTTGATAAGTAACAATAATACAGGATACATTTATTTCAACTCCCAAAAGGAATAGTTCAAAGGCTATGAAAAACAATTTAATCACAAGAATCAAGGGGGGCGGGTTTGTGTACTATTTTATAAAATCAAAAAATTAAAAGAACAAAAAAGAATCTACTGAGAACAGAATTCAATGGGAGATCCAAGATGAGCCCTCAGGCTGTCATTGGACCACCAGAAGGCATACAGGACCAAGCACGAACCATTTGGACTTCATTTTGGGGATGCAAGCAGAAAGCTTGCCAGCCAAAAGGGGAAGTACAGACAAAAATTGTGTTGAAAGTAACAAGCAAAATGGCCTCCAGACCCCAGTTGAGGGCTTTTCGTGAAGTGGTTGTACATATCAGCACATAAAATTTTACCAATATTCCTTTTATAAAATTCCTAACAAAACCACTAGCTACATGAATGCAGTCAGTAAGATCTTGTAACACGCTCTTGCATCAATTCCAGATAAAGTACACAGCAAAACTGGAGAGTCATATTTCATGATTGAGTGATCTTTCTAGCCAAAACAAAATCATCAATCACATTCAGGAGCTGATGGAAAATGCTCGAGATTTACATGTAAAAACCAGAAAACTATAAAAACAACTAGCCAAAATAGGCGGATGGAGAATTCACTTACAGATTTCCAATTCATGTACACAATTTTATCAGCTGTTGGTGTTGCAATGGACTAATAGCCCTTAACATAGCCAAGCATTACCCTTTTAAATGTGCTCGCTCATTGAATCTGTCAGACAACAAGAATACACAGTTGATAAAGAGGTTAGTATCAGAAAACAAACTAAATCAAACAAATAACTATTAATCAACCGTGAACCTGCTGACACTCTGTAGGTTCCTTTTTGACATCATCCTCTTAAATTTTGTCATCTCAAGTGTATGACATAAATTACAAAATTTCCAATAAATCATACAGACACTTCCATTTAGCAGAAAGCACTAGTGCTTGGAACATTTCAAAAAAAAGGCCTGCTTCCCACAATCCAACAGAATCCAGAAATGACAACTATGTTAATATTTTTTTTTGGCTTTTCTAATTTTTATATGTAAAGTGTTTTAATAAGTGTCAAAGAATTACAGGAAACATTCTCAATCTGAAATGCAGCTACCATATGCACAAGACAAAGAGATGTAACTATGTAACAACGGCCCAAATACTCTATTTGAACATAATAGTTAGGACAAAAATCAGGCTTACAGATAAATAATTCGAGGACAATTCCAGAATGATGGATAACAAAATCTAGAATAAGCTAACTGAACCTTTTTTCTCTTTACCGAAAAGTAACAAAGAATTATATATGAGAAACAAAGAAAAGGATCTTAGTCTAATCTAAGCAAGAAGGAAAGTAATAGTCATACCATAGGGAAAAAAGAAGCACAAAAAACATGCTGATAACACAATCAAGAGGCAAACAGATGAAACCATGCCAAATAAGACCAAGTACTTATTTTGCAGCTGAGTAGTAAAGAACGTTGACCAAGCTTACAGACAATTTATCTAAGGCAATTGCAGAAAAATAGAAAGATAAAATAAAACAAAAAACGAATTTTCACAACTAAATAAGGATCAAGTTTGCATTGTGCATTTCTTTTGAGAATGTCCTAACATATGGCAGCGACCACATTGAACAACTCTCTTTGGACGCCTTAAACTCTCCACGCGAAGAACTTTCTTTTTGGGCCTGCCAGGAGGCCGACGCGTCTTGGGTGGGTGTATCATGATATCAACTTTGGCACCTCCACCATCTGCTCCCTCACCAGGCTCCTTCCATAGGCTTTTATCTGAAATTGGATTTATCATCTGTGAATAGGTGTCACGGTACCTATCAATTGTGAAACAATGCTCAGCAAATAAATGGGCATTCTGCCCGCAAGAGATGAGTGCAGCAGCAGCATGTGCACATGGCAAACCATAGAGTTGCCAACGTCGACACGAACACACTCTACTTCGGATATCCACGATATTTGTTCGCTCAGTTGACACAATCTCAAATTCAATTTCATTCGCACGAAGTACTTGATAGCAACGAGCATCTGCAATTGCTTCTAAAATCCTCTTCTCAGCCGATGGTACAAGAATTGAGGTCCACCTCATGCCCATATTACTACGCTCAGTGAACCAAGCTGTCATCTGATGGCGAATGTGTTCCATCATCTGTACAATCGGGAGCTCATGACATTCAAGGGCCCAGTTATACAATATTTCTGTGACCCCCAATGTTAAATGGCCATATCGTACCCCCTCAAAATAGGCGACAGCCCATATTTGGGGCGGAAATTGCTGAAACCACGGTATGACATCTTGAGATATTTCTACCATCTCAGAGATCTTGCTTTCAAATTCAACGGCTGTAAGGGCATAAACAGCATTCCAAAAGATATTCACCAACTTTGAGTTCTTAAATGTATCACGAAAATTCTCACTGACATAACGCAAGCAAAAACCATGAAATGCACTAGGGAAATGAGTCTCAACTGCCTCCACAATGCTTGGCTGCCTCTCGGAAAGTATTGTAAGTCTAGGCATGTTGTCAGTATTTACTCCAAGAAGCTTCCGCAGCTCAGACATGAACCACATCCAATTCTCATCGCTTTCCACATCAACCACCGCGAGGGCCAATGGAAACAATGCATCATCAGCATCAACAGCTGCAGCACAAAGTACTGCACCCAAATATTTCCCTTTAAGATGTGCTTTGTCAAGTTCCAAAAGTGGTCTGCAGGCATTTATAAAACCGTAAATTGATGCACGGTAAGATATGAAGAGGCGTTGGAAGCAATTGTCTTGTCCAATGGCAACAACTGATGCAATGCTTCCTGGGTTAGTTTTTCTTATCTGTTCACAGTATGCTGGAAGAAGGCGGTACCCTTCTTCAAAAGTTCCATGTAGTGCAGCCATGCTGCGCTCCTTTCCACGCCAAGCTTGCATGTAAGACACTGCAACTCCATGCTGATCACGAATATCTTGCAGAATTTCCTTGGGTTTATATTGTGGATTATCCCGAACCCGTGATTCAACAGACCTGGCAACCCATCCGACCGATGCTTGCTGGTGGTGGAGGTTGTGAACTCCTTCACATGTATGCTCTCCCTGAAGGGTTCTAACAGAAAAGGTAGGAACCCCTGAACATTTTGCGACATGTACACGCCAGGAACAACCTTCCTTTGAGCATTTGGCTATAAACCGGCTACGATCAGATTTCACAATCCGAAGATCAAAATGCAATGCTATGGCAATATCCTTTAGTGCTCTTCGGCAAGTCTCAACATCAGGAAATTCCTGCCCAATAACTAAAGAATGATCTGTCAAACCAAGAGTTGAATCAGGAAGTGTAGTTAAGGACTGATCAGCCATAAAATCTACCAAACAAACAACTTGAGTTTGTTATTCAAGTGCTTTTCGTCATCATGCTGTCTTCTATGAATTTCCAAAACGTACAAATGGGTGTACTCATAACACATAACCACCAATACCACACTCCCTCCAATGAGGTGGTGTTGATTTGCTGCAACAACAGTAAGACAGAAGTACATGAATATACATTCGATACCTAAGCCCAAATATATGTATATATACACACACATTCAATTCATTCGATAATGGAGAAATAACTAGAGTCCAATGAGTAATTGAACTCAATTGAGTTGAAATTTGGCGTTCCAATTAAAGTATTTCGATTTATCGGTCAGACGTCAAGCAGGGTCAGACCCAGTGTAGTTCTTTTCAGACCACATACAGAGACAGGAGTAAAAGAGAGAATCACCTCGTGTGGTGGGTGCGCTCCGAATCAGGCCCTCTGGCGGTACGAGGTCCAACAGCCACGATGCGGTGGAGGGGAAATGAACGGCAAAGAGATGATGGTGGCGACAATGAGCCTTTGAGGTACTCGGCGATTTCGCCAGACGGTGAGGGTGGTTAATTCGGATGACCCTTTGACCACGGTGGTTTCTTTTTCAGAGCCCTAAATCTAATTGTTCCACACAAAGGTATTGTCACCAAAGTGCCCACCGCCCACCCAAATCTCGTAGCCTTTGAGTTCATTCCGGCCAAAAGCTTTGGCCTATTCACTGCTTGATAGGCTTTTCCCTGTAAAATGACTAGTTTGCCCTCTTGCGCTCACCTTAAAATGAGACAAGGGGCCAAGATCGTGAATATAAAGTGATCCGGTGGATAATGATTCTCGGGCTGTAACTTGTAAGGGCGCTTAGGCGAACTGAGTAAAAACTATTCTTTAAATTAAGCTTGAAAATTTTAGCAAGATTTAAAATGTAATCAAATTTTGCTTGTTTATTTGTTGAACCAATCCCAAATGAGTTTTTATTAAGTCAATCATCAGCTCAAATATCTTGATTATTTATATAAACTAATCAATCCGAGTTAAAGCCGAACTTAAAAATAACGAGTTTTAAAATATTTTCAAACTTTCCTTATGTATATAACAAGCCAATTCTGAACGAGTTTAATGAGTCAAGCATAAGTCGAGTTCAAGCAACTTGGTTGTTTTACAATCTAAATTTATAAAATAACAATAATAAATTGTATTAACTTGCCTTCAGTTTTGGAATGAGGCATGTAGACCCCT
Source organism: Euryodendron excelsum (assembly GCA_033060915.1). Lineage (NCBI taxonomy): Eukaryota > Viridiplantae > Streptophyta > Magnoliopsida > Ericales > Pentaphylacaceae > Euryodendron > Euryodendron excelsum. Next base: position 9,377,828 of record CM065391.1, on the reverse strand, counting down.
TTGTTTTGAAAAATAGACAAGAACATCTTATTATTAGGATCTATTAACAATATTCCGTTATTGACTGACTGACTTAATAAAATAAAAACTCTATCATTGTATGCAATTTTACATTAGTAGTAATTTTATTACTAATAAATTAAATGGAAAATCATTTTCTATTAGTTTAACTTTATAATAATTTTAAAAACTGATCTAAAAATAATACTTTAACTTTTGTTATAACAATTTAACATAAAATACAGGCGAAGAGAATATATATATATATATATATATATATATATCATCCTATAAAGTTATAATAGAAAGTTAAATTATCATCCTAGGGGTTGATCTCCATAATTGATTTTGATGATAACAAAACCATTTCATTGTGATCTAATGGTTTAAATTGAGTGTGCAACTTATTTATAACAATAATGGATACATTCTATCTCAAAGAAATTAAAAGTCTCAATAAGACCTCAATTTGATGAAACAAAAAGCCGTGACAACAATGCGTCAAATGGTTGACACCCTAAAGCTTTCATGAGAGGAAATCTAGAGAAGATTGTCAACACCACATTTGAGTGCTGACACCTGACTGAAGACTTGCAGAAGAAGTGTGGAAAGCCTTGTAATCACTCCATCCACATAGATAACACTTGGCTGCTAAAGACCTTCGATCCTCATGTACAAACAGTCCACAAGTAATAAATAACACTATATCAAGTTGGTTAACAATCCACTATTTGTCACGCTCCGATTTTTCGCACTCGAAAAAATACACAAGCGAGAAAAACACGGTACTTCTTCGTTAGAACTCATCATTCTAGAAGGACAAGTGCGACTAAGTTTGAACTAGAAATTGAATTGAATAAGGGCATTTGGAAAAGGATTTAGAGTCGTCACCTGACTTTATTAAGGTAAGTTAAGTCACCTAAAACTAAGTTCAATCCGAAGATTAAACTTAGGGTTTTTGAAAAAGGTTTTGGAAAACTTCCTCAAGCGATAATTTTTGGAAAAAAAACAGGTTGTTTGGCAACATTTGGAAAGATTTAAACCCTTTTTGAAAATAACTCTGTTTTGGTTTTTGAAAACAGTGATTCTAGTTTCGAAAATTGGTTACGTATAGGGAAGATATCCTAAGATCATCACTCTATCCCACCCTTGCGGTACCTATATGTCTATTCACTGTAGGTTCACTCATTTAGAATATTTGATTATTCAATGTCCAATTATATCCACTTAAAAAAAAATTTTAGAAAGAAGTTTAATATAATGCATGACATGCAAGAGCAAGAAAAAAATATTTGATTTTCAAAATAAATTTTAAGCTTGAAAAAGGTTATAAAAATTAGAAATTTGAAAACGTTTTGGAATTGGAAACTTGAAAATGGTTGTGACCACACCCACAAGGATTGCCTACATATGTTGGGAATCAAGTCAATCATAGTTCGGACTTGGGGTCCAATTGAAAATAGATACTTTGCGGTCATTGAAAATTTTGATTTGAAAATATTTGATTTGAACTTTGATTGGAAGATTTGAAATTAAACTTTGATTTGAAATTGAACTTGGATTTAAAATTGAACTTAGAATTGACTTTGATTTAAAATTGAACTTGAGGATTTTGAAATTGATTTTGATTTGAAAATATTGAACTTTGTAGGAGAACTTGGACTGGATTTGGAAAAGATTGAGTTAAGCTTTGAAAACATCTTGACTTAGATTGAAGTTTGAAAATCATCTTGTTTTAGAAAAGAATCTTAGAAAAGAGTTAAAACTTCCTAACTTTAGGGTTAGGGTTGAACTGGGATTTGGCCTCCTAGGGTTTAGATAACCTAAGGTTGAAGCATGCAAGAAGAGGAAGTAGAAGATAGGGATTAAAATAGAAGAAAACCTAAGTAGGTTAGGAGGGAGAAGAGAGAGGGGGCATTATATAAAAGTAAATAGAAAACCATCCTCGTATTCTTCTTGTTTTGATTACTTGATTAGCTTTACTTTACTTGAATCTTGAGACCTTTGAAGTTGCAGCACTGGAGTCTTCAATGGATGTTTAGAGGCTTGTGTTTGGGTATATAAGGTGTATAGAGGCAAGGGTTTGAGTGTATGCAGGCTAGGGCTTGAAGAGCCTTGAGAGAATTAGGATTTGGAGAGATTTCGAGCTCTGTTTTCAAAGAGACAAAGTTTCTAGACTGAGTTTGCGGACTCTTTTTACGCAGGGGGTGCCATGTATTTATAAGCAGCCAAAGTTGACACTGGCGCTTGTTATAGTGGCGCTAAGCAAAAATTTGGCTTGGCGTTACTACGAGTGGTGCTAGTTTTTTAGAAAGTCTTTTAAGTCAGCAAGAAACAGATCTTTGACTTTTGGAACGCAAGGCAGAAGATTTGGATGTCTGTCGCCTGTCCTAGTGATTACCCTGCAATTTTTGGCTTGACTCCACTAAGAGTGACTCTAGAAAGTCCAGAAATGATTAGGAAGGCTCCGAGTAACTAGACTTGGCTGGAAATGGACAGGAACCCTCAAGAGAGTGTCTCAGAGGTAATTGCCTTGAGAAACAATGCTAGAATAGTTGAAAAGGTTGACCGGCCTGCTAAGGGCAAAATGGTCATTTGAATGAAAAAAAACACTGTAATGGACCTGGAGTGACCCGTGAGAAGCCTAAAGGGTTGGAAACATTATTAAAAGTGTTCCAAGAAATTTTCAATTTGATACTTAGAGTTGGTGCGGTCGGAAAAGACGACCGACGCACTAAAGGCAAAACGGTCATTTTGAACACTTATTGGAATAGACTTGGAATGGTCCAAAAAGGTGTTAGAAGGTTTTGAATGCTATTGGAAGCATCTTTGGAAGGTAACCGGTTTGATGTCCAGAGCCGGTGTGGTTCCCGAAGGTAATTGGATGCTTAAGGGCAAAATGGTTCTTGGCTTCTAATGGGCCCGACGGGCTCAGGAAGTGACCAGTAGACTGGATTAGAATTTGGAGGGTAGGTGTGAGTCTCATTGTGCCTACGATGTTCAAAAGTAAGCCTAGTCGAGTCGGAGATCACTGAGCAGGCAAAATAAGGTGCTTACAGCTGCTCCTCTTTTTTTGTCTTTGCTTATCAAAGACAAAAAACGATAAAGTAAGAGTCCCATATTGACCACAAGGCGATCGGAGGAATTTGGAATATGGAGAATAGTTACCTCTAGCTGATGATCGATGGCTGACGTTCCGTTTGGTAGAATTATACTCCTTTGGAAAAATTAATTCTTCTTGAATCAGCACTTCATCTAGCGGAATGATACTCTTCTAGGGGAATTGATGCTCTATCTGGCGGGAGGATACTCCTCTGGGGAAATTGATGTTCTGTCTGGCGAGAGGATACTCCTCTGGGGAAATTAATGTTCCGTCTAGAGAGATAATACTCCTCTGGGAAACTGATTCTTCTTGAATTGGTGCTCTGTTTGACAGAATGATACTCCTCTAGGAAATTAATGCTCCGTCTAGCGGGATGATATTCCTCTAGGGAAATTGATGCTTCTTGAATCGTGCTCTGTTTGGCAGAACGATGCTCCTTTGGGAAAGTCGAAGGTTGATGTCTTGAAACTACTACTTCTTGAACCAACACTCCGTCTAGCAGAATAATGCACCTCTAGGAAAGTCCAAGGTTTATGTTTAGAAACTGCTACCTCTTGAACCAACACTCCACTTGGCAGAATGATGTTCCTCTAGAGAAGTTCAAGGTTTATGTCTGGAAATTGCCACCTTTTGAACCAACACTTTGTCCGGCGGAACGATGCTCCTTTGGGAAAGTCCAAGGTTTATGTTGGGAAACTACTACTTCCTGAACCAACACTTCGTCTGGTAAAATGATGCTCCTCTAGGGAAGTCCAAGGTTGATCGGAGAGGTCGAGGGTGGGCCATTGCCCTATTCTCTATTTCCTATTTGAAAGAGAGAGAGAGAGAGAGAGAGAGAGAGAGAGAGAGAGAGAGAGAGTTTTTGTGCAAAAATAGTTTATTTATGTCAATTCTAAAAATGCACAAATAATGGAATTGAATGCATATCATACCTTTTGATGAATGCACATACAAGAATGAAATTAAATGCATGTCATACTTTTTGATGAATGCATATGTAAAAATAAAATTGAGTGCATGTTATACTTTTTTATGAATGCCCACACAAGAATGGAATTGACTGCAGGTCACACTTTTTTATGAATGCACATGCGAAATTGAAATTAAGTGCATGTCATACTTTTTGATTGATGCACATGCAAGAATGGAATTGAATGCATGTCATACTTTTTGATGAATGCATATACCAGAATGCACATGCAGAATTGGAATTAAATGCATGTCATACTTTTTTTTTTTATGAATGCACATACAAGAATAGAATTGAATGCATGTGATACTTTTTTATGAATGCACACATTTTTTATATGGATGAGAATGGATGCATGTCTCCTTGGGTTTGCCCTAGGGTTTATGTTTAGTTATGAGTGTTGTATTCTAAAATAAGGCAGTCTTTTGAACTTCGATTTCTCTTTTGGGATTCCCCTTTTTAATTTTGTCCTTTTCTTGTCAAGATGTGATAGTACTTGCATCACTCTCTGAGATTCAACCCATTGACTCGTTTTCCCTCCTCTCTCTTGTTGGAAAGAAAAACTCACTTTAGTGGACCTCTTGGTTTCTTCTAGGATTTTTATTTGAATTGGTGGGCTCTCTTGAGTAACGGCTGGCATCGCCCTTTGGCAAATCAACAAGTAGCTTCCTCCCTCAATTCGAGAAGACTTTGAAAGCTATTAAGAAGTGCAGGCAAGCCCAATTTTTGGTAGGACTATTAAACCTTTCAAATTGTAGAGGCCCTTTAAAGATATGATCAATCAATGAAAGGCAAATATAGTTTTACGAATATTAAGATGCAGCTTAGCTTAAAGAGATCAACATCAAATATGCATGAAACCACACACAATAAGTACAATTGGTTGTGAGATGATCAAGACCATTTTGGTGACAATGCAGTGGTGTAAGCGTGAACTTCATTGAGACTAATGAGAATACAGACCCTAGGCGTGATCTAGGACGACATACCATATCTAATGGCTTGCAAATTAACACACCTAGAAGTCAAACTTATTTCATCATATGCTCTTGATTTTTTTTATAGAATTCTAGCCCTATCTCTCCAATGATGGAAACATTGAAACATAAAGATATGGCAACTTTCAAATACATAAGTAGGTAGCATTCCCTTCTTGTCACATAACAATAGTAGCTGCACTCACATTCACTGGTAACCCTTTTCATAAGTGATGGGAGAGGGAATCAATAAAAAGTCAATCTAGGTGTGCAATATTTCATAAATATTTAACAATGGAGGAACCATTTAAAATAGATCATAAAGGTGGATTCCATATTCTAAGAAGTCTCGAGAAGTGTGTATTAAGATGAACATGAAACACCAATATGGTAATGATTATCAAAACCATTAACTCATATTTATGCAAGTAATCATGCACACAAGATTTAGCCTCAAGTAAGCATGCACATCAATATGTTCATAATTGAATATTTGCCCCATTGATTGTGCAAGTGTAGGACAAACACTACCAAAAGCCCTTTTTTTTTTTTTTTCAAAAGCTTTAATTATCCCAATCTTGCCAATGTGCGCTAATCTTCCTTTTGAGGGTGTAGCTACTTGCCGCTTTGCCAAGGCGTCTTTTAACGGACACTCTTTGGACTAACAAGATATGTGATCTACCTTCATCTCTCACCCTTCTTTATTTCCCCTCCCTTTGCACTTTTTATTTTTCTCTCCTTCTTTTGGGAGTTAGAGATTATTTCTACTTAATGTGGTGCTTGTGCTATCATTTCTGTCAAGTCGAGGGTTTCACAAATCAAATCTATCTACAATAGTATGAAACAAAGGGGATAAACTATAAATCATTATTTAGTCCATTTTGAATATATTTATATGACATGAAAGCTCTTAATTCAATGCAAAAATGACAGGCAACACAAGATGTAGAATAATAAAGGAAAAGAAGAAAATGGACGAATCTAGGAAACATCTCTTTTCATTGTACTTTGAGAAAAAAAAACCCTCCAAATAGATTTCGAAGCCACACCAACTTCCTCTATGCTCCATTCATGTGGTTCATGTCCAGGGTTCCAACGATCTTTGCATTGATCAAATCTTGTTATTTTGTGTTTTAGGATGAGACAATGCTCAATATCATCCCTTTGTCTTCTAGAATGGTACGCATAAACAAGAGTCGGGTTGAAGATAGGGGGTAAAGGATTCGGCAATGATGGGGTAGGTATAGCGGCCAGAAGATTAGCTTGTATGAGGTCATGATAGGCCCTTGTTTGGGTGCAGGCTAGAGGGAAAAGGCATGAGGTCGGCGAGCTTGCTTGTTAAGGTTGAAATGTGGTTGGATTGCCACTGGCCCAAGGGTAGGTGCTTGAATAGCCATGGGTGGCTAAGATTGGTATTGGGGGTGATATTGTGGTGGCTGAGCAAGTAGGATGGCAAACACTTCTCTCTCCTTTCGACTTATTTCCCATGCTGTGGGTACCTTCTTTGCTAAGCTTGCAAAAAATTCTTCAATTTTAGCATAGGGGTCAATGATCCTCCCAATTTTTAGGCCATTCTCTATCATCTCCCCTTGCATAATCAACTTTGAGAAGCTTTTCCCTATGCTTGTGCAAAGCTTTTCATAGTATATGCCTTGAAAGGTATGCACGAACAGCTGCACGCACTCTTTCTCTTCCAAAGGGGAATTGACTTGTGCTGTTGCTTCTCTCAATCTAAGGGCATAACTCCTGAACCTTTCTTTCTCTCCTTTACTCATTGTTATCAAAGACCACCGGTTAGAGGTAAGATCTATGTTGTGACGATATTTGATTTTGAATGCATTAACTAATTTTATCCAAGTTCTGATTTTTCTTAAATTGAGTTGGGCGAACCATTGCAGGGCAGATCCAATGAGACTATGTTGGAATAGTTGCATGAGGAGTTTTAGATCGTTTCCATGACCATTTAATACCATAGCATAAAGGTAAAGGTGGACAATAGGGTTACCGGTGCCATCAAACGTCTGAAAATCAGGCATTTTGAACTTGGTAGGTCTTGAATGGTCTGGGAAGAAGCACAACTTATCATAGGAGGCAAGCCCAAAGGTATCATGGCCATGAAGGCTTCGCAATGAATCTTCCAACCCATGAATTTTCAAACTAAAAGGGTCTAGGGAAGTTCTTTTCACAGCAGGCAAGTGTAGTACAGTTTCTCCTTCTTCAGTGTTGACCCCTTTGGAATCCTCCTTGTTTTTTCTCGTAGTGTCATATTGAGGCATAGTCCTTGGGTTGGCAAGTTCAGAGTCTTTGGGAAAAACCATGGATGATGATGGGGCTGCAGTAGCATCTGTCATAGTCATTGCTTAGATGAGCTTAAACATCTCATCGATCTTGGTTCTCATCTTGTTAACTTTCTCTCCTGAGACCGGGGAGGCCTCGTCATGTTGACAGCCATTAGTAAAGCTCTCTGTCAGGTAATGATGGGGTTCCTAGTTGGCTAAGAATCTTTCTTAGGAGTAACGGTGTCTCATTATGGTGTGATCTTTATGAAAGAAAAAAAAAAAGAAAAAGAAAACAAGGACACAAGTCACGAGTTAGTTTTTGATATTTAGAAAGTTTTATGCAATAACTGTCTTAGGGGTGTCCCTTCTTAAGAGGGAGACTAAACATGATGTATTTGGCTCACTTTTTGGAGATAGGGGGTTTGCCCCTGTATGCAGATACCTTACAGTCGAGTGAGACCATTCATTCATTTACAAACAGTAGAGGAATACATTACTCTTTAAGTTTAAAATACAAGAGAATTGAAGTACATTTTAATAGGGGGAAGAGGGACACTTTCCTTGGGACTTCCACCTGTCTACTTTTACATTTAAGATCCTAAACTACTCTTAAGTCTTTAGATTCTCCTTGTTTGAGTTTGATATTGAGGAGGTCATTGAAAGACCTTACTATTTGATTGCCCCTTGTCATTTTGGCAACTTTATCTCCGTGAACATAGAGGGATTGGGGCCCCTCTTTATGGAATAACTTGAAATATATGCCATGAGTCCTTAGGGTTACGTGGGAACCCTTAGGGTTTGTGTAGGTTTTATGCAAGTGAGAGTAATCTTGGCGTCACTCTCTATGAGTTGATCATATGCATGTAGATGCAATGACTTGAATTATTTTGGAACTCTTGTCTTGAAATGGAATATTGAATGCATGAACATGTATGCACAAAGTTTAGAGAGAGAATGCAATGATAAAATAAATATGTATGCATGAGCATTTATACAAGCATTATAATAGTAGGAAAAGACAAGGGTAAAGGAATGTAAAGTAGTCGCCCTTTCCTCCATGGTTTTGAAATTGACGTCATGTCTTAAATCCGGTAGATGTTCAATTATGCATGGTTTCTACATGAGCATGAGGTTGAAGGTTTGCTAATGTTTCCTAAGAAGGCTCGGTTCTTAGATATTCAAACGTGGGCCCACTCCCAGTGGTGGTGCCATTATAGGTTGGTGATCTAAGTAAGGGAACCATGTAAGCACCCCATTTTTGACCGCTCGGCAGTCTACACTCCGTTCAGACTTGTTTTCAAGTCATTTTGGGCATATTCCTATCGAATCCAATTCTCTAGTTTCAAATTCCATCTTTCCATCGCTTCGTGGGCCTGTCAGGCCCAAATAGAGGCAAAATGACCAAAATGCCCTTAGGGGCATTGTCCTTTCTTATTCCAATTCTGATCCCTCTCTCGAGACAGTTTATTCCTCGAGACGGTCCGAGTAGTGAAACACTCACAAAACCGTTAGAGTGGCGGAAACACTCACAAAACCGTCAGAGTGGCGGAAACACTCACAACACCGTTAGAGTGGCGAAAACACTCAAAACCCAGGCACGTCTCTTCGGAGTCGGTAAGACCCCTTTCCAATCCCTCTCTCGAGACAGTTTATTCCTCGAGACGGTTCCAATCTAGGCACGTCTCTTCGGAGACGATAAGACCCCTTTCCAATCCCTCTCTCGAGACAGTTTATTCCTCGAGACGGTCCGAGTAGCAAAACTACTCACACCCCCGTTAGAGTAGCGGAAATACTCAATCGTTAGAGTAGCGGAAGTACTCACAGAGCCGTTAGAGTAGCGGAAGTACTCACAGAGCCGCCCGAGTAGCGGAAATACTCATAGAACCGTTAGAGTAGCGGAAATACTCACTCAACCGTTAGAGTAGCGGAAGTACTCACAGAGCCGTCCGAGTAGCGGAAATACTCAACCGTTAGAGTAGCGGAAGTACTCACAGAGCCATCCGAGTAGCGGAAATACTCATAGAACCGTTAGAGTAGCGAAAATACTCACAGAACCGTTAGAGTAGCGGAAGTACTCACAGAACCGTTAGAGTAGCGGAAATACTCACAGAACCGTTAGAGTAGCGGAAGTACTCTCAAATCGTCAACCCCGTCCGAGTAGCAGAAATACTCAGCCCCGTCCGAGTGGCGGAAACACTCAAAACCTAGGTCAATACCCATGTCTGTTAGTTCACTTCGGTGAAGAATGACCAAATTACCCTTTGGACCTTTTCCGGTCAAGATGACCATTTTGCCCCTAGGCATCCGAACGCCCCGGGAACCACACCGGTTCTGGGTATCAAACCGGTAACCTTCTGAGAATACTTTTTATAGTATTCTCAACCTTCCCTTCTCTTTCCGGATCATTCCGAGTCAGTTCCGGCAAACCTGGTACAAAATGACCGTTTTGCCCCTGGAGGGCCGGTCTCCTTCTTCGACCACACCGGCTCTGGGTATCAAACCGGTAATGTCTCGAGAATACTTTTTATAGTGTTCTCGACCTTCATTTACCTTTTCGGACCATTCCGAGTCAGTTCCGGCAAACCCGGTACAAAATGACCGTTTTGCCCCTGGTGGGCCGGTCTCCATTTCCGACCACGCTGGCCCTGGGAATCAAACCGGCAACCTCTGGGAACATTCTAAATAATGTTTCCAGACCCCAAGTCTTCTTCCGGGACAGTTTGAGTCTGTCCCGGCAGTTTTCCGGTCCGATTGACCATTTTGCCCCTAAAGGCTCGGTCAACCTTTCCGACACATCCAATCCTCACTTTTCAAGTCAAATACCTCCGGGACGCTATTTTAAGTGTTCCTGCTCCTTTCCGGCCTTCCGGGTCACTCCCGGCTCCTTAAAATCATTCCCAGACTTTCCGGAGTCACTCCTAGTGAAGCCAGGCTAAAATTTACATGGTAGTCACTAGTACAGGCGCCCAAATCTAGTCAAAGATACGTTGCTTGCCGACCTTAATTGTTTCCTAAATGGCTGGCGCCACTAGCAGTGGCGCCAAGCCAAAAAATGGCCTGGCGCCACTCCTAGTGGCGCCAGTATAAATTTTGCCCTGGCGCCACTGCAACAGGCACCAGGCTTGTCTTCCCTCTATAAATACAGAGCCTCGATCAACGTGAAAGGGGTCTGCAAACTTAACCTAGAAATCATACAATTCGATATACAGAGCTCGAGCACCTCAAAAACCCTAGCCTCCCTAGGTTTTCTAAACCCTAGCCACCCTACACAAACCCTAGCCTCCTATACACTCATACACACCCTTATACACTCCATACACTAGCCTTCAACCACTCTCTCAAGACTTGAAGAGCAGCCATTCAAAGCCTGAAGACAATCCTTAAAGACTGAGGGTGAAGATCAAGACCGAAGACCGAAGACCGAAGACTGCACGGCGCGCAAAATAAACAAGAAACAAGGTAGGCTCCCTATTTAATTTTTTGCACTTCCCCCCTCTCTCTTCTCTCTCCAACACACTTGGGTTTTCTCTATTTTAATCCCCCATCTCTTTCCCCCCCTTTCTTTGCATGCTTGAAACAAGGGGATTCCCGGTCCATGTGTAGGATTGGACTATTGGAGAGTCACCGTGTCGGGGGCTTTCTTATAGTCTAACCAAAGACCACGTGGGTCCGACCCCCTTGATTATGTGGTGAAGCCTTAACCTTGTATGTTCATGACCCCAAATTGCATTGTGCATATCATAGTCTTGCATCTTCCAAAAACCGTTTTCAAACTTGTTTTTCAAAATTGCATCAAAATCTTCTTTTCAAAAACATATTTTCAAAATCACAATCCTAGGGTGATTCTAGCTTTTCCATGGCTAGGGTTGCTTTAGGAAAGTGTTACATTAAAAGGGACCGATACGGTCTATATTTTCAAAATCTTGTTGTTTTCAAAACCGCTTTCCTAAAGTGGTTCTAGCCTTCCTATGGTTAGAATTGCTTTAGGAAAGTGAGATGTGTTTACACCTTCTAAAAATTCTTTTTCCAAATCCCTCTTTCTAAAAATCTCTTTTTCAATATACTTTCCTAAAACTCTCCTCTCCAAAATGGTTTTCAAAAACTCCCTTTCAAAATCTCTTTTTCAAAACTCTCTTCCCTCAAAATTCACTTTCTAAAAACACTCCTTAAAAATCTTTCTAAAAACTCTCTTCCCAAAATCTTCCTTCTAGAAACTCTTCTCTAGGGTTTTCCTTCTAAAACTTGTTTCCAAAAAACACACCTTCCAAAACTCCTTCTCTTTAAAATCCTTCTCCAAAAACCCCCTCTTCAAACATACTTTCCAAAAACTCCTTCCTAGGATTCCTTTCTAGAAAAACCTTCGTTTCTAAAAACGCACTTTTCAAAAACTCTTTCCTTAGAGCCCAAACCAAACCCTAGAACCCACAATTAGGAAACCCTAATTTTCTTTCCAAAAACATGATTTTCAAACTTTGCCCCAAACCTAGATTTCCAAAATCTTTTGTTTTCTACATCAAAACTATACATGTTTTTAAAACCTCTTTTCTATGTCAAAACAATAATTTTTCAAAACTAGGGTTTCTAGAATCTCCCTTTCCAAATCCTTGTCAAATCAAATCTTCCCTTTAAGAAACCAAATCTAATCTTCCCGTTTAGGAAACTAGATCCCGTCCTCCGTTTTTGGAAACAAAATCCAACCTTTTTCTTTTAGAAACCAAATCCAATCCCTTCCTAATCCAAATCTTTCCTAATTCCAATCCTTCCTAATCTTCCACTTTCCTAAATCTTAAGTTTCCAAAACTTGAACATAAAAATCTTTCCTAAATTTTAAAAACTCAACTTTCAAATCTTTCCTAATTCAACCCTTTCCTAATTCTACCCTCTTTTCAAATCTTAACTTCTCAAACCTAAGTTTTCAAACCTTTCCTAAACTCAAGCCTTTCCTAATTTCAAGACTTTCTAAAATTTAAACCTAAAAACTTTCTAAATCCTAAACTTTCTAAATTTCAAATTTTTCTAAAATTCTAAGCTTCCTAAATTCAAAATTTTCTAAATTTGAGACTTTCTTAAATTGAATCTTTCTAAACCTAAAACTTTCTAAATTCTAAACTCTCTTAAACTTCAAATCTTTCCAAATCTAAGACTTTTCTAAACTCAAAGCTTTCTTAATTTAAGACTTTCTTAAGTTAAAAATTTTTTTAATTCAAACATTTCCTAAACCAAAAACTTTTCTTTTTCAAACCTTTCTTAAAACAAAACTTTCTTATTTTCAAAACTTCCTTGTTTTCAAAACTTTCCAAATTCAAAACTTCCCTTTTTCAAACATTTCAAAATTCAAAACTTTCTTAATTCAAACCTTTCCTAATTCTAACTTTCCTAATTTCAAACTTTCCAAAAATAACACTTTCCTAAATTCGAAACTTTCCTAATCTAAATTTTCCCTAAATTCCAAGTTTCCAAATCTTTCAAGATCTTTCCAAATCCAACATTCTAATCCAATCTTTCTTAATCTCAAGTCTTTCCTAGGTCTCCTATCTTTCTTAAGTCTAAGTTTTCTAAACCTTCTCTTTTCCAAAACAAGTCCAAATCTACCTTTTCAAATCAAAGCCCATTCTTTTCCAAAATTTCAAATTCCAATCTCTCTTTTTTTTTTTTAATCTCAAATCAAATCTAATTTTCAATTCAATCTCTTTCTTCCAATCCAATCTCTCTCTTCAAATCAATCTATTTTCAATCGGACTCTGGTCCGAACTACGACTGACCTGATTCCCCCAAAGGGATACATAGGCAACCTTCATAGGTGCGGTCACAATACTTTTCAAACTTTCAATTCCACTCTCGTGGGTGTGGTTTTGAAAATCTTTTCAAATCTCAAATTCCAATCTATTTTCAAAATTCCAATTTTAAAATTTCTATTTTCAAATTTCTACTTTCAATTCTCAAACTTTCCAATTTCAATTTCATTTCTTCAAATATACTTTCAAATCAAATCAATTTCAAATCAATTTCTTTTCAAACCTATTTTTCAATTCTCTTAACTTGCACTTGCATATCATGCATCATGTTAGTTTTCAAACATTGTTTTTCAAAGTGAATAGAGTTGAACTATAGTTAGTCGAAGACTCTCATAGGTGAATCTAGGGTAGATTGACATGTAGGTAGCGAAAGGGCAGGGTAGGGTGATAGCTTAGTGCGTCTTCCCTACACGTAACCAACCTCCGAACTTAGAATCACTGTTTTCAAAGACCAAAAGGAGTCATTTTTCTAAAAAGGGTTAAATGTTTTCCAAAGGTTGCCAAACAACCTGTTTTCCTTAAAAACCCTCTCTTGAGGAGATGTTTTCAAAAACCTTAAGTGTAGTCTTCGGATTATTCTTAGTTTTTAGGTGACCTAACTCACCTTAATCAAGTTAGGTGGTGACTCCGAATATTTTTCGAAAGCCCTTTATTCAAACCTAATTTTCAATTCAAACCTAGTCGCACTCATTCTTCTAGGAGGGTGAGTTCTAACGAGAGAGTACAGCATTTTTCCCGCTTGGGTGGGTATTCCTCGAGTGCGAAAAATCTGGGCGTGACAAACCATCAAGAGGTCGTAGGCTAAGAAATTGACACAACATCCGATCATAACCAATATACCGTTCCCCCTTCTAACTAGAAGGGTTTTAAATAGGTAAAGAATGCAAGTATGCAAATGCAAGTGCACATATAGTGTGTATGTGAATTTTTGAAAAAACGGAGGAAAGGGCCCAACAACTCCCATCCATCCTGTCCATTCCATCCTATTCATTCATGACATACATGTCAGTTAACATGACATAAAAAAAAATATGAACAAAGGTCCACCTACAAAAATAAAGATGCAAAAAGTCAATACTTAAATGTCAAACGTAATGCAAGATAAAATGATTGAATGTAATTTGAATGCAAGCTTGTGTATTTTTGAAAACAACTTTGAAAAGGTTGATTTTGAATGTTTGAAGTGGATAAAGTTGGATAAGTTAATTTAGGATTCTAGTTGAGTGAGGGGTAAATAGACATGACAATGGTCTAACCCTCTAAGTGTCCTTAGTGGAGTCGCCAGCTATCGCACCCTAATTTTTTGCACTTGAAAAAACACACAAGTGAGAAAAATATGGTACTCTCTCGTCAGACCTCATCCTCCTAGAAGGACGAGTGTGACTAAGTTTGAATTGAAAATTGAATTGAATAAGGGCTTTTGGAAAAGGATTTGTAGTCACCACCTAACTTTGTTAAGATGAGTTAGGTCACCTAAAACTAAGTGCAATCCAAAGATTAAACTTAGAATTTTTAAAAAGGTTTTGGAAAACTTCCTTAGAGAAGGTTTTTGGAGAAAATAGGTTATTGGGCAACCTTTGGAAAGATTTGAGCCTTTTTGAAAATAACACAATTTTGGTCTTTGAAAATAGTGATTCAAGGTTTGGAAGATATCCTAAGATAATCACCCTATCTCGCCCTTGTGGTACCTGCATGTCTATTTATCGTAGGTTCACTCATTTAGAGTCTTTGATTATTCAATGTTTAATTATATCCCTTTTGAAAAGAATTTTAGAAGAAATTTGATATGATGCATGACATGCAAGTGCAAGAAAAAGATTTAATTTTGAAAATAGATTTGAAGCTTGAAAAAGGTTATAGAAATTGAAAATTTAAAAAAGGTTTTAGAATTGGAAACTTGAAAAAGGTTGCCTACGTATTCCTATGTTGAGAATTAGGTCAGTTGTATTCGGACTTGGGGTCTGATTGAAAATAGACACTTTGAGATCTTTGAAAAGTTTGATTTGAACTTTGATTGCAATATTTGAAATTGAATTTTGATTTAAAATCAAACTTGGATTTGAAATTGAACTTGGAATTGACTTTGATGTGAAATTGAACTTGAGGATTTTGGAATTGATTTTGATTTGAAAACATCTTGACTTAGATTGAGGTTTGAAAATCATCTTGGTTTAGAAAAGAATCTTAGAAAAGAGTTGAAGCTTTCTGACTTTAGGATTAGGGTTGAACTAGGGTTTGGCCTCCTAGGATTTAGGTAAGCTAGGGTTGAAGTATGCAAGAAGAGGAGGTAGAAGATGGGGATTAAAATCGAAGAAAACCCAAGTGAGTTAGAAGGGAGAAGAGAGAGGGGGGATAACATAAAAGTAAATAGAAAACCATCCTGGTATTCTTCTTACTTGGATTACTTGATTAGCTTTGCTTTACTTGAATATTAAGAGTTTTGAAGTTGCAACACTTGAGTCTTCAATGGTTGTTTGGAGGCTTGTGTTTGAGTGTATAGGGTATATAAAGGCTAGGGTTTGAGTGTATGAGCCTTGTGAAAATTAGGGTTTAGAGAGACTTTGAGCTATGTTTTCAGAGAGACTGAGTTTGCGGACCCTTTTTACGTAGGGGGTGCCCTATATTTATAGGCAGCCAAAGTTGACACTGGTGCTTGTTGTAGTGGCGCTAGGGCAAATTTTGGCCTGGTGCCACTCCAAAATTTGGCTTGACGCTAGCTTTTTAAGAAGTCTTTTAAGTCGGCAAGAAACAGATCTTTGACTTTTGGAAAATAAGGCAGAAGATTTGGACGCCTGTCTTAGTGACTACCATGCAATTTTTGGTTTGGCTCCACTAAGAGTGACTCCGGAAAGTTTGGGATGATCCAGAAAGGCTCTGAGTAACCAGACTTGGCCAAGAATAGGCAGGAACCCTCACGAGAGTGTCCCAGAGGTAACTGTCTTAAGAAACAATGCTAGAATAGTTGAAAAGGTTGACCAGCTTGCTAAGGGCAAATTGGTCATTTGAACCGAAAAAATACCGGAATGGACCCATAGTGACCTGCGAGAAGGCTAGAGGGTTGAAAATACTATTGAGAGTGTTCAAAGAAATTGCTAGTTTGATATCCAAAGCCGATGTGGTTAGAAAAGACAACTGGCCCACCAGGGGTAAAATGGTCATTTTATACCGGGGTTACTAGAATAGACTTGGAATGGTCTAGAAAGGTGTTAGAAGGTTGGGAATGCTATTAGAAGAATCCTCAAAAGGTAACCAGTCTGATACCTAGAGCCGGTGTAGTTCCCGGTGACAATTGGATGCCTAAGGGCAAAATGGTCACTTGGCTTCAAGTGAGCCCAACAGGCCTAAGAAGTGACTGGTGGACTAGATTGCAATTTGGAGGGTATGTGTGAGTTTGAATGTGCATGTGATGTTTGAAAGTAAGCCTAGTCGAGCCGAAGATCGCCCAGCATGCAAAAATGGGGTGCTTACACTGCTATAGGTCCCCAAGCCTTAATGAAAGATTTGCCAGACCTTTCATAGTTAACACCTTTCACAATAGTTGACATCTTGATAGAGGTTGAAGTCCAAGAAGATGTGTATCAGAATGATCGACAGTATACAAGCTTACTGGCACTTAAAAAGTTACTAAATAAAAGTTAGTAGGATTATAAGCAAGTGCCGACACTATAAAAAATGGTCAACAATCTAGAGTTTGTGAACTACTAAAGAAGAAGGTATCTAAAGATGGTGGACACCTCACAGGCTTGTTGACACCTTTGAAGACTGATTTACAAGAAGATCTAGATATGGTTAACAATATGGAAGATTGTCGACACCTTCAGTAAGTAGACAAAAAAGCAAAGAACAAAGATGGTTAACACTAGGAAGATGATTTCTGACAATTTTAGCACCAACATTCGAATTTTTAAGCGTTCTGACTTTGCTGCTTGCACATTTAATGCACCCCCAATGGCTGGATCTTGTGAGGGAGTATATATAAAGGAATTCAAACTCATTTATGAGAAAGAGACAAGGATCTTAAGTACAAAAAGCTAAAAGAACACAACATTCATCACTGCTCTCTATTTTTGCTACTGGCCGAAAGGAGGATCTTGAGTTGTAACCTTTATTTACTCACTTTTGATATTGATATTGTTGTAATCCTTCCTCATTTAGATTTGTTAAAGGTTGAAAATACCTTTGTAGAGAGAGGATAGCTTTGTTATATACTTGTGAGATCGGGAAAGCTAGATTTAAGCTTCTCGGTTGGAGAGAGTTTAGATTCAAACTCTTGGTTGTAAAAGTGAGATGGGCACTTGGATAACTAGCAGCTGTGTAAGGGGACTTTACATAGTAGAATACCTACAAGAGGATCGAGGAAGAGAGGATGTACACAAAGGTTGGGCCGAACCTCTGTAAAAATTCTGGTGTCTCTATCTCTTGCTGTCACACCCACTGCTGAACAGGTGTCATTAAGACCGTCTTAGGGTGAATATGATCGCACATGTCACCAACTTATAAGTGAAACTCGTAACAATCCCAAAGACAAAAATCTTAAAGGGATAACCAACATCATTAAATAAATAAACCATTCCACAATCCTCCACACAGACATCACAAGTAGACTATCAAATTAAACTCATAATAATTACAAACTAACTGTAAATAAACTCCAAGCACTATCATCTCATATACAACATAGTCAAAGACCACTGACACATCAACAAGAGCTTCTCGAATCTCTCCAATTCCATATCAACCACAAGAACGAAAGTCACTACAGCCACAACGACAACTGCAGTGAACGAAAACTCCATCTTAATCTTGCCTGCTAAAATAAACTGCGTGAGTGTGAGCTATATATCAACATGTTCACAAAGATACTTAAACTCATAAAGAATGAATAATAGATAGCATTGTATAATCCACCAATAGATAAATCACCACCACCAAAATGTAATATCTTTTGTGATGCAATGCATGGTACAACACAAATGTGCGTGCAATTTAGATAATATTGGCCCAATATATTAATATCTTGTTATCAAGACGTGTCCACCATGACACCCTATTAGGTTAGATCACAATGACTAAACCTTAGGTTGGTCTCATGTGACCGAACCTTCTCCCGTGTAATGCAAGTAATACGCACATTATTTATTGTATGCAATATCACTTCATAAACCACCAATCACCATCAATATAGATAATAAGATATTCAATACAACATGAGAAAGAATATCTTATATTCTCACCTGTTACCATCTTACGAATACAGTTAAGTCACTTCTTTGGTTGAACCAAAGTGTTTTGATCCTTTTCTTAACCTATCATCCAAAGTCATATCAAGCTTGATGAAATAGATGCTATAATTCATAATCAATGCATAATTATAGCCTATACTCCTTAAACATGTGATTTAGAACATCAATGATGCATTAGAATGCAATGGGATGTTAAACCCTTCCCCAATGCAATACAATGTCAATTTTAAATTACAATATCTCTCAATTTACAAGAAGTAAAAGTGCAAACTTTATATCAATAGATAAATCTAGGAGTCTACTTTCCAACGCTTCAAACGGTGCGTCATTTCAAGTTTTTCAGAGTGAGATATGACCATTTTATCAAAGTCTGTTGTAGTTATGGTCGGAAAGAGCACCACTAGGTGCTCTATTGGCGGCTCCAACCAGAGGAGCATGCCATTAGGCACCCTAGCCTACTTACTGGTGCCCTTCATCAGTGGAGTGCACCTCTAGGCACCCTAGCCAGCCTACTGGCACCCCTCACCAATGGAGCGCGTCACTAGGTGCACTCAGTCGGCCTACTGGCGCCCTTCTTTCACTTGATCCGAAATTATAACTTTTTATCCCAAAGTTTGAGCAACTCAAGGTGAATATCCTCATACTCTGAAGTCTCCTACAAGTCTAAAATGATGTTCTAAAGTCTCCAACAAGACTTTAAGCTCAAAACATGCATGTTGCGCCCAGATTTTTTGCACTCGAGGAATACACATACAAGTGGGAAAAATACTGTACTCTCTCGTTAGAACTCTTCCTCCTAGAAGGACAAGTGTGACTAGGTTTGAATTAAACATTGATTTGAATAAAGAGCTTTTTGAAAATATTTGGAGTCGCTACCTAACTTGATTAAGGCGAGTTAGGTCACCTAAAAACTAAGCACAATCCAAAGATTACACTTAGGGTTTTTGAAAACGATTTTGAAAATACTTCCTCAAGAGAGGGTTTTTAAGAAAATAAGTTGTTTGGCAACCTTTAGAAAATATTTAAGCCCTTTTTGAAAATAACTCTATTTTTGGTCTTTCAAAAACTGTGTTCTAGGTTCAAAGGTTGGTTACGTGTAGGGAAGACGCATTAAGCCATCACCTACCTTGCCCTCGCAGTACCTACATATCTATTCACCCTAGATTCACTCATTAGAGTCTTCGATTAATAAATGTCCAAAACTATCCACTTTAGAAAAGAATTTTTAGAAAGAAAAAAACATGATGCATGATATGTAAGTGCAAGAATAAGACTTTGATTTTGAAAATAGATTTGAAAGAAAAACTTGATTTGAAATTAGAAAGAAGGTTTTATAAATTGAAAATAGAGATTTGAAAATAGAAATTTGAAAATAGATTTTTGGATTTAGAAACTTGAAAGAGATTATGAAATTGGAAGTTTGAAAATAGTTATGGAATTGGAAACTTGAAAAAGGTTGTGAAATTGGAGATTTGAAAAAAGTTATGACCGCACCTACGAGGGTTACCTACGTATCCCTTTCGAGAAATCAGGTCAGTCCTAGTTCGAACAAGAGTCTGATGGAAGATAGAAGATTTTGATTGGAAAAAGAAAGTGAGTTGGAATTTGGATTGGAAGATTAGGAAATTTGAACTTTGATTGGAAGGTTTGAAAAGATGAGTTTTGGAAAACTTAGTTTTAGGAAACTTAGACTTAGGAAGATTTAGGAAGGACTTGAGGTTTAAGAAAGATTTGACTCCACTTGGAAGGGGTTTAGAAAAGATTTGACTCGAATGTTGGACTTGGAAGATTTAGGGAAAGATTGGATTTAGGAAAAGTTCAAATTAGGAAAGTTTCAAAAATAGGAAGTATTTCAAATTAGGAAAGTTTCATTTTAGGAGAGATTTTGAAATAGGAAAGTTTCATTTTAGGAAATGTTTTGAAATAGGAAAGGATTAAAATTGGAATGTTTTGAAATAGGAAAGTATTGAATTAAGAAAGATATGAAATTTGGAAAATTTAGAATTTAGAAAGTTTTAACTTAAGAAAGTTTCTTATTTAGAAAGTTTTGACTTAAGAAAGTTTTGGATTTAGAAAGATTTGAAATTTAAAAAAGGTTTGAATTTAGAAAGATTGAAAAATTTAGATTTGAAAAGTTGAAATTTGGGAAAGGTATGGAATTTAGGAAATGTTGGAATTAGGAAAGATTTGGATTAGGAAAGATTTGAAAGTTTAAGTTTTGAAAATTTAAGGTTTAGGAAAGTATGAGATTAGGAAGGATTGGATTAGGAAAGATTTGGATTAGGAAAGATTGGGATTCCTATTTCCTAAAACAAAAGATTGGATTTCGTTTCTAAAAAGAGATGATTTGATTTTTGTTTCTAAAAACGGAGGATTGGATCTAGTTTCCTAAATGGGGAGATAAAAGGAAGTTTTAGAAATCCTAGATTTTGGGGTAGAAAATAGGATTTGGAAACCTAAAGTTTGAGGCCAAAATAAGAAATTTAAAATTATGTTTTTGGAAAGAAAATTAGGGTTTCTAACCATGGCTCTAGGGTTTAACTTGGACTCCAAGAAAAGAGATTTTGGAAAGTGAATTTTTAGAAAGGAAGATTTTTAGAAGGAGATCTAGAAAATAGAGTTTTTAGAAAGTACGCTTGAAAGAGAGTTTTTTGGAACAAGATTTTTGGAAAGAATTTGTAGGAAAGATTTTTTTGAAAAGAGTTATTAGGAAAGAGATTTTTGGAAAGAGTTGTTAAGAAGGAAACTTAGGGAGTATTTTTAGAAGGAAAATTTTAAAGAGAGCTTTTTTGAAAAGGAGTTTGAAAATGAGTTTTGGAAAGTGGATTTTTTGAAGGGAATTTTTAGGAAACAATTTTTAGGAAGCAATTTTGGAAAGGAGATTAGAGAGAGTTTTTAGAAAGTATGTTAGAAAAGAGATTTTAGAAAGAGAGATTTGAAAATAGAGTTTTTAGAAAGTCTCTAAAAATATCTCACTTTCCTAAAACGATTCCTACCATAAAAAGATTAGAACCATTCTAGGATTGTGGTTTTGAAAACAACAAGGATTTGAAAATATGGACCATATTGATCATTTTAAATGTAACACTTTCCTAAAGCAACCTTAACCATAGGAAGGCTAGAATCACCTTAGGATTGTGATTTCGAAAACAATTTTGAAAAAAGAAAATTTTGATGCAAGTTTGAAAACAATTTTAATGTAAATTTTGAAAACAAGTTTGAAAAATTTTAAAGAAAGGCATGATCATGATATGCACAATGCAAGTTGGAGTCGTGAACATACAAGGTTAAAAGTTTCACCACATAATAACGGGAGCCGAACCCACGTGGTCTCCGGTTAGATTAAAAAAAAGCCCCCGACATGGTGACCTTCAATAGCCTAATCCTACACATGGACCGGGGAGTCCCTTGTTTCAAGCATGCAAGAAAGGGGGGAGGGGGTAAAAGATGGGGGATTAACATAGAAGAAAAGCCAAGTGGGTTAGGAGAGAGAAGAGAGAAGGGGGAATTGTGTAAACGTAAATAGAGAGCCTACCTTGAATCTTCTTTTATTTGCTTGCTTTGTTATGCTTGCTTTCTTTACTTCGATCTTTGCTTTGTGTTGGTCTTCGAGAGCTTACTTTGATCTTCAAGAGCTTTGGAATTGTGGCACTTCAAGTCTTCAATGGAGGCTTTGGAGGCTAGTATATGAGTTTATCTGAATGTATGTGAGTGTATGGGGGCTAGGGTTTGGTGTATAGATGCTTAGGGCTTGTAAAACCTAAAGAGAACTAGGGTTTGGAGAGGCTTCAAGCTTTGTGTATCAAAGAGGAGAGTTTTTAGACTGAGTTTGCCCCTTTCCACGCTGGAGGAGGCTTTGTATTTATAGATAGAGGATTGACCTGGTGCTTGTTGCAGTGGTGCTAGGCAAAATTTCCTTTTGGTGCCACTAGGAGTGGCACCAACCAGTTAGAAAAGTTTTAAGGTTGGCAAGCAATGTATCTTCAGAAGATTTGCGTGCCTATACTAGTGACTACCATGCAATTTTTAGCCTGGCTTTACTAGGAGTGACTCTAGAAGGTCAGGGAATGATTTGAAGGGTTGGGAATGGCCTGGAAGGCCAGAAAAGGATAGGAACTCTTAGAATAGAGTCTCGGGGGTAGTAGACTTGAAAAATAGTAACAGGACGTGTTGAAGGGGTTGACCGGGCCATTAGGGGCAAAATAGTTAATTAGGCTGCAAAGCTACCGAGATGGACTTGGAATGTCCCGCAATAAGATTGGCGGCTTAGAAACATTAGCTAGAATGTTCCAGGAGGTAGTCAATTTGATACCCAGAGCCGGCGTGATCGAAAAAGATAACCGGCCCACCAGGGGTAAAACGATCATTTTGCAGCAGATTTGCCAGAAATGACTCAAAATTATTCGAAAAAGATAATGAAAGGTTGGGAATACTATCAAAAGTATTCTTGGGAGATTACCGGTTTGATACCCAGAGCCGGTGTGGTTCAGGGAGCGCTCGGATGCCTAGGGGCAAAATGGTCATCTTGACCAAAATGTCTCAGAATTGGCTTGAAACTGACTGGAAGGCACCTAATCATGCCAGATTGTCTTCAAGATAATCTTGGAAGGGTGGATTTACCATTCTGAGAACTTAGGTACTTTCTCAAGAAATATGTCGAGAATGGTCCTAGGGGCAGTTTGGTCATTTTTCACCTGAGTAGGCTAGCAGGCACTAGTGTTGACCTAGGTTTTGAGTGTTTCTATCACTCTGACAGCAGTCTCGTGACATAGGGGTTTGTTGACAATTCCCTATATTGACCTGTTTACGACTATTTTCACCACTCTGATGGTTACGATATTTTTGAGTATTTCCGTTACTCTAACGAGTCGCGATCATTCTAGAGACTGCTTGATCTTTGGAAGCTGTTAGGTGGACTTAGTGCCTAAGGAATCAACTTTTTTGTAAGGCGTGCCGAAACAGACATTTCTTTATTGGCGGGCTAGCAGGCGCCAAAGGTGGACTATTCTATCATCTTGGGGACTTGGGGTCTCGTCCCAGTCGACGGGTTTGAAGGGACTTACTGTTTCGAAGAGTTCTCTCGAAAAACATACCGGACAAGATGGACTTACCGCCTTGAGGAATCAACTTTCTCGAAGACGTGTCAAATTCAATTAGAATTGGAATTGGACTCAAAATCAGACTTGAGATTAAAACGGGGACTTACTGTCCTCAAAAAGACATGCCCATTGGAATTGGACCAAACAATGCCCCTAGGGCACTTTGGTCATTTTGCCTCTGTTTGGGCCCAATGGGCCCGCAAAGCGATCAATTCACTGGATTATATTTGAAAAACTGATTTAAATTGGAATATGTCCATATTGACTTGAAATCAAGTCTGGATGGACTGGAGACTGCCGAATGGGCAAAAATAGAGTGCTTATAATGCACAACATGAGAAATTCAAGGCCTCCACATGGTAACCCTAAACACTCTCCCACTTTTCACTTCAATTCAACCTCCATGACTTGAAATGAGATTCTAACATGCAAGAATCCATAGAAATACAATAAAACAAGCATGAACATGAAATTTCTCACATTAAACAATGAAAATACAAGCTTCCCCTTGAATTTCTTCTTCCTTTTCTTCCTTTCTCTTCTTTATCTCCTTCTTCTTTCTTGCCAAACACAAATGTTACTACACAAGATCCTCTCTCCTCCTTTGGATTCAAATCCACTATAGACACAACTTGTATCTATAGCTACACATGGCACACACACACACACACACACATGCTAGCAAATGAGATTGATGCAGCGGGGATTAAAAGAACGGGATAACCAACCCTAACCCATTGATTTACCATGAATACCGGATTAGAATTATTCTTCCAACCTGTTGATTCACTATGAATACCAGGCTCAAAGGCATCAAAAGTCCATTGATTCGCAAGAATACCGAACGATTGGGAAAAGGTGCAAACTCGCGCACACTCTGTATTATTCAAAACTGAAAAAAAAACCTGTCACAAATGAAAACATAAATAGGCGGCAAGAAACCCTAGACGTGTGGCCAAAACACTAGGGCCCAAAACAAACTGGTTTAAAAGAAAACCCAGAAAATAGGCCCAAAACACTAAACGGGCCGAAAGTCATACTTAGAAGCGTTTTTTTTTTTTGCGTTAATTTTGGTTGGAAAACTAGCCGAAAGTCACACATACACACCAAGCATCTCACTAATCCACATGATTAACATAATTAATTATCCTTATGATAATTAATTATGATTAACATAAGCTAATCATAGAGATTAATTAAGCTAATTAATCATGGATTAAGTCCACTAATCATGTTGAAAAATATAATAATCCCTCCATGGCATGCTATCATTAAAACGTGCTAATCAACCTCCTCAATTAGTGTAATCATGCTGAACAACATATGCGATTAAGCTAAACATGACATTAAGTAAGTTAAGGTTTCACAATTGCTGTGTGTGATTATCATTGTTAGCCATTTGCATCTTTAACCTTGGGCATTGCATTACCTTTGTTGGAAATTTATACTAAAAGACATGCTTTGTGAAGTGACTTTAGTATTTATTAATAAATTAGTTATTCCATTTTAATGAGAATCTGTGTGAGAAATGTTTGCATTGCGTTATTTATTTAATGATTATGCATGTGTGTCTCTTATTCTATATAGTAGATGATTTGGTGTGTAGAGTACGACTTACACACGGAAGATCAGATCATCGGTTCTTATGGAATATAAGTTAATCGTTCGCAGTCTTAGATGGAAATGGACACACCATCAGTAGGACTGTAGTACAAGGTTTTAATAGGTCTGTCTTGACTGTGGGGAATGGTATAGTTCCAACTCCTTGCACTAGTACACTTTGTGTGTATTGAACAGGACCGTGTTGGGGTAATTGTTTTTATACTGACTATATAGAACAATTAATACCTCATGATTATTATGAGTGCTTATGCTCTTAATCCTAATATAATAAATAGACACGTGCATGTAGTATTTATTGTTTTGATTCATAGAAGAGTGAGATTCTTTAAGGGTCAATAAACTCAGTGAGTTGGACAATGACATTACGTGTATGGTGAATATTTATTATTGATAGAATCTACGTCCCCGTATAGGGATTGATGATACCCCCTTGAGGATGCTTATAAGTTTTGATTATGTCAAACCCTGCAGGTGGATTATGAATTCGACATATCAAATAAGTTAAGTGGAAGGTCTCAAGGAATTAAATAAGTCTATTAAATTTAATTGTCAGTAATTTAATTTAATAGACGGGTATCTGTAATCTTAACGTGGGGAGATAAATAAGCATTTAATAATAATATGGAGCTCGAAATACAATTTCTAGTATAACAGGGAGTGCAATTATAATTCCTTAGTGGTATGAATTATAATTTACGTAAATAAAGACTAATCCTGGTTGGATTAGGAGTCCTTATTTGCGTAGGAAGCCCTAATTATACTAATCCTATGGTCCCTGTTGTAGCCTATATATATACGCGCTCTAAGAGCTGCTAGGGTTACACACTCTACACATAATTGAGAGATACACGATTTTGTGAGGAAGAGAAACCCTAGCAGCAGCGAGCCCACTCTCTATAGAGCAAGGCGTGTACGAGGAATACAGCAGAAGTCCGAAGGTTGAGTTCGAGCTTGCTGATTCGTGCTTGGTGCTGATTCTTGTTTTTGGGATTAAACTAGAGAGATCTCGAAGGTACGATTCTGATCACGTAGATTAGGATATGCTAATGAGATCAGAATTTTTGGTAGTATGCGTATACACTATAGCCAGGTCGTGGGAAATTCCGCAGTCCCCAACAACCTTATTGTTTGACTAAAATTTGTGATTGCTAGCCATTTGAGTTGTTCACATTTCTAATTGATTAAATCTGATCGCATATAGTGTTCATTTTATAGTTCCATTGATTTGTGATTATTAACTGGTATTATTGCTTGCTATTAATTTTTAAAACCTAATTCACCCTCCCTTTTGGGTTGATATTTGTGCTAACAATTAGTATCAGTGCCTGGTGCTCACAATTAGGCTTTACATCCTAGAGTCAGATCTATGGCTAATATTGTAGGAACCTCTCTTGCTGAAGGGCAATCTATAATACCTGTAATTTCTAATTGACTGCATTACATTCCTATTAGGATTGGAAAAACCCAAAACTTATGAATTTTATGTCTAAAGTGAAGTTCCTTTTGAACCCAATCTAGTCATATGTTTAGAACTCAGTTTCATGGAAATTCAGTCTCCTGAAAAGACTCTGAAACACAATAGACCTGACAATAATTCGCACCAAAATTCACCCTAACTTTAAACTTGATTTTCTCTCGTTTCTCGATGAATTTTGATGAATCAAGTATCTAAAATTATCTACTCTTCAAGCCTGATCTCCTCATGCTCTTAGAATTCTATTATGTGGAGATTTAGTCTCTCAAAAAGCTCCTGAAAGTTACTGCACCTGTGAATTTCATACAGATTTCACCCAAACTTCGGATTAAGTTTCCTTTCTCGTTTCGTAATGGAATCAGGCGAAACTTGAGTCTAAGTCAGCTAATTTTTTGATAGCTCTCTACCTATAGTCTCAGAATAATTTTTGTTAAGGTTTTAGGTCCGAATTCATCCACTTTGGACTGAGGCATCTCTTTCGTTTTACATTGGACTTATTAATACATCAAATTAGCTTAATTGGCCGGGTGCATACTCTTTAGTGTGATATATATATATATATAGATACACCCCTTGGCTTCATGTATAGCCAAGTTATTACCTTAATATATATAGCTAGTGCTCATTATAAAACTAACACACACCCTAATCACAATACATAGATTAATTAACACACACTCCACTAGCACTTTGCACTTCACTTACTGGACAAGTGAGGCCCCATGCTAGCCAATTAGCGGCTGGTTATAGGGAGAGAAAGGGGCAGATATAGAGAGAGATGGAGAGAGATAAGAACCAGGGAGCAGAGCCAGCCAAACCCACCCATACAAAACACCCATTCCACTACAAACCCTTTTGTGCCCATGTAAGCCACTTGGTGGTTGTTATATAGAGAGATAGTGAGAATGATAGAGAGATAGAGAGAGAGGAGCCAAGAGCAAGAGATATATAGAGAGAGAAGGGGAAATAGAGGAGTGTGCCTCCCCATGCACCAACCAAACTCATGGACGTGCACTATCACCTTGTGCATGCTAGACAAAGGTGCCACATGCAAAGCCAATTAGTGGCTGAGAGAGGTTATAGGGAGAGAGATAGAGAGAGATATTGAGAGAGATAGAGAGTGAGAGAAACCAAGGGAGTGCGCTTCCTTTAAGTTGGAAAACTCCACCAACAAAGCCATAACCTAGCCATTGTAAATACATCTAGCCTGCAACCCCCACCCCTTCCCCTGAGTGGCACTAATATTCAAAGGAGAAGAGGGAGAG